>ONZH01022193.1:0-635978 GCA_900303285.1 Rhinella marina | reverse complement strand
ACAAGAGGCTGACCTGAGGTCTGATGGGGGCACAAGAGGCTGACCTGAGGTCTGATGGGGCACAAGAGGCTGACCTGAGGTCTGACCTGAGGTCTGATGGGGGCACAAGAGGCTGACCTGAGGTCTGATGGGGCACAAGAGGCTGACCTGAGGTCTGATGGGGGCACAAGAGGCTTGAACCTGAAGGTCTGATGGGGGCACAAGAGGCTGACCTGAGGTCTGATGGGGGCACAAGGAGGCTGACCTGAGGTCTGATGGGGGGCACAAGAGGCTGACCTGAGGTCTGATGGGGGCACAAGAGGCTGACCTGAGGTCTGATGGGGGCACAAGAGGCTGACCTGAGGTCTGATGGGGGCACAATGTGTTGATCTGATATTTATTATCTCTGTACGGTGACATCACTGTGTTTATTATCTCTGTACAGTGACATCGATGTGTGTATTATCCCACTGCAGGAAGAGGTAAGTGGTCCGTGTTTGTGTGTTTGTTTTCTATTTTTCAGGGTCGTGAATGCAGAGGACTACGTCGGATTCGGTGGACTACGTCGGACCAGCTTTTTTTTTTTTTTTAAATAAAATGGTCAAACAGGGGTCTGGGGGAGTGTTTATTTCAATAAAATGTTTTATACTTGTGTGTGTGTATTTTTTTTTACAATACTACAGTTTTAGTAATCACGGCTATCTACTGACGGCCCTGATTACTAATACTGGGCTTAGTGCTTGCCGGTATGGCAGGCCAGCACTAACCCCAACATCTATTACCTCGGCACCCACCGCCACCAGGGGTGCCGGGAAGAGCCGGGTACCCGCAGGACCGGACCTTCTAAATTGAGGGTCTGGCTCTGGGGCGGCTGCAGGCTGGTACCATTAGGCTGGGAAGGGCCAATAACCGTGTCCCTTCCCACCCTGGTAGTGCCAGGCTGCCGCTGCTGGTTGTATCTGGCTGGTGAAGGAAAAAAGGGGGGGACCCCCACGCCTTTTTTTTTAAATAATGAAATTTTTGAAAAAAAAATGGCGTGGGGTCCCCCCCCTTTTTTCCTTCACCAGCCAGATACAACCAGCAGCGGCAGCCTGGCACTACCAGGGTGGGAAGGGACACGGTTATTGGCCCTTCCCAGCCTAATGGTACCAGCCTGCAGCCGCCCCAGAGCCAGACCCTCAATTTAGAAGGTCCGGTCCTGCGGGTACCCGGCTCTTCCCGGCACCCCTGGTGGCGGTGGGTGCCGAGGTAATAGATGTTGGGGTTAGTGCTGGCCTGCCATACCGGCAAGCACTAAGCCCAGTATTAGTAATCAGGGCCGTCTGTAGATAGCCGTGATTACTAAAACTGTAGTATTGTAAAAAAAAAAATACACACACAAGTATAAAACATTTTATTGAAATAAACACTCCCCCAGACCCCTGTTTGACCATTTTATTTAAAAAAAAAAAAAAGAGCTGGTCCGACGTAGTCCACCGAATCCGACGTAGTCCTCTGCATTCACGACCCTGAAAAATAGAAAACAAACACACAAACACGGACCACTTACCTCTTCCTGCAGTGGGATAATACACACAGCGATGTCACTGTACAGAGATAATAAACACAGTGATGTCACCGTACAGAGATAATAAACACAGTGATGTCACCGACCGTACAGGGATAATACACACAACGATGTCACTGTACAGGGATAATAAACACAGTGATGTCACAGTACAGGGATAATAAACACAGTGATGTCACTGTACAGGGATAATAAACACAGTGATGTCACAGTACACCTGTGCAAACAAGGCCTGGGGGGACCAAGATAAGGCTAGGGGCTACACTGAAAAGGGCCAGTGGCGCACAGATAAGGGGTAAGGGGCAGGGTCACAAGCAAGGTCCTGGGGGGGGGAAGGGGGGGTGAGGGGTGCACAGATAAGGGCCAGGGTGGCGCACACAGGGGGCAGCAGAGACGACAACCAGAGAGGCACAGACAAAGAGGGAGTGGGGCACAGATAAGGGCCCAGGGGCGCAGACCAGGAAGAGGCGTACAAAGACAAGGGCCAGATCCCAGGGGTGCAGACGGGCCAGGTAGGCACAGCCAAAGGGGTGCAGATAAGAGCCAGGGGCTGCATTGAAAGGGCCAGGGTGGTGCACAGAGCAGGGTCAAAAGCAAGGTCTGGGGGGGGGGGGGTGAGGGGTGCACAGATAAGGGCCAGGGTGGCATTAATAGGTTCTTCTTTATTTTGGCGAGGTATCGAGTATCGTGATACTTTTGTACGTATCGGTATCGAACTCAAAATTCTGGTATCGTGACAACCCTAGTTCGGAGTAGTAGTACCTATGCAATATTACTACTAACATCCCCTTTTTAATATAAATATATATAAATTTATTGTAATCATATAATGTTATTAAGAGGGGATATTAATACTGCATATGTACTACTACTCCTAACATCCTTCTACTATTATTTATATAGGGTATAGTTGTATATATGTAATAATAGTTGAAGGATGTTAGGAGTAGTAGTACCTATGCAGTTATACTCCTAACATCCCCTTTTAATAACATTATATGATTAGACTACATATGTATATATTTATATTAAAACAGGATGTTAGGAGTACTCAAGCATAGGTACTACTACTACCCCTAACTATCCTTCAACTGTTATTTATATGGGATATAGCAGTATGTATATACATATATACACAAACACACACTCAAGCACTGCCACCAATATACCTATGGGGGGTGTTAGGAGTAGTATTGTACTACAACTCCTAACATACTGTAATAAATGGGTGTATTGGTGGCAGTGTTAAGTGTATGTGTGTGTATACACCAACATACATAGCAGTAGTAGTACATATGTATACCTACTCCTACTATCCCTTATGTAATAGTTAAATGGGTGGCAGCGTTATGTATATGTATATAACATACAACACTGCCACCCATTTACCTAGCACTTAGTGGATTCTACCTGAGTACTACTGTTCCTATCATCCTCATAGCAACAGAATATATATTACACACATACACGTTGCACCTAATGGTAATTGGCACCACGTTGGGTTAATAAAATGGTTGATGCTTGGACAGTAATTGTCAATATTCATTTTTTTATAACTTTTCTATTTTCATTTTTTTTATTTTTTCAGACACAAAAACGGTGCTGCAAAGCAGGATCTCAATCGGTCAGCGTCTTGTGCCCCCATCAGACCTCAGGTCGGCGTCTTGTGCCCCCATCAGACATCAGGGTATTGTGCCTCAGACCTCAGATTAGCCCACCCAGCCACTGTTTTATATATATTTTTTATAGATGTTTAATAACTTTTCTATTTTCATTTTTTTTATTTTTTCAGACACAAACGTTGCTGCCAAAGCAGGATCTCCATCGGCCTCAGCGTCTTGTGCCCCCATCAGACCTCAGGTCAGCATCTTGTGCCCCCATCAGACCTCAGGTCGGCATCTTGTGCCCCCATCAGACCTCAGGTCGGCATCTTGTGCCCCCATCAGACCTCAGGTCGGCGTCTTGTGCCCCATCAGACCTCAGGTCGGCGTCTTGTGCCCCCATCAGACCTCAGGTCGGCGTCTTGTGCCCCCATCAGACCTCAGGTCGGCGTCTTGTGCCCCCATCAGACTCAGGTCGGCGTCTTGTGCCCCCATCAGACCTCAGGTCGGCGTCTTGTGCCCCCATCAGACCTCAGGTCGGCGTCTTGTGCCCCCATCAGACCTCAGGTCGGCGTCTTGTGCCCCCATCAGACCTCAGGTCGGCGTCTTGTGCCCCCATCAGACGTCAGAGTATTGTGCCTCAGACCTCAGATTAGCCCACCCAGCCACTGTTTTATATATATTTTTTATATATGTTTAATAACTTTTCTATTTTCATTTTTTTTTATTTTTTCAGACACAAACGTTGCTGCCAAAGCAGGATCTCCCTCGGCCTTACCTTCGACCTGTTTGATTTTAAAAAGCTTTTTAAAGTTGTTTTAATAATTTTAAAATGCAAAGTAAGTACTATTCAAATGGGTGCATTTGAGAGGCTGTCCACTTAAAATACTTAATTGTTTCTGTTTTTAATTACAGACATTTCTTCATCAAGCGACGCCGGGAGCCCTCCTCGCCAAAGACGTAGAGATGATGTTACGGTATGTAAAATTATATCACAGCTGTTATCAGTTGTGATATATTAAATATGTATAATTTTCTTTTTTATTTATTCTATACAGTCATCATCTGAGGAGGTGTCTCCCGGCCAGGAGAATAGAGGAGTGGAGGAAAGTAGGGGTGGAGGACAGGAAGAGGTAATTTTTATTTATTTTTTTTCTCGCACAAACTGAAATGTTATTGTCATTAAAAATGTTTTTTCCTTTGTTTACAGCCATCTCGTCCTGTTGTCTCACTAAGAGGTCCTCGTGGCTCCACCAGAGGAAGTCGTGGTGTTGCACGCGGCGGTCGGGGTCGTGTAAGTTCTTGGCATTTTGAATTTACTAAATGTGACAATATATACAACATATCACTCTAATGTTTTCATTTTTTTATTTTTGTTTTTTCAGGGTTCCAGAGTCTCCACCACCAGGGGTGAGGAGGACATCGGTATATATATCGACAATGACCTCCTCATCCAGATGGTGGAGGCGCGCCCACCGTTATGGGACCACACCGACCGCCGCCATGCAGATCATACACATACCCGGCTCCTCTGGTGTGAGATATGCCAAGTCATGGTTCCAAATTGGGAGGACCTCACAGAGAGGCAACAGGACCAGTGCCGTAAGTATTCAATTTGAATGTGAATAATTTGTGTTTATTACTTGAAAAATGGTTTACTTTTTTATTTGGTTTTTAAACGTACCTGCCACCAATAGTACATAAGCTAATGTCTTTACATTGCTGTAGTGGCCACAATATAATTGTAAACCTTTTTTATTGGGTATAACAATGATTGGAGTAAATTTATTTTATTTTTTTTTCCTTTTTTTTCTTGTTTTTTTACAGGAACAAGTATTGTAGTGCGGTGGCGGTCGATCAGGGACCGCTATAAAAAGGATTACAATGAGGAACTTCGGGCCCCGAGTGGTTCAGGGGCAACCTCAAGGCGGGAGTATAGGTATTACTCCGCCTTGGGGTTCCTACGTAGAACCCTAGAGCTGCGAAGGTAAGAAATACTATACAATTTTTTTTTTTCCTTTTTTTTAATTGTATCATCTGTATGGACCATAAACTGTTAGGTGACAATCTGTCTTGGCCATACACATAATATTGTCATAATTAAAATTGGTAATTTTGTTTTTGTTTTTTTTCCTTTACAGAACAGCTAGCAGCACTCGGGCGCCTGAAGTTCCTCCTGAGGCGGTCCCTGAAGAACCAGCCACCGCGGGCCCCTCTCGTCCTGTTCAAACAACTGGTCAGGACTCTAGTGTTCCCCTACCTACGCCCCCTGGCGACGCATCGATGGCCCAATTAACACCACTTTTTGAGGCCATCATGCGTCGCCAGAGGGCAGGTAGGAGCCGTCAGGCGGACTACGAGGATCTCACAAGGCTCGTTTACGAGTCCTTGATGGGATTCACAAATAGAGTTGGCGGTTTGGAGGATAGTTTGCGACGTCTTCAGGAGGGGGCGGTGTTGACGTCGCAAATGAGTCCGGTTCAACTCTATTTGAACTCGTTAGCCCCCGTGATGGAACGATTATCGCCTGACCAGCTGTTTGAAGCCAGAAGACTGATGGACTACGCATTGTGGCAGGTGCAACACCGCCCCCACACCTTTCCCCCATCCCACACCTTTCCCCCATCCCACACCTATCCCCCATCCCACACCTATCCCCCATCCCACACCTATCCCCCATCCCACACCTATCCCCCAGCCCCAACCTATCCGCCATCGCAGCCTCCTCATCCCCCATTCCAACCTCCCCTGCCCCCAGTCCCACCTCCCCATCCCCCAGTCCAACCTCCTTCCCATTCCCAAACCCCCGAGGTCTTTACTCAATCTTTTTCTATTTCTTCTCCTCCTCCTTTCTTGTCTTCTACTTTTTTCACTACTCCTTCTACTCGGGAACCTCCTTCTCCTGCCCCATCCTATTCCCTTCATACTCCCTCTGTTGCACCTGCCACAACGCGTCTTTTTCAGTCCACAGCGGCAGAAAGCCAACAGGGCAGAGGGGCTCCTAGCGGCACATCTTCCACCCCACAGACCTCCACTCCGTCGCGCCCTGTTTACAGGGACCTTTGATGTTTTTGTTATTTTTTTATATTGTTTTTATAATGTATTACAATAAATGTTTTATATATTTACAAATTCTTGTGTTTTCGTATGTTAACTGTAACATGTAGTGCATACATGAATGACCTAATCTGTCCACGCTGGGTGAGCGACCACTTTTTTGGTTGCTCTTCCAGTGCGGTGAGATGATGTCAAAACACACATGTAGTGCATACATGAATGACATAATCTGTCCACGCTGGGTGAGCGACCACTTTTTTGGTTGCTCTTCCAGTGCGGTGAGATGATGTCAAAACACACATGTAGTGCATACATGAATGACCTAATCTGTCCACGCTGGGTGAGTGACCACTTTTTTGGTTGCTCTTCCAGTGCGGTGAGATGATGTCAAAACACACATGTAGTGCATACATGAATGACCTAATCTGTCCACGCTGGGTGAGTGACCACTTTTTTGGTTGCTCTTCCAGTGCGGTGAGATGATGTCAAAACACACATGTAGTGCATACATGAATGACATAATCTGTCCACGCTGGGTGAGCGACCACTTTTTTGGTTGCTCTTCCAGTGCGGTGAGATGATGTCAAAACACACATGTAGTGTAGAAATAATGTAAGTCTCATTACACCATTTGGTCCAGCCAGTCAAGTCTTCCATAAGGTGACACAAAATATTCGGCAAATGAGTCGCGCATCCTAGCCACAGCAACAGTTCCCCGAATGCCAAAGTTTTCAAAACTGGCCAAATTGCTTTCCTCTGGTATTTGATCCAGGTGAAGTGGCTCCTTTGTCAGAAGGTAGTTGTGCAGGACTACGCATGACTTTACTACTTCATCCACAGTATCGATTTTTAGTTGCATAGGTTTAGTAAAGACTCTCCATTTTGACACTAGTATCCCAAAAGCGCATTCCACCATTCTGCGAGCCCGAGTTAGTCTGTAATTAAAAATGCGCTTTTGCCTACTCAGTCCGCGACTGCAGTACGGCTTTATTAAATTGGTACACATTTGAAAAGCTTCATCTGCAACCAAAACAAAGGGCATGGGGTTGCCATCTGACCCTGGTAGAGGTTGCGGAGACGGAAAATCAAAGTCATTATTATAGACTCTTCTGCCCATGTCAGAGTTTTTAAAGATCATGGAGTCGTTGGTTCGACCATAACCACCAACATCTATTGCAACCAATTTGTACTTGGCATCTGCTATGGCCATTAAGATGATAGAAAAATATTTTTTGTAATTAAAATACTCTGATCCTGATCCATGTGGCTTGATAATCCGAATATGTTTCCCATCCACTGCCCCGAGACAGTTAGGAAACTGGCATACTTCCCAGAATTTTTCCGAAATTTCTATCCACTGCTGGCGAGTAGGATGAGGTATAAATTCTGCATGCAATACATCCCACAAAGCAGAGCACGTATCTTGTATGATGCAGGAAACTGTAGATATTCCAAGACGAAACTGGTAATGGAGTGACGTGAACGTTTCCCCAGTTGCAAGATACCTAAAGGAAAACAAAAATAAATTATCAACTTTATGCACTACACTTTTATACAAAAAAAAACCCCTAAAACATTATACATTACAAATATTATAATTACCTTAATGTTAACATTAATCTTTCAGCCGGACTGATGCTTCGACGGAACCTGGTGTCCTGTCTCTCTATTCTATGACACACTCTCCGCAGGAGGTCGTCAAAGCTTGAAATAGTCATCCGGAGGTAATTAAAAAACTTCTCAGGATAGTTACGCAGTTCTGAAAAAAGAACCTCAAAAGCACCCCTTCTCACACGCTCAGAAGTTAAAGGATGGACCCAGAAGCGACGGCGGCGTCTGGCTCGAAGGCGTCTTCTCCAGCGTGACACAAGAATTAAAGCCTGAAATCCAAACTGAATGTGCTCTGGCAACATCTTGGCAAGCTCTGAGGGGTAAGTGACCTTTTACTTGTTTTATACCCACTGTACCATTAGCATTTCATTGTATATTCTTTTATTATATTGTATTGTCTTACAATTTACAAATGACATTGGTTTGTAAAAGTATACATTTACATGTTATATTCATTCTACAGGTATGTAAAATTGCCTTTTATACTCCTCTGTTATATTAAACAATGGAAACCGGATCCGGGTCCGGATCCGGTTTTCCGGATGAAACCGTATGGAACGGATCCGGTATTTCACCGGATCCGTATTACGGATCCGGTTAAACTTTGCTTCCGTTTTGTTCCGTTTTTACGGATCCGGAAAAACGGAACATACAGCCGGATTCAGCCAACGCAAGTGTGAAAGAGGCCTTACCCACTCCTACCGGCGCTTTAACCTTTAGACTAACTGTAGCTCATAGGTTTCTATTTGTGTGCGTTCACACCTGCATTAAAAACTAGCTCAGAGGCTGAACCCCCGACATGTTTCGCCGAGCATTCGGCGTCTTCAGGCTGCCTGAATCCTTGAAGACGCCGAACGCTACGCAAAACATGTTGGGGGACAGACACTGAGCTAGTTTTTAGTGAAGGTAGTGAGCGCACACATTTAGAAACCTATGAGCTGGAGACGGTCTAAAAGTTAAAGCGCCGGTGGCAGCGCACGGTCACCGACACAAATAAACTGAGCATTAGTGGATATAGGACTGCTAGGTTATAGCAACAGCATAATATATGTAAAAGCCTCAGCTCACCCTGATAATTTTAAGCTAAGTTAGTTTCTTTTTTCCTTTTTCTTTTCTCTTCTTTTTTCCTTTTGAATATGGATTATAATAAAAGTGAAGTTTTAATGAATTAGAGTATGTAGGTGGAAAAAGGCATCTTTCGTAGTATTACAACAAAATATTGTTCATTGATTAATAACGCCACACCTACATAATAGGGTTTCTTTGATTTGAATTATAACTATAATTAATGCCCAAATATAGAAGGCACCCTTGAAAAGTACGGAAATTATAGTGCCAGAATAATAGTGCACCACACAGGAAAAGTGCTCTGTAGTACTCCACTGAGTAATAAGGGTCTTCTCAGTGTCCACACAGTAATAAAATCCTTTTTTTGCAGCCACAAAGTAATAGCCCACCACATTGCCCCTTATGTATGTTAATGCCCCGCAGACAGTAATAATGCCCCCTGTTGTAACAATGTCGTTCATAGGACCAGGGAACTGGACTTCACCTATAGCAGTCGCCTTTCCCAAGTTCTAACCAAGTCTCTTGGTCCTCAAATCCCTCATGAAGCTGACTGAGAGAATGCAAAGCTGTAATCAAAGTAAAAAGGGGCAACTATGAAGAATCTAAAGTATAAATCATATTCTGGTTTAACACGTTTTTGTTTACTACTTAATTCCATGTGTTCATCATTTTCATGTCTTTACTATAAATGTACAATGCAGAAAGTACATAAAAAAAAAAACAAGAAAAAACGGAATGAAAAAGGTGAAATTTTTGACTGGCACTGTAATTTAATGTGGAATAGTACTATTAATTATAATGAGAAATCTAGTTTTGGCATGGTGTGTTTGATACTATACGGTACAGTACTATACTATAATAGAATTTCATAACTCTGTGCATTGTCTGAAGATACTTCTACAGAATACATGCTGCCATTTATATCAGCCTGTATCCTATCAATGGAGCACCACCAAAGTGGAAATAAAGCATTATACAATTTATATTAACCTTTCCGGACCTCTGCTGTACAAGTATGGCAGAAATCCAGTCTGTAAATATGGCAAAAGCAGTGGGCACCATAGCTGCTAGTCTCATTTAATGCCTCAGATGCCGTGGTCAATAGTGACTACAGAATCTGAAGCAGCTTTTCCTGGTAACGCACAGTGATTGGGGAAGACGTTTGTTGTATGTAAAAGCCCTGGTCTCTCTAAAAGAGGTTCTCAAGGAATTAAGAAAATGAAAATACTGAAATATTACTTTATTATAAATACATTTCCAAATACCTTTCATACATACATACATTAGTTATAATGCCTCATTTTCTCTGGGGGAGCAATCATTAGGAGAAATAAAATGGCTGCCGTCCTATTAGTACACATAAAACCTGTCCTTATCATACAGGAGGATGAGTTACTTCAGAGTAGTGAGGTAAAGAGCTGCTTCATCCTCCTCTCTGCTCTGATTGTCAGGGATTATGATCCTGAATACAGTTTAATATGATCGTCAGCTGAATTTCTGTAGGAATGGAATTAATGAGGAGACATGAAGTGCAGAGAGAACGCGGGGATGTGGCTGTGTCCTGCTGTGTGATTAGGACAGGTTTTGTGTGTAATAATAGGCTGGCAGCCATTTTATTTCTCCTAATGATTGCTCTCTAGACAAAACGAGCCATTATAACTAATGAAAGATATTTGGGAATATATTTATGTTTAAACAGTTTTTATTAAACTTTTTCAAGAGAAAAGCCATACACGAATCACAATAACAATCTCCGTAAGAAATGAAGTGTTATCATCTTAGAGTACAATTTTAGTACATTTGAAACAATATATGTTGCACATAACGAGGACATTATACATATATATATACATATACATACATGAACCATAAAGTCAAACTTCCCTGTAAGAAGGGAAAGAAGATTATTTAATCTGGGTATTATTAAAGAAGAAGAATAAAGAGAAGAAGTGGAAGGGGAAAAGAAAAAAAAAAGGGGGACGGACACATCAACTGGTAAGCATGGACTGAAAGCCCGGGTTCTCCAGAAAATTGATCCATGGGGACCAGATCTTTAGGTGCTTAAGAGACCTATCTGAAGCTTCCGCTGAGATTTCTTCCATGCGGGCAATATACAGCATTTCTTGGTACCATTCAGCTATCACAGGAGCCTTTGTTGATCGCCAGTGTCTAGGTATGACTGACCGAGCAGCAGAGATACAGAATCTCAGCAAGCTCTTCTTTTCGGTCGAAATAGAACCTGGTAGGATGGAGAGGAGCGCCACAATGGGAGAGCTCTCCACCTGCCTCCCCGAGAATTGGTTTGATCAGGTCACAGCTCCACCAAATGTGTAGCATTGTGCCGCTATCTCTATTGCATCTCCAACATGTCTCGGGAACCGAGGGAAAAATCCTGTGTAAGCGTACAGGATACCTGTACCACCTTGATAATACTCTATAGCTTTTTTCCTGAGCAGCGCATGCCAAAAATGCTTTTTGTTGGTCTTCTCGCTCAATTGTGGTGCCCAATTCCTGTTCCCACCCTGAGAGAAAACCCAGACCCCCTCCTCCGAATCTGTCAATATGGAACGATATAATAGGGAAACTAAATGAGGTGGCGGAGAAGTCAATTGAAACAATTTCTCAGTCTCAGTTAAAGAATCCTCTAAGTGACCGCACTTTCCTTCCAACCTAATGAAAGACCTCAACTGCCGATATTCTATCCAAGAAATCCGCTTATCTGGATATTTTATAGCTAAATAAGAGAAGGAAGTCAAGGGAGCCCCCAAAAGCAGATGGCAGAAACGAGGGTCATCTGCAATTTGAAATCCTAAAAAAGACTCTCTGCCTACACCAGCTGGTAAAGCAGGATTATTGAGTATTGGAGTAAGTGGACTTAGCCTCCTAGAGCATATGTTTTTTTGGGTTAAAGAGTCCCAGATCTTCAGAGTCTGCCGTAGAAAGAAGTTTAAGCTACTAAATTGCTGTCTCTTTTCTGGGGAAATCCTTGGGGCGTGTTTGAGAGAGAGGGGGTAAAAGGCCTGTTCTAATTGCACCCATTGCTTTGAATCAGTACGATAATGCCAGTCAAAAAGTCGTACTATGGAGGATGCCAAATGATACTTTTTAAAGTCAGGGAGGCCAATTCCACCTGAGGATTTGGATCTTGTTAAAGTAGAAAAGCTAATCCGTGGACTGAGGGGACCCCAAACAAATCGAATAATTGCTGTTCTCAGCTTCTGAAAAAATGAGGCAGGTGGTATAAGGGGAATCGTTTGGAAGATATATAAAAATCTGGGTAGGATGTCCATTTTAATGACATTTACACGGGGGTAACCCCTTCTTATTAAATGCAGCAAGGTCCTTTATTGTGCGATTAAGCAAAGGAGTAAAGTTCAGGAGAAATATTTGATCCGGGTCCACTGGAATCTGTATCCCTAGATATTTAATTGAGGATGGTTGGTGTCTAAATGGGAATGATGAGAGGAGTCTAGCGAACTCTGAATGTGGAATGGATATGTTTAATACTTCTGATTTGCTGTAATTAACTTTAAAGTTGCTTACGTGGCCAAATCTCTCAAATTCCTTCAAAATTGATGGAAGAGATATTTGAGGTTGAGTAACATATAGCAAGAGGTCGTCTGCGTATAGTGATGTTTTATAATGCAAACCGTTAAGCCGAAGACCATGAATGGAGGAATTTTGGCGAATTGCATTGGCTAAATGTTCCATCACAAGGACATATAGTAATGGGGATAACGGGCAACCTTGCCTCGTACCATTTCGAATGGATATAGGGCGTGAGAGTAGGCCATTCACCCTAACCTTAGCGGTAGGGCGAGAATAAAGTGCGCGGACCCTATCAAGGAACTTAGGCCCTAATCCAATTTGCCTCAAGGAGGAATCTAAAAAAGTCCAGTGGACCCGGTCAAATGCCTTTTCGGCATCTACTGATAAAAGGCACATAGGGGAGCCATTGGTCCTTGCTGCATTTGTAAGTAATAGAGTTTTAATTGTGTTATCCCGTGCTTCACGTCTACGAACAAAGCCTACTTGGTCGGTATATATAGACTGAGGGAGAAGTGGGGTTAACCTGTCGGCTAAAATCTTAGAATATAGCTTAATATCAATGTTAATCAGAGAAATAGGAAGATAGTTCGAAGAAAGGGAGGTATCCTTACCTGGTTTTGGTAAGACGCTAATATGTGCCTCAAGAGATTGTGTAGCGAATGGTGATAGTGGACCAACGCTATTAAACATCTTAGTAAGGAAGGGAGAAATATTGTCGTTAAAGCACTTATAAAAAGCAGGAGTAAACCCATCTGGGCCAGGACTCCTCCCATTAGGGGAGTTTTTAATAGCAGTTTTGACAGTAGCTTCTGAAAAGTCTTCATCTAAAAGATCCCTATCTTGGGACGATTGTAGGCAATGCTGTCTCAGATATATAGTCGTCTATACGAGTCTGAAGAGACGAGGTTGGTAAATCAGAAAATTGACCATTAAGGTTGTATAGTTGGGAATAATAAGATTGGAATATCTCCAGTATTTCCAGAGGATTATGTGCGACAGTGCCATCAGGTTTCTTGATATGTGGGATATACGTTTGAGACGATCTAGGATGTATTAGGCGAGCTAGTGGTCTTCCACACTTGTTAGAATATTCATAAAAGAAACATTTCCCCCTATCAAGAAATTGCTTATATTGTTGGTCCACTAACTTTTTAATAGAGTCTCTAATTGTCAATAATTCTACATATGTTTCATCCAAGAGAGTACGTTTATATAGTAACTCTAAGTCGTGGGCTTGGACAAGGAGCTGGGAGAGTTTATGTGCTTTTTCTTTTTTAGGCGTGTACCATGCTTTATGAAAGTGCCTCGAAGGACACATTTCAGGGCTTCCCATTGTATGGGTAGTGAAGTAGGGTCATTGTCGTGTATTTTCAGAAAATCTTCTACTGCTGTCTTGATATCAGCAACACAAACAGAATCTTTGAGAAGGTTATCATTTAGCCTCCAATTCCATGGCCTACTGACCGTGTTGGGTAATTCTATAGAGAAGTATATTGGGGCGTGATCGGAGAATAGAATATGCCTTATGGACGCCCTTGGGTTCCATGTTAACAGGTGGTGACTAAGAAGGGAAAGATCTATACGGCTATAAGTGTTGTGAGGAGAAGAGAAAAAGGTGTAATCTTTGTCTTGCGGATGGAGGATCCTCCATATATCCACAATCTTCAGGGAATGAAATTAAGATATTAGAGATCTCAACCCTCGACTCGGGGGTGAACTCTGTCTGCCTGAGGAGTCTACGACTGGATCAAATGTGAAATTGAAATCTCCGCCAACCACAATCCATCCCTCAGCAAACTCAGATAAAGGGTCCAAAAATGACCTACAAGTAGAAATCTGTCTTAGGTAAATACCAATTGACTATAGTGAATAATGAAGAAAATATCCTTAATTTTAGAAAAATGTAGCGCCCCTCTCCATCCATTTTAACATCTACCACAATTCCCTGTAATGACCTATGCAAGGCCACAGAAACACCTCTGGACCTGGAGTCTGGGCTTGGATTGTGATACCATTGTGAGAAATACCCGTCTCTGAGAACTGGCACATGCCCCTGTTTGAAATGCGTTTCCTGTAAAAGCAGAACTTGTACCTTCTGTTTATGCATACTGTAGAGAATTTGGGATCTTTTCTGAGGAGTGCGGAAACCCCGAACGTTCAGTGAACCCATCTTCAATGAAGACATTACTCAGTAGTGATCTACGGGGGAATAAAAAAAAAGGGGGGGGGGAGTAGACTGAGAAGAAGAAAGAAAAGAGAGAGAAAAAAGGCTCAAGAAAGAGGAAGGTAAGTCAGCTGACCAAATGAGCTAGTGCTCGCAAGAAGGAAAAGGAGAAAAGTAAAGATGAGTAAAATAAAGGCAAACTAAAGTTCACAATCAAGCAGTAGGACCCTATAGGAAAGGAATTATAATATCTCTCGCCAAGACGAGAGTCCCAGTTAGGAGCGGACTTTCAAAGGAAGAGCTACCCCACTGGACAGGAGGAGACCCAATAGCAGATAAGATACAAAGGAACATCACATCAGTTCAATTGATATTTCAATAATTACAACCAGCATAATAAGGAAATTAGTTCAAGCAAACCCAGGACAGGAATATTAGAAATAAACTATATGCTACCATAGAAAAATATCATAAAATATGAAAACCTACATATACTCTGTCAAAAACTGTTAAGGTCTTAGAGCACATTCAACTGTTGTTTAAGATAGGTCTGTGAGGAACCTACAAACATTAACATAAAATGGCCTTAGTTCGTGGGAACTATCAGTATAGAACCGGTAAGACGGGTGAGGCCATTATAATAGCACAAAAATAAAAAAATGAAAACTTCTTAGATAACAGTGCCTAGTAACCTAGGTATTATCAGTACGAGAGGATGCATAATAGAAAAATCTGTAAACCTTAAAAGAGTCTATAAGAGACCTAGACTAACTTAGTGAGGTAATATCTTGGCAATATTAATTTGAAAGAGATACCAGATTAGGAATCAAATATAGTACAGGCACGAACCGCCTCATGATACACAATCTCCCTCAACAGGAGGCCCATCAGTAGATTCTTGGCTTCTGTTCAGACGTTGGTTTCTTCTACGAGGTATCCTATATTCTCTTTGCGGCAGAGGAATCGTATCAGGTTGGATGCTTTCAGGTAAAGCTGGCCATTCTGAGAGTTCAACTAGCGCCAGGTCCAAGGCCTCAGAGAAAGATGGTAAGTCTCTTGGGTGTCGCAGGCTCACAAATTGGCCATTCAAACGGACCTGCAGGCGGAATGGAAAGCCCCACGTATATGCAATATTGAGTTGTTCTAGCATAGAGAGTACAGGGTGAAGAGGTTTTCTTTTCAAGAGGGTATATCTTGAAACGTCTGAGAGTAATTGCAATGGTGTTCCCAGGTATTGCACCTGGCCAGCCTCTCTGGCTTTTCTCATAATGGCCTCCTTCTGCTGATAATGGTGGACCCGGCAAATTACATCTCGGTTTCTGTCGAAATCAGTAGGCCTAGGACCCAAGGCGGGGTGTGCTCTATCAAGTTCTAAATGAGTGTCTTGAGGAACTCCCAATAAATCATTAAAGATGTTTCGCAAGGTATCATCTACTTCTTTATGCGTCACAGATTCAGGAAGGCCGCGCACCCTAATGTTGTTTCTCCTTCCCCTGTTTTCTGCGTCATCCAACATGTCTGCTAAATAGTGTAGTTGAAAAGAGTGAGTTGCCAGCATGGCTTCTTGTGTGTTTTGCTTATTCACCACTGCAGCCATAGATTGCTCAACTGAAGCGACTTTTGCTCCCATAGAGAGCACTTTTTTATAGTATTAACCTCTGCCTTGTAGACTGTTTCTAATCTAGACATGTAGGATTCCACATCGTCCTTTGTGGGTATGGATGTGAGTTTAGCATGTAAGTCCTTTAATTCAGATAGAGTGGACATCTCAATGTCGGGTTGAGAAATGTTTAGCCGCCCAACAGAGGCATCAGCCGGGGGAGAGATAGGAAAGAGGACAGGAGTAGAAGGGCGAGAGTGTTGGTGGTCTGACTTAGGAGAATTCTCCCATTCTCCATCTCCCCACTCACTTGATGGCGCGGTCATAATGGCAGATTCCCACGCTGGGGATTCCTGGCCACATGGCGGCGGCGTCTGAGGGTCTCATGTTTCTTTCTTGACTAGCTGGAGCGGTTAGGTCTGCGTAGGTGAGTGAGGTAGCTGGGACGCTGTTCGTTGCTTGTCTGTAAGATCCTCCTTGGAAGATGGCGCGTGCTGGGTGCGCTGGGATCCCGGAGTCAGAAACTTCTCAATACACTGCGAAGTTGTGTCATCTTGATGGTTCTGAAGAACCTGCATGTTCTTCTTCTTATGGGCACCCATCCTGTGCAGGTTTGTGATGTTTAAGCTTATAGGTATGGTCTCTCACCAAGTCCAGGGTATGGAGCTGAAGTGAAGTGTGACTTTACTCCTCCATAGCCAGGCCACGCCCCCCTTGGTAATATATTTATAATAAAGTAGTATTTAGGTATTCATTTTCTTAATTCCCGGAGAACTCCTTTAAGGAACCAAGGCTTTTACAGTGTAGTTCCTGTGGAGCCCAGGTGGCAGGGCTCCATAAGAACATAATGAATCTGCAATGCATTGCAACGGCAATTCATTGCAATATATTGGAGAACCAATCTAATAATTGCTTATAGCCAAATAGGGTGGCTTAAAAAAAGTAAAAAAATATTTTTTTTTTAAATATAAAAAAATAAAAAACATAAAAATGCATCCTCTTTCCCCATAATTAAAATAAAAATAAATAAACAAAAAAATAAATTAATAGGCAAAACTATATTTATCCCGTACAGTGAATGCTGTGTCGGAAAACAAAAAAACAAAACCTCTCAAAGCAAATTGAATAAAAATTGATCAAAAAGTCACAAACACTGCAAAATGAAATCAATAAAAACTACAGTTCTGTAGACATAACTATAAAAAAGTTATGGGGGGCGGCTGGAGGTCAGAATATGGAGATGAAAAGAAGATAATTATTTTTTCCAAAGTTTTGTTATTCCCTGCTTTCTGCAGATTATATAAGCGTTGTTTTTTTTTTTTTTTTTTTAATAAATATGAACCACATAAGTGGTACAGTAACAAATTTACAACATAAAGACTTGTGGAGAAGGTTACAACATAGTTGGAAGTTCTTGTTATCAGTAACCTGGCCTTAGGGCAACTATGGCTTCCAAAAGTGATTTATTTGTAATAATGGCCTAAAGGGTTTCCATGGTAATAGCTTAGTTTCGCTATTGAAAGCCAAGATAGAATAGCTTGAGGGAGTATTGATCTTGGGCCGTGTTGATCCATCCGGTTAATGGTATGGTGTGAAACAAATCTCTTAACCTGACTGAGATTTGACTGGTGCTCACTTGATCAACAAAGGTCAACAAAAGGCTCTTTTCTTTAGCTTACAGGTGTGAGAGACTGTACAGTATATGGTGCCTGTATTCAACTGAAAAGGACATGAGGGAGGAGTATTATGCGGAAAGCAATGTCAGTCAACTGCCCTCAACCTATCAGCATGGCTAGGAATGTTTTCAGCACTGCTGATTGGTTGAAAGCAACACAACTCATGATGCTCCTCCCTCTGGTCCTTTTCAGCTAAATACACGCACAGTACAGAAATTATCATGATACTGGGACTTTAAAATATAGATGTTTCATGTTCAAACATCCAGATAGTTTAATTTTTAAAGATGTTGGGTAACAACTACATTTAGATTGGTTTTACTTTACTTTGACATACCATGGCTCAGGGCTTTGGTAATAATCTGAGTGTAGATTTACATGTAACTGGCTTCTGTGCTAGGAATTACTGGTGTGTAACATATGTAGATGTGTTTTTTTAACAGATTTACAAATCCCCTCTGATTATACTTGAGCTGGAACAATTTTGTTCCATCTGTAACTTGACAAACAAATATGATGTCACTGCCGCAATTGTAACATTTCCACTTAATCATAATCTATGTAGACAAGACATCCACATTTCAAACAGCAGTCAGTCATAACAACCCTGTAGTTTAGGTGAAGCCTCAGAATTCAAACACATGGGATTCAGAGGCGCAGCTACCAGTAAACTCAGCTAATCTTGCCTTTTATTGGGGTTAGTTAGATGAATAGCATGCAATACGTGAAGCTACATGCAAGTGCACTTGTTTTGCTGAAGGCAAGAGCTATAGCTAGTTAAAGATCATTTCCCCTTAAAACCAAGTCCCTGTCTTCCTGTTAAAATTATATCTGGTTACGTCTTAGTTGTGTTTGCTTCTGGGTAAGCTTGGTGACAACTAATATTGTCACCTTTAATTGGGGTTGTCAGGCAGCCTTTCTAGACACCATCTACAGCATAAAATATTTCTAGACACTGTCTAGTTATATGCAGGGTCATTCCGATTTCGGACATTTATGGCATATCCACAAGACATGCCATAAATGTCCAATAGGTGCAGGCCCTATGTCTATGAGGTGTGTTGCCCAACTCCTGTCTTCTGCCTCCTATGAATGTCGAGGTGGCTGACCATGCATGGCTCTCTCCATTCACTTCCATGGGGATTTTGGAAATAGCAGAGCACTCTTACTTGGCATAGAAGTGAATGAAGAGAGCTATACATGTGCAAACACCGCTCCATTAAGAGCAGCAGTGGGACAAGGGTCAGGAGACTCCGGTTCCCAAGAGAAACAGACGCAATAACCCGCATTTATTGAACATTTATGACATGTCCTGTGGATTAGCCATAACCAGGGGCGGATTGGGAACTTAAAAGTGGCCCTGGAAAAACCTAAACCGAAACAAGTAGGCGGGGACCACCAAAGTAGGCGGGGCCTGCAATACTGTAGTGCAGCACAGAATACTGCCCCAGCAGAACCAAATACACAAAAACTGAAATACACTGAAATTAGAAAAAAGTACTACTTTATTTTTCTTCTGGAAACAGTGCAACTTGCCCATGAACTGTTTCTGGCATTGCACATCTGCCTCATTCACATCTGGAAATTCACTGCAATACCGAACACAGCCCATGGACAAGACTGGAACTCTTTCTGGGGGAGGAGTAATTTAGACTCCTTTTTTAATACTGGACAACCCTTTTAAGGGGTAAACACTGGGAGGACCACACTGTTTTTTGTACAATAAGTCCTTTCATTTATTGCCCATATCTCCTTCTCAGCGTGACATAAGAATTCTCAAAGGACTCCTGCCAAACTCTTGGCATTATAGTTTCTGCCTCCACCCTTCACCCATTAAAACACATCCTGGGGTCATACAGTGTTGACACAGATAACCTGATACCCTTGTAAATTCTGTGGTTTTTTTTTTATTCTTAATGCTTGCTAAACTATGTCTATACACTGTGATTCTCCCTGGTCATGAATTTTCCATCTGATATGGGGTCTTCAACAAATTGGGTTGGACAAATGTCTCTATGGTCAGTCAAGCTGGTTGTTTTGCTGCCTGGGCAAAAATAAAATAAAATGGTGCTGCATTCACCAAATTGAAAAATGGCTGACTCCAATGGTCACTGAGTCATCTTGCTGATATGTGACCCTGAAACCTATGAGATTACCATCAGTTAGACTCTCAGTTAGTACTTCTTACAGTTTTTCCATATGCATCCAAAACATAAATTTATCAGTCTTTCCTTCAGGTTTGGAGTGGTCGAGATCCTTCAGTGAACCCAGGCTCTGATACACAAAAGGGCCTCAAATGTCCTGCAGAAGACAACCCCATAGGAGCTGACATGGCAACCAGTCACCTACCATTACTGTCTATTTCTTAAAGCGTTATTCCCATCTCAGACATCGGGAGCATATCTCTAGGATATGCCCCCAATGTCTAATAGCTGTAGCTTTGAATGGAGCCTGCAAAGTCCTGGAGGACGCACTGTGCATGCACTGCTGCCTTCCATTCATTCCTATGAGAGCACCGAAAATAGCTGAGCACTGGCTCGGCTATTTCTGTCAGCCCCATAGAAGTGAATGGAGCAGTGGCTGCCCTTGCGCGGCTATTTTTAGCACTCCGATAGGAATGAATGGAGGGCGGCCAAGCATGCACAATGCACCCCCTGGGACTTTGCAGGCTCCTTTGTAAGTGCACCTATCAGACACTGGAAGCATATCCTAGCAATATACCCCCAATGTCTGAGATGGGAATAACCCTTTAAGGGGTGTCTGTGAGTATTCTGTTTGGGTTAAAATGATAAATACCAAAGTTTACAAGGCAATTCAGTGGACAAGTACTTCCCATGTTCCGCATCCATGGAGGGTGGACTTCAGATCCATGAACTTTTACTGAGTCCCAAGAAGCCCTGTCCTTCCTTTGTAAATTTTCTCTTTTTGACTACATAATAAGCAGCAACAATTGCACGAAAACTCATGCCAGAGGAGTCCAACAAAACAGGCCTCATACAAACCCTATAAATCAAGTAATAATATCAAAGATGTAAGATATATATGTGTTAATTAATGATCTGGAGGATCGGGAGAGAAGGTGCAATTTAAGAGTAATGGGTATCCCGGAGGGAAAGGAAGGGAAAGACTGTACTGGATTTATGCAAAAGTGGTTTCTTGAGTGTGTGGGGGCAGATAACCTGTCGCAGGCGTTTTGTGTGGAGAGGGTACATCGTATACCGGCGAGGAAAGCCTTAACAGGGCCCCCCCCCCCCGCACAATAATTTTGAAGTTATTAAATTTTAGAGATAAAGTGTCGATCCTCAGACAGCTTAGAGCTGCACAACAACAAGAGATAGACGGGGTGAAAATATCAGTTTTCTCCGATTTCTCAAGTGCGACGCAGAAAGAGAGAGAAAAATTTAGAGACATCAAAAGACGGCTACGAGTGCATAATATCCAGTATTCTATGTTATATCCTGCAAAATTACGTGTCATTTATAAGGAACAGACACACTTCTTCTCCCAGCCTAAGGAGGCCTGTGATTGGCTGGACAGAAATCTGGGACAGTAAATGGTTCGAGATATTGGGACCTGTATCCATTGGACCTGACTATCCAAATTAAGAGTATAAGGCGGTGGGGTGGAGGGGGTGGGGGTGGGGCCACGTAGGTATTGGGACAGTGGGTGTGAAGGTCAGAGCCACTGTCTGGATTGGGCGAGGTCGGGGGAGGGAGGGTAGGGTGGTGAAGGGTTCTCCTTGGTCGACCGGGTATAAATGGGGAAGTGACAGGTTAGTGTTTTAGTTATGATTGGTCTACAATGGTGTCAGTAGGGTCTTGTGGGTTAGGGATTAAGCAAGATTTTAAAGTGATAACATGGAATGTTCGGGGTGTTAATAACAAACTGAAAAGGTATGCTATATTAAGAATGTTGGGGATGCAACAACCCGCTATAACCTGTCTTATAGAGACGCATTTAACGAAAGATACAATGGATCTGTTGGCGAGGAGGTGGTGTGTATTTAGTGCGCATTCGGTGCACACCTGCTATTCACGTGGAGTGAGTGTATTGGTGCATAAAAATATAAACCATAAAATTAATTTGGTTAAAACGGATAGGGAGGGTAGATATGTTATTTTATAGGGGAATTTTTTTGGTATGGAATGTATAATGGCGTTTGTATACATACCGCCTCCTTTCGCAACAGAGATACTGATTAGGGTGTGGGAATTTACATTGAAATATGACAACATTCCAGTATTTATTTTTGGTGATTTTAATGTTGTCTCTGACGAAAATCTGGACAGGGAAAGAATGGGGGGACAGGTGAAAAAAATACAAGGATCTCCCTTGAGTAAGATTTTATCTGAATTTGGCTGGAGGGATATATGGCGTCATATGAATCCGGATGGGAGGGAATATACTTGTTATAGTTCTTCCCATCAGGTGTTTTCTCGTATTGATCTGGTACTAGGGAATAATAGAGCTGTTTCTTGGGTCCGAAGGATTGAATTTGGGCAAAGCTCCCTTTCTGACCACGTGGCTATGGTCACGTTTTTGGGCCGAGGGGGAAAAGGCCCGCAGAGAAGATTTTCCTGTAACTCACATTGGTTGAAAATATTGAATGCACATGTTCAAATTTCTCAGGAGTTGGAGGTTTTTTTTTAATTGAATAATGGATCGATGAGTGAGAGTGTGGTATGGGACACAGCCAAAGCCTTTTTAAGGGGAATCCTATTTAGAGAGATTGTTAGAAAGAAGAGGGGGTTTCGATTGGAGGAACAGAAGTTAAACGAGGAAGTTAAGAAGGCAGAAATTAAGTATCTGGACAGTAAAAATGAGAGGTGTAGATTGGAATGGGCTCAGGCAATTGATAGAGTCGAGAAATGGAGGATAGAAAAGGAGATTAATAAGAACAAGTTTCGAAAAATTGAAAGGTATTATAGGGGAGGTAGGCCTGGGAAAGTACTGGCTAGTATGATAGCTAACCGGGACAAAAACAAGTACATTCCAGAAATAAGGACAGGGGAAGGGGGAACTGTTAAACATCCGATAGAGGTAGTAGAGGTCTTTAAGAAACACTTCCAAGCACTTTACTTATCTAATGTTAAATATTTGGATAAAGATCTTAATCAGTATATAGAACCCCTCTCTTTGCCAAAATTGGACCTACCAAATAAAGATTGGCTGAATAGACCAATTGAGGTACCCGAAATTGAATCTGCTATAAAATCAATGAAAGAAAATAAGGCACCAGGTCCGGATGGACTGCCTATTGAAATTTACAAACAGTATGGGAAAACCATGTGTAAAAATTTGGCTAGAGTGTTTACAAGTTCATATCATAATGGGATACTCCCGGACTCAATGTATCAAGCTAACATAGTACTGATTGAAAAAGAGGGGAAGGATTCCCTGGACCCAGAAGCATATCGGCCAATATCTCTTATTAATGCAGATGTTAAAATTCTTGCAAAGATCTTGGCGACCCGATTGGGGAAAGTTATTGATCAATTAATAGGACATGATCAAGGTGGTTTTATGCCAGGAAGAATAGTAGGGGAGAATATTTTAAGAACTCATATTAATATTCAGGTTGGCTATCCGGAGGGTGGGCACTCCATACTGTCGTTGGACGCTGTGAGGACCTTCGACAGTGTGGAGTGGCCATACCTCTGGAAGATATTGGAGCAGTATGGATTAGGGGAAGGATTTACGAGGTGGGTTCGGATATTGTATCGCCAGCCGGTGGCTAGAATTTTTGCTAATGGGGAAGAGTCGGATTGGTTCCCCCTACAGAGGGGTACGAGGCAGGGTTGTCCTCTCTCCCCCCTGCTCTTTGCCCTGGCTATTGAACCTTTGGCAGTTAAGATAAGAGATGATAAAGAAGTGGTAGGGTTCGGGGCAGGGGGGACAGAGGACAAAATTGCACTCTATGCAGATGACATTATTTTGTATTTACGAGACACGACTAATAAGGTTGACCATGTTATAGAAATTGTGGAAACGTTTGGGAAATTCTCAGGATTAAAAATAAACTGGACCAAATCATCATTGCTGCCATTGGACCCAGACTTGGTGATTGAGAGAAAGGATTTGCAGATAGTGAAGGAGGAGGGGATGAAATATTTAGGTATAAGAATAACACCAGACCCCAAAAAATACGAGGACGTAAACATAACTCCATTGTTATTAAAAGTGAAAAAGAGGATCGAGGTGTGGAATAAACTACATTTGTCCCGTGCTGATAGATTGGGACTAATTAAGATGACATTGCTCCCACAGATAATGTATATTTTGAATAATTCCCCAGTCTGGATAAAAAAAGATATTTTTAAGAAGCTGAGTCGACTGATTAATGAGCTCTTTTGGAATAGAAAAAGGGTTAGAATTAAATATGAGGTATTAACTTTGCCAGTTGAAAATGGGGGTCTAGCAGCACCGGATTTATTTGGTTATTATATAGCAGCACAAATGGCTAATTTAATAAAATGGAAGGATATATTAGGAATAAAGAAAATGGTAGTAGACCATAAAATGGCGGAAGATATCTTTGCACTCCTGGAAGGAGGGCAAAGGACTTATTTGGTAGATTCCCCGATTTATAAAGGATGGTATAAAACATGGCACGTGGTGAAGCAGTTATGTGGGATAAGGGGATCCACGAATTTTACTCTACTTTTTGAAAATCATAAGTTTTCAGAGTTCTGTAAAATTGAAGACTATAAATATTGGACTAAAAGAGGGCTATGTAAGGTGGATCAATTTTTCTCTGATGGAAGGTTGAGAGAGAAAAATGAGTTAGAAGAAACAGTAGGTACACAGGTGTGTGAAATAAGATATAGGCAATTGAAAAGTGCTTTTAACGCTACAAAAAAGAGAAAAGAAGAAGCGAAGAATTTTTTGGTGGAAACTCCTAATATGATAAGGATTATGATGGGGTTGGATGGACGATGTAAAAAAATATTATCAAAAATATATAAGTATATATATATATAAGTTGTTAAATCACAATAGGGGTATATATATTGGGGTTAACACTAAAAGAAACTGGGAATGTAAAATTGGGGTTCAAGAAGATGAGTTTTGGCACGGCATATATATAAACACGGAAAAATATCTTAGGGATTATTCTTATAGGGCTACACAGTTTTTTGTGATGCATAGGTTGTACTACACTCCGGAGAAGTTATATAAGATGAAAAAGAAAGATTCAAGTCAATGTAATATATGTAAAAGTGAGGGGGCTGATTTAGAACATATTTGGTGGGAATGTAAGGCAAAAAGGGAATATTGGATGAATGTTTTTGAGGTGATGGAGAAAATATATGATGTAAAGATAGATAAGAAATATGAATGTGCCATATTAGGGGATAGTAGGAAATATAAGAAAGGTCCTTCCATGAATGCTATGCTATATAAAAAATTTTTTGCTGCTAGACTGGTTATAGTTAAGAACTGGATAAATTCGGTTGTGCCTAATATTCTTTTATGGAAAAACTTGGTTGATGAATTTCTAACCTATGAAGAATGGGGTGGGAAATTAAATATAAATGAAATTAGAAAGAAATGGAATCAGTTTTGGAAGAGATAGTATGCCCGGCTGACCAAGGGGAGGTGAGAGGGGGGATGGGTTGGGGGTGGATTGGGTAAAATGTACTTTTTTATAAGCAATGTCCCTATGTTTTTAATTGTAATGATTGATTTAATTAAAAAAAAAAAAAAGATATATATGTGTGGTCTGACTAGTGATTTGTAAAGTGGTAGGACTATGTCCTCATCACGTGTATCTATGCCCCCAGGGGTACAGATACACATATGATAAATGTGTGCTGGTAAATAATAAAAAAATAAACAATAATAAATAATAATAATACATAAACAAAGAATTAAATAGCAGTCACAAGGATAATAGCATGTGTTTGCTTAAAAGTGCTCCTCAGCCAATCATGGACGGTTGGGTTCACCTGCAGGTCGGCCTGTGTTGAGCATATACCGCACTTTAGATCTCTTTGTAGTTCGCTGAAGTCTTGGTGGCGTTGCATGCGTGTGTGGTAGTTAAACCTGTATGATGATAGCTTGTGGTGGTATAATGGCATTTTCTCCAGGTAGTATGCTTGTGATATAAATATGGAAGCAATATACTATAGTTGAAATGAAACTACAGCCCTGTATGCTGCCAAACATACATAGAAGGTTTGCTGGCTGGTCATCCACGTCAGGCCATGACCAGAGGTGGGAGGCATACAGAGTATCTCGTGTCTAACATCCCAGGAGAATCTGGACACAAATGATTGAAAGTGACACAAACAACTGATAATTTTAACTTATTTTCTTTTTGCACATTGGACATCATTTAGATACATTTAATAAAAGTTAAGTTTTATTTAATCAAAAATAAAGCATATGTTGGGGGGATCCCTAAAAGGGTCTAGTGTTAATCATAGTTGATTAAAGGGCATAAGTAAAGGGATACAGAGTAGCCACGTTTGCCTTATTGGATGTAAAATCACTTGCATGAGTACAAAATTTGTACCAGAGCCCCCACCTACCATGCACCAGTTATAATACTGGTGCCTTCATATATGGCAGAGGCACCATAACTCACCACTATTGCTACACCCCTTGCAAACTTCTGGTTGGTGAAGTCTATGATTTTGTACCATCACTGATTTACAAAATAAATTGCTCTATGGAATACTCAACAGCTTTGGCACTCTGATCAGGGCCAAAGGATATGATCTCTTTATAGATTTTTTAATTTTGGACATTGTTAATGGTACAAAATCACAGACTGCACTGATGTCATCTAAATTGCTATGACTTACAATGTAATTCTAGGTATAGCACATTATAATGCAGTACAATCCGCAATCAAACCCTCTTCAGCAAGTTCTGGATAATATGTTGGCACTTCATGAATAAGTGATGTCATTATTAAGTAGCTTGTGAATGACACGATAAGCAGCTGTTAAGTGATTTACAGCTAATTGTTTTTACTATTGGCTTTTACTGTGGGACAATGCATTAATTTTATTTTCTGCGATTTTATTTTGTGCAAATTACTTTGTAGGTGACAAAAATGTCATGACTAAGGGTATTGTCAGCTCCCTCCCTCCTCCCATTAACACACTTTCACCTCCCCTATTCTGTTCCCAGCACACAAATAACGTGGGTGGATTTAATTGACCAAAGCTGCATTTATTAAACGAAACAATATAAATAATATATAAGGTCTTCATCCATTGAATCCCCCCGACATCGCCAAACAATCTGAAGAAGGTCTTCCCCAACCCTGCTGCCAAATAACCTGTAGCCAATAAACACCAGAGGCATAGCATTCCAACCATGGACCCTGGTCCAATGAACTTGAGCAAATCTCTGCCAGATCACACACCTAATTCCCATACCTGGGGAGTCCAGAGCCACAATTACCACCAACTCCAAGGACCCCCTACCGCCACCAATGCAAGAAAGGACACCTCACCATCTTGTGTCCCACCACATCCAGAGTGCCAACTCAATCTCTTCTTGAAGTCAATGCCTGTCGCATTCAGATGAACCTCATCCGACCTCCAAAACTTCCCAACACTCAACTCCAGCTCCGTATGCCTCACCACAAGCCCACCATTCTTGTGCACAAAACACGCCACAACCCCATTCACCTTAATTCTGGCTTTGTTTAATATGTCAAACGACCTTGCCTCCCTCCACATCTTCCTTGACACAATATCCAATTAAGGCTACTTTCACACTAGCGTTTTTAAATTCCGGTATTGAGTTCCGTCATAGGGGCTCAATACCGGAAAAAACGCTTCAGTTTTGTCCCCATTCATTGTCAATGGGGACAAAACTGAACTGAAGACAACGGAATGCTCCTGAAAGCATTCCGTTCTGTCTCCAGACCGGAGAACAAACTGCAGCATGCTGCGGTTTGCTCTCCGGTCCAGGCATCCGCACCAAGACGGATCCGGAATGACCCCCAATGCAAGTCAATGGGGACGGATCCGTTTGGTGTGACACACCAGTAATCCAGATCTGTCCTCCATTGACTTGCAATGGGGGGTCATTCCGGATCCGGCTACAGAGAAACAGACAGACAAACATACATACATAGACATACATACATATACATACATACACATACATACTCACATACTCCAGCCAGGGACGCTGGCAGCATGTCTTCACGCGCCTCCTGCGCCCAGGTATGACGTTTCCCCACTGCGCCCAGCAGAGGGCGCTGTGGGGAATCGTCATCACTACGCGCAGGAGGCGCTTGAAGACGTGCTGCCGGCGTCCTGGGCTGGAGTATGTAAGTATGTATGTGTTTGTGTGTATGTGTGTGTATGTATGTTCTCTGTGTATGTGTCAACATGTGTGGGGACTGGAGCGCTCCTCTGGCTCCACACGTGTCAGCGGCAGTACGGATCCGTCGGCACCCTTTAGGTGCTGGATCCGTGCTGCCGCTAGTGTGAAAGTAGCCTAAAGTGTCAACAAACTCAAAAATATATCCTATGACCAAAGAAGGTCAAACTTAATATCCTTGGTGAGCTCTTGAAACTGGGGCAACCCCAAGTAATTTCCCCCTACATGAAGGACCATGATTTCTGTGGGCCTATCCAACCTGGCAAATTGGTAAAACTCCAGCAGCACTTCCATCAGGTCTGACCACCGCCCATAGCACTCCCCAAAAAACTAAAGAGCGCCCCAGATTCGAAACAAGGCAAGCAGGATAACCTCTTACTTACAAACAAGAAATACAAACAATTAACAACTGGAAACTATAGCTGACCCATTGCTGAAAGAATGGACTCTAAAAAGGGAAGGATCCAATCCCAGTCGACCTTAAACACTCCCTGAAAACCGCCACAATCTGAAAAACTACTCCAGCAGCACTTGCCTCCACAACATACCTGAAATCCCCAGAAACGAATCACCACATCTCTCATCCAGAAATTTACCCATCAGGTCTGACCGCCGCCCATAGCACTCCCCAAAAAACTAGAGTGCCCCAGAATCCAAAAAGGCAAGCAGGATAACCTCTTACTTAGGCCTCTTTCACATGACAGTATTTTTTGCGGGCTCCGATCCGCATTTTTTGCTGATAAAATGCAGACCCATTCATTTCTAAGGGTCCGCAATAAATACTGACAGCACACTGTGTGCTGTCCGCATCCGTATGTCCGTTCCGTAGCCCGCAAAAAAAAATAGAACATGTCATATTCTTGTCCGTTTTGCGGACAAGGATAGGCATTGTTACAATGGATCCGCCAAAAAAAAGGAAGCCATACGGACGTCATCCGTTTTTTTTTTGCGGATCCGCAATTTTCGGACCACAAAACACTTATGGTCGTGTGCATGTAGCCTTAACAAGAAATACAAACAATTAACAACTGGAAACAGTTTTAAAGGTGCAGCAGGGTCCAATCCCAGTCAATCTTAAACACTCCCTGAAAACCGCCACAATCTGAAAAAGTATATAGCGAAAAAGAACTGGCACTCACTTTCTTGACGATATGAAGAGACTTTTATTCAAAGCATATTAGCATCAATTGATACTATTATGCTTTGAATAAATGTATCTTCATATCATCAAGAAAGTGAGTGCTGGTCCTTCGATACAATCTGAAAAAGTGACAGGAACTGTGAGAATGAACCAATAAAGACTCACTGTCCCTGCTGAGACACACCCCATACTCCCTCAGGCACCAAACCTGGAAAATCTCAGATAAAAAAATCTGGAACAAAACCACCCGAACACCCCAACTCAACTAGTCAGTCTTTGAGTTCCAGATATGAAACCCCACCCTATCCGAATACAAATCCATGGCCTCACAGCAAACCCCCCAAACCTATGCCAGCTAGCACTAACAAATTCCACCAATGTCAACGCCCCAAAGAAAGTCAACAAAAAAGCCAAGTGGAACAACCTTACCTCCCCCTTGGATGCACAGACAGGACAACTCTGATTCACCACAACAGCCCCCATTCACCAACCTTCTAGGACATAGGACCTGAGATACCAAGAACAACTTTGTCAAATCCGGTAATTACCAACACTTAAAGACAAAAGCTGGACCAACCATGGGGCAGATAATGCACGCCACTGACCACCCGTCTTCCTTATAATGATCCACTAACAAGAAAAGCAAGGTTTCGGCATCCATCTCAGACAGCGCCAGCTTCAACCTCCATTCCACCTGTGTACACCAGGCCTTCCCGTACATCCACCAAGTACCTGATGCTAGGGAAGCCCTGAGCAGTCGCCATACCATTCCAAAGGCAGATCCCACAATTGCATGGGGCACTAGACTCCCTGCTCATCTGCTCCTGGCACCAGTTCCTAGAAATGGTCCCTCTGTGAACAAGACAAAATATCAGTCAAAGTTACAAATGACCTGCACATGAGAAGCCACAATCCATGCGTTTAATGTCAAACGTAACAGAGCCAAATGGAGCAACTTTCTCACCGCCGATACAAGTAAAAATCCACCTTCTCAGAACATCAAACCTGGCTTGCCACTGTCACCTCCTTATGCAAAATTATCCAATTTATCTTGCAGCAGCCAATATTCCATAATCATTACATCAATGGTAATGTCCAATATCACAGTGCACCCCTTGGACTCTGCCAGCCTGATATACAAAATGTCATTCAAATAATGGTTGATTGAAGTCCAACGAGATATATCCCGCACCTCTCATTAACCACTTCCAGCCTGCCCATTGACTATAAACGTCCTGGTAGTGGATCTCTATCTCCGAATGGACGTTTTAAAACGTCCTTGAGCTTTGCCCTCTGTGTGAAGCACCTGTACATAGAAGCTCCATGACTCAGCTGCCTCCTGACAGCCAAGAACATGGAGCTTTAACCTGAGACCTTTTTTCCTGGTCTACAGGCTTTTGATCACTCTGACAAGCTGTCAAAGCCATCACAAATGCTTGTACTATCTCCCTCTCATTACTGCCGGTCACAGAGCAGTTTACAACCACATATGGGGTGTTTCTGCAAACTTCAGAATCAGGAAAATAAATATTCAGGTTTGATTTGCGGTTTACCCTTGCTATCTTATAGGAAAAATGAATTAAAAATTGAAAATCTGCAGAAAAAATATATTTATTTTTAAATTTCACCTTCCTTCTGTTTTAATTCTTGTGGGAAATCTAAAGGGTTAACAAACTTTGTAAAAATCAGTTTGGATTACATTGGGGGCTGTAGTTTCTAAAATATGTTCATTTATGGGAGGTTTCTATTATTTAAGCCCCTCAAAGTCACTTTAGAACTGCAAAGGTCCTTTAAAATTAACTATTGGAAATTTTCATGAAAATCTTAAAAATTACATCTAAAAATTACAGTGTGTCACAAGAAAACAATCTATGAATGGCTTGGATAAGTAAAAGCGTTCCAAAGTTATTTCCACATGAAGTGACACATGTCAGATGTGCAAAATTAGGCCTGGTCAGGAAGGGGGTAAATGGCCCGGATGGGAAGTGGTTAAAAAAAAAATGCTAATAATTTTGAAATATGCACCCGAGATCGAACAACCCATCGGCAAGCAACAATCAACAAAATACTCCCTCACAAAAACAACCTAAGGCTACTTTCAAACCTACAGTGTGAAACTCCAGCATGCCTGTTCCAGCAGCATGCTTTGTGTCTGGCTGGTTCTCCGCTTGTTAGGCAGAAAGCGTACGGATCTCAACCAGACCAATTATACTTAATGGGGCTGGCGGACATTCTGTCCACATCAAGCAATGCTGGATCCAGAGAATTTGGGCAGGCTGTCCTCTGCTGGAATTCATAACTGAGGTGTGAAAGTAGCCTAACAAATGCATAGAATTGGGATTTATTGGCGAAAGGCAGAAGGCCGCCTCAATATCCGCCAAACCCAACGGACCGCTGTATCAAAGGAAATGTAAACCACTGAAGACAACTATGGGTCAATTCCATTGTTAACGAACACCCCTTTTGGAAAAGACAACTGATGGACAAACCAGAACTTGTTGTGTTCTTTTTTAGGCACCACTCCCACAGGAGACACCTGCGGGTGAGGCCAGGATGGGTCAACAAATGGGCCTGCCATCCAACCTACTTTCACCTCTTTCTTCAGTTTCTCCATCACGACCACCAGAAAATGCCGTCCTTATCAGGTAACCTCTACCAAAAAAAAAGAAATATGAAAAACAATGCTAAAACCAATGTTAAAACAACAACTCTGACGCTGCCCTGCTGGGATACCAACTTAGAACTGGCATCAGACCCTTTTCCAGACATCTCTCTCCCACTTTATCCTTTGTCATCCTTGAAACACATGTGATTGCCACACGAGGAAAACTTGTGCTTAAAGGAAACCTGTCAACTCCAAAACACCCCCTGAACTAGAGTAAGAGATGTATAGTGTAAGTGGTGCTGAATCCGATTATGTAAGTTTTATCTTCATACTCACTTCCATTCCGACGCTGTGCTCTGAGTCAGAATGCAAGCGAGTATGAAGATAAAAACTACATAACTGGACTCGATGTCTCTTACACTATAAACCACTTCCTGTAGTTTGGAGGGTGTTTCAGAGCTGACAGGTTCCCTTTAAACTTACACTTGGCCCATATTTGCAGATTCCTTAGTTGTAAATGAAACACAATCCCAAATGCCCTGACTGTCTTGAGCTCCTGAGGCTCCCCTGAAAGACTGACCTGCTCGGACTGGGGCTGTCACTCACAGCCAGAACCCTGTGTCTTTTTTATCCCAGCCTGCGGCCTATTTAAAAACGTCTGTGGAATCAACCTAACCAATCGCTTATCTTTGTCCTTGTTTTCAATCCCTATGCAAATTAAAGGGGGGGCAGGGAAAAAATAAATGTCCTCTTTGGCCACATCATCCAAACAAGATGCCTCTTTATCCTTACCCTTCTTGCTTTCCTTATCCACTTACAGTGGCTGTGCCACCCTGTCAACTCCAGTTGTCCCCCCGACTGCTCTGACACAGAGCCTAGATGCCAGCGGGCAACTCCTGCTGCCCCCACGCCACTACTGGAGACCCTGACACTACTGGCCCCGGATTTCAAAACCCCACAGGAAATCCCATAAGTTCGACAGCAAATCTACAAGCCCTTTGCCCACCTCCCCCATGGGCTCCATCCCCACTCCGGGAACGCACTCAGGTGACAGAGAAACAGTTAATGGAGAATCCCAAGTAAACTCACCAGGCTGCAGGGACGCTGTGACTCCACCAGCCAGAATGTGAGCCTGTGATTACTGCATGCTGCTGCTTTCTGCACTGACCAGGCACTAGACACCTTCACCACCAACTCCTTCTTCACATCTAGAAGTGTTCATTGAGGACTGCTCCAGAGTTTTTTCCCAAGCATAACACAATGTGGAGACGCTCATGTCATGTGAGATCTCAGGTTTAATTATTAAGATTGCATAAGATATTTACTTACAAATCAAATCAACACTACTTAAAATATAAAGGGGCACATTTATTAAGACTGGTGTTTTAAACACCGGTCTTAATAAAGCCCTAAGCCGGCTTCTGCCGAAGTTATGAAAGGTGCCGACCACTCCATGACTTCTGTGCATCCTCTGCCAGTTCTAAATGTAAGACAGCTTCCTTGCTGTCTCACATTTTGACCTTTTTCTGCGCCTAAAACATGCGTAGAAAATGTTAAATGAGACGGGCCTATCAACCGGTCCCCTTCGCCGCCCATACCATGCATCTGTGCCTGAAATAACCCTCATTTAGGCGGATTTAAAAATAATAAATGACCCCCAAAGTCTATGTTGAGAAGTAGAAGAGGAGTAATGACAGATACTCTAGCTTACAACAGTAGACCTAGTTGGTCATTTTATTTCTCTTTCTGGTGTACATTATAATAAATACAGCGGGCCACAGAGACTCACCCCCCTACGCTAAGCCTCAACCCTTTTCTCCCCGCTATAAAAAAGTTGGCATATTTGCAAATGTACCACAAGTCGGTTGACTGTCTGTCATTCATAAACAGAAGCCTATAGTATACACACATTTAGTGATGTTGTCTACAGACTTATGAGCAATAAAGTAGCTAGCTGATTCCATAGTGATATTACATGTAGTGTAAGTATAGGTCTGGAGGGTCAAATGAAAGGCTAAAGACAAGGTTACTATTAGGCTACAGTGGGCTTGAAAGTTTGCGGACTCTTCAGATCTTTGTATATTTCTGCATAAATTAGACCTAAAACTACATCAGATTTTTACACAAGTCCTAAATGTACATAAAGGTACCCAAATCAAACAAATGAGTCAAAAACATTAGACTTGGTCATTTATTTATTTAGGAGAATGTCACATGCGTTTGAGTGACAAAAGTATGTGAAAATTTAGGATTAGCAAATAATTTGAAGGTGAAAGTCAGGTGCTTTCAATCAATGGGATTACAATCAGGTGTGAGTGGACAATTTAAATAACAGGTGTGTTTTATTTAAATAACAGGATCTATCAAAGCCTAATTAATGATCTTCATAACCCGTTTGTGGAAGTGTATCATTTCACAAACAATGATATTTCTGAGGACCTCAGTGTTGCTGATGCTCATCGGGCTGAAAAAAAGGTTACAAAACCATCTCTAAAGAGTTTGGACTACACCAATCCACAGTGAAACTATGTGTAAATTGGAAAATTTAAGGCCATTATTACCCTTCCCCAGAAGTGGCCGGCTAACAAAGATCACAGTAATAGTCCACTATGTCACAAAGGAACCTAGGGTAACCTTTAAGCAACTAAAGTCCTTTCTCACATTAGCTAATGTTCATGAGTCCACCATCAGGAGGGCACTGGACAACAACTGTGTGCATGGCAGGATTGCAAGGAGAAAGTTGCTGTGCTCAAAAAAGATCTTTGCTGCCTGCCTGTATTTTGCTAAAGATCCCCTGGACAAGCCAGAAGGCCGTTGGAACATTGATTTTGTGGATGACTTAAATAAGAAATGTTGTTTTGGAGAAACGAAAAAAACTGCATTCCAGCATAAAAACCTCATCCCATTTGTGAAACACTGTGGTGGTAGTATCATGGGTTAGGCCTGTTTTGCTGCATCTGGATCAGGATGGCTAGCATTCATTAATGGAAAAATGAATTCTGAATTCTACCAGCACAAGAGTCGTTCTGCCAAAGAATGGTTAAAGGCATTCTCCGGGAATTAAGAAAATAAAAATACTTAAATATTACTTTATAATAAATATATTCTCAAATACCTTTCATTATTTATAATGGCTTGTTTGTCTGGAGAGCAATTATCAGGGGAAACAAAATGGCCACAGTCCCATTAGTTCACACAAAACCTGTCCTAATCCCACATGAGGACAAGTTATTTATTATAAAATAATATTTAAATATTTTCATTTTCTAAATTCCTGGAGATCCCCTTTAAAGAAGAATAAAGTTTTGTAATGGAAAGTCAAAGTTCTGACCTTAATCCAATAGAAATGTTGTGGAAGGACCTGAAGTGGGAGGAAACCCACTGGCATGACAGAGTTGAAGCTGTTTTGTATAGAGGTATGGGCTAAAATTCCTCCAAGCTAATGTGCAGGACTAATCAACAGTTACTGGAAACATTTAGTTGCAGTTATTTCTGCACAAGGGGGTTGCACCAGATCTACATACTTTGCCACTCACAGACATGTGAATATTTTTGACTTGTTTGTTTGATTTAGTTATATTTATCTACTTTTACGACTTGTCTGAAACTGACTGCAGAGAACTAAATGGCAACCCCAACCCGATGTCTTCCAGAATACCTAAATAAATACACAAGGCAACATGTTTTGGTGGAGTGAGGGTCGGTCAAAGCTTAATTTTTTTGCTCTTACAAAACCACCAAAATGTATTAAAACAGCCAAAACTACTTCCAAGAGGGTAAAACCTCATTCACACATCAGTGTTTTGGTCAGTGATTTCCATCAGTGATTGTGAGCTCCATGGCAAAACCTGCAGGTAGTATATTCAGATTTGTATGCGTGGCTTGTCAAATAGATAACTTCTCTTGTATGACGTATTATCTGTTGTGGAAGGGGGTTAAAGTCTATGGATGAAAGAGTCTTCTCCTCAGGATCCAGTGCTGCCTGGTGCCCCAGTTATTGGTCTGCCACTAGGCTGGCAGGAGTGCAGGGTTCCTGGCAAATTGACAGTACGGAATAGACACTAACAGTCAGGGAAAGGCTTACATAACAGTACATTCACATACACACATATATAACACGCCAAACCAAACCACAGTCCAGGGTTGCCAGCCTCCTCAATTTTTTTCAACTGAACCAAAAATCATGAGTGGACCAAAATTGGACTACTGATTGCAGAGAAAAAAACTGATTTTTTTTTGCAGACTGACCAGCTTTTTTGAATAACAGGAGACACTGAGAATTACACCCAGTATACAGGACAGGAGTAGTACTGTGTGGTGTCCATATAGAATGAATTCGGAAAGTTTTCAGACCCTTGTACTTTCTTCACATTTCATTATTGTGCTAAAATTAAAAAAAATCTCCCCCATCAATCTGCACTCAATACCCCAGAATAAGAAAGTGAAAACATAATTTTATAAATTTTACAAATTTGTTAAGAAGGAAAGAAATTTCACATGGACACAAGTATTCAGACCCTTTGCTATGACACTTGAAATTTAGCTCTTGATTATCTTTGAGATGTTTCTGCACTTGGATTGTAGTCCACCTTTGGTAAAGTCAGTTGATTGGACATAATTTGGAAAGACACTGCCCTGTTTATATAAGGTCTCACAGCTGGCAATGCATATCAGAGCAAAAACCAAGCCAATACAAAGAAAAGAACTGCTTGTAGAGATCAAAGATGGGATTGTGTGGAGGCATAGATCTGGAGAAGGCTGCAAAAATGTTCTGCGACACTGAAAGTTCCCAAGAGCACAGATGTGAGAAATTACACCCGGTATACAGGACAAGAGAAGTAGTACTGTGCAGTGTCCATATATACAGAATAAGAACAGATACTGAGAATTACACCCAGTATACAGGACAGGAGAAGTGGTACTGTGCAGTGTCCATATATACAGAATAAGAACAGATACTGAGAATTACACCCAGTATACAGGACAAGAGAAGTGGTACTGTGCAGTGTCCATATATACAGAATAAGAACAGATACTGAGAATTACACCCAGTATACAGGACAAGAGAAGTGATACTGTGCAGTGTCCATATATACAGAATAAGAACAGATACTGAGAATTACACCCAGTATACAGGACAGGAGAACTGATACTGTCCAGTGTCCAAATATACAGAATAAGAACAGATACTGAGAATTACACCCAGTATACAGGACAAGAGAAGTGATACTGTGCAGTGTCCATATATACAGAATAAGAAAAGATACTGAAAATCACAGCCAGTATACAGGATAAGAGAAGTGGTACCATGCAGTGTCTAAAACCTTCCCGGACACCTGATGTACCTGTGTGCCAAATTTCATGATTGTAGCTGCGACGGTGCGGATTCCTTTAGCGGACATACATACACTCAGCTTTATATATTAGAAGAGCAAATACTGAGAATTATACCCACTATACAGGACAGGAGAAGTGGTACTATGCAGTGTTCAAATATACAGAATAAGAGCAGATGCTGAGAATTACACCCAGTATACAGGACAGGAGAAGTGGTACTATGCAGTGTCCATATATACAGAATAAGAGCAGATACTGAGAATTACACCCAGTATACAGGACAGGAGAAGTGGTACTATGCAATGTCCATATATACAGAATAAGAGCAGATACTGAGAATTACACCCAGTATACAGGACAGGAGAAGTGGTACTATGCAGTGTTCATATATACAGAATAAGAGCAGATACTGAGAATTACACCCAGTATACAGGACAGGAGAAGTGGTACTGTGCAGTGTCCAAATATACAGAATAAGAGCAGATACTGAGAATTACACTCAGTATACAGGACAGGAGAAGTGGTACTATGCAGTGTCCATATATACAGAATAAGAGCAGATACTGAGGATTACACTCAGTATACAGGACAGGAGAAGTGGTACTATGCAGTGTCCATATATACAGAATAAGAGCAGATACTGAGGATTACACTCAGTATACAGGACAGGAGAAGTGGTACTGTGCAGTGTCCAAATATACAGAATAAGAGCAGATACTGAGAATTACACTCAGTATACAGGACAGGAGAAGTAGTACTATGCAGTGTCCATATATACAGAATAAGAGCAGATACTGAGAATTACACCCAGTATACAGGACAGGAGAAGTGGTACTGTGCAATGTCCATATATACAGAATAAGAACAGATACTGAGAATTACACCCAGTATACAGGATAGGAGAAGTGGTACTGTGCAGTGTCCATATATACAGAATAAGAGCAGATACTGAGAATTACACTCAGTATACAGGACAGGAGAAGTGGTACTGTGCAGTGTCCAAATATACAGAATAAGAGCAGATACTGAGAATTACACCCAGTATACAGGACAGGAGAAGTGGTACCATGCAGTGCAATTCACATGCAAAAAATAAATAAAAAAATATAAATAAATATACTTGGTATCACTGCAACTGAAAATGTCAGAAGTATTTATCCTGCATAGTGAACACTGTAATGGACAAAAAACATCGAAATGCCCAAATCGATGATTTTTAGTCACCACACACTGGAAAAAAATTGAATAAAAAGTTATTATGAATCTTATTGTACAGCAAAATAACTACAGCTAACTCCATAAAAATCAAGACCTCACATAGCTTCTGAAAAGTACTAAATCACAAGAAAATCCATATAAATTTGGTATCACTTTAATCTTACTGACTCACACAATAAAGGTAATGTCAGCGAACAGGTGTTTTTTTTCATTTAACCCCACAAATATTTTTTCCCGTTTTAATTCATGTAATTTAAATGGTGACATTAAAAATACAACTAATATAGGGGAGAAAGTTGTGGCTTTTGTAAGGGGCGGGGGTAACAAAAAAAAGGGTTTATTGCAGCAAGGTGTTAAACTCATCATGTGATATATTCATGTGACTATGTTTCTAAAGGTCCTTTAGCCTCTCCTGTGCCTAGAAATTATTGTACATGACAGTTTTGTCAGGTTTTTGCCCCAATTAGCTGCAAACAGCATAATAAAACCACAATGTACAATAATTCCCAAAGCAAAAGTATGCAGAACTCTGTTGGAGAGCTAGGATGGCGGCTGAATTGTCAACCCACCCCAACCCCACGCCTTGCAGACAATGTAGAGGGCTGCCTGAGGCAAGAAACTAAACTCACCTCATGGATAGTGCACCCTTCCCCAGCATCTGCTATGGGTTTGAAAATATTATTGTAACATTTTTAAAAACATGCTGTGCAAATCAACGGTGACCAACGGTCATTTGCTGTAGTACACAGAGAGTCTGTAATATGTCTTGGCAAGTTCTCCCACTTAAAAAGATGAGAGAGGCCTGTAATTGACATCATAGGTAGACCTCAACTATGAGAGACAAAATGAGAAAAAAAATCCAGAAAATCACATTGTCTGATTTTCAAAGAATTTATTTGCTTATTATGGTGGAAAATAAGTATTTGGTCAATAACAAAAGTTCATCTCAATACTTTGTTATATATCCTTTGTTGGCAATGGCAGAGGTCAAACGTTTTCTGTAAGTCTTCACAAGGTTGGCACACACTGTTGCTGGTATGTTGGCCCATTTCTCCATGCAGATCTCCTCTAGAGCAGTGATGTTTTGGGGCTGTCGCTAGGCAACACAGACTTTCAACTCCCTCCAAAGGTTTTCTATGGGGTTGAGATCTGGAGACTGGCTAGCCCACTCCAGGACCTTGAAATGCTTCTTACGAAGCCACTCCTTCGTTGCCCTGGCAGTGTGCTTGGGATCATTGTCATGCTGAAAGACCCAGCCACGTTTAATCTTCAATGCCCTTGCTGATGGAAGGAGGTTTGCACTTAAAATCTCACAATACATGGCCCCATTCATTTTTTCATGTACACGGATCAGTCGTCCTGGTCCCTTTGCAGAGAAACAGCCCCAAAGCATGATGTTGCCACCCCCATGCTTCACAGTAGGTATGGTGTTCTTTGGATGCAACTCAGCATTCACTCTGCTCTATGATGAGTTGTGTTTCTACCAAACAGTTCTACTTTGGTTTCATCTGACCATATGACATTCTCCCAATACTCTTCTGGAACATCCAAATGCTCTCTAGCAAACTTCAGACGGGCCCGGATATGTACTGGCTTAAGCAGGGGGACACGTCTGGCACTGCAGGATCTGAGTCCCTGGCGGCGTAATGTGTTACTGACAGTAGCCTTTGTTACGTTGGTCCCAGTTTTCTGCAGGTCATTCACTAGGTCCCCCTGTGTGGTTCTGGGATTTTTGCTCACAGTTCTTGACCCCACGGGGTGAGATCTTGCGTGGAGCCCCTGATCCAGGGAGATTATCAGTGGTCTTGTATGTCTTCCATTTTCGAATTATTGCTCTCACAGTTGATTTCTTCACACCAAGCTGCTTGCCTATTGCAGATTCAGTCTTCCCAGCCTGGTGCAGGTCTACAATTTTGTTTCTGGTGTCCTTCGACCGCTCTTTGGTCTTCATCATAGTGGAGTTTGGAGTGTGACTGTTTAAGGTTGTGGACAGGTGTCTTTTATACTGATAACAAGTTCAAACAGGTGCCATTACTACAGGTAATGAGTGGAGGACAGAGGAGCCTCTTGAAGAAGTTACAGGTCTGTGAGAGACAGAAATCTTGCTTGTTTGTAGGTGACCAAATACTTATTTTCCACCATATTTTGCAAATAAATTATTTAAAAATCAGACAATGTGATATTCTGGATTTGTTTTCTCATTTTGTCTCTCATAGTTGAGGTCTATCTATGATGTCAATTACAGGCCTCTCTAATCTTTTTAAGTGGGAGAACTTGCACAATTGGTGGCTGACTAAATACTTTCTTTCCCCACTGTATCTACAGACCTAGCAAGTGTGACCTGCTGAATTCAGTGAGATAGAGCCAGTGGCGGACTGGGAACTTAAAGTGGCCCTGGAAAAAAAAAATAAACGTGGCCTTGTATTGTAGGAGGGTCCAAATTGACAGAATGTTGGACTACAGAAGTAGGCACAGCCAGCAATACCATAGTGCAGGACATAATACCACTAGGGATGAGCGAATCGACTTTAGATGAAACATCCGAAGTTGATTTGCATTCTGTACAGTATTAGAATGTATTGGTTCAGATTAGCCTAAGTTATTACTTTGTGAAGTCTCGCAAGACTTTGTGTAATAACTTAATAAATTAATTTCTACTGTAAAAAACCATTTCCCGAACTCAGGTTCTGTTCCAAGGTACCACTTCGCGAAGTAATAACTTCGGCTCAGCTCCACAAAGTTTTATGCGAATCAACTTCGGATGTTTCGTCCGAAGTCAATACGCTCATCCCTAAATACCACCCCAGCAGAACCAAATAACAAAGAGCAGCACACCATACTGCCTCTGCAGAACCAAATACCACAGTGCAGCACAATATACTGCCGTAGAAGAACCAAATACCACAATGCAGCACAAAATACTGCCGACTGCCCCACAGTATGGAGCTGTATCATTGTCCTGAGGACAGCAAAATAATTGAATTCGGGAGGGCACCTGCAGCCATTGGCCAGATGCGTAAGTGCCTGATGCTCCTACATTTATTAATGCAGAGGGCATTAGGTTTTTATGTACCTTGCTGATGGCCAAGAGGAGGGATTATGTGGCCCCCTGGACATTGGCGCACCGGCAAATTTCCCTGTAGGGTCTATGGCAAATCCATCCATGGATAGAGCTCTGCATGGGACTGCATGTTGAATTCACATTATAGAGCCAGAGCACATGCAATTTTCGATTTTTTATAACCCCTCCCACTCCCACCCAAACACATAAACAGTTGTGTAACTATAGGTGTTGTAGCGGTTGCAAGTGCGACCAGGCCCCTAGAAAAGTCAGGATAGTGGCAGGAATGTCGAAAATGAGTGCTTCCATTGTGGAAACGCTCATGTTTCTATATCGAACTGTATCACGATAGAGCTGAATGCTGCATTGATGCACAAGAGCGATGTCTCCCTGAACCCCAGGTTACCTCTGATAAGCTTCAGGTCTAGGGTACAGGCATCATTGTGCTGCCTGAGCTAGGCAGCGTACAGCTCGGGAAATAAGCTGGAAGAGGCCGTCACGGCATCACTGACAACCACATGTAGGTAAGTATATGAGTTTATTATTAAGGCATTGTTTCTACTGGTGGCACTAAATAGGAGCATTTTGTACTGGCACACAGGAAGGGGGCATTTTTTTTCTACTGGTGCACATTATAAGGGGGCATTTTTTTGCACTGGCATGCATTATAAGAAGGTATTTTTTGTACTGGCACACATTAAGGGCTATTTTTGTACAGTGTGCAGGGGGTGGTTTGCAGTAGGAGTGGAGCTGGAACCTACAAGGTGTGTTGAGGTATAAGGTTGAGGTTGAAGTTGAGGTATGAAGTCGAGGTGTGAAGGGGTATTGAGGGTAGGGGGGCCCAAGCTGAACTCTTGCACCAGGGCCCAAGAGCCTTTAGATACACCCCTGCTCACAAAATATATCAACCAAAATTTACCACTAACATAAAGTACAGTGTGTCAAGAAAAATTGGTTTCAGCATCGCTTGGATAAGTAAAAGTGTTCCAAAGCCATTAGCACAAAAAGTGACACATCAGATTTGAAAAAATGGCGCTCTGGCATTTGGTCCAAAATGGCTTCTGCTGGAAGGTTTTAGATTGAAAATTTAATTGGATGAAGCCCATATGTGATTTATATTTTAATAACATAGTGTGATGAGAGCCAAAGTTTTTGTTAAGATGTTCATTTGTAGATACATATGTTTTCCTTTGGATGAAGCACAAATGATAGAATAAAATATGGGCTTGGGTGATACTATACAGAAGAGTTTGACGTATGAACCCAACAAATACTTTACTCTATATCCCTGTGTCCTTCTAGGTGTCCAGAATCAGGTGTATTGCCTTGAATAGATGGCCCCGCAACACCTTTCACCAAGGTGAGGTGGGATCAGACAGATGGAGGTCGGGTTCATTTATCTTCACTGGTGTTAAGTATCTGGCGGCCCAGGTATAATTTAACATATTACCTACTTTCATTGACATATACCTGCATCTATTGAGTTTCATTGCCCAGGGCTAAGGTGACAGCCAAATAGCACGGCCAAGGGCAATTTGAAAAAGCAGTGCCTGTAAAAATAAATTAATAATAATGATGATTTTTCCACTGCCCTAGAAAGGTAAGCTCTAAGAGACCTCGAGTGACCTGTTGCAGAGGCAGGTCTGTTAAAGAATAGATCTTGTGTGCAACAAACCAAGACCATTTCATTAGGTAATGGAGCTATCCTTAATGAATGCCGCTCCAGTGTGGAGGTGTGCCGTCAGCATAGTGCCAAGTGTTCAAGGTTATACACTGTATGATACAATGACAATCCCATAGATGGAATAAATCATGGCAACCAATACTTTTTTTCTTTTAATAATGGATCTACAAACAGATCAACAGAAACCTCGAGTTCATGTTCAATCTGGATTTTGGAACAAGTTAGCTTCTTTGGCAGCCTATGATACAGGGTTGCCAACCGTCCAGAAATTTCTGGACAGTCCGTAAAAATAGCCAACCTTTTTCCTCTGTCCGTAAAAAAAAAAAGAGGTGTCCGTAATTTTTTTTGAGGCCGGTGATACTTGACTAGATTATTTTGGTGGTAATTATCATCATTTTGCAGCTCACAGTAAATGGTGGTAATGAGTTCTGATCAGTATGTTGAGCTATAGACCTGTATTACTTATAATATTTGTCCTTCATTATGGTTTTCCAATTTGTCCGTAAAAAATGTTGGCCGTCCGTGATTTTAGGATAGGTTGTCCAGAAAAAAGAAAAATTCTGGTTGGCAACCCTGCTATGATATCTGATTTTGGGTCTATTTACTTTGAGGGGTTGTCCTGCTGATTAGCCAATCACTGGCCACACTGGTGACCCACCTTAGCCAGAGATGTACTGCGTGGTCATTTCATGTGTTTCAAGAGGGGCCAGGAAGTAGATACCAGAATGTGACCAGAAATTATTGAAATTATAGAAGCAGGGAATCAGTAAGATGAGTATATTTTATTTTACAACATTCTGAACACTTCTTTTTTTTCAAAAAATTTTTTATTGGCCAGACAAGCCATTTAAAGGCAAACCATACCAAATGTCTATCTTATATGTAATTACTTGGACTTGGAGCATCTTAATTGTTAAAGGGGTATTCTCATCTTAGACAATGGGGGCATATCGCTAGGATATGCCCCCATTGTCTTATAGGTGCGGGTCCCACCGCTGGGACCCGCACCTATATCCAGAACGGAGCGGGGAGCGCTGCGCCTGGAGGACCCCAGGTTTCCGGGGGTCCGGCCACCACCAGGCGCAGCTCCCCGTGCTGCTCATAGAAATGAATGGGAGCCGGGCCGTGCATGCGCGGTGCGCTCCCATTCATTTCTATGGAGCCGACGGAAGTAGCCGAGCCAGCACTCGGCTATTTTCGGCGGCCCCATAGAAATGAATGGAGGGCGGCTGCGCATGCGCAGTGCGCCCTCATTCACTTCGGGGGCTCCGTTCTGGAAATAGGTGCGGGTCCCAGCGGTGGGACCCGCACCTATAAGACAATGGGGGCATATCCTAGCGATATGCCCCCATTGTCTAAAATGAGAATAACCCTTTAAAGGGCAGATATTAAAGATCTTTGTACAATGTTTCTTAAGCTCCATCATTTAAATGTAATACTCATTTAAAGTGAAAAGCCACCTTTTATCATCATGTCATTTTTAGGTCCAACCTTCTCTTTATATCTGTCAGCCAATAATGGAGGGAGTTTTGGAGCTTACATACATGCAATAGTGCATTGAACAATAAACTAGTATGCACTGAGCATGTAAGCTCCCTCTAGTGGTCACTGCAGGCAGTCAGAATTGTATGGATATGCAGGGGATTTGGAGCTCCGTATAAGAAAAAAAAAGCTTTGATCACTATAATGATATATTAAGAAATTAAAAGGATTCTCCCATAATCAACACTTATCATCTAACCATAAGTGTCTGATCACTGGAGGTCTGTCCACTGGAAACTCCCACTGATCATGAGAAGAGGGTATCCTGTGTCTCCTGTTGGAATTGATGGAGATGGTCTAGTTGAGTGCTTGGCTATCTTTGTCAGTCCAATAGACTTTGAAAGGAGCAACAGCACACATATGACCACTGCTTCATTTGAGAGACCATAATTGTTGGGAAATAGGGGTAGCTTTGCTCTTCTTACAAGAAAATTATATACTTTCCGTACTTACTGTTTAGTTGGTGTATTGCACTATAGTGAAGTGCTGAGCTACAGGTACATTGGTAGCAAAGGCTGGGATGAGTCAACGATCAGTGTGAAGAAAGGCTCAGAGTAAAAGAGACACAACACAGAAAGTGAGCAGGAAGATGCTACCAATTGGTGTATGTGGCTAGCCTGGAGTGGAGGGGAGAAGCACCAGCTATTAGGTGCGCCACCCCAGGGGAAAGATACAGCTCAGCACTCCAGAGGAGTATTGGCAGGAGCATAGGGGTAGTGAGAAGTTGACTAAGCTCCCATCTGATTGTGTACAACCATGCCAAATGGAGGAAATGATGTGGCGCGAACTGCAGCTTAGCCATCTTTACTTCTGCTATCTTGAGGAAACTCCAGCCAAAGTGTTAATGGGCAGGGAAATTGGGTGCACTGCAAGACAAAGGGAGTGTAAGGTGTTGCCCCTGTTACCTGTTGACACTACTATGCCCATGACTCAAGACTCTATAACCATATGCTAGTTGCCTCATAAGAGATTACTGTAACCACTAAGTCTGCTGCCTGTTGTGTAAAACCTGCAACCATCAAGCTGGTTTCCCCTCGAGAGACCAGTAAAATCTTTGCCTCAAGTTGTGCTTGTGTCCAACTACCTTTCATCATCCTAAAGAGGGAAGCCAGATATACCAAGTAGAGTTCACGTCACATTTGCGTCCTACATTTAATGTAAATGTTGGGGAAAAAGGATGCAAAAGCGTAGTACACTAAGTACAGTTAAAAAAAAAACATACATTAATGTGTAATTTTTTTTACAATGGAACTCTATGGTGACAGATACCACTGTATGGTATCTGTTGGAGGCATCCTTTTAACATATGTGTTTTTTTGTATACTTTAAACAAAAGCCAAAAATGTGATGTGAACCCAGCCTTACATGGTTGATAGGAAACAATAGTTCACAAATAGAGCCACGGAAATCCTTCATGTTCCCTGCTGACTTTTGGGAAAATGCCCTGGGTTTTTACAAGCCTATTGTGAACCATCAGTAGTAGCTGTTTTACTCACATTACAGTATTTTGTATCCCATAAAAGTGGGACAGAAGACTGCCCTTTAATATCAAGCCATACATTTAAGAAACCACTGTCAGTGTACACATCGTATAGGCAGCAGTATGGAGAGTGAAAACTGTATGACCCATAAATCCATCGTCCTAAGCAGTCGAGGGACTACGTCATAAATATTATTACCCTGACCTTTTGATCAGTTCTTTTTCCAGTTTATTAGGCTATAAATAATGGTATGGAGAGAATTAGTATAGCGTAAGTGAAATCTATGCCTGCTTTTCATTAGTCTGTCCACAAGACACACGTAAAGTTGGGGATGACATATGTGGGTTAACTTTACCAGTCAGACTGAATGTTCATAACGTAGAAGACTGATGCAGAACCTACTAATGCTGCAGACACGGTGGAAATATTATTTTGCAGGTTTAAAAGGGTTTTCCAAAACTTAAATACTGATGACCTATGGACTGGATAGGGGGGTTCAACAAGGGGTTTGAGAGGACAACGCTGCTCCTGACTCATCAAGCACAGCACCGTACATTGTGTAGCGACTGTGCTTGGTATCCCGCTCAGCTCTATTCACTTCTATGGGGCTGAGCTGCACCTTATCCATGTAACCGATGAACGTGATGTCACTGGCCTAGTAAAAGCAGAGAGAAGGCTGCAGTGATACTGCGAGTGCTGCTGCCTTCTCATACAGCTGAAAAGCAGGGGTCCCGGATGTCGGACCCCCACCGATCAGATACTAGTGACCTATCTAGAGGATCAGTATATAAATCTCAGAAAACCCCTTTAAGTTAGAATAGTTAGAATGTAGTTAGAATGTTTAAAGAGCTCAAAAATAGAAATAAAATAGAAATCACAGAAGGAAAAGACCATGCACTGAAGAGCTGTCTGCGCGGAGCTTGTGCGGAGTCAACTCTGTGCTATGGAGCCACAAGCACTCTGCTTCCCTATAGTGCCTCCATGCAGCACCTTATAACCATATAGCTATTCCCCCTATAGAAGCGATGCTACATTTTTCATCTCCCAGCTCCATACAGAATACCTCCATAATATGAAATCAAGGCATACAGAGTACAGTAGGACCAAATAGACTTCTAAGGGTGCCTCAGGGAACGGTCAGTACAATACTGAGGTTGTATAAGAATATTAAATGGTTGTGTGCATGGGGCCTTACCGCGCTTGCTGCAAACTCCGGTAGGTACAAGTTATCCCCTATCCATAGGATAGGGGATAACTATCAGATCGGTGGGGGTCCAACCACTGGGGGGAACGGGGACCTCGTACCCCCTGCAGGCCCCTTGCTGCTCCCCTAAAATGAACGGAGCGGCCACTCCATTCGTTTCTATGGGAGTTTTGGAGATAACCAAGTGTTTAACTTGGCTCTCCAGAACCCCCATAGAAACGAATCTAGTGAATGCGCAGCCCCATATTATGCAGAAAATAGAATCACAATAGTGAATCACAGGGTGTAAGGAAACCAATGCTGGGCTGATAAAATAACAAGATCCAGCCATAGCCCATGAGGTCCAAGCTCACGTGTGGCTCAGTTGCCAATAGAGTTTTTCACTTTTTGGGGCTGTTTTACAGTCCTTATTTGCTGTGCAGTGCTTATGCAGTGTTTAAAATGCTATTCAATATAGACATACACCTGTTCTGTATCATATACTTACCAACACTGCAGCTGATAAATTACTGAAAATAAGACCTTACCCCAGAAATGCCCCCAAACCATGCAAGATGTCCTATTGGCAGTCGGGGCTTACAAAGGCCCTGCCCATTTTTGATCTGGGACAGCTCGAATTTGCATGGCCTTAAGAATAATTGCTCTGATGACCCAAAAGCTTCCACCTCTTCCTTTAAAGGATAAAAGTAGGTCACAGATAGAAGAAATTATAGCTGGAAAACAGGCCGTACAGGTTAGTTTTTAGACTGTAATCATGCACTGATGCATAGGTCTATATTGGAGCTGTATACACATAATGGTAGATTTTTTGTCAAGACTATTTGCAAAGTTGCCTCTTTTTTTTCAGATACATTGGAGCAATTGAAAAAAAAAAAAGTCCAAATAATTCATGTAAATAAACCACTAGATGGATTTGCACTATGTGCTGAGTAACCAATTACGTGTTTTATGGTGAAACGTTGGGGTTTTCCAATGCGGGTACTGGCTGCATTTTCTTCACTGATGTTTCATCTATTAGAAACACATAGCCAGTAACCAAAGCGCAAAACCGCGTCACCTGGTTTCGCTGCACTCCACTCTACCTCTATGTGTGAACCCAGCCTTAGGCCTCGTTCATGAAGGCTCCATGTTTGGTCTGTGTGTCCATTTTTTGACCTCCAGGTGTTCTCCATATTCCATGTACACTGCTAGGCTGAAAATTAGTTTCCAGAGATCTACTACCAATGGCCTGTGAAAACCTCTTCTGGAACATGGGTGGCAATAGTGGTTTTCACGGACCCATAGACTATAATATGCGGGAGAGATCCATAATCACGGTCAAAAATATGGCTTGTTTCCGTGGTGTCACCACAGACACATGGTCAGCGGAAACCCACCGAGGTGTGAATACACACATTAAAGTCAATGGCTACATGAGTGGTCCATGGAGACCACAGACAGCACACGTATGTGAATCACAGACCTGTGAAAGAGGCCTTAGACTGTAGTTGAGTCATTTACAAACAATGTTGTAAATCTACATGTATATGTTCAATACTAGAATGTAAATTTCAACCCGCCCCATATCCATCCTGGATTTTACAGTGTTGAAGGAAAGTCCTTTAAAGTAGAGAGAAACAGAGACATCCTTTACCTTCTGGCTAAACATGCTAAATATCAGTGTTCCTGGGCAGTCATAGGGTTACTGAATCATTACATGTCCAGACACCCAGTATAAAGTATGTATGCATTCCACAGAGCTGCTCATTTTATTTATTAGGGAGAGAGAGGCCAGAAGAAGGGGTGCATGAGACAGCCAAACTAAGCGTGCTCACAAGGTCACCACTATGTGAAAGGTGGACAGGGCTTGGAAATGGCTGTTTGCTGAAATTGATTTAAAAGATTTGAAAATTCAATTGAAGTCTTCAGTCTGTTGTTCCCTGTTATCAGCCATTTCTGACCGGAGAGGTTCTGTCTGTAGTGTATTTCAAATGGGATGACTGATGGGAAGTCCAGTTCTGACAACCTCCATATGTATGTGAATGGTATCAGCTTTTACTTCTGTAAGTTTTCATTTAATAAGCTGCCACAATAGCATTTATTCACTGAACAGAACATGAAAAACTTACAGTGAATGAATAAAGCAAATCATATGTACAGCTTCACGGAGCACTCGGGGTGGAGGTTCCCTGCTACCTGAAAACCTCTCTCATACACCACTATGTGGTGTCCCTTAAAGGGGTTATCCGAGTTATAAATATTGATGACCTATCCTCAGGATAGGTCATCAATATCAGATCGGCAGGGGTCCAACACCCGGCACCCCCGCCGATCAGCTGTTTGAAGAGGAGGCGCGCGCCGTATCAGCGCTGCCTCCTCTTTACTGTTTACATGCTGGCCGACTCGGGGGTAGTGGTGAGTATGTGTAATTACACCTCACTGCCCCATTCATTTCTATGAATAGAATCGCTTCCATAGACTTGTATTGATGTACTGATGTACTGATGTACTGATATTGATGACCTATCCTGAGGATAGGTCATCAATATTTATAACTCGGAGAACCCCTTTAAAGTTCTTTCCTTGGACACCTAGCTACGCCTCTTCAACTACACCTGGGACAGCTCATTGAGTCTCATGGCTTTAAATATCACTTCTATGTTGATGACACTCATACATATTTATCAGCGATATATCCTTCTTGAAAATTATAATTTTTATTAATTTTTCAGAGGGGTGAAAAATAATAACAACAGTGAAAAAACACATCACTCCGTAAGATTTCAGGTACAATCATTGACTAAAACTGTATTACTGCATACATGTATGCAGACTTTTTCCGCAATAATCAAAATGTCATAACACAATTTGAAAAACCCAATAAATGTAAAACAAATAATGTAATACGCTGTCAATAGGCTTTCTTCCAGACTGATGTAGACAAGAAGGATAGTATAAAAGGAGGACATGAAACAAAATACAAAACCAGAAATTAAGAAAAAATGGAAGGGGAATAAGGAAAAGAGGGGACATGAGGAAGAAACAGCTTGAACGTCATCTCGAAAGGAGAAAACCTGCCCAAATATTCAATGTCAGTGCATTATATAAGAGACCATTATAGGACCATCTGTATATCATCTGTTTGGTGATAAACATCCCATTTAGACCAGATTTTTTCAAATTTCCCTACATCACCCAAAATACTCCATTTAAGCTTTTCGAACCTTCGTATTTTATACATTTCAGCCAGCCAATCTCTCATATATGGGCCCTCTTTTTGAAGCCAGTATCGTGGGATTACAGATTTCATGGCCCCAATTAAAAAGGGAAAAAGTTTGTTTTTTAGAGCACTATTGTTGCCCTTTAGTAGGCCAAATAGTATAACCTCTTTGTCGACTTTGGCTTTAGTGTTGAAAATTTTTCCAATAACCTGACTGAATTGGGACCATAAAGCTGCAATCGGTGGGCATTCAACCCAGATGTGAGAGAGTGATCCATCTACCCTTTCACACCTCCAGCAGAGCTTGGAAATGTTTGAATTCATTTTATTCAGGACCAAAGGAGTCTTATACCATCTTGATAGTATTTTGTAGTGTGTTTCTTGAAGCCTGGTTGACGTTATTCTAGGCAATGAATTACTAATAATCTGATGCTTCTCCTGATCATTAAACTGTTTATTTATTTCACTCTCCCATTTCACTATATATGAAGGTGAGGTAGTGGAGGTGAGAAGTTCAGAGTATAGTCTGGATATACCATGTTCTAAAGGTTTATGATCCAGAGCAAGTTTCATTATAGTAGAGCAATCCGAGTCCCTGTATTGGTCTGGGGTCAATGATGATGCAAAATCCTTCAATTGGGTATACCCGAGTTTAGAAAGATGGGGCTGTGTAAATTTGGTGTTAATGTCCGAGTGCGATAAGAAGACATTTGACGACTTCATGTCTCTTAGTGAAGCCATAGCCAGAGATCGATTTAAGAGTAACTCTCTGTGAAGAGACCTATACTTTCTTGGTATCACTGCCAATAAAGGCATTAGGCTTATAGATGGGAGCTCTAGAGACCTGCGTCTAATAATATCTTGCCAGACAGACAGGGTATGTTTTGTGTATGGGTTAGACAGTTTCTTATTATAAAATTTGGTAGCCCTAGTCTTCCAGATCAAGGAGCCCAAAGGAGCCATACTACATTCCTCTTCTAAGTCAACGACTGTCAGAATAAAGATAGAAAAAAAATAGGGTGGAGATCACCAGATTTGGAGCAAAAGACAATATGGAAGTGAATCTCTCTAAAATAATATACTTTATTAGTTCCTTATTAAAATATTAACGTACACAAAATAAACACGTACAAGTGTGATAATAGTGGTAAGGGGAGAAGATAGGAGGAAGAGGGGATAATTAACTATCCCTAGTAAATCTTCCTGGCTATGTACTCAGCCCAGGGACATTCCCTGGTGGTGAGAATGCCCTGTCCCCGTACCTAATTCTGCCTGACCCTGTTAGACCCTATAAAGAGGGTACCTATGGGAATAAGTAGCGCAAATAGATAAGAAAATTAACTGAGATAGTGGGAAAACTCAGTTATAACCCCAAAATAATGGATATTTAAATTGAGGTGTTGGAAACATCAGTTGTAACCCCAAAAATCAGTTATAACCCCAACGCGTTTCGCCCAGCTAGTGGGCTCCTCAGGGGGTAAATATCAAGGTAGACTAGGCGCATACACAATAAACATGCAGTCAGTGATAAGACAATGGCGAACACATGGGAAATAAAACAGAAAATAAGACTGTACTTATCCCTGCCCGAAACAACAATCTGTCAAATATAAGCAGGGGTCCTGGAAGGAAAAGAAAGATATATATGTATAAATACTTACAGTATATAGAATGTATCAATCAGATAGATGTGGCTAGACTTACTGTGATAACAACGGCAGTATCCGTCCCATGTGGCGCGTATGCACACACGGTGGGACGCCAGCCGGGTTTAAATACCTCATGATACAAGTTGGTATCCGGTCACCAAGGCGCGCGCTTCCAGTGCGTGACACGCATCTGGAACGCACACGTCATTTCTGGTTGGTCAAAAGTGTGTACTTCCGGTGTGTGGTGCGCTGGTGGAACGCACACGTCACTACCGGTAAATATGCGGCAATGAGAACTACTGGGGCGATCAGTCAGATCGCGCGATGACGAGGTTATCAAGTCAGTATGGCCAGTCACGTGATTCCAATGTACAGGAAACATCAATAGCCATTACTAAATGAATAAAATGCCAAAGATATAGAATAGGGTAACCGGAATGATTGTAAAAAACTCCATTTAACCCATGTGAAAAGTAAGTGCAACTGTGTAGTAAAAAATATATATAGCAAACCCATGGTAAGATTGTTCCAGGGGTTAGAAACTCTAGAAACATGGAAATAAATCCAATGTTAGACTATTCGGGCACTTTACGTGCCTCAGGACAAGCTAGAAGGGACAATGATTGATGTAAAACTACGAGTTAATCAAAAGGACATCAAATAAAACATGTGAAGGTAAGTCTTTCATTTAGGCCAAGGGGAGACTGAGACCGAAACTGATAAATCCATCTGGATTCCCTTTGTAACAAGGTTCTGTCCCAGTCCCCTCTCCTAAATGGTTCCGGTATAGTCTGGATAGCAGCAAATTGTACTGTTTTCAGATCACCTTTATGGAAATTCGCAAAATGGTTAGCCACTGGAGTGTCTCTCTTATTTTTTATATCGCCCACATGTTCCAAGATTCTGCATCTTAGTTCACGTGTTGTTTTTCCTATGTAATCCATAGGACATGGGCATTGACAAATGTATATGACTCCCCTACTCCGGCAATTGATGAAGTCATTGATCTTATATGATCGTCTGGTCACTGAGCCCTGGACATACTTGGTTGACCGCAAATATTTGCATGCTTTGCATGATCCACATTTGAAAACACCATTGGGTTTTCGGTCAAGCCAGGTTCCCTCTCTCTTAGGTCCCGAATAATGGCTGTGTACCAGCCGATTTTGGAGACTAAGGCCCTTTCTATAAGTGATCCTGGGAGAGGGGGCGATGATAGTTGGCAATTCATGATCCATGTGGAGAATGGGCCAGAATCTACACAGGATATCCCTAACTTGATTATGTGCTTGGTCATATGTGGTTATTAGTCTGATTTCGGACTGACCTTGCTGATTTTTAGGTTTAGGGGCAAGTAGTTTGTTTCTGTCCTGAGTTTCGGCATTTTTGTATGCCTCCCGAAGGACTGATTTCGGATATCCCCTCTGGCGTAGTCTGTCCGACAATTTTCTAGACTCACATAAGAAAGAATCTATGGTGGAGCAGTTTCTGCGCATTCGTAAGAATTGACCCCTAGGAATGCCACGTTTTAGAGAGTTTGGATGGTGGCTATACCATAAAAGAATATTGTTGGTAGCAGTGGATTTGCGGTAGACCGTAGTAGTCAAACGATCATTTTGTTTACTGACACTCAGGTCCAGAAAAGTCAATGATGTTTCATCAATCGCCGATGTGAAGAAAAGACCAACCTCGTTGATGTTAAGGCTGGATATGAATTCCAAAAAGGTGTCTCCACCACCAGCCCAGATCAGGAAGATATCGTCAATATATCTAACCCAAAAAGAGATGTTTTCATGCCATGGTCTGGGCTGGTCGGTGAAGACAACTGTGTCCTCCCACCAGCCCAGGAGGAGATTAGCGTATGAGGGGGCACAAGGGCTCCCCATCGCTGTCCCCCTGAGCTGGTGGTAAAATAGACCATTGAAAACAAAATAATTGTGTGTAAGGATAAACCTCAGCAAATCGAGAACAAATTGATTATGTTTGTTAAAATGTGTGCCCCGGGTCTTCAGAAAGGATGCCACCGCGGATAACCCCGCTTCATGAGGTATGGACGTATAAAGGGATTCAACGTCAATACTACTTAGTTTAGAATGAGGGTCGATAGACAGACAATCGATCCTCCACAAAAAATCCATGCTGTCTCTTATGTAAGATGGCAGGGAAGTTACAAACTCTCTCAAGATTCTATCAATATAAATACCCACATTGTGGGTGAGAGATTCAATACCCGAAACTATCGGGCGTCCCTTAAGGGGGTGGAATCCTTTATGGACCTTCGGGAGCACATAAAATGTCGCTATCCGAGGTTTCTTAGGCAGCAGGAAATCATACTCACGTTGATTAATCACCTTGTCATTCAGACCATTAATCAGAATGTTCTTTAGGTCAACTAAGAAGTGGGAGGAAGGATCCTCTGAAAGAATACAGTAATTGTCTCGATTATTCAAAAGGTCCATGCACATATTTGTATATCTCAAATGATCAAGGACTACAAGATTTCCCCCCTTATCGGAGGGTTTGATGATAATGCTCTGGTCCTGTTCTAGATTTTTTAGAGCCTGGGATTCGGCATAGGACAGATTATGGTGGGATAGACCAGTGGTATCAAGTTGTTCTATTTCAATAGTGACCATCTTAAGAAAGATGTCAATATATTCAGTGTTGGTGGGAGGAGGTATTTTGGTACTTTTTAGACGAAGATCTGTAAAGGGGCCCTCACCTGGTGTAGCCGAACCCTCTTCCAACAATTCTAACAGGTTCTGAAAGTCATTATAATCCCTCACATCAAGACCAACTTTATCACAAGTTTGTTTGTTCATGTTGTGATGAAATTTGAACCACTTCAATTTTCGACAAAATAGGTTCAAGTCTTTAATCAAAACAAAGGGGTCAAAGCCAGTTGTCGGAACAAAAGATAGTCCCTTTTTGAGTACATTAGTTTCATCATTAGACAATACACGGTTAGATAGATTAATTATTTGGAGGGAGTGATTTCAGATCGGTTCCTCTCGTGCGATCTCGAAGTTGGTAGGGAACCTGATTTAAAAAAGAAGAAGAGGGATTCTGAGTTTGTATTTGTGATGTATTTAAAGGAGAGGAGGCAGGACCAGATGATCCAAACATGTTGTACTGTTTTCCCCCTCTCTGCCATCTTTTCCCAGTCTTCCTTTGGTTCTTATTTTGTGTACGTTAATATTTTAATAAGGAACTAATAAAGTATATTATTTTAGAGAGATTCACTTCCATATTGTCTTTTTTTTCTTCTAAGTCAACCCAAGGCTTTCGAGTGGGTATTGTAGCCCACTCCATCACCCTGACCGCATGCGAGGCCTGCCAGTACTTTGTAATGTCCGGCAGCCCCAGGCCCCCATTGTTCTTGTGCCTCGTCAAGGTCTCATAAGGGATTCTATTTTGCCCCCTGCCCCATACAAAGGAAAGGATTGTCTTCTTGATTAGCGTAAAGAAATTTTTGGGGATAACAATAGGGACACTCTGTAGTATATAAAGGATTCTCGGTAGAATATTCATCTTTATAATATTGATGCGGCCAAACCAGGATAAAAAGAGCTCATGCCAGTCTTCCATCTCTAACTTAATGACCTCAAGCAATCTTAAGAAGTTGTTTTTGTACAATTCAGAATTAGATTTTGAGATGACAATGCCAAGATACTTGAAGGCCGAAGACGCAGGTTTCAGAGGGCTTAAAGCCAGGGTTTTTTGCCATAACTCAGGACTTAGATTGACATTATAGATTATGGATTTTGAAAAGTTTATTTTAAAATTGGACACTACACTATACTTTTGGAGTTCTTCAATCAGATTGGGTATTGATTTAATGGGGTCGGTCAAAAAAAATAAGATATCATCTGCATATGCCGCACTTTTGTGTTCCATTTTTTTGGTTTTCAGGCCTAATATGAGAGGGTGTTGACGGACTTTAGCTAGTAACGGCTCTAATGAAAGTACAAATAATAGTGGTGAGAGAGGACAACCCTGCCTCGTACCATTTGTAATCTGGAAGGAGTGAGTTTTCAGTCCATTTACAGTCACATAAGCTGAGGGGGTCGTATAAAGCGCCTTAATTTTATCTATAAAATCTACAGGGAAGCCAAATTTATTTAGTGTGGACATTAAAAATGTCCAGTCTAACCTATCGAAGGCTTTTTCGGCGTCAGACGAAACGAATACAGTTGGGGTATTACATATTTGACTAAACTCTATTGCATTTAGGACTTTAAATATATTATCTTTTCCCTCTCTTCCTGGGATAAAACCCACTTTTTCCGTATTAATTAGCTGGGGCATAAGCTGTTTCATTCTATTTGCTAGGAGTTTGGCAAAAATTTTTATATCGTTATTTATTAAAGATATGGGTCTATAACTTGAACATAAAGTTAAATCTTTATCTTCTTTAGGAATTACTGTGATAGCCGCAGTGAGGGACTCTTTACGGAATTGTGAGGATTGGCCTATGGAATTGAAATATTTAGTCATATATGGGATAAGTATTTTGATAAATTTTTTATAGTATGTGATGCTGAATCCATCTGGACCAGGTGCCTTTCCATTAGGGAATTCTCTAAGGGCTACTGTTATTTCTTCTTCAGTAAAAGGTTTATTTAGTGACACCTTTTGTGCTTCATTAAGCGAGGGCAGGGTGACTTCCTTCAGGTATTTTTGTATGTCTTTTAAATGGGTTGCAGGATCAATTGGGCCAGTTTGGAGGTTATATAATTTTTGATAGAAAGCGCAAAAAGAGTCCGCTATTTTTTCGGATCTTTGTTCAATACACCCTTGTTCAGTTTTTATTTTATGTATCGTTGTTTTGACTCTTTGTTTGCTAATCACTTTGGCCAAATCTTTCCCACATTTATTGGCCCCAATGAACTCTCTAAACTTGTGCATGTATAAATACTTTTCAGACTCTTTCTCTAAGCACTCTTTGAGTTCAGACCTAAGATGAATCAACTCCTTTTCCATCTGTTTTGCTTGAGAAAGTTTGTGGGCTAATTCTAACCTTCTAATGTTTGCCAACAAAGAGTCAATACGAGACTTACGTTCCTTCTTTTTTTGGGCCCCTAATTTCATGAAGTGACCTCTTATCACAGCTTTATGAGCCTCCCAATTAGTGGCCCAGTCTGTGTCATTGTGATTATTTTCTGCGAAGAAGTATTTTAATTGTTTTGCAATATATTGAATGTCATCCTCAGCGTTAAGCAGATATTCATTGAGTCTCCAATTGAATTGTTTTGGTTCAGGGGCCAAGGGATTTATATGTATCAAAAGAGGGGCATGATCTGAATACAAGAAGTAGTCATACTTGGCTTCTCTTAATGCTTTAAGGTCCCTTTGTTGAATATAAATGTGATCAATCCTCGCATAGCTATTGAAAATTGAGGAATAGTGGGAGTAGTCCCTAACCCCTGGATTCAGTACCCTCCACACGTCGACTAAACATCTATTTTGAAGCAATTTCCTAATTTTCCTAAGCTTGGAATGTGGTATAGATGATCTTCCTTTAGAGGTGTCAACATTTGGTTCGAGACAAATATTAAAATCGCCTCCTAAAATGAGTATGCCTTCATGGAATGTATCAAGAAGGTTTAGGACCTTTTTGAGGAAACCTAATTGGTTAGTATTAGGGGCATAGACATTTGCAAAAGTATAAAGGTTGTCAGCAATCAAGCCTTTGACAAAGATGAATCTGCCCTCAGTATCCGACAATCTATCTTTTTCTTGAAAGCATAAATCCTTGTGAAAGACTATGGATACCCCTTTTCTTTTCCTTAAGGGTGTGTTAGAGTTAAACCATAAAGTATAAGGATTGGACTTGGTGATGGGTGTGTAAGATTTTTTAAAATGTGTCTCTTGCAGCATAGCAATACCTACTTTTTGGTCTTTCAGGTACTTTAATATTTGGAACCTTTTTTTGGGGATGTTAAGTCCGTTCACATTGTACGACGCTACTTTCAGGTCAGGCATCGTAAACTTTCAGCTTATACATTGGAATGTCAGTTGCGACGTTCAAGAACCTAAGGGGGAAAAAACTGGAAACAAATACAAACTTTAACAAAAAGTAACTGTACATCTCTGATAAGAGCATAAAGTACAGGCTAGTAAAAGAAAGAAAAGACAGAGCAGCCACTGACTGCCTCTGGGCCAGCCCTAACCCAGAGGGGAGTCAGAGTAAATAAACGGCTGCAAGAAGAGAGGGTCTCTTGGGGGGAAAAGAGACACCTCTCTAGTTATCAATAAGTTGAGAAAGTAAAGCACTCGGTTAGCACTTCACCGAGAGCCACTACAGTAAAAAAGTAAATAAGCAATCGGGTGTGTAGGTTAAACATTTACCTCACACCCAGCGCCGAAAAGATTAATTAAGAACAATAAAAAAAATCATACAAGCTGTATACAACATGGACAGATAGTATGGAACAATAGGGTAGGGACAGACCTTGAACCCAAGGTATTCTAGGTATACTTATTCAGAAAGAGCTTAACTTCGAAAAATAATAGAACAGTGCATCACTTCGCATTATCAAGGCATTGAGTGGTTATTCTGAAGGAGTCCATCTGTGAGAGAAAAAACAGAAACAGAGAGAATTTATATATATATAATTTATATAGATATAGATATATCCTTCTTCTTCTTATCCCCTTTCTAAAAATTAACAAGGAGAGAACTTTTTCCATCTCATTCAATCCCCACACCAATACTATGAATCACAGTTAGGCTCCATTCACACGTCCTGTTTTTCTTTCCAGATTCGATCCTGATTTTTTCAGGACCCATTGAAATGAATGGATCCAGATCAGGATCGAATCAGGAAAGAAAAACAGGACGTGTGAATGGAGCCTTAATGATTGCTTTCCCCAGTCTCACAAGTCTGCTGCCTGGCAATAACCTTTGATTTCACCCTGTTGTTTTAGGCCCCTTTCACACGGGCGTCGTGGATTCGGTCCGGATGCGTTCAGTTTTGACTGCGATTGCGTACGTTCGTTCAGTTTTTTCCGCGCGGGTGTGATGCGTATGGATGCATTTCGCGCGCGCGTGATAAAAAACTGAATGTTTACAAACAACATCTCTAAGCAACCATCAATGAATCACGCAGATCCATTCACTTCAATGCGGCTAGGACTGCGTGAAAAACGCAGAATATAGAACATGCTGCGATTTTCACGCAACGGCGAACTGATGCGTAAAAAACATCGCTCACGTGAAAAGCCCCATTGAAATGAATGGGTCAGGATTCAGTGCGGGTGCAATGCGTTCGCATCACGCATTGCACCCGCGCGGAAATCTCACCCGTGTGAAAGGGCGCCCGTGTGAAACTGACTGCGATTGGTGCGGATGCGTGCGGATTTTCCGAAATGCACCCTGAACGCATCCGGACCGTATCCGCGACGCCTGTGTGAAAGGGGCCTTAGACACCTCATCCTAGCCCTCACCACCTTGTGCCGACTCCAACTCAAAAACATCCCAAATACACCTTTTCCTTGAGTCAACAAAAATGTTAGTGCACACCCTTATCATCTCCTGTATAGAGTACTGTAACATCCTTCTCTGTAATCTCCCATGTAGCACTCTTGAGCCCCTGCAGTTCATCCTCCATTCGGCTGTCTAGTTATTCGATCTCTTTGATTGTTTCTACATCAAAAACCCACCTCTTAAGGTAAGTCTATGCAACAACCCAGAGAAAGTGAGAGAGCAGGATAAAGGTGGTTGTGATGTGGATGGTGGTGGTCGAGATCAGTGTACTCATGGTGGCAGTGTCCTTCTCCTTCACTCCCAGGGCTGCCACAGTGAGGAGGGTCTGCAAATAGGATTAGTAGTTGTTTCCCCAAGACACACCCTGGTTGGAGTCTCCAGCTTGAAAGTGCAGATAAAAGACAGTAGACCAGAAAGGAGGTAGTTGAACAAGGTAACAAGAGTTTTTGGTGAACTGCAAAGCTACACTTCCACACAAAATGGATGCACAAGTTAAATCAGTTCCAACAGGTTCTGGCTGTACCATGAGTTAAAGGGATCCGGCTACCTAGGTGTTCAGGGATTCAATGACACCATATCAAAAGGAAGCCCCTCTGGTCCCAGTAGAAATATCACCCGGCCATGACCAAAAAATGAATCACAGCCTATTAACCCCTAAAGGCTGTGGACGCTCCAGCTATCACCTGGTCTACATTTGGTGGGAGGTGCACTGTAGCGTGCACTATATCCCCCAGAGCAGAAAACTTAGCGTCCAATCACCTAACCAGGGTAACACTTGCGTATCTAGCGCTAACTAAATAAGTGTTATGCCCTACCCTACGTTCTACGCATTTCGCCCTCCACACAAGGGTTCATCAGGAGCTGTGGGGTGTATTCAGACAGACAAGACACATAGAGCCGTACGCTTCCTGTGGTGAAGCGACGGCAACCGGCGTCGGAGGGGTGGTTTTTTAGGGTCAGCTCCACTCACGACAGGATACGTTTTGAGGGACAAAAAACAGGCTTAGAAAATGGTAAATAAGATGGGCCTGCTGGACTGGCCCGTTCACCGCCCACAATTTTAAACCTGGCATAAGTGGGGATAAGTCCACGTTGTGGCGCAACTAGCTGTTGCACACCTGAAATACGCCTAATAGAGGCATATTTCAGCTTAATATATGACCGCGTAAGTTTACAAAGGGGATGCCAAGCCCAGGGGTTTAAATGTGTTATCCAAGAGTTAACAACCCCCCCATAATGCCTGGACCTGACCATACTTAACCGCCACCGGCTTCCTTCCTGATTGCTCCACTGCTGTCTCCGTATCTCCCCAGCATACAGATAACATCTGTCAACAGGGAGTCAATTGACCGATTACAATTGTATCCCCAGTTGCACCGAAATAATTTGTCATTAATCTAATGTGTATGGTGCAACTGTGATGAACAGTTAATGACATTTGAGATAAATACTATTCTAAAACTGTAAGACTATATAAGATATCTCTTAGCTGAACACTAACAGTTGTACTCTCTGGTCTTGCTTGGCTTGGCATAACTATGACAGTATGGTTGTAGCGGGACCAATACTACAAAATAAGAGGATAAGTAATATAAATGGCTGGGTTCCTGGAGTACATTATAAATCACAGTCTCTCATTATCAAAACAAAGCAATTAACTTTTCTGCAATTAACTACTCAGGTAGCAGAGATAAGATGCAAATTTTAAGCCTCTCAAGTTCTCCCCTCCTGTTCTGTATCACTGGCAGGGAATAGCAGGCAGGCCGTCGTTGGCAGCAGCATGGTCTGCCTCTATAGTCTATACACATTAGAATTATGAACATAAGGGAGGAAAGGTCCTTACGGTATGTAGCAGAGAGCTCTTTTATTCATTTCCATTACAGAACAGTAGTGAAACCGGCATTACGCCCTGTAAGAAAGACCCAATAAAATGTGCCCCATTTTCCATCCCTCCCCCTTAATACAGGCATAGATGAGAGTGGAGGAAAAAACCACTAACTACACAAGTCTCAATTGCCACCCCTCAACTTAAAGGGAACCTGTCATATCCGAAACACCCCCTGAACTAGAGTAAGCATTGTATAGTGTAAGTGATGCTGAATCCGACCGAATATGTAAGTTTTATCTTTATACTCACTCCCATTCCGACGCTCTGCTCCCACAAACCAGCAGTAAAATGCACTCAGTGGACTCTTCTTTGAGTCCTCTCCATTATGTAAGTCAGCACTGGAGTCCAGTGAGTGCATTTTACTGCAGGTTTGTGGAAGCACAGCGTCAGAATTGAAGTGAGTATGAAGATAAAACTTACATAACCAGACTCAACGTCACTTACACTATACACCGCTTACTCTAGTTCAGGGGGTGTTTCGGAGATGACAGGTTCCCTTTAAGTACATAAATTCTCTTCAAGCACAGACAGTATGGAGAAGTTTTTAGTAATGTGAACAAGCACCACATCTGGCATCATGTAGACAGGAAAAGCAGATTTTATTAGAAGTGAAAAGGAAACATGCTATTAATTATAGAGCGGACTTGGCATGCCCGGCCAAGGCAGGTATGAAACGTCTCCTTTCCTGGCAAGTCATAGATGGAAACCAGAGACGCCATACCTGAGCACTAAGGGACATCAATAATACAACAGCTTTTTAAATAATGAATTCTCTGCCCTACTCATTAACCAGTGTCTGACTGGAGGGGGCTCAAGCACATAAGCTATGAGTAGCAGGACCCTAAAGCCAAATGAGGTCTAAGGGTCAACGATTCACAGCAAGTCCATCAGAGTGGTGCCACTCAAGTCTTATCAGGTCAAGCACAATTACAGCTCCATAGCTACTTAACTACTGAGGAAATGAAGAAAACAAATATTACATGCAGGTGAACCAATTAACCTGTCAGCCTGCCTCTGCAGGTCGCTCTGCTCAAAGACCCACATATTAAATATTTGTATACCTAGTAGCTATTCATCAGCATGCAAGGCTGCAGGGAAAGACAGTGTCAGGACTACAACCTTGACACAAAGTCAGAGGCCGTTAGTAAGTCTCCAAGGAAATAATAGGACCTCATGGTGCAGATGTCATATGAAGCTTGAAGCTTGTTCCTAGATTATGCTGAATAATTATTTTCCACATATTATGGCTTTATGTGTCTGTATTGGTCCATTATTAATGTCATTTATCTGAATCATAGTAGAAATGTAGCGAATTTACACACTGAAAGTTGGACAAATACAGTGCCTTTGCGAAAGTATTCGGCCCCCTGGAACTTTTCAACCTTTTGCCACATTTCAGGCTTCAAACAAAAAGATATACCATTTTACATTTTTGGTGAAGAATCAACAAGTGGGTCACAATTGTGAAGTGGAACGAAATTTATTGGATCATTTAAACTTTTTTGTAATAATAAAACTGAAAAGTTGGACATGTAAAATTATTCGGCCCATTTACTTTCAGTTCAGAAAACTGACTCCAGAAGTTCATTGAGGATCTCTGAATGATCCAATGTTGTCCTAAATGACTGATGAAGATAAATAGAATCCACCTGTGTGTAATCAAGTCTCCGTATAAATGCACCTGCTCTGTGATAGTCTCAGGGTTCTGCATCATGAAGACCAAGGAACACACCAGGCAGGTCCGTGATACTGTTGTGGAGAAGTTTAAAGCCGGATTTGGATACCAAAAGATTTCCCAAGCTTTAAACATCCCAAGGAGCACTGTGCAAGCGATCATATTGAAATGGAAGGAGTATCAGACCACTGCAAATCCACCAAGACCCGGCCGTCCCTCTAAACTTTCATCTCAAACAAGGAGAAGACTGATCAGAGATGCAGCCAAGAGGCCCATGATCACTCTGGATGAACTGCAGAGATCTACAGCTGAGGTGGGAGAGTCTGTCCATAGGACAACAATCAGTCGAGCACTTCACAAATCTGGCCTTTATGGAAGAGTGGCAAGAACAAAGCAATTTCTCAAAGATATCCATAAAAAGTCTCTTTTACAGTTTGCCACAAGCCACCTGGGAGACACACCAAACATGTGGAAGAAGGCGCTCTTGTCAGATGAAACCAAAATCCAACTTTTTGGAAACAATGCAAAACGATATGTTTGGCATAAAAGCAACACAGCTCATCACCCTGAACACACCATCCCCACTGTCAAACATGGTGGTGGCAGCATCATCATCTTCCAGGGCCACTTTCAGTTCACAGTCCGCCCCTGCTGGCATCTAAAACACTGGTCTTAATAAATGTGCCCCATTGTTCCTAAAGGGGTTGTCTGATTTAGGAAACCCATTTTCAAAAAACATATTATAGAAAGAGTCATATCTGCTAAGGCTGCACCATAATTCTGGTATTCTGTTACAACATCGGCACCTGATGGGTCCCATTGGCTTTAATGGGGTCTGTTGGGTTTCCAGCATGGATATCTGCATAATTTTTGGACAAAATACCTCTGCACAGGAATATCTGAGAAAAAAATGGGAAGACCAAAATCCTGAAAAAAATGACAAATCTCCTGGGCACTGCAGAACCCATCCTTGCAACTCAGCCCTGTATGAAGTTTAATTGTGTGTGGTGCTGTGATGCTGCGTCATTAGACTCAGCCCAGGCATCCAAAAGCACATTGAGGACCAAATGTATAAAAGTTGGCAAGCATCAATAGGGCGGGTGTCAATGGTCCAGACCCTCCTCTATTAGGTATAGCCGAGGTAATCTCTAAATTGTCTCTTGCTTTAAAACCAGACCTGTCCATGTATTACACATGTAGCTAGGTGATTTCAGCGGACAAGGCGTAATACCTTTTACCTTTAGTGGCACTGCAGGGAAATTAAACACTTGGTGCTCGGTTTCCCTTTCAATGCCTGCAAGAATTGAACCCTTATTAAAATATAAAAAATGATCAAAAAAACTAAATGGTGGCTGATACTAATTCAGTCACTCTAAAGTCTTACAAGTCAATCCACTAGTCTCCACACATTTCCCCCTTGTAGTGCAATCATGTCACAGATGCTGGCATCCTAGATATACTGGTATGTGTACCACACTGTTTTAACTGCTTTATGAGTAGTATCTTATGTCCCCTGATGAACCTCATTGCAGAGCCTCACAGTGACCAAATAGGTATCAGCCACCATTGTTTGGGGCAGCTACTGCATAGTCAAACAAAGTAAGACCAAACTACCCACTAACCCACAGCAGTCATCAGGATAGCATTGGGACTAAGTGGTGAACATGGAACATCTTCATTATTAATCTGTAATCAGAACCACTCATCTGTGAACCCCAGAGGTTCTGCTGGAACTCTTGGGCCACTGAACTGTGATTATGTCTGAGTAGCAGATATTTTTCTGTCACTGTCCTGGTTTAATTAGTGGCTTCCTGCATGTACAGTACCTGTGCAATTCATCCTCTGAGACCATCAATGCAAAACAATAGTGTTTATTGATGGCCGCATCAGAGTTTGCAGGAGGGCTGGAGAGCGCCTACTACCATCATGTATAATGCGGAAACACATAGGACCAATATCAGGTGTCATGGTGTGGGGAAAGATTAACCACCATGGCCGTTGCCATCTGGTATTTGTGGAGGGAACAGCCTTCAGTATGTCCAGGGCCTTGTGGAACCAGTCCTACTGCCTTTTTTGAAACAGTGCGGAGACGTGGTGTTCCAACAAGATAATGCCCACCGATATATTGCCCACACTAGACAGTGTGCTCTTCAGGGTATCCAGCAGCTCCCGTGGCCAGCTCGATTGCCAAACCTCTCTCCAATCGAGAATGTCTGCGACAGATTTCCAGTGCCCAGCAGTCAACAACCACCTTGGCTGAACTACGGCTTTAAGTTGAAAGAGCTTGGAATGACATACAATATGAGGATATCAAGCATGTGTATGACCGTTACCATGCCAGAGTGGCAGCCTGTATCACAGCAAGAGGAGATGCCACCCAGTATTAATGTAACCCTGGTTCAACATATTCTCTACTGCAGAACCTAAAATAAAGGGTACACCAGCTTGGTTGCGTGACTATTGACTGAGCACCACTAGCACTTTATACTTTGTCAATCTCAGCTCAACTGCATTGAGTTTTCCTGGTGTTCTTTTTTTCATTTTCCAGTAATGTATTTGACACAACCCGATTGTTATTTCATTTTTTCCAGAAAAATGGTTTCCCCATAAATAATAAGTACCCGCTGGAGCTCCCTGTCAGTGGTGAGAATATGCCCTGAGGCAAGTGAAATATTGTTAACCTACTTGTAAAGGCTATTCTCTATACTGGGGCAAAAATGGAAGCTATTCTCTATACTGGGTAGTGAGGAGAAAGGGAGTGGTAGTTATTGCACCGATAGAAGTTGTATTTGTTGATGGGGGTTTTCCTCAATGTTATGCTCCATGGCCATCCAACAGTGAATAAAGGAGTGCTCCTTTCTTCCCTTGGTGCAGACGCTGGCATTGTTGTTCCTGGATGGTGTAAGGTGGGCTACCCTTGATCTTATGGGGTTTAGGGTTGCAAGGCAGGGCTCCCTTGTGGTGCAGGGCCATACAATGGTGACAGAAGTGGTGTTTTTTTTGTGTAAAGCAATGAGGGGATTGTTATAGGAATTACAAATGACATAGTTAGCGGTAGATGGAGCGTCCTTAAAAATGATTTTAGGGATTTAGGTAATAAGCTTAGGGCAAGGACCTCAAAGGTAGTGTTTTCTAAAATACTACCTGTACCACAAGCCACACAAGAAAGGCAACGGGAGATTAGGGAGGTAAACAAGTGGCTCAAGAACTGGTGTAGGAAGGAGGGGTTTGGATTCCTGGAGAACTGGGCTGACTTCTCTGTCGGCTACAGGCTCTATCGTAGGGATGGGCTGCACCTCAATGGGGAAGGAGTGTTTAAACTAGGGACTGGGAGGGGGGGGGTAAATTACATAACAGGGGAAGATAGTGCAGATAGAGACCGGGGATGAGGTAATAGAACTGGGGGAGGAATGGAAGGAGGAACTAGAACAGTGCAGAAGGAAAGGTGTAGGGTAAAAAATATACATAAACCTCTTAATTGTATGTACACTAATGCCAGAAGCCTGACTAATAAAACTGGTGAACTGGAAGTAGTGATTTGTGAGGAGGACTACGACATAGTGGGAATAACTGAGTGATGGCTGGATGATAGCTATGACTGGGCAGTTAACGTACAGGGTTACAGTCTGTTTAGAAAGGATCGCCAAAACCGGAGGGGGGAAGGGTCTGACTTTATGTAAAGTCTAAAGCCCACACTGCGGGAAGATATAAGTGAGGGACATAAAGATGTGGAATCACTGTGGGTAGAAATACATGGAGGCAAAAACAATAATAAAATACTAATAGGAGTTTATTATAAACCACCTAATATACCAGAGTCCACAGAAAATCTACTTCTAAACGAAATAGACGAGGTGGCAAATCATAATGAGGTCGTTATTATGGGGGACTTCAACTACCCAGATATAGACTGGGAAACTGAAACCTGTACATCTCATAAAGTAAACAGGTTCTTGGCAATAACCAAAGACAATTACCTTTCCCAACTGGTTCATGAACAGACTAGAGGGATGGCCATACTATTAACCAATAGACCTGACAGAACAACAGATGTGCAGGTTGGGGGACACCTGGGAAATAGTGACCATAAAGTAATAACCTTCAAATTGTCATTCAAAAGAGTGTTTCTTCAGGGAGGAACAAAAATACCAAACTTCAAAAAAGCTAAATTTAGCCAACTAAGAGAGGCCATAGGCCTAACTAACTGTGACAAAGTCCTCAAAAATAAAAATACAGCCACAAAATGGGTTATTTTTAAAAGCATCCTAATATCTAATTCTGAGAGGTACATACCTTATGGGAATAAAAGGTTAAGGAACAAGAAAAAACAATCTGGATAAATAGAACTGTAAAGAAAGCAATAAATTACAAAAAGAAAGCATTTAAATCACTAAAACAGGAGGGGAAGCATTGAAAAACTATAAGGAAAAAAATAGAATATGTAAAAGACAAATAAAAGCAGCCAAACTAGATACTGAGAGATTAATTGCCAAACAGAGTAAAACTAACCCTAAAATGTTCTTCAATTATATAAATGGTAAAACGTATAAATCTGAAGGTGTCGGCTCCTTACAGAGTAATGAGGGGGGAGTTGCAGAGAGCGATGAGGAGAAAGCAGAGCTATTAAATTTTTTTTTCTCCACTGTATTCACTGAGGAAAATAAACTGTCAGATGAAATGCAGAGTATAAAAGTAAATTCCCCATTAAAAGTGCCCGGTCTGACCCAGGAAAAAGTACAGAGACGTCTTAAAAAGATTAAAATCGCCAGGACCGGATGGCATACACCCCTGTATCCTAAGAGAATTAAGTAATGTCATACCCAGACCCTTATTTCTGATATTTAAGGACTCTATACTGACAGGGAGTGTTCCACAGGATTGGCACATAGCAAATGTGGTGCCAATATTCAAAAAGGGTCCAAAAACAGAGCCCGAAAACTATAGGCCGGTAAGTTTAACATCTGTTGTGGGTAAACAGTTTGAAGGTTTTCTAAGAAATGCTATCTTGGAGTACCTCAATGAAAATAAGCAAATAACTCCATATCAGCATGGTTTCATGAGGAATCGGTCATGCCAAACCAATTAATCAGTTTCTATGAGGATGTAAGTTCTAGACTTGACCGCGGCGAATCAATGGATGTCGTATATCTGGACTTCTCCAAAGCATTTGACACTGTACCGCATAAAAAGTTAGTATATAAAATGAGAATGCTTGGCCTGGGAGAAAATTTCTGTATGTGGGTAAGTAACTGGCTCAGTGATAGAAAACAGAGGGTGGTTATTAACGACACATACTCAGATTGGGTCACTGTCACTAGTGGGGTACCACAGGGGTCAGTATTGGGCCCTATTCTCTTCAATATATTTATTAATGATCTTGTAGAAGGCTTGCACAGTAAAATATCAATTTTTGCAGATGACACTAAACTGTGTAAAGTAATTAAAACAGAAGAGGACAGTTCACTGCAACAGATGGATCTGGATAGATTGGAGGCTTGGGCAGAGAAGTGGCAGATGATGTTTAACACTGACAAATGTAAGGTTATGCATATGGGAAGGAATAATGCAAGTCATCAGTACGTACTAAATGGTAAAACACTGGGTAACACTGACATGGAAAAGGACCTAGGAATTTTAGTAAACAGCAAACTAAGCTGTAGAAACCAGTGTCAGACAGCTGCTGCCAAGGCCAATAAGATAATGGGTTGCATCAAAAGGGGCATAGATGCCTGTGATGAGAACATAGTCCTGACACTTTACAAATCTCTAGTCAGACCACACATGGAGTATTGTGTACAGTTGTGGGCTCCTGTGAACAAGGCAGACATAGCAGAGCTGGAGAGGGTTCAGAGGAGGGCAACTAAAGTAATAACTGGAATGGGTGGACTACAGTACCCAAAAAGATTATCAAAATTAGGGTTATTCACTTTAGAAAAAAGACGACTGAGGGGAGATCTAATAACTATGTATAAATATATCAGGGGTCAGTACAGAGATCTCTCCCATGATCTATTTAACCCCAGGACTGTGACTGTGACAAGGGGACATCCTCTGCTTCTGGAGGAAAGGAGGTTTGTACACAAACATAGAAGAGAGTTTTTTACAGTAAGAGCAGTAAGACTATGGAACTCTCTACCTGAGAAGTGGTGATGGTGAATTCACTAAAAGAGTTCAAGAGGCGCCTGGATGTATTTCTGGAGTGTAATAATATTACAGGTTGTAGCTGGTAGAGATGGGTCGTTGATCCCGGGAGTTATTCTGATTGTCTGATTGGTGTCGGGAAGGAATTTTTTTCCCCGAAAGTGGGGAAAATTGGCTTCTACCTCACAGGGTTTTTTTTGCCTTCCTCTAGATCAACTTGTAGGATAACAGGCCGAACTGGATGGACAGATGTCTTTTTTCGGCCTTATAAACTCATACCTCCCAACCGTCCCGGATCCAGCTGGACTGTCCCGGATTACAGTGGCTGTCCCACTGTCCCGGTACGGAGGAGGTATGTCCTGGTTTCTGGCAGCTGTCCCTGCATCCATAGGACGCAGAGACAGTTGCCTGAATGGTGATGAAGCAGAGAGCCGGCATCAGCTCACTGCTTCATCCATTCTCCCTCCTGTCCCCCCTGCAGGCTCTATGTACCTGCAGGCGGCTGTCCACACCTTCGGTCTGGGTGGGGGGCGGGTCCGGCCATTAGTCAGCCTTGGCTCCGCCCCCTCCAGACTAGAGAAGAAAATGTCCAGCTGGTGATGCTGCTAGGAAGAAGGTAAGTATTATGGTGTTTATTTTTTTCAACTTTCTGTGAATGGCACAAGGTGGGCATATTACTGGGGGACAATATATTACTGGGGGCACAATGTGGACATGTTACTGGGGGCACAACATTACTGAGGAGCACAAATGTGGGCATATTACTGGGGGCACAACTTAAACTGCAGAGCACAATGTGGGCATATTACTGGGGGACAATATATTACTGGGGGCACAATGTGGACATGTTACTGGGGGCACAACATTACTGGGGAGCACAAATGTGTGCTTATTACTGGGGGCACAACATAAACTGCAGAGCACAATGTGGGCATATTACTGGGGGCACAACATAAACTTGGGAGCACAATGTGAGCACATTAGTGGGAGCACAACATTACTGGGGAGCACAATGTGGGCGTATTACAGGGGTGCATAATGTGGGCATATTACAGGGGGGCACAATGTGGGCATATTACTGGGGGGCACAATGTCAGCATATTACTGGGGGGCATAGCTGGTCATATTACTGGGGGCATAGCTGGTCATATTACTGGGGGCACATAACAGGGCATATTACTGGGGACACATAACAGGGCATATTATGGGGGGCACATAACTGGGCATATTACTGGGCACATAACTGGGCATATTACTGGGGGCACAGCTGGTCATATTACTGGGGGCACATAACTGGGGAATAATTACTATGTGGGGCAGTAAGGGGACTGAGCGTGATTAGGTGTATAGTTATGTTTTGGGCGGAGCTAGAGGCGTGGCCTAGTGGCGAATAAAGCAGCCTCAGGCATGAGCATTTTGTTGTGCCAGGATCCAGGCCATAGGAAGCATGGTTATGGCACACAGACTGGAAGTTTCTGCTCCATAAAAACCTTGGAAGCAGCAGGTCCCAATAAGGAAGCTGGAAGGGATATAAACATAGAAACAGACAAAAGCAGGAGTGACATCTTTACTATGTCCAAACTTGGGGGAAATACTGCAGATTTTCTACTGAACTTTAAGTTCTGTGTGGATGTGCCCTAGCTGAGATCACTGAGTGGTCTATCCTCCGTCTGTAGTATTTAAGTTATGTGCTACCTACTCAACATGAAAAAATGTTCTCGCAGACAGAAAGAAGTACGCCTCAGGACTAATGCCTGTCATGATGACAAGATGGCAAGTACATTGCTGCACAGTGAATCACAAGCTCAATTACAGGGTCGGCATCACTAGTACACATGCATTCCTAGTGCCATAGCGCACGTGGTATGCAATATTCAGACTCATGTTGTGTGTGATTTCAATCTCCAGAATAAGATCACAATTTAAAATTTTTAACAGGGAATAGAAATGTAAGGGTATGTATATTCCACATGTGAGGGAAATGCTGAAGAGTTACACAGGTAAAGTTTGCTGCGGATTACAGTACCAGGTAGGTACTAACAAATAACCACATGCCATGAAATATTTCAACATGGAAATTGAGCTCCATTTTGGATATTTAAAACTGCAGCGTGTCACTTTCTGTTGTATACATTCACCTCAGATTTGCATTGCACATGTGGATTGTGCTGTAGATTTGGCTCAAATGTGTGGCAATATCTGCAATCTTGTTGAAACCAATTCTGTCCATGTAAGGCCTCGTTCACATCTCCATTTGTGGATCTGACAGGCTGTTCTGTCACTTCACCGCTGGATCCCCATGGACTGCAGTGGGATTCAGCAGTGATCTGGCTGATTTCTAGCAAACCCTCAATCCGTCTGTGTGAACTAGTTGTCAGACAGCTAAACTCTTTCCTATCAATTCATTGAGCTGGACGCAGGGGGGTCCTTTTCAACTTTTATTAATAGGATCAGTGTAAAACTACAAGAAAATAACAGTATTCAGTACAAAGCATACAGCATATCTCAGTACATCACATTATGTAGTGTGGTGATGTGTGTAGTAATGTGAGGTGTGGGGTGTGTATCTCGCCTGGTTTGTCAGTTTAGCCAGGTGAGAACAGAAATCTAGAAGTGGTATAGCTTCAGCAAGCATAGTTGCTGGAGCTGGTTTTTGTTTAATGTTGCATGGGCTGGATTTCTTTGGCAGGGAGACAGGTTGGAAGTGGGAGTCTTCCAGTCTAGGTTTTCCCTGGCCCCAGGTGAGGCCAGCTGTATTAATGAGGCAGGGATAAGTTAACCTGCACTGTGTGAGAGAGAGAGAGGGCCCCAGGGAACTGGGGGGGGGGTGAAGAGATGAGAGAGAGAGACACGGTCATAGTCGGGAGGACTATTGGACCATCTCCCCCCCCAAAGGATACGGTTGGAGTCACAGCCAGGAGGCTGCTGGACTGAACGGCTGAGGAAGCCGCACTTAAAAGCTGTGTGTGAACAGTGTCTGTATTTAGGTGAGTTAGCTGAACTATGTTTAGTCAGAGCCCAGCCGGGCAGGTGTTGTTTTTATGATTTGTTTTGGTGTGCTGGTGCCAATAAAACTGAGTTGGACCGGAAAATCCCCATGTTTTGAAGATATTGTGTGATGTCGACCCCCTGAGAGGATATGATCCCTTACTGTAGATACATGGATTATATAGCATAGTGAATGGAGGAGACAGCTGCAAGACAGAAGAGATAGCTCTAAAGACATGAGCACTAGAAAGCTGTTAGTGACAATATAGGGAATTATAGTAACTCACCGACTGTGCTATGATGAGGAAAAACAACAGAAAACTAACTGTCTAATGGACAGACATGGTGAGTCAGCCTTGCATGTGGAAAGATGGCTGCTAAACAAGGCATGATGGGAGCTACGGAAGCTGAAAGGGAAAATGTTAGTCTGCATAGAACATGAGGCAGAATAAATGAGGTTGCAATACAAGAACATGTCAACAGGTGGAGCAGTTGGATAACTAATTAGAAATATTCCTGAGAAGGCATAACACTGCATGCAACGGTTTTCTTCTGGTCGAAACTTGGAATTTTTGCCGGAAATAGGCCGGATCACTGCAGGACTCCGTTGCAATCAATGGGAATCCGGCGGTGAAGTAGAGGATCCGGCAATGATGGATGCGTGAGATTCGGCAGGCCGCTCTGTGCCAGAACAGCCTGCCGGATCCACAAACGGAGATGTGAACGAGGCCTAATGAAGTGACATGTTTATCCTCCAGGGCAAGAGGCGCCATTTGTAGCCATTGTACTTTTTATTAGATAAGGATCCTGAACAGGAATTCCCTAATGGGTATTTGAAAATGAGTTTTCTAAAGCAGAACTGCACACAGTGGGGGATTTATCAAACTGGTGTAAAGTAGAACTGGCTTAGTTGCCCATAGCAACCAATCAGATCCCACCTTTCATTTTCCAAAGGAGCTTTGAAAAATGAAAGGTGGAATCTGATTGGTTGCTTTAGGTAGAGATGAGCGAATCTATTCGCCGCTTCGCAGATTCGTATAGAATCTTACAAATTTTCCACTCCGAAGCGAATCCGGATTTTTTTAAAAATTTGCTCCCTTAGATTCGAAAATGTTCTTTTTACGCATTCGCTACGTACTTGTCCGATAAATTGTACGCTAATGCTACGTATAAGTTACTTTATGCGCTGATGCGTACGAATTCAGTTAATTACCTAACTTTTACTGTAAGTTCGTTATTCATGCGGCAAAAAGCCAGGGAAGAAAGCGGTCACCTGACCTAGTGGGAAGGGCTTGCTCTGATTGGCTCATAGGCTCGGTAAGCCTGTGACATCAGTTGTGCTGAGACGAACATAAGCACTGTCTGTGAAGTTCTGAGAGACAGAGAACTCTTTTGTTAAAATTGGGGTGTAATTGTTCTGGGAATCCATAATACTCATATCAGGGATACTGCAGGGCAAGTTCAGGGCCAGTGCAGGGCTAGTAATTAATCAGGCAGGGAGAGAGATAGGGAGAGAAACAGGGAGAAAGACAAAGACCAGCTGCAGGGCCACAGTCAAGGGAAAATATCTGGCATGGAAAAGCAAAAGGGTTCCAGCCAGACCTCGAGCTCCTAAAAAAAGGGGAAGGTGGCATAGGGCAGCAGTGCCAAAGGACCTGTAGCCGGAGCTTCTACTTGTAGAATTCGTAATAGTTGGCCACTGTTCCACCAGGCTCAAATATTTTGTTACTCACCCTGTCGTATTGCTGCACGGATCTCAGTAAGCCGCTCTGGGCACTTAAACTTTAAATCAGACCATTTCCGCTAGATCTGGCCCGGGGTCCGCACAGTGTCAAAACGATGGCGCAAGCCTCGGATCACCTGCTGCACTATCTCCTTTTTATGCTGGTTCGGGTGGCGGTGTGTGCCATTGTAATCCTGCCGGTCCATCAGCCGGATCATCATTTAGGCTCTCCAGAGCTAAATGCTGAGGATCACCTGGATGTCATTTTGCAAAATTCGCTCTGCCTCTGAGAAGTGCACATCACGGCCTGTGTGTCTGCGTATTACGCAATCGCTAGACAATAGTACGCTGAGGATTCGTACGCAATTTGTACGCTCATGCGTACGTGTTCACATAAGTTGCGTACCTTTAATAACTGTACGTTCGTTATTAGTGTGCGAATGTTCACAAAACACCATATAATAACATATGATTTGTATGCAGCTTCGGCCGAATAGATTCGTATGAAGTACGAATCTTTTGAAAAATTTGACAAACATTTGGCGAAGCAAATTTTGGATGATTCGCTCATCTCTAGCTTTAGGCCACTAAGCCGGTTCTACTTTGCACCAGTTTGATACATCTCCCCCAGTGAGTTCATCCATATTGGAATGGACATTTCATTGTAGACTGTTTTATCCAATTGCATTTTAGAGATCTTTTTCATTGACTCAGGACAAGGGTTTTTTCTAGGATTAGATAAAAGGCAATTTTTTTCCCCCAACAACAGCGTTACTTTTGTCCATGGATTGTCATTGCAGCACAATCCCATTTATGTGAATAAGCTGCAATACCAAACACAGCCCATGGCCAAAAGTGGTGCAGTTCTGGGAAAAAGAACAGATCTTTTTTCTAAGGCTAGTTTCACACGAATGTTGATAAAATGCGGACCATTCATTTCTATGGGACCGCAAAAAATACTGACAGCACACTGTGTGCTGTCCGCATCAGTATGTCCGTTCCGTAGCCCGCAAAAAAAATAGAAAATGTCCTATTCTTGTCCATTTTGCGGACAAGAATAGGCAGTGTTACAACGGATCCGCAAAAAAAACGGATGCCATCCGTTTTTTTTGCGGATCCGCAATTTGCAGACCGCAAAATACAACGTTTGTGTGAAACTAGCCTAATGCTGAAAAATTGCTTCAAGGAAGCCAGGGTCTGAGTTATAATGACCTACTTGGGACATTAGCGAGTAATCCTAACAGGTGGAGCAATTTCGTAGATGGTTCAATACAAAATGTGGCTACTAAAATATTACCATGTGTGGTAAAGCTATTGTTCATGAATTGGTTGGCATTACTTTATAACATAACAGTGGGGCTCTATACACACTGGCCCAAATTTACTAATCGTAAAGATGGCATAAGCTTAGACCTGCACCAGATTTATCACACAAGCTCACACAATACCAACTACTGGTTGGCTTTCTTTCAGGCAGATGTTTATGCCACAATTGTGGTACAATTTTGTCACATCTTAGGTCCCATCCCTTTCCCTTAAAACCCCAACCCTTTCCTCTAGGCTCCACCTCCTTGTCAGAATAAAGTGTAGAAAACCTAGAAGCGCCAAATTGCACCAATTTGCTTCACTTTTTAGACAGATCTTTGGGCAGACACATTAGTAAATCTGGGCTACATTTAGTTTATATGGCAGAAACATATACGTCAAATGTATCCTAGGGCTCTAGTCATACGATCGGGGCCAAAACAGTGACTTTTTGGCCTCTGTCCAGGTTGTATACATCATTATATTTTTCTTTAACCAAGCACACTGCTCTTTCCTGTACAAGAGGCCAAAAAAATGTAAGCTACACATTATGTATGTGTTATATTAATTTTTATTATTGGATGCCATGTTGGACGTATGACACCGTATGCCTATCAGAGCTTTCTGTCAGAAGTATATGCTGAGAAATCTTTCCGACATGTACCTCTGGTGAAAGGCTCAGACACAGTCTGCCCGGAACCTAAATAGGAATTCTGAATAATATGATCCTGAATGTTTGCTGTTCCTTTTGAGGCGCAAATAGAAAAACATCCACATTTCTTACATGTTCAGTTGGGAAGATACCTTTTTACTGGTTCTGGATGATTGTCAGATTGCTTCCAGCAAAATTCATTCCTCCCTCATTCTCGGATTATTAACATTCCAAACTGGCACAAGGCCCAGTGCAGGTCCCACATATGTTCCAGGGTGAAAATCTGTATATGGATAGGAAATAGTCTTGAATATTTACATAGTTATTACGGGTGAAGAAAGACACATGTCCATCAACTGGAGGGGAGAGTGACGTGCCAAAGAAGTTTTTCTGTTGATCCAAAGGAATGCAAAAGATGCCATAGGACATAGGCCAATCTGTCTAAAAAGGGTTAAAAATCTGACCCCAACTGCCAGTCAGACCGGTGGCTTATTCTACAAAATCAGAGACTGTAGGTCTTTCTTGAAGCCATCAACTAAGGGCTCATTCAGACGGCCGCATGTTGTCCGCAAAAATGCAGATCCGTTTTTTTGCGAATTACATACTGACCCATTCACTTCTATGGGCCCTTTTTTTCCATCCCATGGCTCCGCAAAACAAATGAAACATGTCCTATACTTGTCAGTGAAAATCAGGACATAGCCCCATTGAAGTCTATGGGTCCGCAAAAAAACGGAATGCTATCCGTTTTTTTGCGGACATGTTGAACTGTCTGCAAAAAACGGATCCGTATTTTTGTGGCCATCATATGGCCGTCTGAATGAGCCCTAACTGGTTTGGCCTATGCTATTCCATGAGTATTCTATAGTACAGGCCACCTCTACAGTTTGAACCCTTGCATCTCCAGCTGAGGCGGTGCCTCTTTTCGTTTAACAGGATATCATATATTATACATCGTTTCAGTATATTTTTTGTACGGGCCATTTATATACTTTAACAAATCAATCATGTCCTCCCTTAGACATCCCTTCTCAAGACTATGTGCGGTGCGGACAATCTCTTGCGGATTGCAGACCCAAGTTTTAACCGTCTTCCTGTCACAGCAACCGGTACATCACAATCGCTGAAGTGATTAAGGAGAAGCATTGAAGAGAAGCGTGGCAGTTATTAAAGTATTAGTAAAGAGCTCTTGGTGGACATATTGGGGGTCATTTACGAACATTTTACGCATTTCCAGAAGTTTTTATTCCTGGCACTCAGACTGCTGGAGATGCACCTAATTTATGACGAAGCACACAGAGAGGAAACAAAGACCGGCGTAAAAACCCATTCTTTGTAAATTATCTCTATTATCTTCAGAAATATATTTAAAAAAAAGTAAAAAAAATATATATAATAAAATACAAATAAAAGAAAAAACAAAAACGCCAATGTGAACCGCAACCATTGCCATAGTTGCCCCGTGCACGTGAAACTATACATGTTATATATCAAAACGATCGACACAAAACAGGGAACAAATTTTAATCATCATTTATGCAGGTGTAAGTTTACATATTTAAAAAATAAGGAGCTATCATTTGAACAAAAATATATACGGTACTTTTTCTCTGTCTTTAGTCTATCATATCCAAGTATACATTTTACGACAATCTTTGTTTTCCCCTGCGCTGGTGAAGAAAGCGCCTAAATTATAATGAGGCTAATGGTCCTAGGATTGGACCTTGGGGTACATGTCATACCTGTTGTCATATACATGGCTAGAAAGAAAATGACCATTTTCCGATGAAGTCAATGGGACACATTTACTATAGTGGCTGCGCCTGTTTTTACGTGTAAAAATGCTGTTTTAGACAATGCACCTATTTTGATTTTTTTTTAGAATAATTCTGAAGTTTTTGTGCTTATTTTCAGACCTATTTATGAAGTTGTGCCTTATTTTGCGCCTGTAAAAATATCTACTCCACTCCTGGGCTGGTGTACTTTTCTGCGTCTGTTTTGAGTGTTTAGTTACATCACATTTTGGCTCAGAAATATGGAGATGTGTGCCAAATTTCAGCTCGTTTGCACCACATTTTCATGTGCATACGAATTAGAACAGTCTTATTGAATATGAACCTGTGGTACTGATAAAGAACCACTAGAGGTTAGACTAATGCCAATACACCTTGTCTAATTTATGAAGTGCTTGATAAATAAACTGTAGAAGACAGGCAGATTAAGCAAATATGCCTGTATAATTGAAAGCCTAAAAACAGGGAACCTTGATAAATGTGCCCCAATGGGAGTAATTTATCAAAGACCATCTTTTTACATCGGTCTTTGATAGCCCCTGTACTACTGCCAGAAGAAGTGCTTAAAGGGGTTGTCTGGGTTCAGAGCTGAACCCGGACATACCTTTAAATTCACCCAGGCAGCCCGCCTGAACAGGGCATCGGAGCATCCTATTCTCCGATGCCCTCCTTTGCCCTGCGCTAATTAGCGCAGGGCAAAGGCATTTAGCCCAGTTCCGGTGACGTACCGGGCTCTGCCAGGCGGAGGCTTCCGTCCGGCAGTGAGCCCGGTGATGTCACCGGCGCTGATGGGCGGGCTTTAGCGCTGCCCTAGCCAGTAAAATGGCTAGGGCAGCGCTAAAGCCGGCCCATTACAACCGGTGACGTCACCGAACTCACTGCCGGGCGGAAGCCTCCGCCCGGCAGTGTGTTATGTAAATAAAAGAGCCCTTGCCCTGCGCGATCCAGCGCAGGGCAAGGGAGGGCATCGGAGCATGAGATGCTCCGATGCCCTGTTCAGGCGGGCTGCCTGGGTGAATATAAGGGTATGTCCGGGTTCAGCTCTGAACCCGGACAACCCCTTTAATTTATGACGAGACATAGGCCTTGTCATAAATTAGGTGCAACTCTGGCAGTCCATCCTCTAGAAGTAAAAATCACATCCCCCTGACTGGAGTAATTTTTCCCTAACATTTATGCCTGTTTCCAGTGTAAATGTTAGTAAATTTGCCGGGGCTGATGTTCCAAGCCCATCACTCCCGAGCAAGGCGCAAAAATGCCTGTGCAACAAAATATTGTCACATGGGTGTTGAAAAAGGCCCAAAACGGGGTCAACTTTTGTTTTAACGCAAAAACTGGCATAGCACTGATAGTAAACGACCCCCAATGAGTGACACAAGTGTCTCCCTAATTTCCCATCACATACTTGTATGAATAGTCATATTGCACGCTGTAACTTTTTAGGGGAAGATGGAAAATCTACTCACACATTCCTTAGCAATCGTTTGCTGAAATAGGACAAAAATCTACTTACAGCTAAGTAGCACTCTGTAAATAACACTTTCCAGGTAATCCCTCGCTGCTGGAGGGGTTTACATCACATTGCTTAGCAAGTAGAAGCAAATTTGAGCTTAAGAGAGTGTGAGGTCTGCAGGGCAGTAATTTAATTCAATTAGTCCTCACCTTTAAGAAAAGCACACCCAGTCTGCAGAAGTGAGCACAATTAGGATCTCTACAGAATGGGGCTCACATCTGAGATCTTTAAAAATAGCCAAACTTGCAACATTTTATGTCATCCGGACATTTCCTTTGTGACCTTTTCAAATACATAAATGGGTAATGGGTATGTAGTCAGACAACTTACAGAGGGAGGATTTTTTGGCCTTTAGTGACATGCATGGCTCCCTACTCTAGGATGGCAGAAGTAATAAGGTGGAAACACTAACTTAAAAGGGTTTTCCAAGATCTTTTTTTCTGATGACCTATCCTCTGGCTATCTGATATCTGATTGGTGTAGTGCCTTCTAGTGTAGCGCATTCTGTCAGCTTTCCAAGCAATGCGCCGTACATTGTACAGCGGCTGTGGTTGGTATCGTGCTCAGCCCCATTCACTTCTATGGGGCTGAGCTGCACCTAGGTAATGTGACTGATGAATGTGATGTCATGTGGCCTAGACTAAGTTGACAGAAGGCCGCAGCGCTACTGTGACCACTGATGCCTTCACAAACAGCTGATACCCCTGGTGTCAGACCCCCACTGATCAGATACTGATGACCTATCCAGAGGATAGGTCATCACTAAAAAGATCTGGGAAAACCCCTTTAACAAGGTGGTGTTTGCTTGACTCACATGGAATAACTAGTTTCACAGGCAAAAGGCTTAAAGGTGTATTAGACCAGCCAATTCTGAGCCAGTTCATCGTTAAAGAGCATTCGCTCGTTCATTGGGTAATTGTGATTTTAAACACGCTTAATCATCGTTTGCCAGCGGCAGATCGTGATGTCTAATCACAATCTGCTGCTGGAAAACAACTAAACAGCATGGGGATGAGCGATGGCGGAGGAGATCGCTGCATGTAGCAGTGGGCTCCTCTGCTAGCGAGTAGCAGATTGCTGGGAAGGAATGCTTCCCTCCTGACAATCGTCTTCAGAATTGGGCTGTCTAATACAACCTTTAGTGGTTACAATTTCTCAGTTGGGGTCATTTACCAATAGTTTTACTCCTCTTTTCGGTGCAAAATTGTCACACAGCCCCTTTTTCGCATGCAACAATATTTGTCACAGGTGATTTATGCAGCGTTCAACAAAAAGGAGTGTCACAGGGGAAAATTTACTACTATTACGCCGGGGCAAAAAGGCGTAAAATTTGGTAAAAACCTACGCCAGGCCCCTGACATAGATTTTCCAAGAGGTGTGATAAATTTAGTGCATCTTCTGACAGCAAAGCCGGTGTAAAAGGTATTAAAAAGACCTGCAGGATTTTATGGTTTTTGTTTAAATATAGAAATTAACATGGAAAATTAATAATAACATCATCAAAAATTCTTTAAGAATGTTAAACATAAAAAACGTGATTTAAACAATAGGTCATTTTGTAATGACACATTCCCTTTAAGTAACAACTCCCTCTCCCTCACAGGAATAAACACTGAATCTGTCACCGGCAGCAGTCACTCTTTCATATCCTGACTGACGACACAGGAGGCATCGCATAGTCATCCCACACAACTTGATCTGATTGTTTCATGTAGCTAAAAAAACTGCTTTCACTCTGGCGTTTATGCCCCTCCCACATGCCACAGTTTGGACACCTTCCCATATCATGTCAGAGGGTTTTTTTTTAACACTGCACTTTTAAGATGCATTCAAATATCCATGTTCTGGGCACATTACACGTCTGTGTTACTTGTCTGTGGCATGGCCTGGCCACCAGTTTAGCCGACCAGAACTCACAGTATCATACGGATCTATGATGCTGTGAGTTCAGGTCAGTTAAACCCACGGTAAGGCTGGGACACAGGAAGGTATTATGGAGGGTTAATATGTCTGAAACACGCATGTGTGATTTTGTGGTTAATTAGGAAAAAAATGTCAAATGGGCCCCAAAGCATTTATTTTCCTCAGCACCAGCTTTAGCTCAGCTGATAAAGATGCAGTGATGGGATTTTCCATAAAGATTTTAGGTTGGTCATATAGCATTTATAATGTCAATTATGTGACCAACTCACATTAGTTCCTTAGGCAACATATCAGGCCATAAGCCAATAGTGATCAACCTACCACATAATAAGGCCTCCAATGTAATTTTCTATTACAGTCTATAGGACACTAGAGAGTGATAGGCTCAATTGTTTCTGTATCTGGGGTGCTATATCTAGATCACAGGGAACCACAAAGATCAAAATGCCCCCTTCTCATTATAATGCTCACTATGGTATATTGCCTTTGTCTACAGTGCAAACTGTACATGCTGGGAATAGTGGCACCAGTGGCCTAAGGTGAGGATTCAAAGGACGCATGCTGCCATAGGCGGCCTGTTACCCACCATTGAGATATACAGTAAGTCATACTACTGTCTAAATCTGACCTACCTTGTGGCATGTATTTTATCATGGTACTAAGTACTTCTAGTCTAGGAGACTACAATACTAACTTGACTCGCTCAATGGACGCTGCTCAATTTGTCTCCTCCTTCGATCTTAGCCTTAACAGCAGCTTATAAGATTAAAAAAAAGATCCAGTACAGAAATTGGTGATAAGGGCTGTTCAGGAAAAGTCCTAACCTCAAACCAGTAATATATTTCTTGCGGTAATGCTATGTGTGCAAGATTTGTGAGATATGAATTCAGGCAGAACATCCCCTAATAAGTGAAGGCTGGGAACAAGGATACCGTAAAAACAAGGACCAAAAACCTTCTCCAAACTATTTAATTTTGGTTTAAAACTTTTTATAGCCCGAAAAATCACCCACATCTGTTTTATGTAAGTGAGGAAGGGGCTAGACTTATGGAAAAACTATAGCAACACGTGCCGTCATTTAACAGCCCCATACGTATCTGGCCCTTTCAACATGGCTTTGATAAAGAAGAAATCACACGTCCGTTATGAATAGATGGAAGTTCATGAGGTAGACGCTTGGGAGTCCAAGGACACAGATGGCATTATTTTATCACAGTCATCATCACACCACCAGAGGCTGTAGCAGAACCAAACCACATGCGGGTCTATTATGTTCCACAACAGTCTGCGGATACCTGCAGTCATAAAATCAATTTTCCAGCCAGAACAAAAGCATTAAAAGCAGGGAAATCAGTTACATGATGTCCCGTAACATTTGAAAGGATTTCCACTTAATTTTCTTCTAATTTCCCACGTTTCAGCATGGTCTAGAATTAGTATAATAATCCAAAACACATACAAATTGTGCAGACATGAGAAAATATCCTAAAAAATGTTCTTTTTGTGGCATAGCCTGTAACCCAGAGGCCCTCATGTGTCAAAACTATGTATACCGTACAATACATGATAGAAAGGGGAAAATAGATGTTGTGGGAGGAACTTTTTTGAGGGGGAAAGAAGGGGTGGGGTGACAATTGTGTAACGTGGAGCTGGCGGCGCTCTCCCTCCCTCCCTGCAGCGCCCCCAGTCTCCCACCCCTGTACAGGAGCGTGGACGTGGCCGGTGTGCTCGTCTCCATGACGATGAGGGGGCAGGGAGGATCCCTCCTCCATCCTCTAGACAACGAGCAGGTGAGGGTCTGAGTGCCGATAGCAATGATTCGGCGCTCAGGTGTATGAATATATTAGAGGGGGGTCACGTGGCGCTGGCCACGTCACTTGACCCATCTATTAGGCCTATTTAAGCAGGCAACCTGTTGGCCACAGGTTGCCTGTGATTGGTCCTATTACCTTCACCAGCGTTTTGAGTACCATTGCGACTTCTGTTTTTGACTTCGGCTTTGAACTTGACCTTGTCCTTGTATTTCCCCTTGTACTACGTGACCTCTTGGCTCCTGACCTCGGCTAGTATTTGACCTCGTCCTTGTGTTATCCCTTGTACTGATGTTACCGCTTGGCTTCTGACCTTGGCTCGTATTTGACTCTGCTCCAGTGTTATGCCTTGGTATTGACGTAACCTCCTGGCTCTTGACCTCGGTTTGGTATATTCTCTTGTCTGTGTGTTCTGTCTTTGTTTGTTGTTTTATCCCGTTTTTCCCCTCCCTGTAAGCCCCAGCATGTACGTAAGCTAGGGACTGCCGTCCAGTTGCGCACCATCGGTTGGGACGGATTGTGCAAGTAGGCAGGGACAGTGGTGGGGTTTCAGCTCAGGGCTGCACTATTCCCTGAAACGTGACAAATTGTTTTTCAAACCCTATCCCTTGAAGGTTATAGACACCTTTGGGGCAATTTTTTTTATCAATACAATCTACTTGATCTGCAGCCTTTATCTGTATTTTCCTGACCACTCATAAACTCTCATTATTGTTAAATTCTTATAAGTTTGATAATAATTTAGCTTAAATGTATGCTTATGAGGTGTCAGAAGTTCAGAGATAAGCTCTACATATTGATCCATCAGAGCAGCTCCCTTAAGGATTCATCAAGAAGCAGCAGTCTGCAGATGGACTGAAAGTGAAAGCTGTAGGGTAAAAAATGTTGAAAATGTGTAATTTTTAAAACCAATAAAAATGTATTTTAACCCAAAATTAGTAGAATGTAATGATAAAAAATTGCCCCCAACTGTGTTCGTAGCCTTTAAATACTAATAATTTAGTTCTGATGGGCGAAGAGTTGAGGTAGGAGTTGTCAAGATCTTCTGGACTCAAAATGGGTCACCTGCCCAGCAGTAGCCTACGGGTGACTGCTCCAGACTTTTTCAGAACCAATCAGAGTTTAGCTTTTGTTAACTTTACTACACTGAAATATGGACTTTCAATTGTTGCTACTGGTAACAAGGGCACATTCACAAAGGCAGTGAGACTTTTTTGTGGAAATTTATAGCAACTACTTACTGGTATATCACTGATTGACTGTTTTGGACATTTCCAAGTTCTGTCTACACAAGTTTTTCTAAATGGGATAATATGAGGGCCTTATTTAGATGAATATATTAGACAGTATATGTGAATATATTACTTTAACCTGCTCAATAGATCCCTATGGTACAGAAAAGTTCAGTTCCATAGAACGTTGCCTGAATGCAGAAAAAGACGGACTTTGCATGGGCACATCACCTTATGGGTACTGTTAGTTTAGGTTATTAGACTCATAATCAGGGATGTGGAGCCTCATTATGGACACAAAACTCAGCCCAGATAAGGCCAATATTGGCTTCTCAAAGAATCCAAATGAAACTGCAGTTAACCTAACGCTCCTTAATTTCATGGCACAAAATAAAAAAAATAATTATAAAAAAAGAAAAGAAAACAAAAATTCTCACCATACTGGTCCTAATGCAATTATCTGTGGTGGTTGCTGCATTGTGAGAACACTGATTTACGTCCATTGAAATATTTAATCCACCACACTACATGCAGCGCCAGTCGCCATTAAACTGCACCAAAACAAATGGACATACAACAATTTCTGAATATAAAAAAATATGCAAAAAAAATAATGATGTATAATGTGAGCTATGCGTTACATCCTTTATTTCCGGACAACTGTCTCAAAACAATAGTTTGGAGAACCATGTGGCTCTCAAACTTATCCACGAATGTAGCTCCTGGGATGTTGGTAGCTAGATATACTGGGAAGCATTGGGTTTTATGCAGGCAGTCTTTTGTATGGAGGTGCACAAGACTGTACCTAGTTATTACTGAGGCATTCTACCCTAGAAATTTTACATCACTCTAAGTGAACCTGTATGACACTACACAGAGTCTTTACGGCATGAGCCCTTAATGAAAAAGGCTTACATAGCAATACTGGATCTTGGCACTAAGAACCGTATAAGTGGCAGCTGACACCAGACTAAGGATCTTATCACTGTCACTTGGCTCCAGGATCATATAACCGGCACTTGGCACTGGACTAGCGCTGTCACATTAGACTTTACACCATCACTGTATCACTGCCACTTGTTGGTGGTTTCTTATGACAAGATGGTTATGATTTGGTAATATAACATTTACTGGATTTTAGAAGTGCCATAGATCATCCAGCTGTTGTAGCTAAGCACACAGCAGAAAGACAAGTATGGTGTGTCATCTTATTCATTAAAGGGGTAATCCAGTATTGTGATATACCCCATTCACTGGATAGCGGATAACCACTAGATCAGGGATCTCAAACTCGTAGCCCTCCAGCTGTTACAGAACTACAATTCCCATCATGCCTGAACATTCTTCGGCTACCAGGGCATGCTGGGAGTTGTAGTTTTGCAACATCTGGAGGGCACGAGTTTGAGATCCCTGCACTAGATCAAACCACTGGAACCCCCACCGATCATGAGAAGGTGGGTCTTGTTCCCAGGGCCGGCGTCAGCACCCGGCACACCCGGGCAAGTGCCGGGGCCCACTGCTCCTGGGGGGGCCCACTGTAGCTGTGTCCTGGTCTTCATTAAACTGCTGTTCTGAATTCTAGGGCAGCTTACCCCAACAGTGCAGGCAATTTTTGCGCAGTGCACTGCTGGGGTGAGCGGCCCCAGGACTCAGAACAGAATAGATGGAGTTTCCTACTCGGCTCAAGGACCTTCCTGATGTAATCACCCATGTGACCAGTGGGGGAGGAGCCAAGAGCTGTGTTCCCCATACGGAGAGGAGCTGGAGTGTGGTGAGTTCTAGCTGTGTCTGTCCCTGTGTGTGTGTTTGTGTCTGTCTCTGTGTATGTCTGTCTCTGTGTGTGTGTGTGTGTGTTTGTGTCTGATCCTGTGTGTTTGATGTTTACATGAAGTTACTGGTGTCTTGCCAACTAGGACATGGTTTCACTTGCATTAGACAGCCCCTGAGGCTGCAGACTTTTCTCTGGTGGCCTAGATGTCACATTCTGGCTGTCTTGGACAGCGGCTTCTCTCCACAACACATGTGCACACACTGCAACCACTCTACATGTTCACATCCGGTCCAGAATGAATCGGCCTCCCAGGATATACCATGGTTATTGGGCAGTTGCCTTCTGCTGTGCATCCTACATTGGTTTATGTCCTGGCAACCTGAGAGTATGTCACATAGCTCTCAAATATGAAAGGCAAAAAATAAGCCCTTGTGAATGCTCTACCTGAAAATAATCATTTTTGACTTCTCTTAGCAGCAAAGAAGACCCTTTCTTATCCTCAAATGGCTCTGGGTGGTACCCATAGAATTTTACACATATCAGTTACTTCTGCTGTTGGGGAATCAGTAGGTTCTGGCACACAAATCACGCGTGCAAGGTCTCTGGACCATCTGTACCGACTGCCAGGTGCCTTCAGGTTTCATTTCAAAGACTAGTAGATGTGGATTAGGCTGTCATCAACTTCATAAGGGGCGGTCTCCCATCTCCATTGCTGCTTTCAAGCCCCCCAGGACCCTCTGTTACATAAGATGATTTGACCCCCACTTGTAGTGACAAAAACTCCAATTTCCAGTTGGCTGAAAGCACATGAGGGCATTGCTACCGGGTCACACATCTCCTGTACCTTCCTTTGTTGTCCTTTCATACAGGTCTGTCCACAATTCATGCTTGGTGCCTGCTGGCATCATCATGTAAAGGGGCTAATGAGAAGGCACCTTATTATTATACATGGATAGCAGCTCTGCAATTTAGTCTAGCCACCTCTCCATTTTTCTGGTCCTCCACGGTTCTCAGTAGCCATAGCTATATCTGGGTTAGGCACTTATAAGCTCAATTTTCTTGGCAGTGGTAGTGTGTAGTGTGCATCCTCCTTATCTGGCACAACTCTGCCTGCAAAAGAGACCGCTTAGCCAGAGTCTACACATAAAACAAGAAGACATTCCTCCAGAGGGCCTGCATCCTGTAGGTTTTACATAGGACTGCAGGTAATACTACTACATTATCTGTACTCAGATAGCCATCACTGTGTTAGGCTACTTTCACACTAGCGTTTTATAATTCCGGTATTGAGTTCTGTCATAGGGGCTCAATACCGGAATAAAACACTTCAGTTTTGTCCCCATTCATTGTCAATGGGGACAAAACTGAACTGAAGACAACAGAGGCTCCTAGAAGCATTCAGTTCCGTCTTCAGACCGGAGAGCAAACCGCAACATGCTGCGGTTTGCTCTCCGGTCCAGGCATCCGCACCAAGACGGATCCGTCATGACCCCCAATGCAAGTCAATGGGGACGGATCCGTTTGGTTTGACACAATGGTGAACGGATCCGTCACCTGCACACATACATACAATACACACATGCAGACATAAACATACACAGACATATACACATACATACTTACATGCTCCCCGGCAGGTCTCCAGAGCGCAGGAGGGACAGGACGGCGCGCACAGATGACGATTCCACCAGGTGCCCAGCAGAGGGTGCTGTGGGGAATCGTCCTATGTGTGCGCCGTCCTACTCGTCCTGCGCTCTGGAGACCTGCCGGGAGCATGTAAGTATGTATGTGTATTTGTCTGTGTATATGTGTGTGTGTATGTATGTACTGTGTGACATGTGTGGAGCTGGAGCACGGTTCCGGCTCCACACATGTCCCTGCAGCAGTCCGGATCCGGCAGCACCCTTCACCTGCTGGATCTGGGCTGCCGCTAGTGTGAAAGAGGCCTTACCAGAGTCTACACATAAAACAAGAAGACATTCCTCCAGAGGGCCTGCATCCTGTAGCTTTTACATAGGACTGCAGGTAATACTACTACATTATCTGTACTCCGATAGCCATCACTGTGTTATCTGTGCTGTTACATAGGACTGCAGGTGACATCTACTACATTGTCTATACTCAGAGAGTTATCACTGTGTAAGGGGGCCCACTGAGACTTTATCGCCCAAGGGCCCTCATGAACCTGGAGCCGGCCCTGCTTGTTCCCCCTGTATTAATGGAGCAGATTTAGGTCTCATACACATCCATGTAACAGACCACTGCAATAGGCAAATACTGTACATCAGATTTTATACTGAGGAACACGGATGTTTTTTCTCACATGATGAAAGTCTTGATGTGCTTACATTATGTTGTGTGATGTTAGCTGTTTAAAGAGTCACTGTACTTCCACACAATTTAATTTAACAGAGATTGGTGTAACTAGTAAAGTCATGGCTACTAGGGGTCTCACTTACACCTACGTTGCACTCCACTGCCTGTTGTTAGTCACGATCCGTCCCTGGTAACAGACTCAAAAGATGGCTGAGAGGAAGTGGGGTTCCTGAGCCTGATAAAACAACTGCTTCTACACAGCCTCTGAACATCACAGGAGTGTCCTGCCTTTCTGTAAGTGTGATTTATCCCTCCTTATCAGCTTTTTGAACTCCCTACGGGAAAAAAACATGGTAGGGAAGTAAGGTCACTGCATATAGTGCTGGCAGAAGGGAGACATCCACTGCCTGTGAGAGAAATACATCTAGATGTGCAGCTGAAACAGGGAATATGACTTAAAAAATCTTTAGGAAGGCCATAGCATAACTGTTTCTTCACCGTTATGATTGTACAAAGAAGCACAGCCATTAACGTATTTTTCGCCCCATAAGACGCACTTTTTCCCCCAAAAAATAGGGGGAAAATGCTCCTGCGTCTTATGGGTGAATGCTAATGAGCGCTTCCATTATGAAAGTGCTCATTAGCACGGAAGACCAGGAAGTGGTGAAGACTCTGTACTTACCGCTTCCTGGTCCTCCGTTCAGCTGTGCTGTGCACAGTGTGAGGGCGCTCTGTGACCTCACGCTGTGCGCGCCAGGTTACTGCACAGCTGGCAGCAGGAGGAGCACGGGCGGAGGAGCGGCAGCGTCCAGGAGCAGGAGAGGTAAGTGGCTTTTTTATTTTAACTGAGGCATGCTGGGGGCTAATAAGAGGCATGGGGAATCATATGGGGGCTGAATACAGGCATGGGGAACCATATGGGGGCTAAATACAGGCATGGGGAATCATATGGGGCTGAATACAGGCATGGATAATCATGGGGCTTAAATACAGGCATGGGGAATCATATGGGGGCTGAATACAGGCATGGGGAATCATATGGGGGCTGAATACAGGCATGGGGAATCATATGGGGGCTAATTACAGGCGTTGGGGGCTAATTACAGGCATTGGGGCTCATATGGGGACTGAAGAGAGGCACGGGCCTCTTATCTGATGTCTGATTGGGGGTCATTCACATTGGGGGTCTGATCTGAGGACTTATTAACATTGGGGTCTAATTGCGGCTGTGAGCTGAGGTCTGATTAACATTGGGGTTTTGACTGCTGGTCTGACCTGAGGTCTAATGAAAAATATTTTTTTCTTATTGTCCTCCTCTAAAACCTAGGTGCGTCTTATAGGGCGAAAAATATGATATGTGTTAAGGTCTGGTCTATTTTGGGCCTTCAGGACACAGTGGCTTTCTTTTCTTCCTTGACGCATTTTAAGGCTACTTTCACAACAGCAGCTGGGTGTTCCAGCAGACAATGTCAGGAATCTAAAAACCTCTGCATGCAGTGGAGCGTTCTGCTGCAGATGTGAAACTAGCCTTACATTTTAAAAAAAATCTTTCTGACAAAGCTGTATAAGGACTTGCTGTTTTGCAGTACAAATGGCAATTTTCTTACACCATTTTGGGGCTATATGTAGTTTATAGCTTTAATTTTATAAAAAAAAATTTCAGGATAATTGGGGACAAAACAGCAATTCCACCTGTGTTTTTTTTTCTTTTTATTTTCACCAGGCACCCAGCTTTTAATAGCATCTAGATGTTACAGGCTTGTCAGCTGCATTTGGCTTTCTTTCTATACCATGTACTATGCTGTTTAAATGATGTATTTTTTATTTTCCAGTTGGTCATTATGATAGTGCCATTGGGATTGGCTATAGCTCCGATCCTGTCTGTTGCAATGGGATGTCAGCTATATGTTACAGCTGGCACCGGCTGCTGCTGGAATGGGCACAGTTCTTGTGTCTTTGAGGCCTTATGTGGATCATAGTCCCCAAATGTAGCAGTATCTTTATCCAGAGTTGTAGCTAAATTGGTTGCATAAAGATGAAGCAAACAGCAGCACTGTTATAGATCCCAGGTGCAAATCCTCAATGAATTCCAGACTAGGATACTCAAATAATAAAGTGCTAAACTAGCAGGCAGCACTCCGGTATGAAAAAGATAAAGTGGACTCCTTTATTCACCCATGCGATGTTTCAGCTCATCTCAATGGATCCTTTGAGTTAACCGGAATGGGTTGCAGGCGTAACAGTTGCACCAAAAAGTCACCCATGTTCCCACAAAATAAGACACCATTATTTTAAATGGCACTGGGTAGGTGAGGACCCTCCTAGAGATTTGGCCTTGGAGGCCTAAACACTGCTGTCTACATCCTACATAAGCAGTGGAAGTTCTATGAGGGGGACATTTATGTATTTTATCATTTAAATACCCACAAACTCCACATGATAACACTGCAATAGACAGAGATCAACAGGGGGCATGTCATAAAAATCTTAGTAGTGCAGCCTCAGGCTTTGGCCCTGTGGTTTCAAGTGATGATAGTTTAGCATAGAAGATACTGAAAGATCCATGCCGCTCAACTGCTGGAAGGAGCCATGGCACTTAGACAAACCTGTGATGGCACATCAATCAGTCTAGGGCTGCAGCTAACGATTATTTTAATAATCAAGTAATCTATCGATTAATCTAACAATTAATCGAGTACTCTAATAGGAAATAACTACCGTAATTAAAAAAAAACATTTACCTTTATAAAAAGTCAGACACCCACATGCTATCAGTCCTATATGCCATGAGCTCCTCTATGCCATGAGCCCCCCAATACCATCAGCTGTATGCCATGAGTCCCCCAATACCATCAGCTCTATGCCATCAGCCCCCCCCACCAGTGCAATCAGCTGTATGCCATCAGCTTGCCCCCCCAGTGCCACTATCTCCCCCTCCTAGCCATGTCCTCAGGGCCAACGAAACAAAATATTTACCTCTCCTGTAGGGACGCCACTCCACTCCTCCTTCTTCGCCTCGCTCACGCAACATCAGGTCCCGACGATGTGTCAGGGCTGAAAGTGCAGTGCGCGGTCCGGCGGATGACCACAGAGCGGTGAGTAATAGCAAGCGCTTCACGCCCACTCTGTGGTCACATGACACAAACAATCCCCGATGCAAAAAATTTGCATCGAGGATTTTTTTGTGTCAAATTACTCGATTCCATCAAGTAATTGTTTCAGCCCTAAATTTGTCACGTGATCTTTCTGCAGCTCAGTCCCATTCAAGAGGGACTAAGCACAGTCACTGTACAATGTAGTGCTGTGCTTGGTATAGTACAGGGCTGGCCAACCTGTGGCTCTCCAGCTGTTGCAAAACTACAACTCCCAGCATGCCCAGTCTGCCTACAGCTATCAGCCTACAGCAGGGCATGGTGGGAGTTGTAGTTTTACAACAGCTGGAGAGCCTCAGGTTGGCCAGCCCTGGTATAGTATAAAGAGGCCACAGTCTTTTCAAACAGTTGCTCAGCGAGGATGTCTGAAGTCGTACATTCCCACTGATTGGATATTGCCAACCGATCCAGAGTATAGATCCTCAATATAGAATTCCCTGAAAATGCCTTTAGAGCTTGAGGTTAAATCTGTGCACAGTTACAGATATCTAATGTGAAGACCATACACGAGTGATTTCAGCCCCTTGGTTTGGGAAATATGAAGGACATAAGTTGCAGTGAATATTGTAAAAACGTGTAACATTTATCCAAGCAATTTACTTTTACACACAAGCATAAAACACAACACTCAGATATTTAGCCATGAGGGATGTACAATTAAATATTTACAGGTCCAACAAAGCACAGGAAAAATTAAAACGTTTACAAAAATCATAGAATAGATTATAAAAAGGATTTACAGCAAGTGAAGCATAATACAATAATGCCTGGGTAAAGTAGAACTAACGGTGGGAAGAAAACACAAAATAATATACACAGACGGCTCTCCATGTCAGTCATGTAAAAGCAAACACCAGAACATATACAACAGACCAAGGCTGTCCATCAGAGTGGTTACACATGTAAACAATTCGGCTTTTATTTTTCTCTGGTTATTGAAGAGATATGGTTAAGACATCTGCATGAGACTTAAAACCTGAGATTTAAGGCTTGAATCTGAAACTTTATTATGGCGGATCAGTAGAGGAAAATTCACTTCAGCCGATTGTCTGTACAGTGTATACGTCATGAACATACGGATCAATAGCAATGATACACTTATCCAGACAGGTTCATGTGGATGCTATGGCTTCTCCTGTGTTCACAAGAGGAACCGAGGAAATCTACCTGTATGAGATACTATAAAATTCCAACAATTTAATAAAAAAAAAAAGCATTGATAATCATTTCAAAGGGTTCTCCACCTACATATTTTTTTTAGAAAAACCTAACTCCTCCAGAGAAGTTTTTGGCATTTGTCAAGCTGCAAGCGAAGACACATTTAGACAGGCCGAGGACCAGACGATTGTTGGGATGGAAGCGTTCCTTCATGAAAGCCGTTCGTTCCGTGTGGGTGAGGCCCTACATTTAAATGCAGCAATTGCCTCCACAGTATGACGAGGGATCGCTATGGTGACCACTAGTCCTCATAGAGCTGTTTAGACAGAACGATCTGCTGCATAGAAACGATCATTTACTTGCAAGTAATAATCATTTCACCCGATGAACAAACGGTTCACTCGTGCATGAGCTGCACCTTTAGACGGGCCGTTTGGTGGGAACGAATGTTTGCAGAAACGTTTGTTCCTGATAACATGCCTGAATATTGCCCCATCTAAATCCACCTAAGGGATTCACAGATACAATCCTATCTGTGGAGTTTTTATGATAGGTTCACACAGAGTTTTTGGAGGAGGTTTTGAGGCAGATTTACCTGCAGGTTTTTAGGCAAAAGTGGATCGGACTGGATGCACTTTTGGCTTTGAGTAAAAAAAAAAAAATCTGCCTCAAAACCTCCTCCAAAAACCACAGGGTGAACATACTCTAAAGCAGCATGTTCCTAGCAACCAGTGTCTGAGATTACTAAGGGCTTCACCTCAAGGCAGAATAACCACTGACCTATGTGCAGAAATCATTTAGGAGGCTTGACAAGATTGTCCACCTTTTAACACAGTTTAAGTTTTGATCCAACTGTGTGTGTGTGTGTGTGTGTGTGTGTGTGTGTGTGTGTGTGTGTGTATGTATGTATGTGTGTATGTGTGTATATATATATATATATATATATATATATATATATATCATAGAACTGTAACATAAAAAGCCTTGTACAGTCGTTAAAAGATAAAATTCTGGCTGAGAGACTAGAAGAAGATTGATGCATACAAGTTATACATTTAACGCAATTATAACATTCCAGTGAGCTCCCTCTAGTGGTGGGTGCAGGCAGCCAAAAGGTTATCCTTTTACTATATGTCTAGGCAGCTGATATGGATCTATGGGATGGATATGTAAGGAAATTGATTGCCAAGACATTTTGGACCCATTTAAATAATTATACTATATAGTTCTCCTTTTAAAAATATAAAAGATTAAAATCATGAAGAGTCTACCTTGATGTGCTGTGTCACTAGCTGAAACATATAAGAAGGAACCAGTCACGTTAAACATAAGGGGAGATTTATCATCTCCCTTACACCAGAAAAGTGGCTTCAAATAGTCACAAGCTGTGTGTTTGTGACATTTTTTTTTTAAGTTGCAAGATTTCTGTTTAGGCGCACGGACTGGCAGAGGATGCACCTAATTTATGAGGAGGCCTACGTCTCATCATAAATGTTTTGTATCCTTCAACAGTGCAGAGGAGAACGCATCTGTCTCCCCCATGGTGTCTGATGTGCAGCCTGTTATAGAGCAGGAGGTGCTGAGCAGATTTGTGGGGAAAGATTCAGTATAAATTACATTTTATTAATTTAAATTCTGCTCAGTCTATGATTAAGAGTCCAGTGGACGGTCCTGCTCAGTGATTGACAGCTATCTCTATGTGCAGTCATAAGGCTGTTAATAAGTATAGAATGAGCAGTGGATTAAATAAATAAAATGTAGGTTATACCCATAGCCCATAGGGGGCATAGCATTTCCAAGGTGACAAGTTCCCTTTTACATCCTGAAGAGTGCCAACATGCCTTATGGAACCCAGCTATATAGGTCAATAGTAGAAACGTCACCTGTGGGATATAAAAATATTACTACCCAGCATAATAAAATCAATTTACTAGTAATAAAATATAAAAAATGGAATGTATATTTTTCGGTTAAAATTCACTGTAGGCATATATGAAACCAACCTGAGTCACCAAGCTTCTTTGAAATACAAATGAGAGCAGAGACTCTGTGGGAGTGCCAGTTTTCACATGGTCCCTCATAGTAATAAGAATAGGAATCATTGGTATACAGAGCAGTGAGATGATGCAAAGGCTTGCTCCATTCTCTATGTGGGTAAGGATGTGTCCTAGGGAGAGGGGACCATTTATTAAAGCTGTATTACACAGCAGATTATTGTCGACGGCAGTATTACACTGCCAACACTTATTAGCGATTATCTGTCAAAATGCAGTGTAATGCAGGCTTTAATCATGAAGATCCCCTTTAAATGAAACTGGAGTCATGAGACAGGGACAGAATTTAACTCCAAGGGTTACATCCTGTCCTAGGAAGAGGATCCTTCCTTTGTGCTAGCACTGATAAGCTGTGGTTAACTGGCCCATCCATAAGTCACTATTCTAGTCAGGCCATAAACAATGGGCAATACAGATGAGTCCATTGCGTTTCAATAGACAAGCATTTACTAGCATCTTCATCATATACTCCGCATCAGATAGGAGTAGTCGGTTTAAATAGACTCACCTATAGGGAAGTATTTTGTACACATTTTCCTATGGATGCATCCCATGACTAAGGGACGAATGTACATACACCGCACCCCTCCCCCACAACTGCAATCTCAGAGATCAGTGGCTAATCTACTTTGATATTCAAATACTACACACATTTGTGAAAAAGTATTGAACACCTATGAATTCCAGTTTTATCTATATCGTATAATGGAAACCTGCAGCTCTCTAATATACTTTGTGATTGAAGGCCTAGACATTTTCAAGATCTATGCTTGCTCTCAGTGAATGGAAACATTCATTGGTTACCTCCACAGATAACCTATCTTAGAGTGCTAGAACACTTGCATTTGCGGACATGGATAACGCTCATGGTTTACCACTATTTTCCAGGTGACATCTGGGTTTACAACTTAGAATCATGGCAAGTCAATGTGCAGCCTGTCAATTAGCGGCAATGTGTAAGGACTAGGGATGAGCAAACGTCTGTTTTCAAGTTTGGCGTACAATGTTCGAGTTATCGAAGAATTCCGTTATGGATTCCACTACCACAGACTTATGGTCCGTGGTAGCGGAGTCCATAACGGAATTCTTAGATAATCGGAACCTTGTACGCCAAACTTGAAAATAGAAGTTCGTTCAACACTAGTAATGACTATTCCGGGTATATAAACCTATCGCCTAGTCACTGAATAAGGAATAACTATTAGTTCGGTGGGGGTCTGACCGCTGGAACCACAGCTGTTTGAGATTGAGGCCCCCAAAATGAATGGAGCAGCAGGTCAATGATGCTCACTGCCACTCCCTTCATATCTGTGGGACTGCCAGAAATAGTGGAGTACAGCAGGATCCCTGTTCTCTTGTGATCAGTAGACTTCCATCAATCTGATAGTAGTGAGACTGGTCATTCTAGAGCTCTGATACACTGCAGCTGGTCTTGGACCTGAGTTGGACACAATCAGGAAAGGTTTTCAGTCATAATTGGATCTGTTCTACTACAACCACTTTAGGTTTAGGCTTGGTTTCCATGTAGTTGCTGAGAACCACTGTGGTCTCCTGGCCTGTACAGGTGACGTAAAGATATGCTATGTGCTCCACATGTACTTGCTAAGATATAGTGTGACTTTGAGACAAACCGATGTGGGTGGCCCATGACCCAGCCTTAGTATTGCTACTTAGGTGGATTTAAATTGAAGTTATTGATCAGAATTCAGCTTGCAATCTGATTTATTCCACCTATTACCCTTCTTTGTTCTATTGTCCTCCTATGCGATTCAGCTGAAGTGAAAATGAAATAAAAACTATCATAAAATTTAATGCCACTTTAACATTTTCTATTTCAGTCCACGGCAAATAAAATGATAAAATTATGTTACAATCCAGTTAAAATGAACCCGTTCTAAGGCATATATGACAACAGGATTCAGGTCCGGCCGACAGGGCTGCCAATTCAGGAATGTATCACTCGCACAGCCGAAAATCTAAATACAGTAAAGAGCCACCTCCGTCAAGAACATTTGGGGTTGAGGCATTTAACAAGAGGTGATGCTCGTGGAAACCCATTTAAGAGCCAGTCCTGTAAAATAAAAGGGCTATTAAAAGGCAGCGGAGAGTTGAGGTAAGACGTCTTGTTAGCATTTGAACAACGGGAGTCTTCAAGTCCTAGATGCTGCAAGCTGTATTAATCGAGTCATTGGAGCGCCACCTAATGACCGGCCAAAGGCCACAGTCCCCTTTCCTGTCTTCTTGGTACTCTGTCCCCGGGGGCTGCAGGTTATTTTCTCTAGGAGAGAAATAAGAATTAGAATGACAATTCTACATTTCTACATAAAAAAATAACCTTCCAACTGTGTTTCTTCAGGGAGGAACAAAAATACCAAACTTCAAAAGAGCAAAATTTAGCCAACTAAGAGAGGCCATAGGCTTAACTAACTGGGACAAAGTCCTCAAAAATAAAAATACAGCCACAATGTGGATGAATACAACTGTAAATAAAACAATAAATGACAAAAAAGAAAGCATTTAAATTACTAAAACAGGAGGGGAGCGAGGAAGCATTGAAAAACTATAAGGAAAAAAATAGAATATGTAAAAGACAAATAAAAGCAGCCAAACTAGAGACCGAGAGATTAATTGCCAAACAGAGTAAAACTAACCCCAAATCTTCAATTATATAAAATGGTAAAAAGTATAAACCTGAAGGTATCGGCCCCTTACAGAGTAATGAGGGGGGGGGGGGTTGAAGAGAGCGATGAGGAGAAAGCAAAGCTATTAAATATTTTTTTCTCCACTGTATTCACTGAGGAAAATAAAATGTCAGAGGAAATGCAGAATATAAAAGTAAATTCCCCATTAAAAGTGCCCGGTCTGACCCAGGAAGAAGTACAGCGACGTCTTAAAAAGACACATAGCAAATGTGGTGCCAATATTCAAAAAGGGTCCAAAAACAGAGCCCGGAAACTATAGGCCGGTAAGTTTAACTTCTGTTGTGGGTAAACGGTTTGAAGGTTTTCTAAGAGATGCTATCTTGGAGTACCTCAATGAAAATAAGCAAATAACTCCATATCAGTATGGCTTCATGAGGAATTGGTCATGTCAAACAAATTAATCAGTTTCTATGAGGAGGTAAGTTCTAGACTTGACCGCAGCGAATCAATGGATGTCGTATATCTGGACTTCTCCAAAGCATTTGACACTGTACCGCATAAAAAGTTAGTATATAAAATGAGAATGCTTGGCCTGGGAGAAAATGTCTGTATGTGGGTAAGTAACTGGCTCAGTGATAGAAAACAGAAGTCACCAGTACATACTAAATGGTAAAACACTGGGACGGTAACACTGACATGGAAAAGGACCTAGGAATTTTAGTAAACAGCAAACTAAGCTGTAGAAACCAATGTCAGACAGCTGCTGCCAAGGCCAATAAGATAATGGGTTGCATCAAAAGAGGCATAGATGCCCGTGCTGAGAACATAGTCCTGCCACTTTACAAATCACTAGTCAGACCACACATGGAGTACTGTGTACAGTTCTGGGCTCCTGTGAACAAGGCAGACATAGCAGAGCTGGAGAGGGTTCAGAGGAGGACAACTAAAGTAATAACTGGAATGGGTGCACTACAGTACCCAAAAAGATTATCAAAATTAGGGTTATTTACTTTAGAAAAAGACGACTGAGGGGAGATTTAATAACTATGTATAAATATATCAGGGGTCAGTACAGAGATGTCTCCCATGATCTATTTATCCCGAGGACTGTGACGAGGGGACATCCTCTGCATCTGGAGGAAAGTAGGTTTGTACACAAACATAGAAGAGGATTCTTTACTGTAAGAGCAGTAAGACTATGGAACTCTCTGCCTGAGGAGGTGGTGATGGTAAGTTCACTAACAGAGTTCAAGAAGGGCCTGGATGTATTTCTGGAGGGTAACAATATTACAGGTTATAGCTACTAGAGAGGGGTCGTTGATCCAGGGAGTTATTCTGATTGCCTGATTGGAGTCGGGAAGGAATTTTTTCCCCTAAAGTGGGGAAAATTGGCTTCTACCTCACAGGGGTTTTGTGCCTTCCTCTGGATCAACTTGTAGGGTGGCGGGCCGAACTGGATGGACGGATGTCTTTTTTCGGCCTTCTAAACTATGTTACTATGTTACATTGTAGAATTATACATTAGATTTAGGTACATTCAGCCACATGAGGGACAGAACCATATATCTATTTAATAGTTAGAGCTCAGTTTTCTAATACAGCTACCCGAATGCAAAATTACTAACAGGGCTTCCGCATATCATGCTTCATTAATAGTACGGGTCTCCTTAAAAGGGAAGAGAGATCTTATGGTTCTCTTGGGCCCAGATGCAACCACATTCTCTGCACTCCCTATATGTACATCCCTGGCACAGACAAAGAATTAAAAGATAACATGTTTGTTCCCTGCTGGCACCACTAGAGGGAGCTCAGGAGATTACTGTATACTATTTATACACTGAACTGAATAGTAACAGCACACATTAAGCTACTGAGCTCCCTCTAGTGGTACATGCAAGTACCACACAGGTTATCTTTTAAATCTATGCCTATGCAGTGGATTTGGAATTCTGTATCAGAAAAAAAATTATCCCTAACCATTAAAAAGGTATATTAAGAAATTAACAAAAGGACTATGTGTAAGGTGGAGATGCACAAGTTTTGTTATCCATGGAGTGTTCATTTTGTGACTACAGTGCACCAACCAAATCTGTTGAGGGTCTTCTTTTTGCCATCCTTACACTATCTCACCTGCTATAGTTGGGGGCCGTTTTACCAGCTTTCCTGTGCTCAACTGTAACCTGCCAATACGACTTTGGCTGATTGTCCCATTGCTGACACGTGAGGAAGATGCACTGGTGAAGAACAGACACATTGGAGAGGTCAGTGAAAAGCATTAAAGCTGAAGACATGGATGACAAAAGTTACTTACAAACAGCATGTGTGGTTTTCTGTATTTACAGGGTCAAATTTACTGGCTATTTAATGGCTGTACTGGTATATTTGGAGAATAATGTATATGTGAAAAAGTCAAAATGATCACTGTTTCCAGTTGCCCAAAAACAGTACCAATTACAGCAGGCCAATGAAGTAATAGAGCTAGTGTAAGTAAAACCAAATACAATGCAACAGTGCTCTGCAAACATTGACTATATGGATTGTAGCTATTACTTATGTTATATTCACTATGTAAATGAATATGCACTTAGCAAAAATCATCTGCCACGCTAAGGTGACCTCTTTAGAAGGGACCCTACTCTAAAATGACTCCTAGCTTTGTGCTAACAGTTCTTAAATGAATTCAAAGAAAGAAGACGCTTTCACGTGCTTTTCATTACTGCAGCATATATCTGGAGCCTGCTCTCTCTGAATTTGTTTGAGGCCTTCTGGAACAAAGAGAAGAGTCATTATAGAGTAGGATCCCATCTAAGAGGTCACTTTACAGTGGTGGATAAGCACAAATTATTTTGATCAAATTGTATTTGCTAAGTACCCCATATTCATTTATATAGTGAACATTAGTACCATTTCTAATCCATATATTACATGTTTGCAGAGTTCTGTTGCTTTGTGTTTTACTTTTGTATTTTCAGACACAGCGACATGCATGTATCATTTACACAATAGTATTTAAGTACCTCATAGATCGTCTTCTTCTCTGACTGTATGATTTCATACTTGAAGCACATGGAGCAGTGGTACCCTTTACTGAAAGTCCATTTGTGGTAAACACAGGAATATCGGAGCTGTGGGTGAAAGAGATCCTCACTGTTAAAGATGTTTTCCAGGTTAGATAACCCATCTTCATATACCCAGATAAGTCTCAGTTAATAGAGGGGGTCCTATGTTCAGTACTCCTGTCTCTTGGTCAGAGTGGAATGTGGCTACGTGAAGTATGTCTCACTGGAAATTGGGTGTACTTATCTTTTCTCTGGTGGCAGATCCATGAAGGCCTTCAACATTCTAGGATTTTAAAGTGGTGATGTTGATGTGAATAGGTGCGACTGATGATGGTCATCTTTATTCAATGATATCAACATCAGTGTCAGTGCTTAGGTGACCCTGGCGATGAGACCGCATATACCAGGGATGCCCCATGGACCTCAAGGAGGTTAAGTGCCAGATTAAGCTCCATTAGTTGATTCAAAACTCAGCTAATGGACTTTTCCTTCACATAATCCAAAGACACTTATATAAACCCACAGAAGACAATCAGAAAAAATATTATACACAGATATATTAATATCTTGCCAATAAATCACATGACAATGATATTACATCTAATATGTAACCCCCAAACATTACCCCAATAAAATTCAAGGGTGACCAACTACCAACCTTTTTACAAATGTGCAGTCAATTCGTGGCACGCCAACATTTTCCCAGCCAGAAATTTCACAGGGACCAAAAGTCACAGTCTTGTCCATCTGTGACATCATCCAGCCTTCTTCTGACAAGTCAAATGTGGTATTCATGTCCCTGATATTCAGAGCTCGTGTGGGAACCGTCGCACTGTTCTGGAGGGCAGACGTTCCTAGTGGTACCCGGCCTTTTGTGACTGTCTGAGAGAGCACGACTGGTGCGGTTTGTGAGACACTCTTTGGTGTAGAGACAGACTGTTTAGACTGACTGGCGGCAGGAAGGTCAGTGGGTTTATTAGGAAACAGATTTGCACTTGATCGGAGGTTTGGTCGGCTAGGGATGGAGGATTTTCTTGGTCGTTTGACTTGAACCTCTGGGGTGCTGGGATGGACTTGGCTGGATCTAGATGGGGTGTGTGCATCAGCTCTTCTCCTTTTCACTGGCACCACAGGGCTGCGGAGTGAGGGGCTGATGTCCGGGAGCAGTTCCCGACGACAGCGTTTGGTTGGTTGCCGTTTCCTGGTAGGAGGGGTCAGGACAACTGGCTCCTCATCTTTAACATCTGGAATTATGTCTGAAATACAACACCAAAGCAAAAACAAAATATTAAAGGGGTTGGCTACATATTCTATCCCATTCAACTTCCATATCCAGCTTCTGGCATTTTAATCTGTTGTAATAAATACACATGAATGATCCTTTCAGAAAACCTCATAGTGAATGTCTGAGTTCATCTAGACCTAAACTTATACGGGCCAGAAAGTCTGGTTATGTTCCATAGGGGAGGCAGAGTGACTGTTTTACAGCTCTCCAGACATCACTGGAAATGGAGCATTATAAATGGAAAGCTAACCCAAGAATAAAAATTCAATCAGATGCACTGACTGTGAAGTGGGAAACCCTGGAAGGAACAGCCCTACAACATTTGGCACACACAGAACTGTAAGCCTATTGATGCCCTGGGAATAGATGCAGTTATATATCCTTCATCTAGCAAATCACTGTACGGACCACCACCAAGTCTTACTCCCACCTATCCCAGCAGCTCATCTCCACCTTCCCTCCAGCCACCATCGCATTATCACTTTCACACTAAACAGGGATCATTCTTTTGATTAGAGCACAATCAGTATGGCAACACATTCTCCGCTGACATGTCTGGAAATCATATTTGTATGAGCCCCATGCATACAGCTGTATAAGGGCTCATACACCGGCTGTGTGCTTACCACATAACAGATGCAAACCCATTCACTTGTGGGGTTTCTCTCCCTGCCTCCGCACCACAAAAAAATAGAACATGTTCTATTTTTTTGCAGGTTCGGACGGATCACAGACCCATTCAAATTGAATGTGTCTGGATCCGTCTGTGGCAACTGCATGGATGTTGCGCGTGCATTGGAGACTGACCAAATTGCGGTCCCCAATGCACGGAACGGCTGACCAATGGCCGTGTGAATGGCCCTAAGGTTGAGGTCAGATGTTCTAGATTTGCAGTGAGGATTGTGCATCTCAGAGCATAAGCACCAAATGGACACTGCACTGCTGTGTGAATACAGGGAGAAGCTAGCAGCAAAATATCTATCTTTCTCCCGTAATCCCACTAGTAAATTGTGGTCTGTTATTTATGGCAGCCAGTATTCTGCCTGAGGCTTTATTCACACACTGCAGATTTGGTCAGTATTTTGTAGTAACAGACAAAACCAGGAGTGGAATCACAATGGAAAGATTTTCATTGCTTCTCATTTTTGCATCCAAAATACTGATGCAAAATCCAGGCCAAATCTAAAAAGTGAACAACTCCTGAACTGTGCTTGGACATAGATTATTTCACCCCCCTCCTATTATAGCATTTCCCAGAATGCACTGCTCCCCAATACTTACTACAATTTTCTTGACTCAACTCACCTTCCATTGAAGGCAGCTGAATGTCATCTTCTTTTAGGTTTTTACTGTCTTCTTCTTGTGGATCAGATTTTTCCTCTTTATCGGTCTGCATTGTGTCAATGACTCCCCGATCCCCCACGGCTAAGATCTCCAATGCTTGTAGCTCAGCGTCCATTTCCGGAGTCTGTAGGTTGGCTTGTTTCAGAATGGCGTACTGCTTTCGTACGACATTCAGGAGAGCAGTGACCAGCCTGGAAACACAAATAATTTTTTTTTGAGTTCACACCTTCTGGTTAAGATGCGCTTATGCGTTTCTAAACCATATTCAAAAGACGCACTGTAAAAACCTCATGTGGTTTAGTTAATGGCGTTATCTGGCCATGCAGTATTCAGGTCTGTATTACGCTGCAGGCAATCGCCTGTTCGTTAGTGGAGGAGACCGCTGCTATTATATGCAGCAATCTGCTCTGCAGCATGGGGTGGATTTATTGCTATACCATTGATAATATGTTAACGACAAAAGATTTGGATTGCCCGATAGATGAGCTTTTGCTCGTTCATCGGGCAATCGGCAGCAGTATTAGATGTCGTCATACGAACACTCGTTTGCTATCATCGGCAGGTGTAATACAGGCTTTACACTCAACATTGAAAATACTACCTATTACTGCAACTGAGCAAACTGCTTGCAGTTCATAAAAAGTATTTTTAATGTGCTTTTGCAAGAAAATCATGCAGCCATTACCAAATGATATCAAAGCCATTTTCGGCTGTATATACGGCCTTAGGGCTCGCACATCTTTTCTTGTCATGGTTTCCGCATGGACAAAAGGAGAATCAGCTGTGGGTGTCCATTTGTGGATTATCCTCATTAAATGAGGCAAACACCACAACCGGACCTTCTGCATTAAAAATGCAAAACCATGGCAGAAACCCAAGGGTCAGCTTCAGATTTCTACTGAGGATTTACCTTTTCAACTGTATCCAACTTAGGCAATCCATCTGTGTTAAAGGGGTTGTCTGGCCTAGGAGCAGACAACCTCAGTGCTCCTAACTTGTGCCCCAATAAGAAAAATAAACACTCATCTGGAAGGTTCTGCTGTGCCAACACTGCTGCCCCCTTCCAGTCTTCTTCCGAACCTTGGAGGACTCGTTTGGTCTTGTGACTGCTGCGGCAATCACTGGCCTCTGCAGTCATGTGTGTTTGAACGGTACATCACTGCTAATGATGTCCTAGTGACATGCAGTTTAAGCACGTGACCACTGTGGCATGTGATTGGCCGCAGCACTCATGGGACCAGGTACAGCAGAACCATGGATAGGTGAGTGTTTATTTTTTCTTAATGGGGCACAGGTTAGGAACATTGGGGTTGTCGGCTCCTAGGTCATACAATCCCTTTAAACAGCTTAGAATCCAGTGGAGATCTGTGCTCCAGTAATATGGAGTTCACCGAGAAGACCGGCCAATCTGGATACAATGGTGGCCATCTCTCAGATGTATACATTGTAAGCCTCAGGATGTAAACGTGAAAGCTTCCATTCACTGACAGCATACAGTGAATCCGGTGATGAATGAAAACACACGTACTAACAAGTTGCAGGACTCTTTATACAGTGACTAAGCCCACTGAGAATATCTTATAGCAGTAAGTAGAGCACTACTATTCTATGGAGACAAAGATTATTAGGGCACATTCACATGATCTGTCTGTCATGTGGGAAACTCTGATGCAGAATCCAAAACTAGAGGGTAACCACAAATTTCTGCCACGGGTCCACGCTCAGTTTTAGCCTAGTCAGTGGGGACAAACATGTCACTTCTGTCCTTCCTGTCACAGATCTTAAAGGGAGTCTGTCACCTGTTTTTCACCTATAAAACTAACAGCAGTGCCCCACAGAAGATTGCATACACATCCCAGACATACCTGTGTGTACTGTGTGTCTGTATTACATGTCACATCCCAGACATACCTGTGTTCACTGTGTGTCTGTATTACATGTCCAGGAAAACGAGATTTTTGTGGACTCACCTGTAAAATCTCTTTCTCGCTGTGTTCATTGGGGGACACAGGACCGTGGGGTATAGCTGCTGCCCCTAGGAGGCGACACTAAGCTGAAAAAGTGATGGCTCCTCCTGCCGGCTATATCCCCTCCCGCCTGGAGAGAGCATATCAGTTCGTGCTCAAGCAGTAGGAGCAAAACAAGAAATAAAAACAGAAAGAAACGTCAACTAGGTCCGAACCTAGGACCAATGACCCCACCCACTTAAGGAAAGAAAAGATTCCTTGCGGTAAAATGAACAACAATGGGTGGGCGCTGTGTCCCCCAATGAACACAGCGAGAAAGAGATTTTACAGGTGAGTCCACAAAAATCTCGTTTTCTCGCTAGTGTCATTGGGGGACACAGGACCGTGGGACGTCCTAAAGCAGTCCACGGGGAGGGGAGAACCAAAAATAGAACGCAGATCCGAAGGCCTAGGGAACTGCCGCTCGCAAAACCTTGCGTCCCAGAGCAGCATCAGCCGATGCAAAAGTGTTCACCTGGTAAAACCTGGTGAACGTGTGTAAGGAAGACCAGGTTGCTGCCTTACAGAGTTGTACTGCAGAGGCCTGGTGGAAATGAGCCCAAGAAGCGCCCACCGCCCTGGTAGAGTGGGCCGTGATACGAGCAGGGGGCGTCCTGCCCCGGGAGCGATACGCCTCGGCAATGGCTAGACGTATCCACCTGGCAATCGTCACCTTGGAAGCCGCCAACCCCCTGCGGGGACCCTCAGGCAGGACGAACAGGGAGTCTGTGCGTCGAAAAGACTCTGAAACGGCTAAGTAGATCCTCAATGCCCTGACCACGTCTAGGCTATGGAGAGCACGTTCTGTAGGATGGGATGGCGAGGGACAGAAAGATGGAAGGACGATGTCCTCATTCATATGGAAGGCCAAGACTACCTTAGGTAGAAAGGAAGGCACCGGACGCAGAACCGCTTTATCCTGGTGCAAGATGAGAAAGGGTTCTCTGCAGGAAAGTGCCGCCAGCTCCGAAACTCGCCTGATGGAGGTGACAGCCACCAGGAAGGCTACCTTCCATGAGAGGAGACGGAGAGAGACACTATCGAACGGTTTGAAGGGAGGTTCCTGGAGGGAACCAAGTACCAGGTTCAAGTCCCAGGATGGAAGAGGGGGACGATAGGGAGGCACAATGTGAGCTACCCCCTGAAGGAAGGTCCTGATCGGGGATTTTTGTGACAGCTGTCTCTGGAAAAAAATTGACAGCGCAGACACCTGTCCCTTAAGAGAATTAAGACCCAGCCCTAACTCCAGACCTGACTGCAGGAAGGAAAGGACCGTAGACAGAGAAAAGGAAAGTGGAGGTAGGTCACGCTCCCCACAGAACCGGAGAAAAGACTTCCAAGTCCTGTAGTAAACTGTAGACGATGTAGGCTTCCTTGCCCTGATCATGGTCCGAATGACTGTGTCAGAGAATCCCCTACGTTTCAGAATGGAGGTCTCAATAGCCACGCCGTCAAACGTAGCCAGCCTAAACGCTGGTGGAAGACGGGTCCTTGAGATAGGAGGTCGTCCCTGAGTGGGAGAGGCCATGGAGCGTCTCCGAGAAGGAGAATGAGCCCCGTGTACCACGTGCGCCGGGGCCAATCTGGAGCGATGAGAATGGTTGGTATGCCTTCCTTCCTGATTCTGCGAAGAATCCGGGGTAGGAGAGGAACGGGGGGAAAGACATACAGGAGGGAGAACCCCTCCCATGGGGCTACCAGTGCATCTACTGCGTAGGCTCGCGGATCTCTTGTTCGAGACAGGAAGACTGGGAGCTTGTGGTTGAGCCTGGATGCCATGAAGTCCACCTCCGGCCGACCCCAACGAAGGCAAATGGCATTGAAGACTTCCGGATGTAGGGACCACTCCCCTGGATCCACGGTCTGCCAACTGAGGTAATCTGCCGCCCAAATCTCCACCCCGGGAACGTATATTGCGGAAATGACTGGCACGTGATCCTCTGCCCACTGAAGAATTTTGGCCGCCTTGTCCATCGCTGCCCGGCTGCGAGTTCCTCCCTGGTGATTGATGTAAGCCACCGCCGTGGCATTGTCCGACTGAATCCGGATCGGCAATCCTACCAATAGGGGGGTCCAGTGAAGCAGGGACAGATAGATGGCCCGCAGCTCCAGTATATTGATCGGTAGTTTGGACTCCGATGGAGACCATTTCCCCTGGACCATCCGTGGAGGGAAACCCCCCCCCCAACCGAGGAGACTGGCATAGGTGGTGATAATTGTCCATGAGATCGGCAGAAAGGACTTGCCGGAAGTCAGGGCTGGAGCCTCTAGCCACCACACCAGGGTCGACCGCACCTGGGGAGGAAGGGAGATGGAGTTGTTGAGGGAGTCCGGTGACTTGTCCCAGGCCGACAGGATCGCCCATTGAAGTGGGCGAGTGTGGAACTGCGCAAACGGGACTGCCTCGAAGGAGGCCACTAAAGTCCCCAGCACCTGCATGCAACGCCGAATCGTGGGACATGTGCTGCGGTGGAGAAGCCGCACTGATCTTTGGAGTGATCGTCTCTTGTCGAGAGGGAGCCGGACTGATGATGAGTCGAGGACCATCCCCAGGAAGGTGATCTGTCTGCTGGGATGGAGGGATGACTTCTTGAAATTTACTAGCCAGCCGAACTGAGTCAGCGCGTCTATGGTGATGGCGAGGCTCTCTTCGTTTTGACTGAAGGTGGGTGCTTTCACAAGAATGTCGTCCAGATACGGGAACAGAACGATACCCCTGGAACGAAGGAGTGCCAGAAGAGGGGCCAGCACCTTCGTGAAAACTCGCGGCGCGGTTGCCAACCCGAAGGGAAGGGCCACAAATTGATAGTGACAGTCTCCCACTGCAAAACGTAGGAAACGCTGATGGGTGAGGGCGATGGGGATATGCAGGTACGCATCCTGAATGTCCACTGAGGAAAGCAACTCGCCTTGTTCCAGGGAGGCCACTACCGAGCGTAAGGACTCCATTCTGAAATGTTGAGTCCTGACAAAGCGATTCAACAACCTGAGATCCAGGATTGGTCGCACGGATCCCTCCTTTTTGGGTACAACAAAGAGGTTTGAATAAAAACCCCTGAAATGTTCGGCTGGGGGAACCGGGACAATTACCCCCTTTAAAAGAAGGGTGTGAAGTGCCTGAAAGAAAGCTGTCGACCGGCCAGGATCTCTGGGTGGTCGGGACAGGAAAAATCGGTCTGGTGGACGGGAGACAAATTCGATCTTGTACCCCGAGGTTACAATCTCGAGCGCCCAAACATCGGAGATGTGGGCCCGCCAAGCCTCCTGAAAAAAGGAGGAGACGACCCCCCACCCTCTGGGGTGGGGGCGCCCCCTCATGCCGAGGATTGTTTATTATTAAATGAACAGGTGGGCTGTGCCCGAGGGCGCCAAGCGGGTTGGGTCTTAAAGGTAGGCTTCTTCCTCTGCTGCTGTGAGGAAGTGGCGGCCTGAGCCCTTGCTGCTGAACGCATGCCTGAGAAACGCCGAAAGGACTGAAACCTGGAATTTGAGGATCTAGGACGAACAGAACGTCCGGGCCTCTGTTGCGGAAGGTGGGTGCTTTTGCCACCCGTGGCCTCAGAAATAATCTCGTCCAGCCGGGTTCCGAAGAGTCGCGAACCGGAAAATGGAAGAGCTGTAAGGGAACGCTTGGAAGAAGCATCCGTTGACCACACCTTCAGCCAAACCTCGCGGCGCAAGGCTACGTTAAGGGCCGAGGCACGGGCGACCAAAGCTCCTGCATCCAGAGAAGCCTCACAAAGGTATTTACCAGCCTGAGAGATCTGAAGGGCAAGAGCCTGAAGATCCTCCGGAGACAGACCAGTCGAGATGTCCTGGTGCAGCCATAAAGCCCACTCAGAGACGGCTTTCGCCACCCAGGCAGACGCAAAAATAGGGCGAAGCGCGGTACCGCACGCTGCAAAGGCCGACTTAGAGAAAGACTCTAGACGGCGGTCCACTGGGTCATGGAGGGAAGAACCATCCGCAACAGGAATTGCCGTATGCTTGGTCAGACGGGCAACTGGTGGGTCTACCTTGGGGGGCGTGGACCACCTGTCCACCAGATTGGCTGGGAAAGGATAGAGCAGATCCAGGCGTCTTGAAGCGGTAAAGCGCCTATCTGGGAGATCCCATGATTTGGCAACTACTGCAGCAAAATCGTCATGCAGAGGAAACACCTTTTGGGAGTGCTTAGAACGAAGAAAGGACACCTTTGAGTGACCAGACAAAGTAGATTCATCCTGAATGTGAAATGTGTCACAGACAGCAGTAACTAAACTGTCCACTAAGGACGCCATCTTGGAAGATTGGTCAGGGTCCGTATCGGAGCCTGATTCAGGGAGCTCCCCCTCAGAGAGAGCTTCCCCCGTGGGGGAAGAAGCCTCTGAACGAGACCTAGGGGGTGGCGGAGAAACAGAGGCTTCAGAAGAGGAAGATCGACCTGTTCTGGGCCGCTTGCGAGAGGGTCTACCCCTGGGCTGACTAGTGGCGGAGGGTGTAGATTGTGCAGGCGGAGCGTGGTCAACCAAATGACCCATGAGGGTGAGGGTGGTTTGGGACACTTTGGATAAATCTGCCACTGCCCGGGATAGGGTACGGGCCCACTCCAGTTCCACGCAGACAGGGGGGCACTGCGGCTGCTCAGGCGGAAGTGCTGGTCTGGGTGCACGGCATGCGGTGCAGAGGGAGTCCGACTGGCCGCGTGAAAACTTGAAGTCACACTTAGCGCACGCATAGTGAATGGGCGCTAACAGTGGACGGGGGTCAGCCGTAGGTTCAGACATGACTGACTAAAGAGGAGCTGGCAGGGAGCTGGAGGGGGGTGGAAGGAGGTGGAAGGAGCTGGAGGAGGAATAGAGGTTGTCCTACCAGGCCATCCAGGTAACACCAGGTCCTGTGTCCCCCAAAGCGTAGCAGTGCGGCGTCTGTGGGAGGAGAGCCTGTCTCACGATGCAGGCATGGTAAGGAGCTCCTCCCCGGAAGAAAAAGCAGAAACTCCGCCCCCCCAAGGCGGGGAAAAGGGCCGCGGCCTAGTAGGCCCAAAAGCCGGGGCCTAAATTTGAAGCTGTGGCCGCCCGCAAGCACTTCCGGTCCGGAACACCACTTCCGGTGAGCGGAGCGTGGCCGGCGGCATGCACAAACGCCGAGCGTGCCTGCAGAGAGAGCTTCCCCCGTGGGGATAACGGGGAACGCAGGACCTGGAGGACGTCTGGCCCGAAAAAAAAAAAAAAAAAAAAAAAAAAAAAAGGTGAGGGTCCCAAGCGCCCACAGGGTCTGGGGAAAGGGGGGTGCCTGGTGGTAGTGGGGGCCGCAGGGGTAACTTATACTCACCCCTCTTCACCTTGCCCCCCTTCCAGCACTTCACTCTCCGTAAATGACACCAGCAGGGTCACCTCCTCAGTTGCTGGCACCGAAGTGGCAGGAGACTGGAACAGATGGAGGGATTTTAGATTCCAGGTGACCCCGGGGCTGGCGGGAAGCAGGAGAGCATTGCTGCCCTGGTCCACTTTTCTTCATGGGGGAACTGGGCAGGGAGGGGGTCCGACCCTGGCCAGGTATCCCCGGGGGACAGGAAGGCTAAACGATCCTGTTCCCCAAATAAAAGGATAAAAAGGAAAAATAAATAAAATAACCAATAACCCTGCAGAGCAGGGAGGTCTGCCTCCTACGACACTAAGCTAAAAAACTGATATGCTCTCTCCAGGCGGGAGGGGATATAGCCGGCAGGAGGAGCCATCACTTTTTCAGCTTAGTGTCGCCTCCTAGGGGCAGCAGCTATACCCCACGGTCCTGTGTCCCCCAATGACACTAGCGAGAAAAGCACTTTTATTCTGCAGGAAAACAGCTCCCAAGTGCCCAGCTGAAAGTGAAACTAAAAACAGCTTTCTCTCCCGACTCCATTTCTAACAGCTATATCTTCTGATATACTGGATATAATGCTATGATTTTGGTATCATTTGAAAGCTTGGAATGTCAGCTTTTAAAGAAGGTCAGAACATTTTTCTATCTGCTACCAATCCCAAGATATGAGCAGCTAAAGCAGCCCTCCCCACTTCAGTCTGGTTTGCTTTGGGCACTTGCAGCAGCAGAGCTGGGCACTTGGGAGCCGTTTTCATGCAGGATAAAAGTGCTTTTTCTGGACATGTAATAAAGACACAAAGTGCACACAGGTATGTCTGGGATGTGTATGCAATCTTATGTGGGGCAGTGCTCTTAGTTATATTGGTGAAAATGAGGTGACAGACTCCCTTTAAATCCACTGTCACATAAATCAATATGGATTTCCATTAAAAATGAAGGGATGCTGGTTTGGTGGAGGTATGTGCCGAAATCTGCTTGAAAAAGTGGCATGTGAATGTACCCTTACTGCAAAAAAATTGATTATGCCCAGTCACTTACTTTTCGGTGCTATGATTGTGGGGAGCCAGCAGGATACTAAGATTGGTCTCTCCTGCTCCACTTTCAAAGCTCTCGGACCCAGAATCCTGAAAAAACAAAATAAGGGATTATTAATGAATGTATTTTTCGGTTGGTCATACTGTATATGGTGCCAACATTTTAGAGATTGTCATCATTCACATCAGAGCCTGTCCTCAATAAGGCTCACAATATCATTTCTCTAGTGTCACACACAGTAGGGCCAATATCCTAGGAACCCAAACATCAGAAAGTTTTTGGAGTACCCATAGGAAGCCCACACATACAAGCTTTAGAGATGTTGCTTTTGGTCAGGTTCATATCTGAACCCCAGCTTTCCAAGGCAACAAAATGCAAATCACTTTGCCACCGCTGTGCTGGTGCCTCCTACTTGGTCACATGATCACAAAAGGTCAGCTAAATTTTAGCATCATCTAGACTCAACACCCAGATTCCTCCTGGTTCGATTGAATAAAACTTATAGACCAGGTATGCACAGGAGCTGCATACACGAAACAGTAGGATAGTTTTTCATGCAAAAATATTTGCAAAGTGACTTCAACAAAAAGTCACACAGTATATAATTCAAACTACAAAATGGTTACATGGCGCCTGAGGCACATTATGTTGCGTATATATAGGCCTTCAACATCAGATCGGCCGGGGTCCGACACCCAGCACCCCCGCCGATCAACTGTATGAAGAGGCCATGGCGCTTTGTGAGGGCTTAGACCTCTTCCTAGACCGTGTAACATCAGATCAGTCACATCACCTGGGCGCAAATCAGTCTCATTCAAGAGATACAAAGCACAGCCACCATCCATTGGGCACTGTGGCTTCCTCAAACAGCTGGTCGGCAGGGTTGCTGCATGTGTAATCAATGTGAAAATCCCTTTACTATATGGCAGACTATGTCCCTTAAATTCCACCTCACAACAAAATTCCTACCTGATCCCTGCTTGTTCTCGGTTGCCTTAGGGTTATGTGGGGTTCACATATTTATCCACAATTTGTAATAAAACTATAAAGATTGGAGGAGATTTACAGAGCTAAAAGGGCCAGTATTCAGCTGATCAGTGGGGGTAACAGGAGTTAGACCCACATCAATCAGATATTGATGACTTGTCCTGAGGACAGCCCAACAGTATTCTACTCCCGGGAAACCCCTTTAACTTGTACCAGAAATCTGTGTTCTAGACATCTGTTGAGACTCGTCTAGCTCAGCAGGAAAGGAACAATGCTAGAGTAACCAATAGGGCACATGAAGTTAGACAAAGGTGTTGAGATGTGCACCTAATTTATCTGACATCTTTAGACTGCTTAGTCTAAACTTGAACTGTCTAAATTTTAGACAGAATTAGTAAATCTGTCCCATGGTATTTAGGGGCAGAACTTACATAGTGGGGCACAATACATTCCTATGATGTCTTCAGAGGAAAGGATTAATAGGAAACACTCTGGTGCTGGAGCTGATGCTGGTCACTGGTACGCTACATCCCAGGGCGTATACCCAATTATTAGTCCCAGCTGCAACACGGCTCCAGCCATCAAAACATGAAAACCGCCAACGGCCTGTCAGGCAGATTAAATAACATGCAAATCCAAGACCGTCAGAACATTGGCCAATTAACATTTTTATGGGTTATTAATTGAATTCTGTCTCATTAAAAAAAGAATTTACATAAATATTTTAAAATAGAATTTATGGAGCATTTTCTTAAGAAAAACCCCCTAATGAATGAAATCAGTGTTTACTAGCAGACACAGGCTATTTAAAGGGATAGCCGAAGAAGATAATAATAGGGAGACTTGTCAATGTAGGGTATTGGCAAAAATAGTGCAAATTTGCTAGGCATATAGCCATAATTTTCTTCCTCGCACCAATGCACGGCGGCACCTGCTCTAGACCCAGGCTGTCCATGCATCACATAATGGCCATTCAATGCTACATACACTCATTGACATGAGAAATAAATCAAGTGTCCAGATAGAAATGTTGGATTGCTGTATATATATATTGCTGCAGTTAAATCTCAGGAAGATATGTAAATGATTACAGGTATTGTCTGATTAGACACTGTCTTGCCACAAGAAGGGGTAAAAGTTCTTCCTCCACTGCACTAAAAAAAAAAAAAAAAGACTCTCTGAGGCTACTTTTGGAGAATGCACCTCTTGGCGAGAGATTGTTGACTGCTAGACATAACTCTATGACAGTTGACAGACTTTGAGATGGGGGGAGGCGCATTACTGGACTGAGAGACGCAGGATGGTTGTTTTGCTGAATTGCCCGCCATCTAGGCCATTCCATACCTAGCTGTTAGGAGGTGTTGGGAGCAGTGGTTATGTGAGGGCACACACAGCAAACAGGCTTCAGACGACACAGACAGAGAGGATTGTTTGATCGTCAGCACAAGCAGCTCACAAGGTTTTGTTGTCCATCATAAAGACATAGGTGGCGCTTTCATTACACACTTGTCTCTGGCTGGACCATTTCAGGGTCCAGTATGGAAGCCTTGTGGCAAACTTTTCAATCCTGCCTTCGCTGTGGAGCAGCACACTGCCCCAACTGCTGATGTGATGATCTGTGGAGACGTCACATATGGCAGTTGGTCACCCCTAGTAGAGATACAAGGACACTAACAGCTTACACCAACAGCTTACTAACAGTATACGCCATATGGCGTATACATTAGAAAAAAAAAGTATACAAAAACTCAGCACAGCACGTTCTTGTTACCTGCAGAGTCCGGTTAAAAGAAAAAAAAAAGTATACTTTTTTTTGTACAATTGAACTCTATGGTGAACGGATGAAACTGTATGGCATCAGTCTGAGGCATCCGTTTAACCGTATATGTTAAAGGGAACCTATCATCTCCGAAACACCCCCTGAACTAGAGTAAGCGTTGTATAGTGTAAGTGATGCTGAATCCGAATATGTAAGTTTTATCTTCATATTCACTTCCATTCCGACGCTGTGCTCCCACAAACCAGCAGTAAAATGCACTCACTGGACTCCAGTGCTCACTCACATAATGGAGAGGACTCAAAGAAAAGTCCACTGAGTGCATTTTACTGCAGGTTTGTGGGAGCACAGCGTCAGAATGGAAGGGAGTATGAAGATAAAAATTACATATTCGGATTCAGCATCACTTACACTATACACCGCTTACTCTAGTTCAGGGGGTGTTTCGGAGATGACAGGTTCCCTTTAAACAGATGGGAAAAACGTGATGTGAACACAGCCTTAGCGATATATACAGGACATCCTGCAGCCACATGTTGCTTCTCATGGCAGGGCTTCTAACTGACATTTTTAGCAGGATAATGGCCGCCCACACACAGCGAGGGTTTCCCAGGAATGTCTCAAGATTACAACACTTCTTTGGCCTGCCTGTCACCAGATTTATATCCAATTGAGCATTTATGGGAGCAGTTGTGACACCAACTTTCAAATGTGCCGGATCTACAGACCCAGCTACAACATCTGTGGGTAAATGTGCCGCAGGATATCATATGGAACCTGTATGTCTCTGTGCCCCACCGTATCTCATCTTGTATCCAGGCTAGAGGAGGCCCACCAGGGTCCTAGAGCCTTCCTTCAGTTGTACAGTTTTCTCCAATAAACTTCTTCTTTCATTGTAATATTGCAGTCACTTCTAGGTGGATTATTTTTATTTGTATATCAGATACATATCTCCCTTACATCTAGATTGCTGAGGGTCAGAGTGATCTGCTGCTGTCTTAAACAGGGTTGTCTTGAGAACACTAACAGTGTCATCGTAAAAGTTCTTCCTCCACTGCACTAAAAAAAAGGCTCTCAGAAGCTACCTTTGGAGAATGTACCGCTTGGCGAGAAATTGTTGACTGCTAGACATAACTCTATGACAATTGACAGACTTTGAGATGGGGGCTTTATATTGATAGGGGTTTTCCAGGATAGACCATCTAAATCAGATCGGTGGGGGACTGGCAGCCCGCACCTCCAGCAATCAGATTTGTAGTTGATGCCAGCTCTGTCCATCATGTAGTGGTCATTGAAGTGAATGGGAGCAGTGCTGCAGTTACCAGCTCCATCCAATACACAATGGACAGAGCTCTGTAGTATCAGTATCTCATTGGTGGAGGTCCAACACCCGGGAACCCGGCTGATCAGCTATTTGAGAAGGCATTGACTTTCGCACTGAGCCTTTCTCTCCGCTCACCGAGCACAGCACCGTCCATTTGATAGTGGCTGTGCATGATATCGCATCTCAGCCCCATTCACTTCAACGGGGCTGAGCTGCATCTAGGCCATGTGACCGATGAACGTGACGTCACACGTCCAAGACTAAGCTGGGAGAAGCCCGCAGCGCTACTGCGCGCACCAATGCCAAACAGCTGACTGGCGGGAGTCCCAGGTGTCGGACCCCCACTGATCAAATACTGATGACTAGAGACGAGCGAACGTGCTCGTAACGAGCACTGTACCGCTCGGCTCCCCTGCGCCCTTGCGAGTGCAGGGGAGCCGAGCGGTACAGTGCTCGTTACGAGCACGTTCGCTCATCTCTACTGATGACCTATCCAGAGGACAGGTCATCGGTAAAAATATCTCAGAGAACCCCTTTAAGTCTTTCTTTTTTTTTTTTAAATAGTATATCAAGCTAATACTAAACACTTTTCTTTTTAAAATACCAGTTTATAATTTATTGGCCATACGCCGATTCTAAAACTCCTTGTGTAAACCTGTCTGTGAGCTTGCTATACATCCGATATGACCTATCTGGACTGATTCCACATCGACACATAATGTGTGTTGTCATTCAAGGGGTATTCACATGTTGGACATTGGGGGCATATCCTAGCGATGTCTCCTAGCAATGTCTGATAGATGCAGGTCCCAGAGATGATACTTAGAACGGAGCCCGCAAAGACCCGGAGGGCGCACCATACATGCGTGGCTGCCTGTATTCATTTCAATGGGATTTCCTAAAATAGACAAGCTTGTCAACCTTCCAAATGAGAATACCCCTATGAATTAGTTATGGCTTATGTGCGTGTCTAGCTTAAAACATGAGGGCCACAAGGGATATAGTGGGCAGATAATACACTGCCAGGCAGAGCAGAAGCAGCCGATTCTGCATGTGATTGTCAAGAAGGAAGCATTCCTTCCAGCCAATCGTCTGCTCACCAGCAGAGGAGACCGCTACTATTACATGCAGCATTTTCTCCACAGCATGGGAAGGAGTGATTGTTATACCATTGCTTGTTCCCCATGCCATCTAGTTGTTTGTCGGTCGCAAACCGTGAGGTTTCAGCATGCTCAATGATCACGATTGCCCAATGAACAAGTAATTGGCGGCAGTATTACACAGCCAGATCATCTCTAACGAGCATTACTACAAACGCACATTAGTGATCATCTGGTAGAAAATCTGCCCGTGTAATGCAGGCTTAAGTCATTGCAGGAGGACACCGCAGGAGCTCCGATTCATGCACAACACTCATCTCCATTAAATGAGTACCTGGCATTAACCAACCAAATTTACAAATACCTGTGGGAAACCCCCACAGACACGGGGAGAGCATACTAATTTCATGCAGATGTTGTGCTTGAACGGACTGAACCCAAGGATCCCAGAGCTGCAAGGCAAGAGTGCTAACCACTGAGCCAAGATGGTGCCCAAATAGCCCGGATAGATAATAAATGATTCTATTACATTTTTGTGGAGGAGGGGGTGGTGGTGGTGACTCTTCATATGAATGGAAACTTGCATCCTATTCAGTCTATGGGGAACTAGGTGGAACTTGGTTTGGGGGGGCTGCACTTTATTTATAGGGATTCCCCGGAAGAAAATTTATATGTAAAGATTCCAGAGTAACTGGCTGCTTGGACCCCCAGCAATCAGCTAGAATGTTATATTCCATCAATGTCAGATGGGCGCGGGTCCCACCTCTGGGACCGCTCCTATGTCCAGAACGGACCTCAGAAGTGAACAGGGAGCATCCAGACATGCATGGCCATCCTACGTTCACTGATATAAGCCTTCAGAAAATAGACAAGCCCTGGCTTGGTCAGTGAATGGAGAGGTGGCCAAGCCTGGGTGGTGTGTTCTCCATCTTCAATGAAGACCAAGTTTCTTATAGAGTGTAAACATAATTAAATGTGTCATTATTCAGAGGATATTATGGGGGATATGAGCACTACCATGGGGGGCCTGAGCTCCCTATTTCTCCTTACTGCCTAATGAGTACTTGGCATTAACCAACTGTTCCAAATTTACAAATCCCTGTGGGAAACCCACACAGACACGGGGAGAACATACTAATTTCACACAGATGTTGGGCTTGATCGGACTGAAACCCAAGATCCCAGGGATACAAGGCAAGAGTGCTAACAACTAAGCCAAGAGGGTGCCTAAATAGTAAGGATAGATAATAATTGATTCTACTACATTTTTGTGGAGGAGGTGGTGGGGGTGACTTCATATCAATGGAAACTTACATGCTATTCAATCTATGGGGAACTAGGTGACTGCCTCTATCACCCCTGTAATGGCTGCCTTTGGAGATGCTTCATTATCTCATACCGCTACAAGCCCATTCCGAAATGTTTGGCCAGGGTATTAACAGATGGCACACAAGAGGATGACTCGGGGGCTCAAATGCATTGTGCATAATTATAGTCCCCTTTGTTTTAACTGATTGTTTTCAGCTAAGAAAAATCAAGACTTGCAAAGAACCCAAGAAAGAGTAATCCAGCGAGTGACCTTGTTCAACCCAGGGACAAAGAGCCACATGGAGGAGAGGAGGCCTCAAGTCCTGGACTTCCTTGAAGAGCCAAAAACAACCTGCAGATGCTAAACACATCAGGCGAACGAAGACAAAAGGCCAGGGCACTTTCTATGAGGCTCTGACCTGAGGAATCACTTCTGCAGCACTTACAGTTTCATGCAGCGTTATGAAGAATGTGTCTTACTTGAGTTGTTTTTGCATCCAGACATGCACAAATCAGATGTATAATGGTCATGAAGACCTCTGCTGGGATTGAGGACTACAGCGATCATGGCTACATATTTTGCCCCTCTATAAAAAGTTCATGTCGACTGAGGATTGACTTCTGATCTGCAGAGATGCAGGCCTAGTTATAAATTAAATGCTTCCTCCAGTTCTCCATGTTCCAGACTTAAAGGTGTTTTCCAAGATTTATTTTCTCCTCATACTCATAACCTATCTTCAGGATAAACAGCATTGTTTAGTTGGTCTTCACTGTTAAAGGCCGACTAAACAGTGAGGTCCCAATTAGTTAAATGCAGTCTGCTACAGCTTGTATAGCTGTACCCGCAGACAGTGTAGGGACACACGCCTTTAATAAGGGAATTGATTGATATATATATATATATTTTTTTTCCCTCCTTCCAAACATTTCCAGGAGGAATAACTGAAGAACAGCATAACAGATTCTACAAAAAAGACACATCTGAGTCTTTAATGGGGAATACCAGTATTTCCTAACAGGGCTGTGGAGTCGGTAAGCCAAAGCCCCGACTCCGACTCCTCAATTTCCCCTCACCCCGACTCCTACTCCCTCATACATGGAGCATGTTTAAGTGATAACTTTAAACAAATTTGCATAAAATCAATAGTACAGATAAGTCATGACAAAAACAGTTTGTAATCTATCAGGCTTCTCTGGGTACAGCTCACTTAGGGCCTAATGAGAGGCGTGGCTAGAGGTTCAGCACATGGGGGAGGGGCGAAACATACTTGAGTGGGCCCCCCACTTATTGGCTTCCCAAACGCACGTTTCCAACTTCACAGGCACATACTACTAGTTGTGGTTATAATACTGTATTAGCAAGATGACTGTATAAACTGCTAGATCATCTATGCTGTTAAGTACAGTACAATAGACTTTCTACATACCCTACTCTAAATACTCTACCACATAATGCAGTAAAATATAGGAGTAATAGGAGTAAAAAAGGGGACTCCTATGTTAAAGGAAATCTGTCCCCAGCTTTTACATCACTAAACTAACAGTCCCTTGCCCCCATCAGACCTCAGATCAGCGTATTGTGCCCCCATCAGACCTCAGATCAGCAGAATGTGCCCCCTTCAGACCTCAGATCAGCGTCTTGTGCCCCCATCAGACCTCAGATCAGCAGAATGTACCCCCATCAGACCTCAGATCAATAGAATGTGCCCCCATCAGACCTCAGATCAGCAGAATGTTCCCCCATCAGACCTCAGATCGGCTTAATGTGCCCCCATCAGACTCCATAATGGAAGCGCTCACTTGTATTCGCCTGATTGTACTAAGGCCATCCCTGCTGGGCCCCCCCAGAGGTATTGGGCCCAGGGCATCGCCTCCCCTGCCCCCCCTCTCCCCCCAGTAGCTACGCCTCTGGGCCTGATGTATGAAAACTGTCTAGGTCTAAGACTTTTTTGTTGCCCATAGCAACCAATCAGAACTCCCCTTTCATTTCTCCAGAAATATATGAAATGAAAGGGGAGCTCTGATTGGTTGCTATGGGCAACAAAGAAACTTCTACACCTAGACAGTTTTTATACATAAGGCTCTAGGTGTTTTACATCAGCAGCAGATAGAAACCATGAGAGCAGCTAACCTCTCCAAACATGAGACATAAAGGGACATAAAGGGCAGTACACAGTCATCTCAACTAAAAGCCGAAATCCTTAGATCAGGAACAGACATTTATAGGACATTTCATCATTTCCACAAATTCTTATAAAAATATATTCAGCACTGAACTAAATGTACTAATTCATTATATATTTTAGGGGTCGGAGTCGGTCCATTTTATACCGACTCCGACTCCACCAAAATGGTGACCGACTCCGACTCCATGACTCCGACTCCACAGCCCTGTTTCCTAAATCAGACATGTCAGGAGAGCTGACAGATCCTCTGTAACCACATTTCCCTGTTCGTACACACGTAGTCTGTATGTATCGTCTCTATACACAGACATGTGATAGCTAAGCTCCGGTCAGGTTAGGAAGGATTTAAAATGGGAAATGCAGTCAAAATGATTTTCAGATACCGGTGAGTGGAATTGGGGAGGACCAAATTCACGTTTGTGGGCGATAAGTGTTTTTTTAACATCATGTAAGAGCCAAGACTGAGCAGTGAGTTATATCATCACTCTGTAACCCGTCTTACTGAAATATTTAAGCGCCACCAGAGACCAAGAAGAATTCAGGGAGATTTGGCCAGTCCAAGACAAGCTGCATTTCTTCCTGCAGTAGATATTCCAAGTGTCATTTAATATGTAGACAGTCTATAGCCATTTGTAATTCGCCGTTCTTTACTCCTGTCTGAAGCAGTTAAGGCCATATGTGGACTGGCACACGGAAGTAACCCTATAAATCAGGGGAGGATTTCAGCGCTGAGCACATCCACAACTCCCACACTCTACATAAATGAATCCACACATTCGGGAGAAATTCCTCCATGTCTGAAGGCGCTGGCTTCGAAACACTTAAGCCGACATATACAAATAACGTACTGACAAGGGAGAGGGGGGGAAACAGCAGCCAAGTCCTTCCACGGGTCAGCCATATTGTACCTGTAGTTCCTGTCCTGAGCCATAAATAACAGATATTGCTAAACCAGACTTCAGGGAGAGGGGTGGCAAGGTGCAGGAATGAGGCCAGTCACGTGTACATTAGTTCACATGTGGGTGCATTTCTGTCTCCACAAATTTAACAGGCCTGTTCGGCTGTAACAGTTCCTCAGAGTTCAGCTATTCCTATGAAGGGTTAACGCCGGGTGGCTGCTGTACAGCTCTCCTCCAGATGGGCTGCCGGCACAGCCTTTTCAGAAGTACTGTAGAAGATTGTAAAACACTCCAGGAACTTGGTTTGGGGGGGGCTGTACTTTCTTTATAGGGATTCCCCGGAAGAAAAATTATATGTATAGATTCCAGAGTAACTGGCTGTTTGGACCCCCAGCAATCAGCTAGAATCTGTATTATATAATATGCCATCAGCAATCAGCCAGAATGTTATATTCCATCAATGTCAGATGGGCACGGGTCCCACCTCTGTCCAGAAAGGACCTCGGAAGTGAACAGGGAGCAGCCACGGATGAGTGGCCATCCTACGTTCACCAATATGAGCCTTCAGAAAATAGCCAAGCCCTGGCTTGGTCAGTGAATGGAGAGGTGGCCAAGCTTGGGTGGTGTGTTCTCCATCAGCAATAAAGACCAAATTTCTTATAGAGTCTAAATATAATTAAACGTGTCATTATTCAGAGGATATTATGGGGGTTATGAGCACTACCGTGGGGGTCCAGAGCTCCCTATCCCTCCTCACTGCCTAATGCAGTGAAGAGGAGTTTGAATCGAGTGGTAGCCATGCATGCTCAGTGCTGCGCAAGTCAGTGTTCGTGGGACTGAGGGTAACAGCATTCAGTCTCAGACACTGAAAGGGGGGTCAGGGCAGATGCTTTATCATCACTCCATTCAAACTCCCGCTTAGGGTACCTGCACACGCAGTGGATTAGGTGTAGATTTTCCACGCGGAAAAGCCACAACATAATACAGTACCATCAAAGTGAATAAGAGTTGACACATCTCATGTACATTTTGCACATATTTTCATGGCAGATTTTGAAGTCCACAGCATGTCAATTGTTTCTCCGGGTCTTTAGTGTGGATTTCACCATTTGCAACGCAAAGGCTGAGATCGGTGCAAATCCGCAAGTAGCACGGATGAAAATCTGTGCCGAAAATCTGTTTGTAAACCTGCACCTGGGTGCATGCACCCCTAAAGGGAAACACCCTCCAAACTAGAGTAAGCGGTGTATAGTGTAAGTGATGTCGAGTCCGGTTATGTAATTTTTATCTTCATTTTCACTTACACTCTGACACTATGCTTTCCCACATCAGCAATATAATGCATTGACAGGACTCCTCTTTGAGCCCCTCTACATTATGTGTGTGAGCTCAGGAGTCCTTACAATGCATTTTACTGGTGTTTTTTGGGAGCACAGCTCCACCATGCAAGTATGAAGATGAAAATTACATAACCGGACTCAGCATCACTTACACTATTACTTAGTATACTTACTATAGTTTGGGGAGTGTTTCGGAGCTGACAAATTCCCTTTAAGAAGGTCATTAAAGGGGTTATCCAACCCCTATAATGAACCTCTTAATGCCCGGGCCTCTCAGATTTATACTTACCCCACTCCCCGACACCCTCGTCGCCCCGATCCCTGGACTGCAATCGCTGCATCTCTCCAACAGGGGAAGCAGCCAATAGCAGGCCAAGATGGGAGCGAGCCTCCATTGCATCACAGGTGACATTAGGGAGGCTTGTCCCCGTTGCGGCCTGCTATTGGCTGCTCCCCCTGTCGCCAGATGTTTTGATCTGCGGTATGGAGAGATGCAGCAGCGCCTGTGCGGGGATCAGGAGTGACGCGGGTGACAGGGTAAGTATAACCTATCTGAGGACCTCGGGCATTAGGAGGGGGGGTCATTATAGAGGATGGATAACTCCTTTAATTGGAGAGAAACTCCAGTCTAGTGATCAGTGGGAGTCCCAGCTGTGGGGTCCCCACAGATCATACATTTATTCCTATCCTGTTCATGAGGTTGGTTTAGTAAGTTATATTATAGCCATATTTACATAGAAATATTAGATTCCTCATCAATTATATAACACCGACATGCTCCGTTACAGCTTTACCCTTGGAAAAGTTAGATGTGGATCGGCTTTTTTAATTTTTATCCCTCTCCCAAAACGTCCATGACTATGGATGAACTGGTCCGATAGAGACATAGTGGTTTATCAGGATCTGGTCACACTCTTCCAGCTCATGTATACATACAGGAATCCATTGTACCTGACTCTCTCTATTCTTGGAATGACGCTTGTAATGTAAATGTCCTGACGACAGATCACGCAGGGACTGCAGCGGCTTCTTAAAACCTTGCTCAGGACTTGACGTATCTAAAGGCTCTTCCAAACTGTGACAAAAACGAAGACAATGGAGATTCATGAAAAAGGTCAAATAAGCATCTTAAAGTAACAGAAAACCAGGTATTTCTTGAGAACATTACTTTCTACAGAGGGAAAAAAAAAAATCTGCATTCTTGAGCTACACAACATTTCATTGCCATTTACCAGACAGCAGTGCATTGTGGGAGATCAGGCTCCTTCATGTTCACAGGTTCCCAAAATTGTACACAATGTTCTCTGTGCGGCCCGACTAGTGACCTGTAAAGTGGCAGAACTATGGTTTTGTCATGTGCATCTATTTTCTATACAGTAGATGCACCCCAAGATCTTATTAGCGTTGGTGGCAGCTGATTGCTACTGTTAAAGGAGTATTCCAGGATTCTGATATCTGATCGGTGGAGGTCTGACATGCTGCCACTTGGCAGTTTCAGCGTTGTGCCAGAATTACATAGCTCCGTTCAGTGTATAGTGTACGAAGCTGCTTATGGCAATGCTGTTCCGACTGAAGTGAATGGGAGCAGTGCAGCAGTGATGGACCTTCTGATCAGATCTTGATGACCCATCCTTAGGATAGGCCAACACTCAAATCCTAGACAACTAAAATTAAGTACCATGGCAGATTTGTAAAGAATTTTCCCACTGAGTAATGGCTTAGGCAGGGTGCTGAATCTTCTTAAAGTGTAATTCCCATCTTGGACAATGGGGGCATATCGCTAGGATATGCCCCCATTGTCCTATAGGTGCGGATCCCACTGGGACCCGCACCTATATCGAGAGCGGGGCCCCGAAAGTGAAGGAGGGCGCACCAAGCATGCGCGGCCACCCTTTATTCATTTGTATGGGGCCCGCTCGGCCATTTCCGTTGGCTCCGTAGAAATGAATGAGAGCGCACCACGCATGAGCGGCCCAGCTCGCATTAATTTGTTTAGAGCCGACGGAAATAGCCGAGCCAGCACTCAGCTATTTTCGGCGACCCCATACAAATGAATGGAGGGCGGCCGCGCATGCGCAGTGCGCCCTCCTTCACTTTCGGGGCCCCATTCTCGATATAGGTGCGGGTCCCAGCGGTGGGACCTGCACCTATAGGACAATGGGGGCATATCCTAGCAATATGCCCCCATTGTCCAAGATGAGAATAACCCTTTAAAGAGACCAGTCCTGCATGGAGACTTACTGGAAGTGCTCCATGGTATGGAGACTTACCGGCAATGCTCCATGGGACATAAATATGAAAAGAGGTATCTCCCAAAAAAGAGAACCATCTCACCAGCGCCACCTATCAGAAGTGACTCCCTATGAGTCAATGAGTAAGGCTAGTTTCACACTAGTGTTAGTCATCTCCGGCACTACCAGATGCTATCCGACACCCCTGGCCCCATTTACTATAATGGGGACTGGTGGAGATCTGACCACAACCCAGCAAACATGCTGAGAATTGCGGAGTGGTTTTCGTCTGGCCAATTTTCTACATACTTACCGGGTTGCAGCTGGATCTCCACCGTTCCCCCGTTATAGTGAATGGGGCAGGACAGAACTCCGACAGTGACGGTCCGGCAGGCTGTTTCAGATGTGAAACAGGCCTAAAGGGGTAGTCCCATGAATAATGTAAAGAATGAAAATCAGACATCATATAGTCCAGGACAATACCTTCTAAGTCTAACAAAGTCAGAACCAGCCCTGTACCTCACATGGATCCAGAGATCTCCCCACTCATTGCTCTGCCAGATTTATATCAAGCTGACAGCTTAAGGGGAGTGTCTTTTCTGCTGCAGCTCAGGAGGCGTGTCCATGCTCTCCCTATCACAGCTCAGGAGACAGTTGAAAGATGAAACTGAGCATGTGCGGCCTTCTTAATGAGCCGGCCAAAGAAATAAGAAATTAAGTGGCGCTATACAGATACATTTTATTGAATAACTCAGCAGCTATACACATTTTTAATTATATGCAATTACAGAAGTATTCAGATCCAGATGCTGGTTTGAAAGCTGTACAATATTTTTCTTGGGACAACCTCTTTAAGTCATCTTGGCATGTATTTTCCCTGTCTTGTGTACATAACCTTACATTATTGTCACCCCTATCCCCATGTCTTACCTTCATACAGATGGCAGGGAATGTATGGCTACTTTCCCTTTCTCTGCTATCAGTATAGTGCCAAACAAGCTTGGAGCGTAACAGAGGAGTGTGTCAGCCCGGTTTCTAGGCATCACTTTGCCTAACTACTAGTCTTTCCAGTGACTGTCCCTAGAAACCAGTCTGCATCAAATAATGCATTCAGCTCAAGGCGGATTTGCTAAGAAAGAACAAGAAGGCTTGGCAGGAAATAGCTATAATCATAAAATAGTTTCTGAAAAATATGTGAACCTCCTTGATTTCTATATTTAATCCCTTTCACAGATGTTTGCAGCTAGTGGAGAGATACACTACATGAGCAATGTATGTGGGGGAACGGGCGTGCACCTGATAAAGATGTCAGTGTTCCTGCTCCATAAACAGATTCCAAAAGTAAAAACATCTGGACCGATTTCAATCCACCAGTCATTTCACGCTGATACCAAAATCAACAACTGCACGTCACCATACTACTGAGTGCATGAAAGCAAAAGAACAGGACGGAAGGCTGACTAACCACAAACAGCACAAAGCATATATACACAGTATAGTAAGTGACCGTACACCAGATGCTGCTCCGTCCATGTCAACAATACAAATACGGAAGGTCCAAAAACAAACATGGGCGGTGGGAGGGGTGTGCAATATGTAGAACTTACTACATTATTAGGTAGTTTCACAACTTCCAAATAATAGCATAAACAATGTAAAGCCTCGGTTATGAAAGAAACAAAAAAAAAAAAAAAAAAAAAAAATCACCCTCAGCCAGAAGCATTTCAAGACTGCCATGAAAGGGGGAAAGCCATATTACTCAGCTGGGAATCTACTTTCCATGAAATAATAGGAATTAAAACAAGCCGATCTAAAAGGAATTTTTTTTATAAAGAACAAAGCAAATTGCTAAGCGCCCCCTGCTTACCCTGTGATTTTTATTTTATACATTTTTCTTTTTTTTTGGTAGTTTTACTTGTTCCAGATTCTATGTTAATGGCCACAAATAAAAGGGAAAAAAAAAAAACATAACTTAAAGGAGTAATGTTTCTGAAGCCCTGCAGCTGAGGCAGATGTAACGCATTTCAGCTAAACGGTCCCAGATCTTACAAGCAGAATGTTACTGTCAAATGGATAGGATAAGCGCGGAACTCAAGGGAAACATGGGCGGCGGACAAGACAAATGAGAAGGTAACTACTGTGGACAAGCAGGACCTGGCCGATGGCTGACACATCGACTTTCTGGTGAAGACGCAGAGAAGGGCTCTAAAAATCTAGTCTACACAGCACCTTGGAAAGACCTGCAATGGTTATTAACCCTCGGCTTGAATGTTTGGTCACAGCTATGAGACACTGTTCAAGCCAATGTGCCCCCTGAAGCATATGATTGGCTGCAGCGGTCCTTGCATATTTTGCCTTGCTGGGAGCGGAAGCTGGTGGGAATGGGGCAGAGGTGGGACTGCAGGCAGACTAGTCCGCTTTTTTATGTTCAATAGCACAGGTCCAGAACACGAGGGTTGTTGGCTCCAAGTGACAGACTCCCCTTTAAAGAGGCTCTGTCACCAGGATCAACCCTATTAAACCAGACAAACTGGCTAGTAGAGCTCATCATGCTGATTAAAACTGTATCTTTCTTTTGTCTGTATGATAAATAGCTGCAGAGAAATCAGCGTTTTTATTCATATGCAAATATGCAATTGGAGCACTTAGAGGGGCGGCTGAATATTCTGAGCACTGCTATGTAACACCCCCTGTGCTCTGCACACGCCCCTTCCCATTGACTGACAGGGCTAGACACGATAGGGTTACTTGCTATTAAAGGGGTTGGCCACTTTGTTAGCACTTATTAAAACTCTAAAGAAAGCAGGGAGACAATAAACTTCCTAATATATCTTCTGCAGCAAATCTGCCTGGTTTCCTTGCTATTGGAAGCCACACCCCCTCTGTGCTGCACTCATAGCTCCCTGGCTCGTCCATGCCTGCACGTGCACTAGCCCATGGAAGGAGTGTGCTGCTCCTGGGTCCTAAAGGCTCCCTGCTTGCGTCAGAGAAGTTTCCTTCTGCTGTGACTGCAGTCCTGACTATACAGGGCTGAAGGGTCTTAGCAGAGAAACGTGTTAGAAGCTGAAATAAAGAAACTTTGCAAGAGGAAGAGAGACTGAGGAGAAGCTGTGATGGACCTCACTGACTGCAGTGATGTAGCAGAGCCATGAAGGTGCTGTGGACAACAGTGTGAGCAATCCTAGTGTCTGTCCTGTCTATGACCACTCTGCAATGTGATCTTATCACAGACATGTTTATTCCAGCCAGACCAACAGGTCAGGAGCTTTAACCCCTTCTGAGCTGCCAGTATGGCTGAGGTCAGTGATAGCAGCAGTCACTGATGTCATCTGTAAATATGTGCCCTCTCCTTCCTGCACACTGTATATAGTGATATATGATGCCCCCGATAGTGATATGTGATCACCACTTTATACTGTATATAGTGATGTGTGACCCCCTGTATACAGTAATAGTTGACCACCACCACCACCACCATACACTGTATATACTGATGTGTGACCCCCCACCACTGCATACAGAGATCTGTGAACCCCTGTACAGTGACCCCCTTTATACTGTATATACAGATGTGTGAACCCCTGTACATTATATATAATGATGTGTGACCCCCTGTACACTGTATATAGTGATGTGTGACCCCTTGTACATTATATATAGTGATGTGTGACCCCCTGTACATTATATATAGTGATGTGTGACCCCCTGTACATTATATATAGTGATGTGTGACCCCCTGTACACTGTATATAGTGATGTGTGACCCCTTGTAACATTATATATAGTGATGTGTGACCCCCTGTACATTATATATAGTGCTGTGTGACCCCTGTACATTATATATAGTGATGTGTGACCCCCTGTACACTGTATATAGTGATGTGTGACCCCTTGTACATTATATATAGTGATGTGTGACCCCCTGTACATTATATATAGTGATGTGTGACCCCCTGTACATTATATATATGATGTGTGACCCCCTGTACATCTATATTAGTGATGTGTGACCCCCTGTACATTATATATAGTGATGTGTGAACTCCTGTACATTATATATAGTGATGTGTGACCCCCTGTACATTATATATAGTGATGTGTGACCCCCCTGTAACATTATATATAGTGATGTGTGACCCCCCTGTACATTATATATAGTGATGTGTGACCCCCTGTACACTGTATATAGTGGATGAGTGACCCCCTAGATCCCTGTGCTTCCCCCCCCCCAACTTTCACAGCTGAAGCCTCCATGTTTCCTGTGCTCCCCTGCCACAGATGTGCAGCCGCTGATCTGAACATGACGGGCACCAGGTAGCACGCGCTCTATGTTCTGTCAGTCGGACCTGCTAAGCTGTTTAACAGCGCAGCTTAATACTAACATACTGACAACGTCAGGTGCAAAGTATCAAAATACTTTCAATATTTCAATGAATTGGGCAACCCTAGTTTAACATTCCCTATAGCATTTATTCCAATGACTCTGTGTTGTGCCGTTCCTTGGTTATTCCTTCTAAGAGGGGTGACAGATTCTCTTTAAAGGTGCATTCCTAATAATATTCTCTTTGCCATGCCTCTCAGATACTAAAGCCCAAAATATTCAGACCAGGATATCCCTAGAATAGGTTCAAAAAGCAATTTCATCTCTTAGTCCTTTTTCACATTTCCGTGTCCGTTTGTTGTTTGTGAAAAATCATTCTGTATTTTGTCCGTGGAGGTGTCTGAAGAATCCATGTTTGGTCCATGTGTCTTTTTTTTTTTACTACTGTGTCATCCATATTCCAAAAGTACTGCTCAGCCGAAAACATGTCCTACCAATAGTCCATGAAAAACCACTGGCGGAACACAGATGACAAGCGTGTTGTGTCACTGGTGTTTCGTGCACCCATAGACTGCAATGGTCTTATTTAATTTGCATCATGGACCAAAGTGTCGAACGTCTCTGATTTTTCCATTCACACACAATCAGTGGAAAACTGAGTTATGAACAAACACATTATAACTAATAGATACGTGATACCATGGACAACGTACACAGCATACGTGATTCACTGAAGTGTGAAAGAATCCTTAAAGTGTAACTGTAATTTTTTTATTTCCTTGTTCATTAGAGCTAGGCATGAATACTTGAGTTAGTCTGTCAATTATTGTCAAAAGATCTGTAATTACCTTATAATGACAGCTTTTATTAATGTCTCTTGTCCCTTAAAAGACTGTTGATATGGCTCATCTAAGAAGGCAGGAAGACAAAGGGGCGGTCCTTCACACTGCATGCCTGCATTAGGCTTCAGAGTATGGAGGCATGTCTCTCAGTAATCCAATCTGATTGGCTGGCAGGAAGCTGCTGGCTACAGCAAGTGTGTATGTGAAGGGAGGGAAGGCAGTTTTGGCCTCACAGAACTGGCATCTTGAGAAGATCCTCATATTGCAGAGGTTAAAACGGCTGTAACTAAAAGGAAAAACTCAAGGAAAACAGTGGTATGTGAAGAAGCTAAAGATTGCTTTATGCATAATGCTGCAGTAGCAGTAACATATGCTAAAATTGATTTTCTTGATGAAAACATGACAGTTACACTTTAAAGTGGTTTTCCGACATTTTAGTACTGATGACCTATCCTCAGAATAGGTCATCGGTATCTGATCAGTGGTGGTCAAACACCGAAGACCCCCGCCGCAGCCTTCTCACAACTTTTCCATAGAAGTGGATGGAGCTGAGCTATGATACCAAGCACAGACACTATACAATGTATGGTGCTGTACTTATGAGCGCCGGTGCATTCACAAAGAGTTGATTGGTCAAACATTACAAACATATTCAACCCATCCTGTCCACATATTAAGTTCAGATATTCAACAAAGCAGCAGAAGTAGAAATCCGCCGCAATCATCACATTACCTAAGCTAGGAAAATCCTCAGTGCGGCTTATCTCAGCCTTGTACTCCTCGCCATCGGCAAGAATACAGTATTTTCCTCTGGCTGTTTGACGAGATCCTTACAGATTCATGATGGCACCCATCAGGGGTGTCCACTGTCTCCCACTATCTTTGCATTGGTTATCGAACCCCTGGCAGGGTGATTTTGACATGTGGGTAACAGACAACACAAAATCAGCTTTTATGCTGAGGACTTGCTCTCCCAGTCCCCGACTTAGAACAGGTTTCATACTACAAAGTAAATGAAAGTAAATCTTGGATGAATGCCTCCTGAACTCATCCCAATAGTCTTTTCAGTGAAGTGTTACTCATGTACTTAGCTATTAATCTCGCTTCTCTAGGGGCTCTTTGTATAAGGGCCCTTGCACACGACCGTATGCGCTGCGGGCGGCCCGACGTGCACAGCATCATTGTCATCTATGATGCTGTGCGCTCCCGTGCACACGATCAATGCTGCTCCGGGACATATGGCCTGCTCACGAACCATATGTCTCGGAGCACATACGGTCGTGTGCAAGGGCCCCAAGTACAACCACCTCAAATTGCTAGCCATGGTACCTAAGATGCTAGATAAATACTCCAATCTTCCTCTTTCCTGGCTGGGTTACATATCTGCTCTTAAGATGTTTATTTTACCTGTCAATTTACATATATTTAGAAAATCGCGATACCCTTAAAGGGGTTGTCCCACAAAAAATATTCTACTGTTTTCAAACAAGCGCCTGGATCTGTATACTTTTGTAATTGCATGCAATTATAAAACTTTAGTATAGCCAGTGAGTTATTCAATAAAATTTATCTGTATAGTGCAACCTGCTGTTAGTTTTTTTCTTGCTCCTTTGACCTGCTCACTGAGAAGGCCGCACATACTCAGTTTCATCCTTCAACTGCCTCCTGAGCTGTGATAGGGGGAGCTGAGACACGCCCGCTTAGCTGCAGCAGAAAAGACACTCCCCTTGAGCTGTCAGCTTGATATAAATCTAGCAGAGCAATTAATGGGAAGATCTCTGAATCCATGTGAGGTGCAGGGCTGGTCCTAGCTTTGCTATAAAGACATTGTTATGTACTGCATGATGTCTGATTTTCATTTTTTACATTAATCATGAGATAACCCCTAAGGCTGCCAAACACGTGCATACACAATTATGAGTGCAGATTCTGAAGCAAGTAACTAGTATGAAACTACGTAACCAAGCATTACTATCAGGCAGGTATGTAGTAAGAACGGTACCTGGGGGATTTCCTCTGCACAGGGCTGTGGCACACTGACGAGGCTTCAGCAGTGTCCTGGATGGATTCCTTCATTTCATAGGAACGCAGTTTAGCCTTTAGTTCCGCTACCTACTCAATGCAAAGACATAACTTTAATATTGATTACTGCCCAGTCACCTGCACCAGACAGGAATTCAGGTATTTTTGACAAACTCACTTCTGCTTTCAGCTCCTCGCACACGGCGGCGTATTTGCTGATATGACAGTCCAAGTTGATCACATTGCTCTTCAGCTAGAAACAAGGCAAGCAGAAAAAAAAATATAATCATTTTCAAGGGTTGTTTGGAATTTTACTACTTTTATATCCAAGGTTCACATATGTAAAATTGAGGGGGTATTCCAGAATTTTGTTATTAATGGCCTAACCTCGGGTAGTCCACCAATATCTGACTGGTGGGCATCCGACACCCTGCACATGGCGTAGTAGTCAGCAGCAGAACTGTTCAGCTCCACACACTGTGAAGTGGACAAAGCTGGTTACTGCACCCACTGACAGTGCAGAGTAGTTCCTGAGCATACTTCTGACACTGGAGCTACACTGCCACCTGTGATGGGGGTAGCAGGGTGTTGGGGGTCACACAGATCACTAGAAAAACATCAGTTTTTTTAAAATCACGGACAATCCCTGTAACACTCACAAGCCACTCTTTGACTTTGAGTAATGTTATACGGCTGCATTGTAAGGTGTATACAGTATTACAACCGCAATACCGCTGCCAGCAGGCCTCTTTATGGCGTCAACACATGTTCCAGGGTTTATTTTATGATAGACCCTAATAAAAACTCACCAAATGATATGCTGATGGGCACATAGGGGCACCGCAGGTTATCAAGCATCGCATAGGACTTGTATAGGTAGATACAGGGAAAGTTGAAAGCACTCAGTATAGAGAATAGGTACTCACCGACAGTTTTATTTCTTTGGCCCGATTGGCATATTTAAGTGTGTTATAGGTGTCATCATAACTGAGACATGAAGGGCTGATGGCTGCGATCATCACTGTCCTACAGTTGCCTCCAATGGAGTCTTTCAGAAGTCGGGTAAGCTTACTGTCCCTGTACGGGATGTGAGCCTTCTTACTCTACAACAGGAGAAGACGTGAATCAGACATAAAGACGTGATGTCACCCAGGATGGATAGAAAAAAGTTTCAGACCGAAAAGACATGGTGGTTTAACAGCCCTAGTTCTTTATATTAGTCTCAATTTGCAAATTTAAAGTATGGGTTCTCCATATCCACGGGGACAGCTTGGCGTAGCCAGTATGGATTTCTTTATACTTTATTCTATTTTATTATATCATTATTTTATTATTAACCTATTATTTTGTTATCTATTTCTTTTAAGTTAATATTTTTATTCTATTCAGTTATATAGCACCAACACATGACGCAAAGCTCTACAGATTGTGTCATTATGGTTGTGCTTCTGTTTCTATGCTTTTTTTCTTAAAGGGGACCTAAACCTTTGTTTAAAAAAAACCGTAGCAGTGTTGCTCAGAGCCTTAGGCTTTCATCAGCTCTGCTCAGCTTTTCGAGCAAGTGGAGTATGGATTCCATATGCTTTCTATGGATTAGTACTTCACTCACTTAGGCTACTTTCACACTAGCGTTTTATTTTTCCGGTATTGAGTTCCGTCATAGGGGCTCAATACCGGAAAAAAACGTTTCCGTTTTCATTGTCAATGGGGACAAAACTGAACTGAAGACAACGGAATGCTCCTAAAAGCGTTCCATCTTAAGATCGGAGAGCAAACCGCAACATGCTGTGGTTTGCTCTCCGTCCTGGGCATCTGCACCAAGACGGATCCAGAGTGACCCCCAATGCAAGTCAATGGGGACGGATCCGTTCAGTGTGACACAGTAGTAAACCAATCCGTCCTCCATTGACTTTCAATGGAGTTCATGACGGATCCGTCCACAGCACACCACACATGACAGACACATACACATAGCCATACACACATGCTCCCAGCATCTCTGCACATCACAGGAGGAGGAGGACTGCGCGCACATAGGAAGATTCTCCCTCCAGTAGAGGGCGCTGTGGGGAATCTTCCTATGTGCGTGCCGTCCTCCTTCTCCGGAGTTGCTGGGAGCATGTATGTATGTCTGTGTATGAGTATGTCTGTGTGTATGCCTATGTGTGTGTGTGTATATGTGTGTGTATGTCTATGTGACACGTGTGGGGCCGGAGCGCTGCTCCTCGTGTGTACTTGCGGCAGCACGGATCCGGCGGCACCCTTCACCCGCCGGATCCGTGCTGCCGCTAATGTGAAAGTGGCCTTAGGTGCAGAGAGCACTGAGCAGCACTTCTGCACCTTGTATGTTTTCAACAATGGTTTAGACCCCCTTTATCATACATACAAGACCTCTGGGGGGCATTTACATTTTATCATTTTTTGTATGATGCAATCTAACTTCAAAATCCATAGGAGCCTCAGTTAAACAGAAAAGCAGCCCACTGGCGTGACGTCACTTGCACCGCTGATCTGATCTGAAGGTCTGCTATGATTGGCAGGTCCAACGGAGTTTGTGACATTGCCTTGTGCCTTCATTCACTACACAGCACTAATTCCACGCTATAAAGGCTGATTAATGGAAGGCCGAGGCAGCTATAAACATGAACAGGAGATTTAAACCCATGCCAGACATTAACAGCACGTGATCCTAAACTGGGTATAGGAGTTTTTAGAGATTTTGATGGCCCATCCTCAGGACAGGTTATCAATATCAGATTGGCTGAGGTCTGACCCTCTGCACCCCTGCTGATCAGCTGTTTGAAGATTTGGAAGCACTCCAGCCAGCGCCGTGGCCTCTTCCTAGGCCTTTGACGTCACGTTTATTGGTCACATGGCCTATGTGCAGCTCAGTCCTATTCAAGGAGAGCTGCAGCCTCCTCAAACAGATGATGGGCAGGGGTCCTGGGAGTCGGACCCTACCGATATGATATTAATAACCTATCCTGAGGATAGGCTGTCAACATAAAAGATCGGGAAAAGCCTTTCAAAGGTGTATTTCCACCATAGAGTACTACAGCATACTAAACCATAGCATTCTGATCACATAGGGTTCAAACCCCAGGTGATCCACAGGATGAAGGGGCTGAAGCGCCTTCAGCTTTTCTCCTGCCCAGGGGCATTCTCAGCCACCCACTGCACATGGGCTTGCAAAACAGCATTATTAACGTGAACAGGGCTGTGTTGCAATTCAGAGCACGGCGAACGGTGGGAGTACAGGCTAACAAAAATGGGTTTCCCAAAAATTAAGCCTATCATCCCATAGAAAGGAGCAGAAGCACACAAGCTCGACAGCTGCTCCATTCATAGGGGGAGCGGAGGACCTGTCCCGTGGATCTTAGTACAACCCCTCTAGTCAGCAGTATGGCCCCTGCAGAGATCAGTAATTAATCGCATAGCCTAGCATCACCTACGTAAAAATGGCAGCCAAAACCAGACTGGTAAATCTAAATTTACATGGGAGGAAGTAAAAAGTAATAGCAATATTTAGAGAATGATGGTCTGCATGGGAGATCTCCAAACAGAATTCTTGGGAGTTCTATACTCCTGATGACAAACAAGAAGCATGTTTTACAGATGTTACGTCGTCCTCTTCAGATGCGGAACATCACAACATAAACAACGCGACTCGGTGCCAAGTGTCCGAATGGCCTACGCAAGGAAAAGATTACTTTGTGTTTGCTTTGTGCCCGGGAACTGCAGATTAAATTAATACACAACAGACACTGGAGGCTTTCATGAGGCTGAAAACACAACAAGATACTAATCAGGCACCGCGCTCATATGAAAAGAATCAGCACTGAGCACCAAAGGCATGTCTGTTCAAACGCCAGCGGGTACCTTGGCATCAGCCAGTGCATTGATGACATTTATAAGCGCCAACAGGGAACGGTTGATGTTGGCACCCTCTCTCAGGCGCTCGCCTTTGGCGTTTGTGGACGATGCTCTCTCTGACCCGGCTAGATCGATAAGGCTCATTTTGGCCACGCGAATGTCCTGGCTGATACTGGCTGTACGATCTTGCTGCTTGACATAAATCTAGACGAGACAAAACACAAGAGGCGTCAGGATTACACGGTTTCCTTAATGTTGGGTGAAGCCTTTTAAAAGTACTCCAAAAAGAGTTAAATGGGAAGGAACATAGAGGGGCATTTAGTAAAGTTTTTACGCCATTATTGTGTATATATTTGAGACTTTTGGAACAAAGTGGCGAGAAGGGGGTGGGGCTTTGTGGAGTTTGCATTGCCCGCCAGATTTATAGCTGAAGTCTATGCCAGCCCCTAACTGGTGAAGGCTTGAGTTTCTGGCACACTGAGTGCCAGAGATGCAACTCATTTATATTAAAGTGTAACTGTCATTCTTTTTTTAGTTTTCTCAATGTACAGTGGTCCCTCAAGATACAATATTAATTGGTTCCAGGACGACCATTGTATGTTGAAACCATTGTAAGTTGAGTAATTGGTTCCAAAGCCCCAAAATGTCATCCAAGATAAGAGAAAATGATGATTTAAGATAAATAAGCAGATAACTAAGACAGATAAAACAAGTTCTTATAACAAGCTGATAACTAGTATCGAATACATCTATTTTACCAGAGAAGAGGCCTTGATTGGTTGGATCTAAGTCTGAGACATTGTATGTTGAGTCTAGTTTCAACTTACGACGGGTCAGAAAAGACCATTGTATGTGGAAAATATTGTATCCTGAGGCCATTGTATCTTGAGGGATCACTGACCATTTTTGTAATATACTTTAATTACTGAAATCATACATTTCTAATAGAAAAATAGCTCTAAAGTGGTCCATTTTGAGCCTTAGCAATGCTCCTCTGTCTTCTACATAACAGTGGAGACTTGCTGAACACTGACTGTGATATGTAAACAGAAGACAGAGGAGCGTTGCTAAGGGACAAAATGGGCCACTTTAGAGCTATTTTTCTATTAGAAATGCTCAATTTCAGTAATTAAAGTATATTACAAAAATGGTCAGTATCACTGTCCCTATAAATTACACAAAAAAAAAAATTTTTTTTATATATAATAGTCTAAATAATCGTCCCTCATAGTTTACTAAAGGCAGCCATAAACATTTCGCCAAACCTGACAACCATCTACTCCCTACTGAGAACACATACATGCTTGGCTGAGCCCAGGATGTAATGGGTGGGAGGAGGGGGTTGAGTAGCTGTCAGCCAAATGCTCGTTTAGCAAACAGCTATCTAATGCGTATGGCCAACCTTAGATCCTGGCGATTACTGTGGAGTAGCATTGGAGCAAGTTTGACAATTCAAGTCAATGGGATCCATGACAAAATGGATCCATCACATGCATTATGGACCCGGCAAAAAGAAACCCATGACAACAGTGTCAGCATGCATTCACACGACCGTAAGCGTTTTGCGGTCCGCAAATTGCGGATCAGCAAAACAAGGATACTGGCCTGTGTACATTCCGTAATTTGCGGAAAGCACATGGACGGCACTATGACAGAAAACGCCTATTCTTGTCCGCAATTGCGGACAAAAATAGCGCCATGCTATATCTTTTTTGAGGGCCGCGGAACAGAAGTTCAGTTGCGGACACATTCATACGGTCGTCTAAATGAGCCCTCAACAAAAACTTATAACGTATAAGAAAAGGTAGAACAAAATCAAAAAGGCAACCAAAGCTTACCTGGAAAACCGCATGTGATCGGGACGACGTCGCATTAGCATCTGTTGGATGCTGCGTCCGGTTCAGGTTACCATTAGCCAACATTTGCAGTAGCTGCTTTGCAGATTTGGGCTTAGGATAGGAAAAAGACAAAATATTAGAATACGATTCAGCTATTTGCCAATTGATTCTTGGAAGTACGCTTTATGTAACAGCCCATTTATCCTGCAGAATCCAGAAGGAGGCATATAATGTCACCCCCAACCATACTCACATATAGTAGAGATCAAAGCAACGGTAATAATATAATATAAGAACGTGAGAAATCTGGACTTGGAACAGATCTTAGGTCTCTGTGGGACATTAAAGCAAGTGTTCACGATAACAAAGAACATAATGACCAGGGGCAAAACACGCAATTTCATAAGTACCCCGTTTCCAAGAATCTTGTATAGATCTCTATCTGCTCAGAACAAATCCCGTCAGGCACATCAGGGAAGTGTAACTCATTGATGTAATGCTGCATAGTAATGGCCGGCAAGCATTAAGCTTTTGCAGATGGTTTACATATAAAACTCAGAGCCACACTTATTTGTTACGGAAATGCCCAGAGACCAAAATTGTTTCCCATGAAAGAAACCATAGGGCAACGACAGGGGAGTCAGATTGCTAATCAGGTGCATCACAATGAGCATTCAGCTGACCATGAGGACTCGACATGACCATGTAGTGGAATAGGCACCATGTAACAGCGCCTACTGTGATTTCCCCGACAATAACTGAGGGTCTGCACTTAGGGAAAACAGTGGTCCCCTCCTTTATTCATGTAAAGCCTACCTGTTGATGCAGGTGACTTTTCAGAATATGTGTAAGTAAAGCAGATGAAAACAGCTTTTCTAATTCCGACACCTTAGGGGGAACCTATGGGTTGGTACTATTTCTATTATGGAGAACAGTTGACATACGTGATGATTACCGTAGGCTAGACAACTGCCCTCTTGATTTCTGTGGAAAATATATGGAACCAGGAAGGAGAGACCAGCAGGGTGTGGCGAGTATATTTTATGTTATTCTGTCCTTTTAGTCCATGCCCCTACGAGGATACTTCTACTAGCTATTCAACCCAGTCCACCACCTCAGTTCCAGTAGTGCATCTAATGACTTCCATGAACCCCTCAGGACTGCAGATGGGAAACGAACCATGCACATTTACCTGATGAAAGGAGAGGCCCTGTACTACAACCCCTTTCTGAGGATCTTCTCTGATTGCTAAAAAGCCTTTGGGTTCTAGAAGGTCCTGGATCTGTTCATTGTACACCTGAAAAAACAGAGAAAGGTTATTTTTAAGGGAGTAAAATCCTGCTCCAGTATACAGAGGGTAACATGACAACTCTGACAACGGCATGGGTCCAATGTTTGGTAAATCTACAGAAAGAGTCTCTAAGGTGTTATGGGAGCTCAGCGGTCATGTGTCATAAATGACATCATCGGTTAATGATAGGAACCATGATGCCAGCAGAATAGCATGAGACGAGATGGCCACTTGTAAAAGATTTGGGGGGGGGGGGCTATCATCAGAGCATATGCACTGGTTTGGCAGGGTATACAATAGGTAAGTAAAACCAGATACTGAATATCTGAATATTTTTATTTTCTGGTTGTAGATTTTTTTTCTCTATTCTTTGTACATAATTATGTTGGCAGCCGTCTTACACAAGCTGTAACATCCAGAGACTTCCTTTATAGCAGCCAAATGAACTTGTAGTCTGGGGTTGTTCATGCACATCTGAGAGAGAGTGATGTGGGTATACTCTGACCTGTGCAGAGGTCATTGTGCAGGGAGGGGGAGGAGGGGAGATGTGTTCATAATCCACTGCGAATGGTGGATCCTGTGCTATAGATGTTATATAGCACAGTCATTGTAATTCTGCTTGTGGTAATAATAAAAGGACTGAAGAAAACCAACCACTACTGAACAGTCTATCATGAGGCTCAGTCGGCTCAACAGTGAAAACTGTTGCATTTAAGGGTTTTTTTTAATTCAAGTACATATACCATGGAAATTAAAAAAAAATCCTAAGAACAATACTTAAAGGTGTTATCCAACCTTTTCCATGGTGGTGATCTCACTTACCTGGTTCCCACTTTTGGGTTCTGGCTTAATCGCTATCTTATCCCATCTCTCTCAACATCAACATCCGGTAGATGGGGGGCATGTAACCACTACAGCCAATCACTGGCTACAGTGGCAACCTGTAATCCATGCGGAACATCACTGGGTCATGCTGTGGATAGTGATTGGATGAAACAGTCACTTGACCCTACCCGGGAACAGGATGTTGATGCCGAGAGACAGGTGCTGCATGTACAGCCAGAGATTGAAGAATGGAGCCAGAACCGAGCAACAGGGACCAACTAAGTATCATCACCACCATGGGTCAGCCTCTCTCCGAGCTATGAAAAAAAGTTGGATAAATTACCCCTTTAGACAATAGCCGATTTCTTCTGATGACACATTGACAATGATCACCTGGTCCATACCTCCAGGTAGGAGATGAGCACCTCACAAGACTTCTCCTCCTTGATTGCGTCTATTCGCTGGTATAGTTCCACCATAGTGAGATACATGACTCCAGGGTCGGCTTCACTTCCCAACATTGTATGAGTCTTCCCTGCTCCAGTAGCTCCATAAGCAAAAACTAGAGGATTAGAGAAAAAAAAACAAAAAACAACATCATTTGTATAATTTAACAGAACATAAATGGATTTTCCAGTGAAATACATGGGTCACGTTTCCACTCCAGGCTAGAAATATTAGTTGGCTCTTAAAGCAAAGTTGTCATCATGAAAATACAGTCCAATCTGCAGGCAGTGTCTTATAGAGCAGAAGGAGCAGAGAGGAGGATGAGGCACCTCTTTAGCTCAGTGTCAGTCTCAGTACCTTGTCCTGCTGTGTGATTAGGACAGGTTTTGTGTGTACTAATATGACGGCTGCCATTTTATTTCTCCTAATGATTGCTCCCCAGACAAAACAAGCCATTATACCTAATGAAATGTATTTAGGAATATATTTATAATAAAGCTATAAAACTTTAAAGTGATATGGTACTCCAGAAATAGTGACTTAAAATTGGTTACCCCATTGTTCAGAGGGTCCATCGACATCGCAGCGGTGAGCAGGTGTAATTAGAAGTCTTCTCACTCACTTCAATGGGACGGCTCCTTCCTATACACTATACAGAGCCGTCCCATCTGCCCTCTCCAGTAATCATTTACTAGCACATCAAGCAGGTGAGATAATATTTGCATCCAATAACCCGATATCCTATTCACGACAGCGTCCCTTTAAACAAATTTGAGGACGAGTTTCCGTGTTTGACAAGCTACAAACAATGGTTCTCGGTTTGCAGACTCCTATGACTGTCTACATGTGAGCACAAAGCCTCTCGTGTGCTGCAGACGCCATGCAATGAATAACAGGCGGCAGGGATTATTTCTCTGAAGTGTTAATGAAGCGTAGCCGAGAACAAGCACTCATATTCTTTGTACGTCCATTGTTGTGGATTATTGCTCAGATGAACTGCACGCTGATCTGCCGCCGATCACACCAAGACCCACAACACAAAGAGTTATATGGAAATAAGACATCACAGTGACAATGAACCAGAAGTGGAGGAATAAACGCATGTGGCAGCGGCCTAAGGGCTAGCATGGCACACACTATATTTAGATACAGGGTTTGGGTAGTAAATGTTTTCCCTGGGTTAAGGAAAGTGTAGTTAAAGGGGTTATCCCACAAATAATATTCTAGCAACTGGATCTGAATACTTTTGTAATTACATGCCATTAAAAATTTATTATAGCTACTGAGTTATTCAATAAACTATCAGTATAGCGACACCTGCTGTTTGCCCTTTTTCGAACTTCTCTGTCCTGCTCAGTCCCATCCTTCAATTCCACAAGCTGCAGCAGGACACGCCTCCTGAGAAAGGGTAGAAGCAGATTTCGTCCTTCCACTACCAGTAGCTGCAGCAGACAGGACATGCCCCCTGAGCTGCAATTGGAGCAAAGAATGGGGAAGTCTCTGGATCCATGTGAACTACGGAATGGTTCCAGTTTTGTAAGAAAGAGGTTGTCAAATACTAGATTATATACGATTTTCATTTTTTACATTAAAGGGGTTTTCTCACAGGAGTGCCGGTACCTTCTCAAACAAATGATCTGTGGGGGTCCCAGGTGTTAGACCCCCACTGATCAGATACTAATGACCTATCCAGCGGATAGGTAATCAGTTTCAAAATCTCGGAAAACCCCTTTAATCATGTGGCAACCCCTTTAAGACTCTGCACAAACACGGTCGAGTGACATTATTATGACACCGTATAGGAGTAGCGGACGTGACATTACACTAGGAGTAGCGCCAGTGGCAGCGCGGAACCACTGGCTCTGAAGGGTGGCATACTGTCACAGTACACTGCTGCAAATACAGGAGCGGCAGTGTCCCCATTGTGATCACACTATAACCTGACTGTGTCACTACTGATATAAAAGGGTTGGCCAGGTTCAGAGCTGAACCAATACAAAACCCAATCTCCACTCATTCACCATGAACGTGTGGAGCATCGGAGCCTTTCACATTCTGATGCTTTCCCTTGTCCGGTGCTGCATTGTGCAAGACATGGATAAGCTAGGCAGAGGCTTCCACCTAGCAGTGTGCCCGGTGACATCACCGGCACGTAAAGGCTATGTTCATTATACATGCATTATACTTATTTTGACCTAAAAATTACTTTTTCAATTGGTCTTTATTAACAATATGGAATCCTTTTTTGTGTACAGAGCTGAGAAGCTGTACTAGCTGCCTGTGGATTTTTTCTCAATTCCGTCATCTGAGCAGCAGACAGACAGCTTATCTTTTCTCTCTGACCTTATAAACACTCATTACAGCTCAATCCTTACCTTACTGATAAGAATGTGGTTTTAATAAGCATTTATGACCTCTCAGTAGTTTACAGATAAGGGTAATTAGATGACCTGCACAAAGTGAAAGTACCAGTCACCCAGCTAGACAAACAGTTAACCCTTTGTGACTAAACAGCTCAATATTTTTAATAAACATGAAAATATGATTTTTAGCCAAAAATAAGTTAAATGCAATCATAAAAAAAAAATTTGACTCCAAAGGTGTACATAGCCTTTAAGGGCGGTCTTTAGCGCTGCTTTTACAGGATAGGGCAGCGCTAAAGACTACCCATCAGAGCCAGTGACGACACCGGGATCACTGCTAGGTGTAAGTCTCTGCCTAGCAGTGTCCAAATGTGAACAAAGAGCCCTTGCCCTACACACTAATGCTTAGTGTGTAAAAAGTTCCTATCTTCCACTTATTCATGGTGAATAAATGCAGATCGGGCCGACAACCCCTTTAACCTTCACCTCTCAGAATACGCTTTTAATGAATAAATATAATGTTTTAATAGCTTAACTGACACGCACAAAAAATAGGCGTCTAGTAGTGTTAGACTAAACGTAAAAATACACACATTATTCTGACCACTTCTTACTACTGATGTCGGCGGTGTGTAGCTCATAAAGGAATCACATGTGGGGAGTTGGCTTGGTGGGTATATAAGAGGCGATTTATCAGAGTTACAAAAAGGAATGATTAATTATAAATCTCGGAACAACCTTCTTAACCCCTTCAGGACATTTTAGGCATTTAGCGTCACATTCCACGAGCTATAATAATGTTTTCATTTATCCGTCAATGTCGTTGTATAAAGGCTCGTATTTTGCAGGAGCTGTATTTTTCACGGATACTATTTTAGGGTACTAACAACTCTTCTGGGGTGGGGAGAAAACCAATAGAGAGCTAATCATTCGACTTAGCGGTACACGACACAAGAGAGCACTAAGATAGTGATTGGCTACAGCGGTCACGTGGGGTATATGGGTACATCACTGCTGCAGCCAGGAGAACAAAACCTAGTGGGTAGGAGGGAGTGGCGGCACTGGAAAGGAGGCATTCACACGGTGTGTGTATGTGTTTTTTTTTTTTTTAATTACTTTAATACCTTCACTACCTAAGAAAAAAATACCTTAGACAATTCCTTTAATTTCAACTCTTTCAAAGGGATTGGCCACCTTTTGAGGGTTTTTGGCAAACCCTCCCTGCTGGCCAGACCTGCAAAAGGGAAGCATACTTACCTGCTCTCCGTCACTGGGTCCCAGCTCCATTGGTCCCCAACTCTGCTGCCTCACTCGGGTTTCCCACTGTCAACATCTGCTTTGACACTGCTGCAGCCAGTCACTGATCTCAGCAGACCTGCTCCCTTGCCTCACGTACCCAACTAACTTGACAGAAGGAGAGCAGGTCTCCGGCCAGTGACTGGCTGCAGTAGTGTCAAAGTTGATGTTGATAGCGGGGGACCCGAGCAAGGCAGCCGAGGACAGGGAGTGAAGCAGCTGGTACCCAGTGGTGGGGCACAGGTAACTATGCCTCCATTTTGCAGCGACGGGTAGGAGAGAGATTTATCAAACCCACCCAAAAAAGTGGCCAACTGCTTTAAACAAAGAAAACGTCCAAGAAGCCACATAAATAGTAATGCGATTTCTTACCTGAACAGTTGTAACCATTTAAGACCCCGTTGAGGATCTGCTTCGTCGTATGTTCAAACACATCTTGTTGGCAGCTCTGTTCGCCAAACACACGGTCAAATATGAATTTCAGATCCTTCCCTTTGCGCCTCGTTCCTTCGTGGCCTCTGAGGTTGGAGAAGACGCCTGATGTTTCAGGCTCATCAGGGTCAAATATCAAAATGTTGTGATCAACTACTTGAACCACAGAGTACTGGTTTCCTTCTTGCTCCCTTGAGTTTGGGGGGCGGACACGGACCACCACAGAGACGTTCCCTTCTTCAGCTGCCACAGGAGCAGCCATATTAAAATGATGTGACAACTGGTGTCAGATAGGCCTGTGGGGATACAAGAAAGTGGCACTGGTTATAATCAGCCATGTTATTTCACTGCCCCCTACTGACAGCAATCTTTTTCTTGGACCAAGGTCTCATTCACACACTTATGATATCCCATTATAGAAGACCTGTTATCTCCTGACGTCTGCATTAGTAAAGACTCATTCCCCATGTAATAACAATTCTAGAGCATCTAACATAGTTTATAAGGCCGAAAAAAGACATCTGTCCATCCAGTTCAGCCTGTTTTCCTACAAGTTGATCCAGAGGAAGGCAAAAAAAAACCTGTGAGGTAGAAGCCAATTTTCCTCACTTTAGGGGGAAAATTCCTTCCCGACTCCAATCAGGCAATCAGAATTACTCCCTGGATCAACAACAACCCATATCTAGTAACTATAACCTGTAATATTATTACCCTCCAGAAATACATCCAGGCCCTTCTTGAAATCTTTTAGTGAACTTACCATCACCACCTCCTCAGGCAGAGAGTTCCATAGTCTCACTGCTCTTACCGTAAAGAATCCTCTTCTATGTTTATGTACAAACCTTCTTTCCTCCAGACGCAGAGGATGTCCCCTCGTCACAGTCACAGCCCTCTGATAATTTTATGTTGTGCCATTCCTCTGTTATTCCTGCAAGAAGTTTATGAATGAATTACCAGCAGTCTGCAATAAAAATCCAGATGGGTGTTACTAGTTGGGGTAATGTCAGACTGCACACTGATAACATCCATATGGACCTTTATTACAAACTGCTAATAATTCATTCGGAACTTCTACAAGGAATAGTAGAGGAACAGCATAACAGAGTAACCCGTCAGCTCCCCAACTGACAGAAAATCCACAGGCAGCTAGTAGAGCATCTCAGCTCTGCACACAAAAAAGGATTCCCTATTTTTCAAAAGACCAGTTGAAAAAATGATTTTAGCTCAAAATGAGTACAATGCAATAATAAAAATAATTGTCCCCAAAGGTGAACAGTGGCTTTAAGGCACTTTTTTTTGCCAAACTTGATGGGAGGAATAGATCTGCATGTGGCAATCTTCAAACACAAGAATAACACTATGATGGCCCATATTCCAGTCAGTGAGGTCCGTTGGGCACCAATGGTATTTACAGTATGGCACAGATGTAAACAGAGCCCAATTTATATTCAGGACTGGCCCTGACAAAACCGACCAGTGCAGCGTCCCACATATTATGTGAAAAGGGACACCGCAAACTTTGTCATTGCTATAGCCATGTCACTTATTTTATTGTATGTGTCATTTTAGTGCTGCAAGATCCCTTTGGGCTGAGCTGTGCATTTAGTTATTTCACCACTAGATGGTGCTAGTCTGCCTCATATATAACTACCTAGGCAACTGGTTAGAACGGGAAAAGTGAGGAAGTGAGTTAGGGCTCATTCAGACGGCCGTATGATGTCCGCAAAAATACGGATCCGTTTTTTTGCGGACCCATAGACTTCAATGGGGCTATGTCCTGATTTTCACGGACAAGTATAGGGCATGTTTCAGTGTTTTTGCGGAGCTGTGGAAGGGATAAAAGAAAAGGGCCCCATAGAAGTGAATGTGGCAGCATCTAATCCGCAAAAAAACGGATCCGTATTTTTGCGGATAGCATACGGTCGTCTGAATGAGCCCTACGTTCAAGTCAAGTGCAGGAGGAGAGCAGAAGCAAGTCATCCATCTTGAGGCTGCCATTCTGCCTGACCCTGGCCAAGTCAGGTTTCATGTTGGCATTTACAATTTGTAAGCCGCTAGTATCTGAGCATCAACTGGATAACGAGAGTATGGCAGAGGTAAACACCATTCTACGGTTATTGGACTCAGCACAGACGTGATCAGGAATAGCCTCAGGCGCCTGGACACAAACTTTACAACCTAGGATCCAAGTTGTATTTATACCCACTGTGAACACTCTGGGCAGTGCGGATAGATATATATATATATATATATATATATATATACACACACACACATACACACAAGCATGCGTAAAGTATGGAGCAGACGTATTAATTCCTGCCATTCAGGGAGCCTGCCCTGTAGGATTGCTGTATTAATGTATATTCACTACATAGAGATATTATCCAGAGCCAGGACTAGTTCAAGAGGATTGACATAAGGAAAGAAGTGTAACTGGATTTAAAGTGAGAAACATAACTAAAGTCGCACTTTATTGAAATACAGCCCAAAGAGGAATTCTTGCAGAATCCTAACTTATTGCCAAGTAAAGCAATTGTAAACTGCACTTTATGCAAAACCATCCCAAGGCAAAAGTAAAGTTAAACTGTTTTGATACGTGCTGCCTCCTCATCTTCATTTTGCGTCCAACAGACGCTGGCGTCACGAAATACCAGGACCCTGCTGACCGACACCATAATACACCAACATCAAGGGCACCTTGCCTCACCACCCGGCAGAGTTCCTGAGAACCAGAGTGTCCCGATGGAATTGGTTTCCTTCTACACAACTGTACGCTAGCCCAGGAAAAAGTCACCAAACTGTGAGTAGAATAACCATCGGCACCATTATCACTGTGACATCCCCATCAGCTCTCACATACATCCCTGCAGCTGGTTGCTGCACCAGCACCTGCTAACAAAGTGAAATAAATGGGCAGGTACATGTCTGCCGAGACTGCAATGAAAAGCAAAACAGCACAATGCTGCAGCAGCGCCCCGCGGAGGCCAGCATGTAATAGATTAAACTGCATCACCGCGATCTTTACTATACTTACAACTTTCAGGTCCATAGTGCACATATTAATCAAGTCACGTGAGCCTACCTACCTTTCATAGCAGATGCCATCCATGTGTGATTGGTGGCAGTCTGTCCCCTGCACAGCGCCTCTCTCATCCATACAGCTGTGTCAGGTACTGCAGTTCTGATCCATTGACCTGAATGAGCACTCAAACAAGTGCCACGCATTGTCTTCCCAGGAAACACTCCATGCTGCTCAGCTGTTTAGAATGCCAGGAACTGATGCTTAAAGGGGTTCTCCAGGACAGGAAAATCATGGCTTTCTTCCAAATCCACAGGTTGTGTACCCAATGGGGCCCAGCTGCAATACCAGACACCACCTATGTACAGGTGTATTCAATGGGACTGCTGAGTACAGGGGTCACAGCAGAGCCATACTACTGAATGGACAAAAGACGCACAGGCGCACTACCGCTCCACTTTCATGGGGCAGTTCTGCGCCACTTCTGGACTCCTATTACTGAGATCACTGGAGGTACTGTGGTCTGATGCCCAGAGTTCTAAGGGTTTTCTGATGAACTATCCTGAGAATAGATCATCAGTAGAGTTGAGCGAACGTGCTCATAACGAGCACTGTACTGCTCGGATCCCCTGCGCTTGAATGGCCGCAGCCATCCGAATCCGTCCTCCTCACCCGACTGCAAGTCAGTGGGGACGGATCTGTTTGGTATGACACACTCGTGATCTTCGCTCAGCTCTAATCATCAGGAAAAAAAAAAAAAAAAAAAAAAGGAGGAAATCTCAGAAAACCCCTTTAACACCTGTCACATTCCTATAGCCAATCACAGCTCTGTGCAATGGTCACGTGACCTGACACCATTACGCATGATTTTCTCATGAAAAGCACTTCTTCCCTATACACAGGATAGTCTGGTGGGGTGTGACTGCTGGAGTTCCTCCTGATCATGAGAACGCGGGTCCTGTGTCCCTATCTGAATGGCGCAGTGTCTACCACCGCTTTATTTATCTCTATGGGACTGTCAGAGACAGGCGACCGCTATCTCCGGAAGTCTCATAGAGAGGACTCTAGCGGCAGCAGACATGTTAGCGCTGCTTATTCACGGGAACCCCTATTTTGGGGGATCAGCAGGGGCTGTGACTGATCGACCACCGCTAATCAGACACTTATGGCGGGTTTTTACACTGCCCTATTGTGGGGCAGATTTTTGAGAATGAAAATAACTACTGTGCCCATATAAAGATGCTGCCAATCACCCAACGAAGGAGCGAAACGCTGGTTCATCGGTGGGAATTCATCTTTCATGCAGACAGCTCAATCATCGTTTCTGGGCAGCAGATTGTACTGTGTGAACAGGGATCTGCTGCCAGAAGCAATGAATCTGTATGAGGACGAGAGAAGATAGCAGCAGCCATTGCTCATCCCTATACAGTGGAGTAGATCGCTGCATGTAGATGTAGCTTTTCACCTCCACTGACAGGCAGGCAATTATCAGGAAAGAACGCCTCCTTCCCAATAACTGTCTTCTCAGCTGTGCACTGTAAACGCGTCTTTATGGCCCATCCTGTTGTCCGGGCTTTTACTATTGATGGCCTATCCTCAGGATAGGTGATCAATATCAGATCGGCGGGGGTCCGACACCTGAAATCAGCTGTATGAAGAGACGGCACGCACAGTGTGTACGTGCCGTCTCTCTTCCTGTCCACTGTATTTCTATGGTAAAGCAGCATCAGAGCAGGAAGGGAGACGGTATGTGCACGCTGTGCGTGGCGTCTCCTCGTAAAGCTGATACCAGGTGTCAGACCGCCGCCAATCTGAGGATAGGCCATCAATATTAAAAGTCCGGAGAACACCTATAAAGGGGGTCTTCTCACTGCAGCAAACACCATGTATCATGTAGACCAGGGATGCCCAACCTCCGGCCCTCCAGCTGTTGCCAAACTTCAACTTTCAGCATGCCTGGACAGACTACAGCTATAAGGGCATGCTGGGAGTTGTAGTTTTTCAACAGCATGAGGGCCTCAGGTTTGACATCCGCGAATGTAGACAAAGTTAATACCAGGCACTTTCTAATGTATGAAACCCCTTTAATTTACATATGAGCACATATATCATCTGAATATAGAAACACTGCAGTAAATGTATTACAGCAATCCCCAGGGTCACATAGAGGCAGCACCTAGGTCACCAGAAGCTGTGCCATGGCTGCTGTGTTAGAGGGCACTCTGGCGCTGGGCATTCCCTGGTACAGCTGCCTTCACAGATCTGGAGGATGTAACCACCAGCGAGCCCACCGCTCACTGAGCACAGTGCCTATCACGTGACCACTCACCTGGTATAAATACAGCTGCTGAAAACGTCTCCAATTTCCATCAATATTCTGTAGTATTTTGATTATTTCCTAATGCCAGCCGCCAGCCCCGCCCCCATCTCTCCACATTTCCGCCAGACTAAGTTCAAATCAAGCGGGCTCTTCCGGACGCGGACGCTGATTGGAGGGTCCGGTCCTCTACGCTGATTGGCGAGGATGTGACGTAATTAAAGTGTGCGGTGTGTGTCGGGAGTTGTAGTCTGTTTAGGAGTATGTTTGAATTGTGGCGGAAGTTGGAGCGCAGCGTAGAGTCTTGTATAAAAAAAAGTAGTGCAGTCCAGTGTTTTCACATGTCTACATCACGCAGAGTACGCCAGCCATTGGGGGTCCATATATATTATTGGTATCTTTGTATGACGCTTGTGAGACTGCAACGTTTTTAAAAACGTTTTGCAAATCGAAGAGAAAAGCCTGACAGGGTTGGTGAGAAATATGAATTTTTCATACCTCCCAACTTTTGAAAACAAATCATGTGCAGCGCACAATTTTTTTCTGTCACTAGGCCACGCCTCTAACTTCGCCAAAACACAACTAAATACCTAATCCCACCCAGTCCCCTAAATGCCCCCACATAGTAATTATTACCCCCTATATGCCACCAGTAGTTCTTAGTTCTTAGCAGTAGCTATGCCCACATATGGGCCCCCTCATACTTGCGATGCCCAGGTATGTGCCCCCTCACAGAAATTATGCCCAGATGTGCCCCCTCACAGTAGTTATGACTAGATATGTGCCCCCTCATAGTTGCGATGCCCAGATAGGTGCCCACTCTCAGTAGTTATGCTCAGATATATGCTCCCTCACAGTAATTATGCTCAGATATTTGCCGACTCACAGTAGTTATACCCAGATATATGCCCCCACAGTAGTTGTGGTCAGATAGGTGTCCCCTTACAGTAATTATTCCTAAGATATGTGCTCCCTCACAGTAATTATGCTTAGATATATGCCGACTCACAGTAGTTATACCCAGATATGTGCCCCCTCACAGTAGTTGTGGTCAGATAGGTGCCCCTCACACTAGCGATGCTCGGATATGTGCCACCTCACAGTACCTATGCCCAGCAAAGTGCCCCCTGACAGTAATATGCCCAGTAAAGTGCCCCCTGATAGTAATATGTCCAGTAAAGGGCCACTGACCGAAATATGCCCAGTAAGTGCCCCCTGATAGTAATATGCCCAGTAAGTGCCCCCTGATAGTAATATGCCCAGTAAAGGGCCCCTGACAATAATATGCCCAGTAAGTGCCCCCTGATAGTAATATGCCCAGTAAAGGGCCCCTGACAGTAATATGCCCAGTAAGTGCCCCCTGATAGTAATATGCTCAGTGAAGTGCCCCCTGATAGTAATACACAACTCGTTCCCCAGCATCAGAAGAAGGATACACAGAGTTCCCAACCGACTCTGTGTCCTGCCCCGCCACTAGCCAGACCTGCAGTGTAGAGCGCCAGCAGGGGGGAGGAATGATGAAGCAGAGAGCGGATGGATGGCTCTCTGCTTCATCATTACAGGCAGCTGTCTCTGCTTCCTATGGAAGCAGGGACAGCTGCCAGAAAGCGGGACATACCTCCCCCGTACTGGGACCGCGGGATTGCAGATCTGGGACTGTCCCGCCGAGATCTCATAGCGACCCATAGCAAAACTTAGTACAGGTCCCCCTGCCTCCCCCAGTTTCTGAGTACGCATGCTTTTATCACTCGCATGCCATGCATTATGCAAAGTGCAACGCCCAAGATTTCAGATGACTAGCTGTTTAAAATTATTTTAATTTTAAAAAATGTAATAGACGAGTCACCAAGTTAAGCTAACTTCTATGTCAGAAAAAGTAGAACAGGCGTATTAGTAGTAATAAGTCAGAGCAAGAGGACGTGTATATTTATTTCTTTCTTTCTCAGATAGAATGACTTGTACGAAAATTCTCCCAGAATAAATACTGGTGACTCATGCTTCAGTCTAAGGTGTTGATCGCATTTGCATTACTCAGCCTATTAAAGGGGTTATCCCATCTTTGACAATGGGGGCTGCCGCCCCGCTGCGCTAATAGAAACTAATGGGAACGCACCGCGCATGCGCGGCCCGGCTCCCATTCATTTCTATTGAGCCGACGGAAATAGCCGAGCCAGCGCTCGGCTATTTACGGCGGCAGCATAGAAATGAATGGGAGCAGTGGCCGCGCAAGCGCGGTGTGCTCCCATTCGTTTCTAAGAGCGCCGCGAGGGGGCTGTGCCTAGCAGTGGCAGAAGATGGGATAACCCCTTTAAGTGTGATTAAACTTCCTCGAGAGATGTGTTAGAGCTGCATTGTAAGTGGCAGATAATAGATGTTGCACTCCTCCACCTCTGGTTTTTCCACCTTAACACAAAAAGCTTCTTTCACACATCTTTTGAACCATTCCATCTCTAAGATGTAAACCTCGCTGTTATTAAACAAGTGTTCTTTGTCCTTAAAGGGTTATTCCAATCGTAGACAATGGGGGTATATCACTAGGATATGGTCCCAGTGTCTGATAGGTGCGGGTCCCAGAGAACGGAGTGGGGAAGGTGGTGGCCGGAGGACCAAGCGCTCTCTCCATAGTACTCAATGGGAGCAAACTGTGCGTGCGTAGCCACCACTCCCTAGCGGACTGCATATTTCTCAATTTATTCATCCCAGACAACTGGCATAAATACTTTGATAAATCTCCTGCTTCCGTTCTATTATGAAGTTGGCTGCCTGCAGCCACCACCAGGGGGCGCTTAATGCATAGAAATTTATTCGGTTACTGTAATCTTCTGTTTGCATTTAACTACCCTGTGTATTTACATCGGGAAGATACAAGTAGTAGTTCAGTGTTAGGTCCCTTACCCCTCTGGCCCTGTAGAAGTTACTGGTATGCCTAAATTGAAGGTACGCCACTTCTCGGATTCCTGTGTGTCTGTAAGTACAATTTAATTCTCCTTATCTGTTCTGTGAGCTCCTGAGCTGAAAAGAAACATAGTTGGCAATAAGGGAAAGAACATCATAGCAGTGCAGTGCTGGCAGATTCCACAGAAGGGAGACACACCCTTCTTCTGAGTGAAATGTATCTAGCTGTGCATATGGAACAGGGAAATATACGGCAGACTAGGAAAGCCCAAAAAAGACCTTCTCCCTTAGAGTTATGATTGTACAAAGAAGCACAGTCATTATGCAAACTTTTTATTTCAACCCCTATAATGACTCCCCCTAATGCCTGGGCCCATCATATAGGTTATATGCTGCGTCTCCCCGTCGCACGGATAAAAAAATCTGGCAACAGGGGGAACAGCCAATATCAGGCTGCAACGGTGACCAGCCTCCCTAGCTTCACCCGAGATGCAGAAGCGGCCGTGTGGGGATCAGAGGTGACGCGGGGGCCCAGGTAATTATAACCTATATGAGGAGCCTGGGCATTAGGGTGATCATTATAGGGGTTGGATAACCCCTTAAATACAGAATTTTGGAGCAAGGATTGATAAAATGCCCCCTGAATGTTACCACTAATTAATGTGTTTTTTGCTGTGTTGTTCTTTTTTTCTTTAAAAAAATGCTGCAGCCAGATGTTAGCTGAAAAGAACAAATGTAAAAAATGTCTGAACAAATAAAACAGTACCCAAAAAGTGCTTGTAAAAAATATTATAAAATTCATGGTAGTTTTTACAGGCGAAACAAAGCCACAAAAAAACATGGTGGGGCAGATTATTAAATGCATCTGAATTCTATCTCAATTTGTGCATAAAATGGCATACATATCTTGCACAGGATTTATTACTCATTTTAGACACTTTGTGCTGCCTTAGGCTACATGCAGAAATAATGTTCCTCGTAATGGCCCTCAACAGTAATAATGCCCCCCATAGTGGCCCCCATCTGTAATAATGCTCCCCATAGTGGTCACCATCTGTAATAAAGCCCCCATAGTGGCCTCCATCTGTAATAATGTACCCCAGATGTATTGTTTCCTTTTAACAAAAAGAAAAAAAAATAAGAAAAAATACCTCATTCACTTGCATGCACAGATGCAGTCGCTCCTCTCTTCATTGAAAAGGACCTACTGAAGGGCCTGTGCTCAGCTTGATGACATCACCGCGTGCTCCCAGCATGAGCACGTAGTGATATCATCACGCTGAGCTCAGGTCCTTCGGCAAGCCCTTTTCAATGAAGAGAGGAGCGACTGCATCTGTGCTTGCAAGTGGATGAGGTGAGTATTTTTTCTAACCCCTAAAAGGCCTCATTGTCCTAATGTACCTTATTTTTAGCTTTGTAAGACGCATTTTTTTCTCCAAAAGTGGGAAAAAATGGCTGTGCGCCTTATAAAGGGAATACTAGTGAGCACTTCCATTATGGAAGTGCTCACTAGTATGTATTAGGTGCCGGGAGCAAAGAGCTGCAAGCGCTTGTGATCCCCCCCCCCCCCGTCTTCCTTCTTCCTGGCCGGCGCTTCACTGTCCTGACCGCGTACAGCGTCAGGACGTAGTGCGCACACTACGCATCACGTCAGGTGAAAGAGCAGCGCAGGCCGGGAAGACCGGGGAGCGCGACTTCTGCTGGAGGTGGAGAGGAGCCGTGGCGCAGGACAGGTAAGAGGAGGTTTTTTATTTTAATCTGATCTGAGGGCTAATTGGGGATGTGAGTGGGCTGATCTGAGGTCTGATGGGGGTATGAGTGGACTGATCTGAGGTCTGATGGGGGTCTGAGTGGGCTGATCTGAGGTCTGATGGGGGTCTGACATGGAGGGCTGATCTGAGGTCTGATGGGGGTCTGACATGGAGGACTGATCTGAGGTCTGATGGGGGTCTGACATGGAGGGCTGATGGGGGTCTGAGTGGGCTGATCTGAGGGCTGATGGGGGTCTGAGTGGGCTGAACTGAGGTCTGATGGGGTCTGACATGGAGGGCTGATCTGAGGTCTGATGGGGGTCTGACATGGAGGGCTGATGGGGTTCTGAGTGGGCTGATCTGAGGGCTGATGGGGGTCTGAGTGGGCTGATCTGAGGTCTGATGGGAGTATGAGTGGACTGATTTGATGTCTGATGGGGGGTCTGAGTGGGCTGATCTCAGGTCTGATGGGGGTCTAAGTGGGCTGATCTGAGGTCTGATGGGGGTATGAGTGGACTGATCTGAGGTCTGATGGGGGTCTGAGTGGGCTGATCTCAGGTCTGATGGGGGTCTAAGTGGGCTGATCTGAGGTCTGATGGGGGTATGAGTGGACTGATCTGAGGTCTGATGGGGGTCTGAGTGGGCTGATCTCAGGTCTGATGGGGGTCTGAGTGGGCTGATCTGAGGGCTGATGGGGTCTGAGTGGGCTGATCTCAGGTCTGATGGGGGTCTGAGTGGGCTGATCTCAGGTCTGATGGGGGTCTGAGTGGGCTGATCTGAGGGCTGATGGGGGTATGAGTGGACTGATCTGACGTCTGATGGTGGTCTGAGTGGGCTGATCTCAGGTCTGATGGGGGTCTGAGTGGGCTGATCTGAGGGCTGATGGGGGTATGAGTGGACTGATCTGACGTCTGATGGTGGTCTGAGTGGGCTGATCTCAGGTCTGATGGGGGTCTGAGTGGGCTGATCTGAGGGCTGATGGGGGTATGAGTGGACTGATCTGACGTCTGATGGTGGTCTGAGTGGGCTGATCTCAGGTCTGATGGGGGTCTGACATGGAGGGCTGATCTGAGGTCTGATGGGGGTCTGACATGGAGGGCTGATTTGAGGTCTGATGGGGTGTGCATGTAGACTTAGAAAAAAAGGACAAGACTGATAGGGAAAGAGATATGAATTTATGAAAAGGGGCGTGGCTTACAATGCATCACATTGTGCAAAAAGTCTGGAGCAAAAAATGGTGTCAAGTAAGACAACCAAGAGGTAGTATAAAGTTAGACAAAAGTATCTAAAGATGCACAAGTTTATCATCCAGCATGAACCACTACGATAAATTTGGCACATCTAGTCCAATACAAGCTATCCAAAGTGACTGGAGCCATTCTGCACAAGGGTGTTCTCCAACTTTTCAGGTCGATATAGAGACTATTTATTGTATTTATGATGTGACCTGAACACATCTCCAGCTCTGGAAGGACTTCAAAAACACACAGACTCCCATATGGGAACAGTATCCTGATGTTATAGAATCTTATAAGTACTGTGACGTATCACATTTAATAAAGTAAATGATGGCAGCATGTTCTGCCAGCCGTATCAGAGATAATTGCCAAATTATTAGGTGGAGCTCAGCTTTGATGTTAGTCGATGCTGTAACCGAATGAGAAAGATATTGGCATGTCCAATCCAGATCTGTGAATGTTTATAATGCGTCATCAATAGAACTAATGGAAACTTTGATGTCAGTATTTGTAAGTTTACATGTATATTTTCTGTTATTTTGGTATATTTTACATAGATATGCACCAATCAGCCGTAACATCCAAACATAATAATGCCAGGACCTGAGGTTTCCTAGCAGAACATTGAGAATCACTATGACTCTGCTGGCTTGATTCTAGTACATTCTGGAGACATCTCTTTTCCAGGCAAGGAATGCTCCTGGGACTCTACAGTCATGGCCAAAAGTTTTGAGAATGATACAAATATTAATTTTTACTCCTCTACTTCTCTATTCAAGTGCTGCTTCCTCTTCATTACACAATGCCCATCATCTTCCTTGCAGCGTTGGTGTAGTGTAATGACAAGTACTCGCTCCCTTCACTTGAATGGACCAAGTACTTGTAATTACGGTGCGCTTCCGAGATGATGGACAGTATAATTAACAGAAAGCAGCACTTGCATGGTGTGCCGTCTCCTCTTCAAACAGCTGATCTGCGGGGTGCTGTGTGTCAGACGCCCACTGATCAGATATTGATGACTTATCCTGAGGATAGGTCATAAATATAGACTGCCTGCACAATCCTTAAATAACTCTCTACAGCAGGAGTGTGCCTGAACTTTAGGTTCCCTGGTGACCAGTAAAGGCATTTGATAGTCTAGTGCTATTGGGATAAACCTGCATTTATCCTGCTTTATCTCTTGCCTGTATTCCTGCCGTGTTTTAAGTGTGTGCTGTCGTACCTGTGTGCCCCTGCACTTTCAAATTCAGTTCAGTTTGTGAACCCGGTTTGTCCACCCTGTCTGTGCTCCAGTCTGTTCCCCAGCTTTCGGCCTCGTATTGCCTCATCAGTACTCCGCCTACAAGTCTTTCCTGTGTGTGCATCAACTGTGCACTGCCTGAATTTCTAAACAGCATTCTAGGCTTGTTCAGACTATACCTGCGGTTTCCTGCATTTTTGGTGCATTTTCTGTACTCTGAGTTTTTGGTGGTTGCACAAGAGTTCCTGACCCCAGTGGCTCTGCTGCCAACTACACTGACACTATCTCAGGAGATAGCAGTTCACTAGCTTCCCTGCAGCAAAGTCCAGATCCCTGTATAGGGGTTAAAGGGTGAATACCAGGGGAGGACCAAATTAATAACCTTAGGGTTTTGCCCAAAGCGAAACTGGTTAGTTGTCACAGTAGGTTCACACTCGTAGATCAGATGGGCTTCCCCACATGCATCAACAAACCTTGGGCGCAGATGACCCTGTAGCTGGTTCTACAGTTGTCCTTTTTTGGACACTTTTGGTACGTACAACTACTGAGTATCGGGAACACCCTGCTGTTTTGGAGATGCTCCGACCCATTTGTGTAGCCATCACAATTTGGCTCTTGTCAGAGTTGCTCAGATACTTGCACTTAAACATTTTCCTTCCAAAACATCAGCCTTCAAGACATGACAACTCACTTATTGTGTAATATTTCCAATCTCATGACAGGTGCCATTAGAACAAAATAATGATTGTTATCCACTTCACATATCATTTTACGCCATGACACAGATGTAACAAACAGCTGGTTTTATTGGAAAAGCCATGGATTGTGAAAAAGTTCTCCTTGGATGGCTTGAGTTTACCAGTGCAGCTCATAGAAGTGAGTCCCATCTGAGGCATGTTAGTCACCTCTCAATGTTCTGGTGCTGCATTTTCCCTGGTACCTCCAGACTTCATGCACTGTAGTGACCTGTTTCTTCTACTTTCTAACATTCACATAGGCTACAAGGTTCTGCGTCATGGGTCCCATACTGCTGGTTCCGGACCATTGGTGTGTATGATGTTACCAGATGGGTTATTAAAGGAAATCTGTCACATGATTTGACTGTATTAAAACTATAAGTATGGCTATGTTCAATAAAGGGAGCCCAGTAACGCCCCCTCCTGTGCCCAGCCTGCCTTCTTACTGATCTAAAGCACTCCTCTTCAGGGCAGGAGTAACGCCCACATTAGCATGCTTGGCCGCCGCCCCCCCTCATCTACGGCACGGCAGCTCTTGAAACCACCCCTAGAGCTGCCTGCCTCTCCTCCCTCTTTGATGGGGCTTAGCACAGCTGGTACTCGGCGCATGCCCAGTGATGCTTTTGAAGTCAGTGCCTTGATAGGTAGCAGCGGGTGGTACTGCACCTGCGCGAGGTTTTAGAGGAGAGAGGCAGGCAGCTCTAGGAGTGGTTTCAAGAGCTGCCGTGCCATAGATGAGGGGGGCGGCGGCCAAGCATGCTAATGTGGGCATTACTCCTGCCCTGAAGAGGAGTGCTTTAGATCAGTAAGAAGGCGGGCTGGGCACAGGAGGGGGCATTACTTTATCGATAGTAATACTCCTCTGGGCTCCTTCAAGAGAAATTTGCATATCATAAAAACGTAAATAAAAAGAAAACTAGAAGTCGAAAGAATGAAGACTACAGCTGGAGAGAATGTAGTTTATTGAACATAGCCATACTTATAGTTTAATACAATCAAATCATGTGACAGATTCCCTTTAAAATGGACACTGCCAGGTTATTGAGGTATTTATCTTTCCTGGCTCAGTTATGATCTCTGGATCATATCTTGACCTAAACCTATTCCTGACCTCTTCCTTTGTCTTATCCCTGGGTTTGTTATACAGTATCTTTGTCTTTTTCTCTGGATCCCAATCTCGGCTTATGTCTGAGTATGTCTATAGTTGTCCTCATTTGACTGACCTCCTGTTCTGACCATGTCTATGTACAACTTCATCTTTTGTTTGCTGCATCTCACTGCTAATCCGAGATAAAGCTCTTGACCATGACCTAGGGAGTCCCTGCAACAAAGTCCACATCTTTGTTAGAAAGTTAGAAGTGTATTTGAGTGAAGGCGACATCGTATGGAGGTGATTTTCCTGGTCACATGACCCTCCATCAGCAGCCATTTTATGGACAAGAGCCATGTGTGGACAGCACAAAAGACTTGACAAAGAAGGGGCAGACCTTATGAAATATAGAAAATGGCACATAATTTCTACAAACACTATATTAGTAAATGTCATATCATTATCTTACAAAACACATTGGTCAACAGTAACCAGAAAGTGGCCAGCCGCTTTAAAGTTACATTGTTGATGAACAATTGGTTTTGCAAAGGATTTATAATTGCTGAAGGGAATCTCATTGATGATTGCCAAGTAGACGGGTGGAAGATTGCCTCCTCATGTTAGTTTTTCTCCTGTAAACATTTTCATCCATTCAGAGTTTCGCACATTGAAACCTGCTTAATATATTCCACTCCTCTCAGAACTTGGTTTTAGACACATATAAATCTCATCTCATTAAAGGGGTTGTCTCACCTCTTCTCCTTTGCTCTTCAGTGCAGGACTTTTGGCACTCTAGGGGGTGGTTTCTGTTATTGTGACTGGCAGCGCTGGGATGTAGTAACCCCGCCCTTTGTCTGGTTGTGCGCACTCCCGAGGATGACAACCTTCGTTCTGCCGAGGAATACAACAGCCTTAGCGCAGCACCCTGGCGCCTTCACTTGCTCGCCACCCTGTTTTGTTCCTTTGAACTGCTCCCAGGTTCCTGCCATTGCGGGGAGCAGCTCACAGTACATAAGGTGGTCGGGATGGTAAGGAGCTACTGCGCATGAGCAGCTATGTGCGCTCGCTCCGGCGATCCCAGCCACCACAGAAAGCCGGCGCTTCACAGCTAACTGAGCAGACGCGGCCACCGCTGCTGGATTGCAGCGGTGGCCGTAACCCCTGACAACAAGCAGTGTATAAGGGACTACAAAATGGCACTTTACCAGAGGAGGAGACAATATTGTATGAAGAAGTATATTAGTAAGTTCTTTATCACAGCGTTCTGTTTAACATATATAGTAATGTTCTAAGTGAGACAACCCCTTTAATGAAACAATCTTTTAAAGCTGCCATCATCGTAGTACAGCTGAGCCCGTAATGAATTCCAGGACTTTCCGGAAATACAGTGTTAATCACAAGCCTCCATATCTGAATCTTCTTCACTGATTCTATTCTCTTAGGTACTTAGAAGAAAGCATGCACCATATCCTGAAATAGCAAATATACTTATTGTGGTCTCTTAGCCCCCTGCTATGAAGATGTCAGATGACTTCATATACTCCAGGTTAGAGGCATTGTTTTAATAACTCACTTTTCCTTGGGGTGTAATGTATCAGTAGAAGTGATTGAATGGTATAGGTCATACTCCATGTATGTGTAATGCAGGTAAGATGAAGAAGTACTTCTCATATACTAATCAACAAGTGTAACCTATGTATGTTCCTTATATATGTTCCCATGGGATTAGATTATTCTGGCAAAAAGGCTACTGTTTTTGTTTTTTTGAGGAATGCCTTACGTCTTATGAAGCACAGCCTAATCCAATTTACTATATTTAGGATCTAGTGGACTGTATCTAATTATGGGAGATTTAGTAATGGATTTCCCGTGAGGTGACAGATTTTGTCTGGTCCGTACCATCCAAATGATGCATTACTTACATTTTGGCTCTGTACCTCTGTCATAAGTGTCCCCAATCATGTCCCTTATTAACCAGACTCCTTGGTTTAAACGTAGCCTAACACTTGAAGCTGAACCAACTTGTATAAACTGCACTTTGAAGGTCCACTCTTTATAAAATGCTGGATTACACCTCGGGAAATCATTCTCTAATTTTTCAACTGAAAATATTTAGGTGAGAGTTCCATAATAATAATTGCAATCTCATGTTCCCTGTTACTGATTAACGATTCAAAAGTGGCGATTTGACCTGATTGACCTGATTTGTGCAGGCAAAATCGCTAGCGGATCACAGCATAACACTAGTGGATGAGATTTTAGAAATCTCATATACATGCTGCAGAAAGTGACCGAGCAGAAAAACAAGTACGCTATGATTTTTAGATGATCTGTTTTGGATGTGCCATGGATTTTTACCTTGGGTTTCACCACTTTTCATTTTTCATTATAGATGCTGTGGAGCAATAAAAAAAAAGTTTTACCGTAGGTGTGGTCAGTGGAAAAATCATGGAGATATGCACCACTTTGGTCCTTGTTGTAGACCAAACACTCCCATTGAAGTCTATTGGTCTGTGAAAAACCACTAACACAACACAGAAGACTTCCATGTTTCATCTGGTTTTCACTGACCACTAATAGGAGATTCTCTGGAAATTAATTTTCTGTTGAGCAGTGTCTGTGGAATAGGTATGACACATGGAGGACAAAACAGACACATGGACCTAGAACGGATCCTTCATGGACATCTTTACATATGAAACATTGACGGATTTTCAATGGACGTCAAACAGAGATGAGAACTCAAGGGGGTTGTCCAGGTTCCTATGCTTATTATAGGTCTTTTGTCAGATTGTGGGGTCTAACACATGGCCCCCCCGCAATCAAGGTAATGGGAGCTTAGCAGCAACCATGCATGGCCACAGTGGATGGAGCTCTTGTCACGCGCAGGTGTGGGGGGGGAAACCAAACCGAGCGTAGGAGGGAAAGGAGATAAGGCCTAGAAACTAAGGAAGGAAGATGGACACCTCCTACAGGAAACCCTGTCTCAATTCCTGTATACCAGTATGAACAGGCCTCAAAGGTAGGCAAGTTCATACACAGGAACCTAAACACCGAACTGACCCTACAGGACCCTGGAACTAATGTCAGGAATGAGTCTACCTGTTCCTCCAAAAGGAAGGACAAACAGGAGTCTCCCTTAGGCCTAATAACAAAACAACAGGGAAAAGTAACAAAACACACAGAAGGGAAAAGGAAACTTATCTTTCAATGAAGAAATGGAGGCTCCAGGATCTCAGCTGAGAACCAAACTACTGCTCACCACAACAACAACTGAAGCTATAAACCGCAAGGAATAGTGGGAGAAGAAGCAATAAATAGGGGAGGGACAATTACTACACCAGGAACACCTGAGGGAAAAGGGTGTGGTAAATACCAACAACAAAAAAGGAAAACATGTCAGATTATACCACGTGTTGCCAATCTGACAGACCTCCTGTTACCTGTCACAGGAATGTCCGTGACAGCTCTATGCTGAACAGCTAATTGATGGTGGCACCGGGTGTCAAAAACCTACCGATCTGATACTGATGACCTATCTTATGATATAAGTAATCTATCTAGAGCCCAAACTAATCCTCCGATAAAACTTACTGATGTACTTTAATTATCAAATCTGCTCTGTTCTCCTTTTCTCCTTCAGCAGCTTTCTTGTGGTTCTGGAAGTTTCGTCTCCACGTTCGTTCTGACACGGTCCCTGTGTGTGTCCCTGATGGGATGAAGTGGGCTGGCTGTCTGGCTTAGTTCAGTAGATAAACCAGCCCATTTTTCTGTCTCTGTGACAGAGAAAGGGACTGGCTTAGGTAAGGAATTGAGTTGGACAACCTCCCACTTTTATTATGTCACTGACACACATACAGTAACTTTTATTAAAGGGTTTCTGTCACCAGAAATGACCCTATTAAACCAAGTGTCATTTGCAATGAGCAAATGACACTTGATGCCAGTAATGTTACTATTATAGTCCTCAGTAACGCCGTTTTGCTAAAAATTACGATTTTATAATATGCTAATGACCTCCCCTAGGTGCAGTAGGCGTGAACCTGCACCTAGGAGAGGCCGTAATTATGCCTCTTACCACGCCCCCGGTCGCGCTGATTGACAGGGCCGGGCAGCCAGCTCTTTCGGCTCCCGGCCCTGTACGATCCGAAATCCCGCGCCTGCGCAGTAATGAAGCCGGGACCCGGGCGGGCGCCGGCTCTCAACGCGCGCTGATCGCAATGCGCAGGCGCGGGATCAGCGTGCGTTGAGAGCCGGCGCCCGCCCGGGTCCCGGCTTCATTACTGCGCAGGCGCGGGATTTCGGATCGTACAGGGCCGGGAGCCGAAAGAGCTGGCTGCCCGGCCCTGTCAATCAGCGCGACCGGGGGCGTGGTAAGAGGCATAATTACGGCCTCTCCTAGGTGCAGGTTCACGCCTACTGCACCTAGGGGAGGTCATTAGCATATTATAAAATCGTAATTTTTAGCAAAACGGCGTTACTGAGGACTATAATAGTAACATTACTGGCATCAAGTGTCATTTGCTCATTGCAAATGACACTTGGTTTAATAGGGTCATTTCTGGTGACAGAAACCCTTTAAATTCCTTTTACAAAATATTCAGATAATGTTATATGTTGCTAGAAAACCCCTTTAATGTCTTTTGTCCGAATACTCTTTGGGTCACAACATCACTTTTGCAATTTATTGGTGTGCCATAGATCTTTCTACTACTAATTGACGTCTAGTCCTCTATGAGGCCCTGAATTAAATTAAAAGGAGTGCAGATCTCATCTACCTTTGTGATACTCTTTGGGTTTGACATGGTTCTACAGACAGTCATGCCCCATATTATTGAGCATCGTAGGGATCCTACCTCAAGGATTGTCTGTTTAGTGAAAGATGATTTTTAGTGGAATCCCCCTTTAACCCTTACACTCCCAGCGCCATACTGCTACGGCGCTGTGATCGGGCGGGCGCAGGAGCTGCGCTCGCCCGATCAGCTGCAAGGGTCCGGCAGTGGACGATAGCCGGACCCCTGCTGTATGCACCGGCATCGGTGAAAACACCGATGCCGGTGCATTAACCCTCGCACTGCCGCGGTCAGCGCTGACTGCGGCACGTGCGATGTCTGTGGTGGGAGGGAGAGGCCATCGCCCGCCTGCTGTGACGGGGACCCGATGGCAGGGAAGCCAGCCCAACGCCTTCCTTAGGCATCGGGCTGCCTTCTACGGAAGCCTGTGAGATCCAGCCCCCACAGGCAGCATGCTGTAAGTGTATTACACTGTGTAATACACTTACAGCCAATGCATTACAATACAGAAGTATTGTAATGCATTGTGCAGGGAATCAGACCCCCAAAAGTTGAAGTCCCAGACTGGGACAAAAAATAAAGTGAAAAAAAAGAAGTTGAAAAAATAAAGTTTAAAAAAAAAAGTTTCAAGTAAAAAAAAAGTGTCATTTTCCCAAAATAAAGTTTAAAAAAATAGGGAAAAAAAAGAAAAGTAGGCATATTAGGTATCGCCATGTCTGTATCGACTGGCTCTATAAAAATATAACATGACCCACCCCACTAGGTGAACGCCATAAAAATAAAAACAGTGTAAAAAAAGCCATTTTCTGATCACCTTGCCTCACAAAAAGTGTAATACCAAGCGATCAAAAAGATTAATCCCAAAATGGTTTTCAAAACCGTCATCTCATCCCGCAAAAAATGAGACCCTACCTAAGACAATCGCCAAAAAAAAAGGACAGTTAGAAAATGGCAACAGAAAAACAAAATTTAATTCTGTTCAAAAATTCATTTACTGTGTAAAACTTAACAAAAATAAAAATAATAGACATATTGGGTATTGTCGCATCCGTAACAACCTGCTCTATAAAAATATCACATGATTTGCCCCTTCGGGTGAATGCTGTAAAAAAATTTTTTTAAAAAACTATGTCAAAACAACTATTTTTTTTCACCTTGACTCACAAAAAGTGTAATACCAAGCGATCAAAAAGTCCTATGTACCCCAAAATTGTACCAATCAAAACGTCAGCTCATTTAGCAAAAAATGAGCCCCCACGTAAGACAATAACTCAAAAAAATAAAAATCATTGGCTCCCGCAAACCAATCCATCAAAAATCCATATGGCAAAATCCATATGGCGCTCCTTCTGTTCTTAGTCCTGCCATGTGCCCCCACAGCAGTTTATCACCACATATGGGGTGTTGCCGTATTCAGGAGAAAATGGGTAACAAATTATGGGGTGCTTTTACCCCTTGTGAAAATGAAAAATTTGGGGCTAAAGCAACATTTTATTGGAAGAAATGAAACTTCATTTTCACAGCCAGGTGTTTCCAAATTCCGTAAAACGCTTAGGGGGTCAAAGTGGTTAGTACCCCCCTTAATATATTCTTTAAGGGGTGTAGTTTCCAAAATGGGGTCACTTTTTGAGGGTTTCCACTCTAGGTGTACGTCACGGTCTCTTAAAATACAAAAATGGTGCCTAAAAACAATTCTAGCAAAATCTGCCTCCAAAATCCATATGGCGCTCCTTTCCTTCTGACCACTGCCACAAACCCATAGAGACGTTTACCACCACATATGAGGTATTTCTGTAAACTGCAGAATCAAAGTTATGTATATTGAGGTTTAGTTTACTGTTAACTCTTGCTGTGTTAAAGAAAAAAATTATTAACGTGAATAATCTACGAAAAAAGTGAAATTTTGAAATTTCATCTCCATTTTCCTTTAATTCTTGTGGAACACCTCAAGGGTTAACAAAGTTTGTAACATCAGTTTTTTATAATTTGAGGGGTATAGTTTCTAAAATGGGGTCATTTATTAGTGGTTTCCATTAGGTAAGCCTCACAAAATCACTTTCTAACTAAATTGGTGCTGAAAAAAATGGTTTGGGAAATTTAGTTGAAAATTTGAAAAATTGCTTGTAAACTTCTAAGCCCTCTAACTTTCTAAAAAAATAAAATGACATTTACAAAATGATGCCAATATAAAGACATATGGGGAATGTTAAGTAATAAATATTTTATGAGGTATCGCTTTCTGTTTTAAAAGCAGAGAAATTGAAATTTTGAAAATTTTTCAAAATTTTTGGTAAATTTTGGATTTTTTAATAAATAAAGGTGAAATATATTGACTCAAATTTATGACTGTCATGAAGTACAGTGTGCCACAAGAAAACAATCTCAGAATGGCCTGGATAAGTAAAAGCGTTCTAAAGTTATTACCACATAAAGTGACACATGTCAGATTTGCAAAAATCGGCTTGGGATTTAAGGTGAAAAGTGGCTTGGTACTGAAAGGGTTAAGTCCCTATTTTTCTTATACATACAGTATATGATCAAAATCTGTTATCTATATTAAAAACGGGTTTTACTTTTCCCAAACCTTGTAGCAAAAATATCTAACAACAAATTGTCCGCTGGTGATATCAGTGAGCGTTGAATGATGTCTGATTGCATTCTTGGCCACAGTATTTGATTTCAATCTTGGTCTGGAAGTTTGTAGAGTGCAGCAGATAAGATGCCGTCTCTGTTACCTGGGACTTTGCTCATTAATGTTAATGGGCGCTCTGATGATGACAATGTGTATCTCCAGTGCAGGATTTAGTTCACTCTTAAGTAGCTGTGATGAGAGCTATGATTATCTTGATAAGAAGTCTCCTCTCACAGACAGTAACACAGAAATAAAAGTGATGACTACGGCTGAAAGGGCAGCTCTCCCAGTTAAAGTAGACAGAAAGGATTTTATTAGCCTCCCTGTGAAAATCTGGGGCATCAACTCTAACTGGGAGAGCTGCCCTTTCAGCTCTATTCATCGCTTTTATTTCTATCAGAGGTTATATGTGGTTAAGCCGCGGCCACATTAACCTTTTCATCCTTTTCCCTTCTTTTTTTTAATTTTGTTCTTTAACCTTTTTCTTTGTTTGCTTATGTTTGTGTTATTTTACCTCTGGCATGGGTCAGAATTTAACCCTTTCAGCTCCGGAGGTTTTTCGGTTTTGCGCTCCCTGCCTTGATACAGCCATAACTTTTTTATTTTTCTGTTCACATAGCTGTATGAGGGCTTGTTTTTTGCAGGACAAGTTGTACTTTCCAACACCACCATTTAATATTGCATATGGTGTAGTGGGAAGCGGGGAAAAAATTCCAAATCGGGTGAAATTGCAAAAAAACCCACAATTCCGCTACAGTTTTATGGGTTTTTTTATTTACGGCGTTCGATGTTCATTAAAACTGACCAGTTACTTTCATTCTACTGGTCAGTACGAATCCGGCGATACCTAATATGTATAGTTTTTTTTGCGTTTTGATAGTGATAAAATAATTATAAAGTTGGAATTTTTTTTTCTTTTTGTCATATCTTGACCCCTATAACTTTTTGGTATTTATGTGTACGGAGCTGTATGGGAGCTCATTTTTTGCGGGGCGATCTGAACTGATACCATTCTGGGGTGTGTATGACTTTTTAATCGCTTTTTATTTAATTTTTTTTAGAAAAAAAAGCAAATCGGCCATTTTGACGCTTTTTTCCGTCACGCAATTTGCCGTATTGGAATTTTTTTTTTAGATTTTAAAAGTATGGGCGTTTTCGGTCCTGGTGATACCAATGATGTCTATATTTATTGTTATTTAGGTATTTATTTTTTAATTATACAGAAAGGGGGGTGATTTAAACTTTTATATTTTTTATTTTTTTATATATTTTTTTTATTTTTTTTTAATTTTTTGTGATTATTTTAAGGCTCACATATGAGCAAATAGATCATGTTTTTTCTTTTTGAGCAATCACGGATTTTAAAAACTCCATTTAATGTCCCTTTTGCTCATTTCTTAGTCTGGCCTGCCATCTAGTGGCTAAAATAAAAATTGCAGCATGAATGCTGTAAACCTCATCAGCAAGGTTTACAGCATTCAAACCCACTGCAGGTGCCCTGATTTGCCACAGGGGGCGTTCGTGGGACACCCGGAAGCGAGTGCTTCCGGGTTTAGCACTATTAGATGTCGTGATCTCACATGATCACGGCATCTAATTCCTTTAGTTACTGATTGTCTATATCGGTAATTAGAGGCAAGTCTCTGCTGTTTGAAACAGCAGAGACTTCCCGGCCATGACACCCACCGCACGTTCCCGTATCGCCCCCGCTGGGGCTGAAGGGGTTAAAGGGATTTTCCAAGTGTTTTATCCCTAGGATAGGTCATCAGTATCTGATCGTTGGTGGTACGACTTCCAGGACTCCCGCTGATCTGTTTGAGTAGTGTGTGGTGCACTGTTGAGGGCCACAGCTTCCTTTTTAGTAACGGTGCAAGGGTAAGCTGCGAGGATGCCGCGGCGCTTATCGGGGCACCGCGGCCTTTTCAAGCAGCTGCTCAGTGGGGGTTCTGGAAGTCTGATGCCCACCAATCACATTGATCACTGATGACCTATCCTGAGGTTATGACTGCGCATGCGTGGTCACATCCTCAGGATAGGTCATCAGTATGTGATTGATGGGCATCCGACATCCAGAACCCCCACTGAGGATACGTTGCACTGTTGCTGCCAGGAAATTTCTTCTTTATTGTTCATCACATACTGTATAATGTTTAAATGTGGACTATTGTGGACTAATTCCATCATACAATTCAATGAAGAAAAAAAATCTCCAGTCTAGATGGGGCAATTTATTACAAGAAAATTACATACTGTGTATGGTATATACTTGAGGGCCAAATGTTGAAACTGAAGATCATTACAATGTATGCATGGTATCCCTTCATCAGATTCCCTGACAATCAGATACAAAATGCAACTTGACTTTCTTGAGTCTGACTACTATTAACTTGAGCAGACTTTTACATTTCCACTTACACTTTGTAGTTCTAGGATATCCTATTATATAGGTATACTATATCTTGACATTAAGGGGTTTATGGAATTAAATCTATTGATTGGGCTTACATGTTCATTTATTCCTTTGAATACTTAAAGGGGTTATCCCATGTAATAAAGTTTCAATTACTGTGTTCTTTATCCCACCACATGCAACTTACCAAATACATGTTGTAATCGATTCCTCCTCCTTTCCTCTGTATTTGCATTTCTTCCTCTGAGTTTTGTACATGTGGTTGCCAATGGTTACAGCCACCGCAGCAATACTGCCATGGTGGCCGCGCTTGCGTGGTGTCCCTCCTCTGTCTTATTGTATTCTGGATAGCCAGCTTCACGGGATCGCGCATATCTGCACATGCGTGGTCATTCTCTTGCCTCCCTTCGTATGTTTATTCATCTCGTATGACCTCTCAAAACCCATTTGTCCTGTCATTTCTAGATGAGATGTAATCTGATCTTTCAGTGAGCAAGCAATTCATCTGGGTCAGTTTAGAACAGGGGAGAAAGAAACTAGCTAATAACTTTGATAAAAATAAAAAATAATTCCACGGCACTCCCACATATGTGTTTCAAAGATGGTGTTCTTTATTCACCAGAGCGACGTTGAATAAAGAACACCATCTTTGAAACACATCCGTGGCAGTGCCGTGGAATTATTTTTTTTATTTTGTCTACATTGGATCACGTCCACAGCCACTGGCACACCGAATTGCTACCTTTGCTGTGGTGCCGCTTTCACAGTATTGCTAATAACTTTGATAAGATATATTACAAAATTTCTTATATTCTCATATAAGCGTATATTGATACGCAAAGATGTGTAAAAGTACCATTACCATTTAAGTGTATATAAAGTGTGTAATCTGCTTGTCATCATTGCTCCATCCAACAGATACATGTCTTACATTGTACTGTAGCATGTTTTTAAGCTTCCCAAAGCCACAAAATGTCATTAAAGGGGTTAGCCCACTAACAATACGTATTCCATATCCACAGGTTTACAGTTGTGTATCTAATTGCTGGGGGTGCATGTGATTTATCACAAGACGGAGGTCCTGAAGTGCCCCATGAGAATGGAGTGGTGATGAACATGAATGACCACCACTCCATTCACTTCTATGGGACTGCCATGTAAAGAACATGCTCTTTCACCCCCCTTCGACTTCCAGCACCATAGTACAGACTTTTAACCCACAGCATGTCAGTTTATCTTGCCAATTTTCACTACAGATTTTACCATTTGTACATCTGGTGAAATCCATCACAAATCTGCATAAGCCACAACAAAATCATCTGCGGTGGATTAATCACTGTTTTTGATGGAACCTTAAAACCAAACCCACATGACATCTAATAACTACAGACATGTAACATGTAGGGTTTACAAGTTATTGTTTCTCCTCTACTGGAGTTGTAGTTCATCTTTCTCAAAGTTGGGACATCCAAGGCTTGGTGAATAGGGAAAGGTTCCAGACTGGGCTGCACTTTTCAGAGCGATGACTCTGTATTAGGGCGTATTCAAACTACTGTATGTACTTTACCGTCTGCAAAACGGGGATCTGCAAAAAATACGGATGACAACTGTGTGCCGTTCGTGTCTCACTTCTACCTAATTTGCAGTCCTGCCTTTCTGCAAGTGTTATTTCGCCTTCTTTGTCTGTTCTGTGAACCCTGGAGCTGAAAACAAATATAGTTGAAAGGAAAGGAAAGGACTCACACCGGTACAGTGCTAGCAGATTCCACAGAAGGGAGACTCCATATGCTTCTGAGAGAAATGCATCTAGCTGTGCTGCTGAAACAGGGAATAATATAGCTGAAAATACACCAAGGAAACCAAAAAGACCTAATGCTTCACCGCTATGATTGCACAAAGAAGCACAGCCATTATGCAGACCATCATTAAAAGTTAAGTTTTAACTTAAGTTTTAATTATCTCACCATTATTTATGATTTGATGGTTAATCTGATTCAGGTTGAGATGTGAGGGCATGGTGTATTGTATCTCTCTACCCTCAGATGTGGCTAGTGTTCACTGCTATTCTTGTCTTGTGTCTTCCCTAAAAAACTAAACATGGGTCCACTCAAGGGGGGGGGATCTTCTACAGAATTCCATGCAATATGGATATATCCTTGTTTAGTACAAGTCATTGAGATAAAGATAACATATGTTAGTGATTAGTTTCCATCTCCAGGGTCTCGGTATGTTTTCTGTCCAGTTTTACAGAATTGTAAGACGTTCTCCATGAATCATTTCCTCCTATATCTCATCAGTCCTCAAATGTGAATTAAATTGTTCAGCCAGAAGACTACACCATCACTGATCAACTCAACTTCATTTGGATGCCCACAGATTAAAGCCGCAGACAAACTGTGATAGTTAATTGCTTCCAGAAAACTATGCAGCCAAGCCTTTGTGTGAATATTATACATGAGAATGTGTAATGCCTGGAAAGTCTTGACACATTTATTGACCCAAATATAAAATCAACATGCATTACCATGTCCTGAAGAGATCATTATCTATGAGATGTTTCGTTAAAGAACAGGGTAACGTCAGTTTATTACAGCTACTATGAGGTCCAAAAGACCCTAAAAATATTTTATTCTTAAAGGGGTTATCGCAACTTGCCTTATTCGTCCCTCCGAGCCTGGTTCCTTCCGGCAAAACCGCTCAGTAAGGGGGCTTGTAGCTTTTCTTTGATTGATTTACTGTTCAGCGCTATGATGACGCAATGACTCCGCCTCCGCTCCCTGCGTGCGCGCTCCCGTCTAGTCACTGATGCTTTTGCATCTACGCCTCTGCTTTCCGATTCATCTTTAGTCACTGTACACAAAATCAAGGAATGGTGAGCATTAGAACTTTCAGTTTGATTCAAATTATATACACCATACTGATTATGGTATGCAAAGAAACGGCGATATCGCAATCACAGCATTTATGATTATGTTATAAACCATGTATAGGTACCTCTAGGCACTATGTTGAACATACTCTAGTTCTAAAAATTACTTTATTATAGTATTTTTGATGAATATAACATATTATTTGCATTTCTTTTAGCTTAGTGGTTACGTGGTGCATACATTGTTCACAATACGTGCTTTACTATTGTTGCCATATGTGCTTTATTAGGGTGACTATAGGTGCTTTATTAGGTTGACTATGGGGGCTTTATTAGGGTGACTATGGGGGCTTTATTAGGGTGACTATGGGGGCTTTATTAGGGTGACTATGGGGCTTTTAGGGGACTATGGGGCTTTACTATGGTGACAATGGGGTATTTACTGATGTTGATATGTGGTCATTTTTATATTCAGTAATGGGGCTATTACTCCTGTTTCGCTATGTTTGTTTTTTAAAACATATTTAAAATTTTGTATTAATTTTATTTTTATTTTACAATATATTTTAAATATAAATTTATGTGGCATTACAATAGAAATTTTTTTTATGTTCAAACTTAGGCACACAGTAAGGATTATAGAGAGCCGATCTCGGAGTCCGATTTTCAGGAACTGGATGCAACAATGTCCTCTTTACCGGTCAGTGTAATATAACTATGATACTATTGCACGTAATCACACATAAAGATAAATATATAATTCAAATCCTATAAAAATATTGTCAAAAATTGCTGTATTGACAATCGTACACAAACACACACACACCACACCAACACACACACACCACACCAACACACACACACACAGCAACACACACACCACACCAACACACACATACCACACCAACACACACACCAACACAGACACACACACCACACCAACACAGACACCACACCAACACAGACACACACCAACACAGACACACACACCACACCAACACAGACACACACCAACACAGACACCACACCAACACAGACACACATACCAACACACACACCACACCAACACACACACACACCACACCAACACACACACACCACACCAACACAGACACCACACACACACAGACACACCAACACAGACACACACACCAACACACCCAACACACACATACCACACCAACACACACACCAACACAGACTCACACCACACCAACACACACACCAACACATACAACACACCAACACAGACACACACACCAACACACACACCACACCAACACACACATACCACACCAACACACACCAACACATACAACACACCAACACAGACACACACCAAAACACACACATACCACACCAACACACACACACACACACACACACACACACACAGACACACACACCAACACACACACCAACACATACAACACACCAACACAGACACACACACCACACCAACACACACACACAGCAACACACACACCAACACATACCACACACCACCACACCAACACCAGACACACACACCAAACACACACACACACACCAACACAGACACACCAACACACACACAACACCAACACAGACACACATACCAACACACACACCACACCAACACAGACCCACACACACCAACACAGACACATTGAAAGATTTTTGTTTTAAATATTTATTTATTCTAATAGCCAAAAAAAAAAAAATAATAATAATATTGTTTTCGTACTAATAAAAATTATTTTCCATTTTTTTCCTTATTTTTTAAGATATCAGAAAATGAAGAAAGTTGGCTAAATGAAAGTTTAGGACCTGATACAGTGGAGGAAGATGAGGTAATTCTTTTACAATTGTATATTAGCATCATTTTTAAAGGATTTCCTTGTTTTCAATTATATTAAACGAAGGCCTTCTTCAAACATCAGTTATATCAACAGTTATTGCCATCAATTATTATTAGCCATTACCGAAATTGGACCAAACTCATAGATAGGTTATAATGAAAATTACTGTACCATTTCATTGGGTTTGAGCCGAGCATGATTTTGGTTGACAACAACTGATGTCAATTACTGATCAAGTAACTTATGTGTGAACAATGTATAATAAATAATTAGTGACTATAAAAATTTTGTTTTATATAAATGATTCAGATTGTTATATTCTACATCTAAATGTTCCTCTGTTATTTTGTCTTTCATTTTAGGAAATGAAAGCTCTATTAGAGCGTCTCAGGAAAATAAATAAATCGGCACATCCAGGTGAAGACTATTGTTTCCAAACTGACCCAGTATGGTCTCCAGAAGAGGATTTTTCTAATGAGGATCCAGACCCTGAAAACCGACTCAAAGATTTGAACTGGTGTAAATGTGGAGAGTGTCAAATAATGCCATCTGTAAATGAATGTTTATATTGCACAGAAATGTATGCATTGGAAAGGATGTTAGATTCTGAAATTACTTGTATCACAAAGCATCCGGCTTTTGCTGAGGTTTGCAAAGACAAGGAAGGACTAATTGGTCTCCTTACATCGATGCAAATTACTACTGGTCGTCAAATGGATTTCCAAAATCCACGGTAAGAAACTTTTTAATCCCTAGGATGTTTTCACTCCAGCGTTGTACAATCCATTGGTGTTTTCCATCTTAAAAATTAGAAACCACGATAGTTGCTTGATCAGTAATTGACATAAGTATTTGTAAGCCAAAACCATCTTTATAACCTATCTATTAGTAGGGTACAATTCCGGTTATGGCTCACAATAATTGATGCCAATAACTGCTGTTACAACTGATGTTTCTAGAAGGTCATAGTTTAAATGGGAAGTAATCAAAGTTTGCACATCGGTTTTGCTTCAAAGCTCTACAGTAACCTATTATGACCAAAATCTTTGACTACGGTAAATAAAGTGGTTAGCATATGATATTAACATGCTACTGATTTATCTTCAAAGGTGTCTACGTCTTGCTTCATACAGAGCGTTCACAATGTGGATTCATGGGCCACTTGGGAAACATAACAGGAGACCAATACCTACCTGTGCAGTTTTACAAATTAGAGCAAGTTTTGAGGATCCAGATGGCTGCTATACAGGATTTCAGTATTATGAAGACGTCCCACTATCTCAGGCGGATCTTGATCTAAACTTTTAATTCAATAACATTTTGTATTATACTGCATGTCACTATTTTATTGGTTTTATTATGGTTACTAGAAAAATTGTTTTCTAAAATTTAACCATTCATGTTTTCTCTAAGCTGGAGCAAAGGTATTCCGATTGCTTTAGTGCTCGTTTCCTGCACACCAGTTGTATTATATTTATTTTCAGTGGGGGGTGAATCCGGATCCGCCCCACATATTTGACACACAACACATACACTATACACACATATACAGACATACACACACATACATACAAACACATATATACTTACATATTCCAGGCACGGAGTCGCACAGCCGGTCTGCGCCCAGCATAGGGCGCTGTGGGTAATCGTCATCACTGCGCCCAGGAAGCGAGTGAAGACCGGCTGCGCGGCTCCCTGCCTGGAATATGTAAGTATATATGTGTTTGTATGTATGTGTGTTTATGTCTGTATAGTGTATGTGTTGTGTCTGACATGTGTGTCAAGTCTGACAAGCGCTGCTCCGGCTCCACTCATGTACCAGCGGCAGCACGGATTCGGTGGCACCCTTCAGGTGCCAGATCCGTGCTGCCGCTAGTGTTAAAGTAGCATAACAAGTGATGTTCAAATTTTGTCTAATGATTCTTAGTTCATTTCCTGTAAGTCCTTGTTCACACTTCAGGTTTTTGATCAGTTATTTCTATCAGTTTTTATGAGCCAAAAACAGGAGTGGAGGCTCCACAAACATAAGGTATAATGAAAAGATTTGAATTTATTCTGTGTTTTTGACTCGCACCCTGGTTTTGGCTCACAATAACTGATGGAAATAACTGATAAAAAACTGAAGTATGAACAAGGACTAACAGATAACTATCTATGTCTAATAATCTGGTGTAGATTATTGTTGTATTTTGTGATAAATAAAAAATAAAGTTTCCTTCAAGAATAAAGAGTGTGTTTTCATTACAATAAATTTGTTTATTTTTGAGGTTGCATAAAATACCATTGTTACACAAATAAAATCAGCTTTCCTTGTTCCTTCATTGTACTGTAGTTCAGAACATCAATTTATCCTTTATTAAAATTATTTTAAAATACTAGTAATATACAAAATATATATGAATTTGTATCATAAGGCCAAGTAACATGTAAATGTTTTCAACAAACATTCCAATAATCAAAACCATAAATAAGATCACAAAACCTTCAAACACTGTTACAGAAACCGCATTTTTTTATACAATAAATATATGATAAATTTTAAATATATATGGATACATATACATATCTTGACAAAACTTGTAAATTTTTTTTTATTATTTTTTAATTATCAAAATCCAGTAGATTATGTGTTTTGAAACCTATACTTCATTATTTATTTCCAAATCTTGACAAATATTTGGATATGAGTTCTTGTGAAGAAGGTTTAGGAATAGGTGCAATATTCTTGGGTAAAGAAGTTCTTGTGGATTCCCAATTGCTTTGTATTTTTTTTTCTGCAAACAAAAAAATATCTTTTAGAATTTTTTTTAGAAATTCATTTGATCGGGGCTCATATAGCGTTTTTACAACCCAGGCCCGACGTGCTTTTGAATACTCAATTCTAAAGCGTTTTGATGGTTCAGTATTATTTTCATCAAAGAATTCCAGCGATGTTTGAACTCGCTCAACATTTCGGTTGTGGTCAAGAACCGCAAGTGTGGTCCTTGCCACCATGCCATCGTAGTAAAAATGCACTCTTTTAGGACGATATTTTAGGGCGCTGGAATGGAACACCTCTAAGTAGCCCGTGTGACAAAAAAAAGATAAATGTTCCAAGTCACGAAGTAGTGCTTTGTTTTCAACAATAGCTTTTAGTTTAGCAAAAGCTGTTGAGTCTTCCGTCAACCATTTTGTGTGAGGTAATCCCGTAGGATGCTGACATTTACAATATGACACATCATCATCCCATTCATGTACATCCAAAACATGGTATGTTAGAGAACGCCATCTTGCTACTAAATCTGAGGCATCCTCATTGCAATTTCTGGCACACCACCACATGTGGTTCTTTATTGACTGTATCCAAGGAGCTATTTTATCACAATTTTTACTTTTAGATGCTGCCAGTAGTTTTTGCCCAACAGATTTTGCCATGTGCCAGACATCAAATTGGTGTTTGATGTTTGGATAATTTTCTCTAATCGCCTTTCTAATACCCACATGCCATGTACCCACATCAGTGGTTACAATTCGTACCTTTACATTGGAGGACAGTATTCTCTCCAGTGTTTTGGAAAAGGCTATTTTCTCCAGACTTACTGAATTATTAGGTGGAACTATTTGTTCGACTGTGAAATCTATTATTTTGCAAGACTCTGTGTCCAGCATGGTGTAAACACAGTATTTTGCTGAGAATCCGGGACTGTCAGACTGCCCGTCCCCGGCAAGGCAAACACCTTTTTCCCCAATTGATGTGATGACATCATTTCTTTCTTTTTTCCAATGGTAATCAATCATTGGGAAAATATATTTTTGTTGATGTCTGTAGTGGGTGCTTTTTGAAATAAAATACATATTTATAATATTACATAAATATTTAATTTTTAGAAAATGGTTTCCACTCAGCAGCACGCCACTAGAAAGTACTAAATTGCCAGCAGGTACTCTATTGATCAGTGGCTGGCTAGTCCAAAGATGTTTGCGGTGACCCTTGGAGCATTGCACATCCACATTCACAGCAGATCCATACCTTCTAATTCCTATTTTTTCTATTTTTTCACCACATGTACTTCTAAACTGACAAGGAATCATCCTTACTAGTTTTTTTAGACTACTGTAAAAAACTAGTATCTTAGGCTCACAAAAATAATTCTCCTCCGTAATATTTATGTCTTCCATAGTGCTCATGGTTTCCGTTAGATTTTCTAATTCTACATCCTCATCCTCACTATCGTCTGTCCCATCACTTGGCATTTCTTCTTCTTCATAATCTGAATCCTCATTTTCCAATTGATTATTTGCATGGAGATTTTCATCAACCTCTGTTTCCTCTTGTTGAAATTCTCCATCCATCCAATCGAGTTTTTTAGACACCTTAGATTTGACTACTGGCGCTAACAAAGGATGCATACGGGTTATTGGGGTGCTACATACACTCATGGGTGTAGAGGCTAGAATAGGTTCCTCTATGCCTTCTAGTATTTTCTGTCTAGTAGGTGTTTGAGGAAAAGCAAACATGGATTGAGATTTTTCATTATTAGATTTTAAAATTTCTTCTTGAAAAAAAATATTTTCAGATTTATTTATTGTTTCAATTGGGTCCCTTGTTGAGGTGGTGTTATTTGAGGACATAACATTGCTATTTTCATTATACATTACAATGAGATCCTCCGGGGAAGGTAATGTTTCTGGTATTTCACAATCTTGTGACCTAATATTTTTTACCTTTTTTTTTTTTGGTAACAAAGTCACGAGAGTCTGTTAAAAGATTGCATGTTATATTTTTATTTTTTTATTTATTTTGCCAGTTTGCGTCCCGCAATTTTTTTTAGAAATAAGAGAGGTGTCTGTCACAAATAATTTTTTGTCCTCGTACCAGTGTAAATCGGTATTAGTAGACTTATCCACTTTTTCAGAAATACTACTTACAGTATTTCCTGTTGATGTGGATGGACTGTGAAATAGAGGTAATTGTAGATATATGGTGTCGCCCACTGATAGCCCAGATAGCACTAGATTGCTACTTTCTGTGGATGTAGAGGGATGCATGTCGCTTGTTTCCGCTTTGCTTACTCTTTTCCTTTTCCTAGGCCTATTCTCAAAGCTTTCTACATTACACACTAACTATGTATCGTCAGTTCCCTCGGTATGAACCTCAGTACTCATTGGACCTACGTCAGGAAATATAGTCGGAAGAGCATGAGGCAAAAGTTTTTTTCTTGCCCCGCCATCCTGATAGGCGAAGTAATCAAAATGGCGTGAACATATTCTATATAGGTCATTTTGTTTACCATTATATATTTTTAAGACCCATTCTTCGACATCTGAGAAAAATTGCGGCTTGAAGTAACCATCTTCGTATTATTGTTTTGTCCTTAGGAAATACATGCATAATTATGTTCTTATCTTTCTTTTTCCAAGTGTTCGTGCACCCAGGGATGATGCAGGATGGCATGGCGAGAGACTGGAAAAAAAAAAAAAAATTAAAATAAAAATAAGATGAAAGGGCTAATGCATACAAGTGTATTTTCCTCATGTAACCATTTTTTTTATATTTTTTTTCCCCCTATTCCACCAATTTTCCTTTCTAATCACCTTTGTCAAAGGGATTCCTCAGTTTCAAAGTGTAGGAGGGAGGGCCTGGCTGGAGAGACTGAGGTCTTTATAGCGGCTCCTGGAGAGAGAGGGACGGAGAGGGAGGGGGAGAGAGGGAGAGAGAGATAGAAGGTGGGGGAGGAAGAGAGATGGAGAAGGTGGGAGAGGGAGAGAGAGATTGTATTGAGTGAAGTGAATAAGCGTTGAGATTCCCTAGTGTGAGGGAACAGGAATGCAATCAGGAGCAGGTTTTATTTTTTTTAACCCCCACCCCCCCATTATTTTTCCAAATTCAACCTTTTTCCTTTCTACTCACCTTTGTCACAGGGATTCCTCGGTGTCAAAGTGTAGGAGGGAGGGCCTGGCTGGAGAGACTGAGGTCTTTATAGCGGCTGCTGGAGAGAGAGGGGAGGGGTGAAGGTGGAGGTGGGGTAAAGAGGTTTGGGGGGAAAAGGGGGGGGATGGAGAGTCGATGGGTTGAGGGAGGGGGAGGGTAGTGAGTCAAGAGAATAAATGGCGAGATTACAGAGTTATGCCTCATACACACATCAGTGTTCGGGTCAGTGATTTCCATCAGTGATTTTGAACCAAAACCAGGTGCGGCTCTAAACACAGAACAGGTGCAGATCTTTCCCTTATACATTATGTCTGTGGTAGCTCTGGCTGTAGAAGTAGGCACTGGGACCACACAACTTGCTCCATTGTGTAGTGGAAACAGTTGGTTACTGCAGCTGGAACAAGCTGTGTAGTTCCAGCAGCAGAACTACCTCAGTAAAACTGATCAGACAGAGGTGTTGGGTGTCACGCCCCTGCTGATCAAATACTGATAGCCTATCCTAAGGATAGGATGAGCCCTCAATGTGAAAATCCTGGAAACCTATTTTAAAATCACCTCCTAGTGACCAAAAAGCTTAAACCTTCAATATAATTGGTGCATGATCTGGTAAGTTATACAAACCAAGTTGTTATGGTATATTGGAGCCCTGGAGCTTGGGAGGTGTTTACCATAAGCTCCAACTCCACTAACATAAGTAGAATATTAGCTGGCTGAGAAGATGGATCTCCTTGCACAGCACAATTGGTAAGATAACTTCAGCACCAGGCTTTATTCTTCCTTGTAACGGGCAGTGGATGTGGAATTACTTTACTAACTAACCAGTTTGACTTTGGGCTATCCTGGTGGTCCCCTGGTTTTCACCCTTTAAGGCTACTTTCACACTAGCGTTTTTAAATTCCGGTATTGAGTTCCGTTATAGGGGCTCAATACCGGAAAAAAACGCTTCAGTTTTGTCCCCATTCATTGTCAATGGGGACAAAACTGAACTGAAGACAACGGAATGCTCCTGAAAGCATTCCGTTCCGTCTTCAGACCGGAGAACAAACCGCAGCATGCTGCGGTTTGCTCTCCGGTCCAGGCATCCGCACCAAGACGGATCCGGAATGACCCCCAATGCAAGTCAATGGGGACGGATCCGTTTGGTGTGGACACCAGTAATCCGGATCTGTCCTCCATTGATTTGCAATGGGGGGTCATTCCGGATCCGGCTACATACATAGATACATACATACAGACATACATACTCACATACTCCAGGGACGCTGGCAGCATGTCTTCACGCGCCTCCTGCGCGCAGCTATGACGTTTCCCCACTGCGCCCAGCAGAGGGCGCTGTGGAGAATCGTCATCACTGCGCGCAGGAGGCGCGTGAAGACGTTCTGCCGGCATCCCTGGAGTATGTGAGTATGTATGTATGTATGTCTGTGTCTTGTTCCAATGTGTGTGTTAACATGTGTGGGGCCGGAGCGCTGCTCCAGCTCCACACATGTATCAGCGGCAGTACGGATCCGTAGGCACCCTTTAGGTGCCGGATCCGTGCTGCCGCTAGTGTGAAAGTAGCCTAACCTGTATACAGTGATCTGGTCTTTGTTGCAGGGGAGCCACCAGGCCACTACCTCTTGAGATAGGTGTACTTGGTAGCTGACCCACAGGGATCAGACAGAGAAACCGATGAAAAGCACCAAGGGATCAGGCAGTATTAAAAGTCAGGAGACAGGCAAAGGTCAGGGCAAGCAGAGTTCAAGTGTATCTGAGAAACAAGGTCAGGAAAAATGGCAATGGATCAATTCGGGAAACATGCTTAGGTCTGGGCAAGCAGTGGAGTATCAGAATTTGGGGCGGACTGGCCATAAACCCTACAGGGAAATTTCCCAGTGGGCCATTGCCCAGGGTGCCACCCACAGCCTCCTCATGGCCACCAACCGTACATAAAGATCTCATGCTATCGCCATTAATTAATCTAGGAGCATTAGGCATTTGGCCAGTGGCTGCAGATTCCCTCCTGAATTCAACTATATTGCCATTCTTGTTACGATAATAGAGTTTCATACTGTGGCGTGGCCAGCAGTATTTTGTGCTGCACTGTGGTATCAGGTTTTGCTGAGGGAGTATTTTGTGCTACACTGTGGTATTTGGTTCTGCTGGAGCAGTGTTTTATTTTGCATTGTGATATTTGGTTCTGTCGGGGCAGTATTTTGTGCTACACTGTGGCATTTGGTTCTGCTGGAGCTGTATTTTTTCTGTGCTACATTATTGATAGCTATGCCTACTTCTGTTGCCCCGCCTTCTGTCAATTTGAACCCATCTAGAAAATGGTTCCACTTTTAAGATTGTTTCCAGGGCCACTTTAAGTTCACAGTCACAGGGTGACAGAATAATGCTCCTTTACTGGTTAACCGCAATCTAGGACCCTAAAGCTCAGGCACCCTCCCACTGGGGAGGGCCAGCCACCAGCTGGGGAAGGGTTTGGATGTGTGCACGCTGGGGCGTCTGGAGAAACTTCACAAAGGAACACAGGTAGAAGATACTTGGGACACTGGTGCCAGGGACCACCGCTTACTGTAGGAGAAAGGTGAGTGGAATTGGAGCACCGGCTGGATCGAGGGGCCAGCTGGTTGAGTAGAGAGGTGCCCGTGCCTGCAAGGAGGAGTAGGGCAGAGGTGGACAGGGAACGCCAGCGCAACATTCCTCAGTTCTCCATTACCATCTTAGACACCTTGGTGGTAATCTGGTAGTCCATAGAACCCACTTTCACACTTAGCTGTAGTGCATGTATCTCTCCAGATGACAGTGGTTGAGTCATTACTTTTATTTTCTGAAAAATGCCTCTTAAAATAAATTCACATCCAGAGGTTACAACTGATGACAAATTACATTGCAGTGTAGGTTATGTCAAGAAACATGGTGCACACCAGAGAAAAAAAGGTCATGACATAACAAAGTGACTACAGATGAGTGGACAAACCATATGTCTCCGCTGATCTACTACAGATCCTTCATTAATCATGGTACTTCCAGCTCTGCTCTTTACTTTAACTCAACACAGCTAAGCGGAAAAGACGTTGTAAATTCACAAAGTCATAAGGAAGACATCAAATCTGGGTTATGTAAAATGTAGAGACGAACATAAGGCAGATGTCTTGTGTTAAGTGCTTTGTACACTGAACCTGTATGACTGAACCTGTACTTTTTGAGAATATCAATTTACTAGGAAACAATTATAAGTAGAATGAGTCCCATTAATTAACAGCTAAAAAAATAACCTGTTTTTCTATCCTTACACCTGGAATCCGGATGACCTTTCTAAATTGATGGGTTCAGTTCTTTTGAATAAAGCCACACACATAATCCAATTGGTTAAGCCACTTGCAAAATTCTATATGAGTAAGAATCCTAATTTTCTGTGCAGGCATAGCTGCTGTACTTACAAGAAGTAACATTTTACATAAAATGATAAAAAAGTCATTTTTTTGGCATTCATGGTATAAAAAGACCAAGCCCAAAAGACCACACTTTGATGCAATTTTTAAATACGACTTTTCCATCACTTTTTATTTAGTTTTCTTTTTTTTCAGGAAGTGGAATAGACAAAAACAGCAATTTTGGCATGTTTTTATTTCTTAGTTCACTGCTGGATACCCTTTGACTGTAATGAGGTCCGGTTGTGATCCGGCCGCTTTCTGGCATAAATGCTACGTTTTTCTTTTTGTCCGTCCGACAGACAGCATTTGTGCCAGATCAGGCAGCCAGATCTGCATGGCGGAGATGTGACCAAGGTCAAACACATATGTCATCAAAGCCTTATGTGTTCTGAAGCAGCTGAGGTGTATATTATGAGGTTCAGGAGAGTGCACTGTGCATGCACACCCACCTCTCCATTCACTGCTATGGGATAGACAAAAATAGCTGAGCCAGCTGTTTTCGGAATTCCCATAATGGTGAATGCACTTGCATGGTCCACTTTCTTTCATTTCGGGTGCCTGTTCTGGAGATAGGAGTAGGTTCCAGAGGTTGGACCCTCACCTATCATACTTTGATGTCATATCTTAGTAATATGCAAAGAAAAAGGGGGGCAGTCAGCACATCCCAGTGTGCAGGTGCACGTTGCCATGGCTAAATACACAAAAGAAAAAAAAACATACAATGCAACAGCACTCTGCAAACCAAATAAAGTACAAAAACGCCAAAATTATTTGGGCCCATCTGCCAAACGTCCAGGTGATCTTTGTAAGACGGGACCTAACACTAAATGCTACCTTCGGGAAGGAATTTTTTTCCCTAAAGTGACGAGAATTGGCTTCTACCTCACAGGGGTTTTTTGCCTTCCTGTGGATCAACTTATAGGAAAACAGGCTGAACTGGATGGACAGATGTCTTTTTTCGGCCTTATAAACTATGTAACTATGTTACCTGTTATGTGCCTTGCGGCCACCATAAAAGTACAGGTTCCACATGCATGCTGGGTCCACTCTGCTTTTTATCATTTTTGGCGCCAAAATGGCCTCCATTAAATTCAGTGAATGCAGGTACCAACATGCATGCTGAGCCCACTCTATACCTCACCTGGTGCCAGATGGCTACCACTGAATGCAATGAGAGTCCACTCTATACCTCTCCTGGTACCAAAAGGCTTCCAGTGAGTGCAGGGAGAGCAGGCTACAGCTTTATACTTACACTAATTAAAATCAGCCTATGGGGCAGACAGGCTGGTCAGAAGTGCACGACTAAATGGAGTAGCCACACCTCCAGTACAAACTGCAAAGGAAAAGGGGGTCAGTCAGCACATCCCAGTGTGCAGGTGCACGTTGCCATGGCTAAATACACAAAGGAAAAAAAACATACAATGCAACAACACTCTGCAAACCAAATAAAGTATAAAAACGCCATAGTAATAGTAAATATTCTGGTGCTAATGCTACGCTTGTTTAGTAAATTTGAGATTCTTGGCAAATATATTTTGTACAAAATTATTTGGGCCCGTCTGCCAAACGTCCAGGCGATCTCTGTAAGACGGGACCTAACACTAAATGTTACCTGTTATGTGCCTTGCGGCCACCATAAAATTCAGGGAGTACAGGTTCCACATGCATGCTGGGTCCACTCTGCTTTTTATCATTTTTGGTGCCAAAATGGCCTTCCTTTAAATTCAGTGAATGCAGGTACCAACATGCATGCTGAGCCCACTCTATACCTCACCTGGTGCCAGATGGCTACCACTGAATGCAATGAGAGTCCACTCTATACCTCTCCTGGTACCAAAAGGCTTCCAGTGAGTGCAGGGAGAGCAGGCTACAGCTTTATACTTACACTAATTAAAATCAGCACTCCTGACCAGCCTGTCTGCCCCATAGGCTGATTTTAATTAGTGTAAGTATAAAGCTGTAGCCTGCTCTCTCTGCACTCACTGGAAGCCTTTTGGTACCAGTAGAGGTATAGAGCGGACTCTCATTGCATTCAGTGGTAGCCATCTGGCACCAGGTGAGGTATAGAGTGGGCTCATCATGCATGTTGGTCAGGGGCGTATGTAGAAATCAATGGACTTCAATGGATGTGTCAGTGAGACACATTAAAATCAATGGGTACATGTGCTGTCTGCAGAAAATACGGACAGCACACATTCATTAAAATGTGAATGAGGCCTAAAAAGTACAATTATTGCACTAAGCTAATAAGAATGTAATAGATACATTTTATGGGGCACATTTATAAAGCTCCTGCACTGGCAATGGTTCCACTGAACTTATATAGAGGTGCCGGCCTCTCCATAACTTTGGCGCATCCAGCACCAGTTTTACATGTAAAACAGCTTTCCCAGCTGTCTTACATTTAGACAATTTTCTATGCCCGTCCCATTCCTCGCCCATGCCACGGCTACAATTTTAGATCTGGTGTCAGCGGGGAAAATTTACAGATAGAGGTGCAACTAACTGTTGCGCTGCCACCTGCACCTGAAATACGCCTAATTTAGGCATATTTCCATATAATAAATGACCCCCTATGTGTATAACTTTTGTTATGTGAGTATGCTGCATGTAAAGGGTTAAAATGACAGAACTGGTGTTTGCTCCAGTTCCGCCAGCTTAACCTATGTGTCAGCTGTAGGTTCTAGCTGACAACAACAGTTGATGGCACAGGCTCAACTCCTGAGCCTGTGCCATCACTGTGCTACACATCTAGGTAGCAGTCCTAGGGCAGGGACTGAACCTATCAGAACTTTACCATATAAGGGGTCTATGGGGGGTGTTATTATGTATACTGTATATACCCTATGTGTAAATAGACACTTACAGCACAGTGTGTGTGACTACACCAACAGTCACTTACAGAGTTAATGTCTGTGCTGGCTGAGGATGAGCTCCAGCAGTAGGACCTGTGCTTCCGATGGCTTCTTTCTGTGCTGTCTGGAGGTCAGGGTCAGGAGGAGGTCAGAGCAGCGGAGCTCTGCTACATGTGACCTGGGCCCTCTATTTATCTTTCACACAGGGCTCTGCTGCTTGTTCTCTGTAATGATGACAGATACGTCAGGCAGCTGAAGCAGCAGAGCCCAGAGCAGAGATCAGGAGGTGGTGTTTCAAAATCAGCTGGCCAATAAGCAGTGCAGGGAGCAAACCATCTTCCTGCTTATTGGCCAGCTGTGTATCCCAGGCACCATTGAGGAACTAATACAATTAGAGACTAGGCAGTCGGCGGCAGCAGCAGAGGCAAGGAGGAAGGGAGGCAACAGGTATTCCAGTCAGAAAAGGGGTGGAGCTATTCTGTCTCTCCGGGCCCCCCAGCCTTACGGGCCCCATAGCAAGTGCGTGGTCTGCCTCTATGGGCGGTACGCCAGTGATGTTGGTACCTGCATTCACTGAATTTAATGGAGGCCATTTTGGCACCAAAAATAATAAAAAGCAGAGTGGACCCAGCATGCATGTGTAACCTGCACTCCCTGAATTTTATGGTGGCCGCAAGGCACATAACAGGTAGCATTTAGTGTTAGGTCCCGTCTTACAGAGATCGCCTGGACGTTTGGCAGACGGGCCCAAATAATTTTGTACAAAATATATTTGCCAAGAATCTGAAATTTACTAAACAAGCGTAGCATTAGCACCAGAATATTTACTATTACTATGGCGTTTTTGTACTTTATTTGGTTTGCAGAGTGCTGTTGCATTGTATGTTTTTTTCCTTTATATCTTAGTAATATGCCATCAATAAGATAGGAATACTCCTTTAAGGAGTCCGTTAGGCACCATGCAGGTGCCATATATAGAAATCCACCTTGTACATGACACTCCTTTGGCACTAGTGCCAGGGTCAAATTTGCCCACCCAAGTATCCATAGAGCATAAGTATACAATATTATTATTAATGATTATTGCAGGATGGCTTTGCCACCAAGGACCCTGTCCTGCATGATCCCCAATATGTTTTGAGCTGCACTTGAAGGCTGAACGTCATATTTCAATGTGATCCAAGTGCTTAAGGGAAAACTTGTCAGGACTTGATGCATTAAGAGATCGCACATATGTTGGGATTTTACTAAGAATGAAGAAGATAAGAGTGAAAAATGATAGCTGGCAATTCTATGAATTAAGGGGCCTTTCTAAGACATGACAGACCTTGGGACTATAGGATGGAAATGATCAGTTATCAGTTTGACGTCAGGAGCAATGCAAGGTTACTTAGCAATAATAGGAGCCTGGAAAGTTCAAATCTAGGCAGGTGCATACTTCAAAAGGCTCCTGAGATAAACAGGTCCATGGAATTTGCAGAAGGCAATATCCTTGATGGAGCTTCTTGTTTACAAGTAATCACATTAGAGCATATTACCCATTTACACCTGATGAATTATCAGCACAGTGATGATGCATTGCTCAACCTTTCCGAAAAATGGCGGGACGGTAGATATGTTGGCTTCTATCTTGATTAAGTTAATTATCATTATGACATTTAAAGTGATCATTGTTTGTTTGCCTTCCTTTCTCTAGAAAAGCTGAGGTTATTATTGCTCTACATATTATTACTGGGTTTTTCTTTTTCTGGAATACTTTTCTTTTTATTGGTATCAAAATACGTTATATTTCTGTTACGGTGAAAGGTATCAAAAATTTTAAGCTTTTGCTGATTTGGCTATGTGTGTAAAATCTGTTTACTGATTTTAATATCTGTCTACTGATTATCTGACTACCAGTAAAATTCAGATTTATCCTAAAAAGCCCAAACCAATATAGAATATCTGAAGGCGTAAACTGATTGCTATGGTGGCTTTGACATGATGATTGAATGATGACTTTGCCACCAAGTACTCTTTCCTACATGATCCCCAATATGTTCTGAGTTGACCTTGTATGCAGGGGTGTAGCTAAAGGTTCATGGGCCCTGGTGCAAGAGCTCAGCTTGGGCCCCCCCTTCCCTCAGTGCTTTGTGGCAATGGGCAGGGGAGCAGATTGCCTTCATGCAGCCTGTGGCAAAAATTGAAATGGCAACCCTCCCATGCCAAATTCTTGACCTAACCCCTTCCCTCTAGCAAGAGGTGTAACTTGGAGATTCTGGGCCCCAGTGCAAAATCTATAACAGAGCCCTCCCAGTGTGCACTTTCTATAATACCGGTTTCATCTTTTGAGGCACAATGGTCTTTGGGCCCCCTCAGGCTCCTGGGCCCGGTAGCGACTACTACCTCTGCACCCCCTATAGCTACGCTCCTGCTTGTATGCTGACCATCACATTTTAGCACTATCCAAGATTAAGAGAAATATCTCTTTAATTGAAATAAAAAAGCATAATTAACTAATAATGCTGGATTTTAGGATTACTGTAAAGTTCCTTTCATCTGACCTCAATGTGGAATGATAGATCGATTTGTCTCATCAACCAGAGTTCTTCTCCAAAAACTGAGGATGCTCCCCTTGCCACTTGATTGACGGGGCTTGACATCTCTCTGGCCCTAACAATCTTGCTATCCCAAGTAGCGGCACAAACACAGAGGCTCTGCTTTGACTTCCAGAGCAACAACTGTTCACGCGCCACTTGAGCCGCGCAGGGGCGTAGCTAAAGGCTCATGGGCCCTAGTGCAAGAGTTCAGTGCTCTGTGTGTCTTCTTATGCGGCACAAGGGTCTTTGGGCCCCCTCAGGTTCCTGGGCCCAGTAGCGACTGCTACCTCTGCACCCCCTATAGCTACGCCCCTGCGCGGATCAAGTGGCGCATGAACAGTTGTTGCTCTGGAAGTCAAAGCATAGCCTCTGTGTTTGTGCCGCTACTTGGAATAGCAAGATTGTTAGGGCCAGAGAGATGTCGAGCCCCGTCAATCAAGTGGCTCAGCCGTGAGATTGTCAGAGCTGGTTGAGATGTCCAGCCCTGTAGATAAAGTGGCATATGGGAACGTCCTCAGCTTCTGGGATACCCCATTACAGGTGTGAAACTTAAGTTGATTAGACAAATTGATTTGTACAAATTGATTCGCTTATCGTTAGATTATGAAATATTCTAATATTCAAATAACCCTGTGGAAATTCCTGTGGAATTAAGCCCCAGAGCAAATCATTTCTATAGGTGTGTTCCTCTGATTGTTCTTCTGAAACTACGGAATTATTTATGACATTTTTAATATATACATCATAGTTGCCCTAAATATTTAATAGCACTTTTGAACATTCCTTTAGGATCAGGATTCGCTTCCACATGCTGCTGCATGTTTTCTCTGGTTTTGCAGCATATGGAAATATCAGTACTTTAACTAATCAATTAGCACAGTGCATTGCACAAATAACCAGGAAATGACTATCTAATCCCTTAACTAAAGGTAGAAGATAAGAAACGAAATTAGAGGAGGTATGGCAGATAATAACCGTGTAAATTAGAGCATTTGTGGAGAAATTGAGATGAGACGATGTGAAGTTCTGCTCACTTATTTTGCATCCCAAGATGAACTGGACATGTACAAAAAGACGAGAACAGCTGAGGTGGTGGAAGGTGACACCTTGTTTGTACCACCCAACAAGGAATGATATTTAATACATCTTTATTACACCAGAAACATGCAAAGTAAACTGCAGCATTTCTGCTAAGAAACGTCAGTATTTAAGCCATAGATTAAGAAACTTTAGATGTTATCTTTGTAAACTTTCCCTTAGGTGAAAACCATAAAAACATGTTCTTATATATTGTCCCTATGCTGAGATAAGGTCAAGGTCCAAAAACTGAGCCTGCACTACTGAAAGATTTTGATGAATACATTTCCTGTTCTGATTCCAGCCAATAGTGGTGGATTATAATATGGCTGATCTGGGAGGCTGCCTGGGGCCTGACGCTCCCGATGTCACATAGCTACCTCTAACCAGCTGTCATATTAAAGGGGTTTTCCAGAATTGTACTACTGATGACCTATCCTCAGGATAGGTCATCAGTATCTGATCAGTGGGGGGTCCGACACCCGCCATTCAGATGTTTGAGAAGGTACCGGTGCTCCTGTGAGCGCCGCTACCTTCTTGTAGCTTACCAAGCACAGCACTGTACTTTGTACAACGGCTGTGCTTTGTATCGCGCTCAGGTGAAAGGGGCTGAGCCGCTCCTAGGCCACATGACCGATGAACGTGATTTCACGGGCCTTTGCCTTTCTCTCGGGTCTGCAGTTTCTAAGGTCCTCCAAGACTGGTTTCTGGTCTAAGCAGGTGCCAGCAAACCAGTCATGGAAGGCTCAGCATTACATGGTTGATTCGGAAACTGTACCACACAGCTCACACTGGCATCACTCCATTCCCAATGTTAGAATGGGTAGGAGATCTGAATTGGAGGGACACTTTAAAGTTCAGTATTACCTCCATCCTCCCTCTTCTGACTCTTCCCCTTACTCCCATCCATTCCCACAGTCCTCTCCGCCTCTGTCTTGTTCATGGTTTGCTTTTATTTGTGTTGCATTGTGTTTTTTTCTTTTGCGCTTTTAAATGTACTATTCACAGCTCTTTGTGGGAGCAAGATTTTTTTGAACCATTCCACTAAGTTGGAGGCCACGTGGGCTGGAATTTTCACATCAGAATTTAAGAAACCTGCAATTAATCTGCAGCAAAATCCACAAATAATCAAAAATCTGGTGCTCTGGTACTGTATGTACTAAAAATAATATAACAAATACATAAATGGAATAAAACATGTTTAAATATAACATTCTGCTGAGCCCTAGCAGCATATAACATCCTCTGGTGCAACAGACCATGGTAATATGCAATTAAAAAAAAAATACAATATAACAATATAATGACAGTTGAATAGTAATAGAACAGCATTTAGACCTTTTTATTGTTGGCGTTTCCTCTTCCACTTAGTTGGGGAGGGGGGCTTTAGTGGATGTTTTTTAATGATTGTAAAAATTGCTCACGTGTGATATAATTGTATTGGTAGTATTTCTATTATAGAGAAAAAAAAGAATCCAGGCTTACTCCATAATAAAAATCATATTGTGTATACACAAAGTGGTTGTATTCTTAATCTTTGCACTCTCTAAATTTGTTAGAGGCCACTTACTTTACCCCTCTGGCCGGAATTGGCTCGTCACTGTAGTTTCTTATCGATTGTAGTGGATCCACTTATGTAGTGGATGTCGATCTCTCACTCACTTGCGCCAGCTGGTGCATGCATTGTTTTATTGTCTGGTCTCACTGTGCATTCTGTTAACTACCAGCGTTAAGTATGGAGGATGCACATGAGATATTTTGTAGACGATTGTGTGAGGAACAGACAGGAGGAGCACAAAGAAGAAGATCTTGTGAGGATCGGAGATTATGTTTGAGGATGTATCAGCAAAGAGATGTAAGGAGGGGACAGGTTATGAATGGTCTTATATGTAGTTGTTAGTATCTTGAACTGAATTCTCTGGGCAAAGGGGAGCCAGTGAAGGGATTGGGAGAGGGGGGAGGCAGAGGAGAAACGAGGGGAAAGGTGGACTAACAGAGTTATAGTCTAATGATAGATTGGAGGGGTGCAAGAGTGCCACAGAGGAGGATGTTGCAGTAATCCATTTTTTATGAGAAAGCTATAACCAATAGAATACAGTCTAAGCATACAGTCAGTACATAGGTTAGTGCTCAATACAAAGATCATATCTCAAAGGACAGCGATTGAGGATACTAAAAAGGTACAATAATTGATGCATCCAAGATCCAGGGGTGGGGCCCCCAGCCCCTTGCCAGAATATATTGTGAAAATGCTAATGACCGCTTCCATTATGGACTGTGTCCTGACATGTACAGTATCAGGACGTAGTGCATGTACATGCACACTATGACCTGACGCTGTGTGCTGTCAGGTCACACACAGCAGGAAGAAGACCAGGGAGGGTAAGTGAATCTGCCAAGTGGCTGCGCCATCCAGAGCTGGAGAGGTAAATTTATTTTTTTATTTATTTTAAATGTCTGATCTGACGTCTGATTGGGGCTGATCTGGGGCTAATGGAGGTTGGGGAGTGTCTGATCTGAGGCTTGGGGGTCTGATATGGGTCTGATCTGAGGCTAAGGGGTCTGATGGGGGCTGACCTGAGGCTAGGGGGGCTGATGGGGGATGATCTGAGGCTAGGGGGGCTGATGGACTGATCTGAGGCTATGGGGGCTGATCTGAGGCTGGGGGTCTGATCTGAGGCTGGGGGCCTATTGGGGGTCTGATCTGGGGCTTAGGGGTCTGATCTGAGGCTAAGGGTCTGATCTGAGGCTGAGGGTCTGATCTGAGGCTGGGGGGTCTGATGGAGGTGTGATCTGAGGCTGGGGTCTGATCTAAGGCTGGTGAGGGTCTGATCTGAGGCTCATGTTGGGCTGGGGGGTCTGAAAGGAGGCTGATTTGAGGCTGATGGAGGTGGGGGGCAGATCTGAGCATAGAGAGGGTCTGATGGGGGTCTTATCTGAGGCTGGGAGGTCTGATGGAGGTGTGATCTGAGGCTGGGGTCTGATCTAAGGCTGGGGAGGGTCTGATCTGAGGCTGATGTAGGCTGGGGGGTCTGAAATGAGGCTGATTTGAGGCTGATGGAGGTGGGGGGCAGATCTGAGGCTGAGAAAGGACAAAGGCAGGGTCAGTTGTGAAGAAAGAGGCAGGGAGAGTGAAAGCTGGATGAACCACTCTCTGGACCCCCGTGGGTTTAACTTGGCTGCCATTAATGCCAAATAAAGAACTAAATATATAACATTCTCAACTTAAAAATTAGACTACTATATGTGGTCAAAATGGCGCCTATACTATTTGTAATATATATATATATATATAGTGCAGGCACCATTTTGTACTGCAAAAATACAGCGCTCTAGTTTTTTTTAATTGAAGCACAATTTCTGTAACTTACCCCTAAGTCACTTATATGTTTGATCAGTCAAATTTTTAAGTTGAGAATTTTATATGGCCCCCGAACGATGTTACAAATATCCAAATGGCCCTCGGCAACAAAAAGGTTCCCCACCCCTGATTTAAACAGAGTGTGCTGACCTATGTAGCAGGTAAAAAGTCAGATTACATTGTATTCTGAAGAAAAGGCATCATAACCTAGTAGTCACATAGACACCAGGTAGTCACATAGACACAGAGACTCCTCCACGCCCTCCTGCCTTGCATCCACTTACCATCATGGGCACCCCAACTACCTTTGGGCAGGAATCCCAGAACCAGGGTGTGCCCCTAGGCAAGTTAGGGTGCGCCCTCCTTTCACTGCTCGGCCTTAGGGAGCAATATTGTGAGGAAAGCCACTGTGACTGTAACAGCCAAACCCACTACCACTCCCATCCTCCGCTCTAGTTCCTCCTGGGAGCGTTGCCCAATAGTTGCCAAACTTCACAGATTTTCCATCAATTAGCAGATTGGTTGCAACCCTGATTGTATCATATGCACCCCACAATGCACCAACATCAAGGGCACCCCAAACCACCACCAGGCAGGAGACCTCTCACCAGGGTGTACCCTGAGGAAAAGGCTGCCCAGGTAAAGCCAGAGTGAGGATCGCCACTGTGAGCACTACTACCACTAACATCCAGCACCCACTGCCAACTCTGTCCTCTTCTGGGCTTTCTGCACTAAGTGCCGGAATCAGGATGATAATTGCAATTTCAAATAGCTTTAAAGGTAATATTTCACGGTTTATGGTACCCTAAGGCTACTTTCACACTAGCGTTTTATAATTCCGGTATTGAGTTCCGTCATAGGAACTCAATACCAGAATAAAACGCTTCAGTTTTGTCCCCATTCTTTGTCAATGGGGACAAAACTGAACTGAAGACAACTGAATGCTCCTAAAAGCATTCCGTTCCGTCTTCAGACCGGAGAACAAACCGCAGCATGCCGGTCCAGGCATCCACGCCAAGACGTCATGACCCCCAATGAAAGTCAATGGGGACGGATCCGTTTGGTGTGACACAATGGTGAACGGATCTGTCCTCCATTGACTTTCAATGGAGTTCATGACGGATCCGTCACCTGCACACATACACACAATACACACATATAGACATAGACATAAAAACATACACAGACATATACAAATACACATACATACTTACATGCTCCCTGGCAGGTCTCCAGAGTGCAGGAGGAACAGGACACGGCGTGCACAGATGACGATTCCACCAGGCGCCCAGCAGAGGGCGCTGTGGGGAATCGTCATCTGTGCACGCCGTCCTGCTCCTCCGGCGCTCTGGAGACCTGCCGGGAGCATGTAAGTATGTATGTGTATTTGTCTGTGTATATGTGTGTGTGTCTGTGTGTATGTATGTACTGTGTGACATGTGTGGGGCCGGAGCGCGGTTCCAGCTCCACACATGTCCCTGCGGCAGCACCCTTCATCTGCCGGATCCGGGCTGCCGCTAGTGTGAAAGTAGCCTAAATGAGAGCATCATAAACTGGTCACAGATCCTTAGCAGCAAGTCTTACTTGAATTGAAGCTGATGCATTCCTAAAATCTGTATTGAAAGACTCCAGTGCTGATATTTGTGAGTTCCTGGCTCCCTCTGACCCACACTATAGATTGCTATAGAAAAAGAGCTTGGCAGAGGATGGGGAGAGCCAGAAAATCATGAATATGAGGACCCACCGACACGTACTCCGAACTGAGTGGATCCGAGTGCTGGAGCTGTTCAAAACAGATTCAAGTAAGTGACCCAGCATTTTACTAAGGGGATCAGTCAACATTTATGTTGTCCTTAGTTCGTTCACCATAAAACTGGTGACAGATTCCCTTTTAGTCCACACCTCTAATATCTGTATAGACAGCCAGACATAATGTATCACTACCTTACTATCTTAGAAAAAAAGAGTCCTGGTCTCACGTTCAAACAGTCCCTTCTTACTAAGCAACTGTTTTTCCATTGTGGAAAATTGGGATCCAACCAGAATCTTCTCATTCATTTTAATCATTTTTATTAAAGCAATTTTACAATAAATTGAACCCAGTAATTTCACAGGACTGCAAGGAAACAACCGTAATGAAAAACAAACCAAAGAGCCAGTACCATCTGTACACATTGGTCACCACAGATGTGGCATACATGGATATTAAACATTCCTGTTTCTCATGTGAGAAGCCTCCCGCTTTATTATTACTCATGTATGTGCACTATTACACCGGTCAGTTTGTAAATGTATGAAATGACTTATATTGTACAGATCTTGAGTGACCGCTGGTCACTGCATTCACAATCCTGCGGGCTTTGAAGCAGAAATCTTCCAGCATTATATGTTCATTGTTGTTTCAGTGAATGCACAGGACATGTTTTTTCTTGATGATTTGCATTCTGGAAAGTGCGGGCAATTAACACTTCTACCTTATTATAGGAGCTCAGATTGTGTCCACCAAGCTTGTTGACTTTTGCAGTAGTAACCAGCAGAGCTGTGAATACAGAGCCGTACGGTCACACATTCATGTTTCCTGCTGCAGTTTTGGAAGCCAAAACCAGGAATATATTCAAAAAAAGTATTTGTCCTTTATACTTTCTCTCCTTTGATCCACTCCAGATTTTAGCTTCCAAAACCGCATCAGGAAACCCGAACTTGGACTCATTCAGATGACAGATGTAAAACTTGTCCATGTCCTGTCTGCTAAAAACTGACAATCTTCCATCTGTGTAGAATCAGTTTTGTCTCACATCCGTTTTTTCTGTATGAGTGGTATACTTTTATTATGCAGCAGTATTTGTCCAACCGCTTCTCAACATATTTGCCGGGTTGCGGCCGGATCTCTGCTGGCCCCCATTATAGTAAATGAGGCTGGATGGAATTCTGTCAGCGCACGGTTGTGCCCAGCAGGGACGGATCCGACAGGCTGTTCCTGGCTGGAACAGCCTGCCAGATCTGTTTCACGCATATGTCCAAAGTCCCCCTAGTCAGTGTAAGACTGGGGTTTCTTGGAACCACTGGAGGAAATTATTTACCAAGCTCAACCCCTATCATCAATAAAGATTTTGAATCAAATAAATAGACCCAAATGGGAAGTGATTGGCTCCAAAGGAAGCTTTGGAGGCCCATTATGGTATCAGCGTCTATACTCACCAGAGGATCCTCTGGTGGACTAGGCCAACCCTACCCCTAGTTGCTCTTTATGACAGGCCCCATTTAACCTGTCATGATAACATTGGATATACTGCATACTGCCACCTGTAGCCCAGGCACCAAAAAACAACTTCCTGCTCTCCGAGGTGGGCACAGGTGGCACTTCAATTGCCCTGATTCCCTTTCTCCAGCAGCCTGGACCAGCCAGTCTTTTACTTCTCCTGTGTGGTGGGCCCGGACAAAGGAATCATCTGTGTTCCAGCAGGTCGCAGCCTGCTTCTTGTCTCTTCTGTCTACCCATAGGGCACACATGCTCTCTGGCTCCTAAAGGGCCAGCGTGCGCACCATACTTCACACCAGTGAATGACTGGTTGCCTTTGGATACATAAGGCACCTTCCCTGATCAATAGGTTATCTAGTTTGTCAGTTCCTGCAAGTGTTGTATTCGTTTGTCTGCCCATGTACTGCCTTCTGCCTGGTTCCTGGATATTGAACCCCTGCTGCCTGACCTGTACCTTACCTGCCCTGACCTTGGACTGTTTAGGATTGCTTGTATGCACCAGGGTTTTGTTTCACAGATTTTGTTGAAATCTATGAAAAAAAAACCTTTTAGGTATAGTATAGGCCAACAGATTTCCATGGGCGCTATTTGTTATTTCAGTACAACATAGACTTAAATTTTTCAATCTAGCACCCCCAGTCGTGATTGTTACTCCGTGGGGGGCTTATGCTATGATTTATTTTAGTCCCACTGCTCCTGTCAGTCATTCTACTGTTAGAAAATCTCACAGAATCATATTTATAGATCCTTCATTCTTCTATTTTATCACATTTCTGAATTTGCAACACAAGAATGTAGGTGAAATTGACTTTTTATAATGAATTATGTGATCTGATTAATGTTGACAGTGCATTGCAGCAATTATTCACACTTTACTAAATAATTCCTTAAATAAAGGTTGAATATAAGAGGTGAAAGAGGAGACAAGGTGAACAATAAATCTTAAATTTGTGCTAGGAAAAAAGATTTGCAAAAACAGAATAGGACATACAGTATTTTAAGAAGCAGGAGGTACAATACTGACCCCTACTGGTGGACAGTGGTTTTAACAAATCCAATCAGGTTTATATTTTGCAGTCAGTAAAGAACTTCAAAGTTAATGAAAAAGTGTCTCACTGTTGGAACCCCCTGTGATCAACTGTAACCCAAGGGAACCCATCAGCAAGTCCTCATGTAAACCAAGAAGCATGTTCTGTAATCAGTGTGTTAGATGTATGTGCTGCACTGGTTTATGGGCATAGAACTAGGTTTCTACTACAGGATGCTGTGTATGATATCTTTGTGGTAAATCATGTAATGGAACATGAAACAATTGAAATAAAGTAAATTTAAATTAAAAAAAAAAAAAAAAAAAAAGAACATGAAACAATTGCTTTAAATAGTAAGCCCATATGAGCGCTATCAGGAACAGCAATGTGTTCTCCTGCCTGTACAACACTTGCTTCGGCCGTGTATTGGAATCTGTACAACAGTACACCGCTGACATGTCAGTAGTTTACAAGTGTATGTATTCCAGAGTGCTATAGTTAATTCAGGTGCTCAGTTCATAAGGAAAATGAAAAATAGTATGTTAGAAATATAAATTTTATGGCATTTAGAATAGTTTTTAATAAAGTGTATTCAAAAGTTTAGGTACACTTTTAAAGTTTTTTTTAAATTAATCCACATTCCCAAAGATGATCTTTAAAGGGATATTCTCATTTTAGACAATGGGGGCATATCGCTAGGATATGCCCCCATTGTCTTATAGGTACGGGTCCCACCGCTGGGACCCGCACCTATATCCAGAACGGAGCCCCCGAACTGAATGAGGGCGCACTGCGCATGCGCAGCCGCCCTCCATTCATTTCTATGGGGCCGCCGAAAATAGCTGAGCGCTGGCTCGGGGAGCTGCGCCTGGTGGTGGCCAGACCCCCGGAAACCCGGGGTCCTCCAGGCGCAGCGCTCCCCGCTCCGTTCTGGATATAGGTGCGGGTCCCAGCGGTGGGACCCGCACCTATAAGACAATGAAGGCATATCCTAGCGATATGCCCCCATTGTCTAAGATGAGAATACCCCTTTAAAGGCTATGTAATCCTTCGGGGGCAATTTTTTTATGATTGCATGTTACTCATTTTTGGCTAAAAACTATTTTTTTAATTGGTGTTTATTAAAAATATTAAGGCATTCTGTGACAAAGGCTTAATTGTTTTTCTAACTGTGTGACTGGTACCTTCACTTTGTGCCAGTCATCTAATAAACCTTATCTCTAAACTACTGAGAGGAAAAAAAATACATACAATGCAACAGCACTCTGCAAACCAAATAAAGTACAAAAATGCCATAGTAATAGTAAATATTCTGGTGCTAATGCTACGCTTGTTTAGTAAATTTCAGATTCTTGGCAAATATATTTTGTACAAAATTATTTGGGCCCGTCTGCCAAATGTCAAGGCGATCTCAGTAAGATGGGAACCTAACACTAAATGCTACCTGTTACATGTGTGCCATAGCGGCTACTATAAAATTCAGGGTGTGCAGGTTCCACATGCATGCTGGTTCCACTCTGCTTTTATCATTTTTGGTGCCAAGATGGCCCCCATTAAATTCAGTGAATGCAGGTACCAACATGCATGCTGAGCCCACTCTATACCTCACCTGGTGCCAGATGGCTACCACTGAATGCAATGAGAGTCCACTGTATACCTCTCCTGGTGTATAGAGTATAGAGTGGGCTCAGCATGCATGTTGGTACCTGCATTCACTGAATTTAATGGAGGCCATCTTGGCATCAAAAATTATAAAAGCAGAGTGGACCCAGCATACATGTGGAACCTGCACTCCCTGAATTTTATGGTGGCTGCAAGGCACATAACAGGTAGCATTTAGTGTTAGGTTCCCGCCTTACAGAGATCGCCTGGACGTTTGGCAGACGGGCCCAAATAATTTTGTACAAAATATATTTGCCAAGAATCTCAAATTTACTAAACAAGCGTAGCATTAGCACCAGAATATTTACTATATGGCATTTTTGTACTTTATTTGGTTTGCAGAGTGCTGTTGCATTGTATGTATTTTTTTTCCCTTTGTGTATTTAGCCATAAGAACGTGCACCTGCACACTGGGATGTGCTGACTGACCCCCTTTTCTTTGCAGTAAACTACTGAGAGGTCATAAACACTTATTTAAGCCACATTCTTATCAGTAAGATACGAACTGAGCTATAATGAGTGTTCATAAGGTCAGAGATAAGGAGTCCGTCTGCTCCTGGTCTGACGGAAAAGACAGAAAATCCACAGGCTGCTACTACAGCCAGCTCTGTACAGAAGCTCTGTACAGAAGAAGCTCTGTACAGTAAAAAGGACACCATTTTTTTAAATTAAAGACCAATTTAAAATATTTGTAGCTCAAAATGAGTCCAATGGAATAGTAAAAAAAGCCCCCAAAGGTGTATATAGCCTATAAGCAGGTCCAGTTGTAACCAATGAAATAGGTACCAATGAACATAGTTACCTATAATCATTGGTTGGATTGCCTAAATTATCATATGAGTTCATCTATGTCTATGTTAACTATTTGTACTCCCATTTGGATGGCAGATCAATGCAGAGGTTATGTCTATAGTATGTCACTATGGACCATGCCTATAGTTTGTGTCTGTGATCTGCAGTATGTCCCTGATCTATATTAATGGTCTATCCCTATGGTCTATGGTGAAATGCATCATTTCATTTTCATCAATTTACTGCTGCAAACAAATTGGGAATTTTGGCACACACCACATTGTATATGTAAGCTTGAGAAATTTTTGTGCACATGAGGAATGTGATGTATATAAAACATTGATTTCTAGAGCAACCCTGATTTTATGAAAGGTCTCTTAAACTGCCCACATATACTCCGGTAGGGTGTTGGGTTTAGGTGCATAGTATTCTGTATTACAGAATGGTCATTATTTGTTTCTTATAACAATGTATGGTGAGCAGCAAAAACGTTTGAATTGTCAGAGGTCATGTGCTGCCACCAAGTGGTGAATGCAAGAATTATTTTCCAATATTGTTTTGATATGCATCAGGGCTGTAATAAAGTTAGTGGATGGGTAAAAAATTAGTCATTGCCGCCTCCTGAATAATAGTATCACATAACTTATTGCTAACTTTAAGTAGTTTTCTGAGAATGTTAAAACTTGGAGAGAAAATATCCAAATAAAGCAAATTCCAATATACTTACTCAACTTAACCTGTCCTAGGTTAAAGGGAACCTGTCATCTCCAAAACACCCCCTGAACTAGAGTAAGTGTTGTATGGTGTAAGTGATGCTGAATCCGATTATGAAAGTTTTATTTTCATACTTACTTCCATTCCGACACTGTGCTCCCACAAACCTGCAGTAAAATACATTGACAGGACTCTTCTTTGAGTCCTCTCCATTATGTGTGTGAGCACCGGAGTCCAGTGAGTGCATTTTACTGCTGGTTTGTGGGAGCACAGCGTCAGAATGGAAGTGAGTATGAAGATAAAAATTACATATTCGGATTCAGCATCACTTACACTATACAACGCTTACTCTAGTTCAGGGGGTGTTTTGGAGATGACAGGTTCCCTTTAAGTTGGGTAAGGTTAGGTTTGGCTAGGTTCATAATTCCGGTCAGATTCTGCACACCACCGGATCCCGACAAGTCCTATCCACTATAATGATATCCATTGGGATTCCTGCATTGATATTGGCGTTTTGCTAGACAAAGTACCGCTGAATGTATTTCATCCTCTTATGTTGTCTGAATCTGCAATGGAAGCTCCTATCTGTCACAGATGTAAACCTAGCCATGTTCTCTATTTCCCACTTCCTACACAGACTATGAGGCCATTTACTCCATACTGTGATGATGTATACTGGAATAAAGATGAATTGTCAGCCACTAATTTTTTTTGTAGTTAAAAAAAGAAGACAGATAGGGTCATATCCAGGAGAAAAAGGGGATCCCTTGACACTTGGAAGAGCTGGAAATAACCCTGGTGCTACAGATCCTCACCTCACTGTTTCTGCATTTCCCTCCACTCCCCCAGCATCGCGACAGGCAACATCGTGATGAGGAATGACCTCAGGACACAGTCCGTGGTGAAGCCACAGAGCAGAGGGAAACACAGAAAAGGGAAGATGCTAATATGTGAACATCTGGTCTGTAAAGGGGTTGTTTGACCTTCCTGCATACAAAGCCCAGACCAGAATTGTATATAGACTCAAAACTGGGGTCTGAAAACAGTGGGATCAGGTCTAGGCCAAGGGTGAAACAACCACCGTAGTGGCTACTACAGGAACTGCAAAAGCAGGGAGGTCCAGCACCTGCTGGACTGAGTGGGAGAGCACATAGGCTGGGGAAAGATTACTGGTTTCTGCACTCTCCTGCTCAGCTCAGCAGGCTAGATGACATCACTACATAGTGACTGTTGGTGGGGAGAGCATGACATTCTCCGTTCACTGGGGGAATAGGGTTAGTGAGTATTACTTTTTTTTTCTTATTAAAGGAAATCTGTCACTAGGATAATCGCTATTGAAGTAAAGCCATGGCCTAATAGCACTTAGTACCTTATTTCCAGATGTGCCTTTGTTCTAGCAATAGATGTTTTCTATCTTCTGAAAATCCCGTTTATTTGGTATGCAAATTAGCTTCTTCCTGGGCTCCTTCCTGCAAGAATGACGTCCCTCTGGGCACCTTACTGGCTCATTTGCATACCAAATAAACTGGATTTTCCAAACATAGAAAACATCTATTGCTGGAACAAAGGCACATGTTAAAATAAGGTACTAAGTGCAGATTTCCTTTAATAAGAAAAAAAAAGTAATACTCACCTAACCCTATTCCCCCAGTGAACTGAGAACTACTCTGTGGGGACAGAAAAGGGGCTTAACTACTGTGTCGGGGCAGAAAGCGGCATAACTAATCTGTGGGGGCACAGAAGGGGACATAACTACTATGTAGGGGCACTAAAGGTGCATAAATAGAGAGTATAACTACTGTGTGTGGGCTCTAAGGGGGCATAACTACTTTATGAGGGCAATGAAGATGCATTCTACTGTGTTGGGGCACTAAGGGGGCTTGTCTACTGTGTGGGGGCTCTAAGGGGGCATAACTACTTTGTGAGGGCACTACAGGTGCATTCTGCTGTATAGGGGCACTATGGGGGCATCACTACTGTGAAAGGTGCACTAAGGGTGAACTCCATTCTGTGCAGGCTTTAAGGGGTCATCACTACTTTGAAGGGGGCACTAATGGAGCATTCTACTGTGAAAGGGGCACTAAGGCGATATTTATTCCTGTCGTTTAGCTCAGATCTAGGAGCAGAACAATAAAAATAACAAAAGTGCCGGATTCGTCACATAGCTGACCTGAATCGTACCTAACAGTATCTATAACCTATAATCAGTCCAGTATTTTAAATGGAATCTGCAACAGAGGCCCTAAATGGAGTCTCCGTTGCAGACATGAATTCAGTCGTACATAAGAAATTTTCCCTTACCATTAAAGAAAAAAAAAGTAATGGTAATACATTTGAAAGATGGATCTGTAACACAAAGCAGAATGGCTTAGTATATACACTTAATGCTATTAATAACAACTATGTATGCATTAGATCATGATTTCATCTGTGCCCCTGTCAGAAGCTGTAAAGGCTGACGTGGTCACATTTCAAACAATTTAATAGGCACTGTATCATTAATTATAGATCCAAGTGTTAGCAGCTCCAAATGTTTTTTTTCTCTGCTAGACTGTTGGGGCCCACTGTAGTATCAGAGCCTGGGCCCACCAGAGGATCCTCTGGTACTCTGGTGGGCCAGTCTAATGCTGATGGAAAGCATAGGATAGGCTAAAAGTCCTGGTATGATGTTTTTGGATTACAAAATCGAGAATAAATTGACCTTATGTAGGATATGCATGGTTAAAGTGTTAAAGAATTCTGAGACCCACACCAACTACTAAAATGAGGAGAGACATAGCGCACTTAGCACACTCACTCTCTCTCCTCTCTCCAGGAGATGAGCTCAATAGAAAGTCTATGGGCCTGTCTCAATTCCATCCCCTGTAGTGAGTAGAGGGAACACTTCATGTGAGCGCTTTTCTCTCCTATTTCTAGTGATATGTTATGACATTTTTAAAATTTCTGTGACATTTTCATGAAGCCAAGATAAAGTAAGGAGTAGAGATGAGTGACTTTTTTTGAAATGTGATTAGGTTCCTATCCTACAAAATTCGATTCGGATCTGAATTTATTCTAGCTGTATGAAAAGTGCTCTAGTTGGCCTAAAAATTGGTATATGACATTCTGGGGTCTCCTAGAACTCATATTTTTTCCTCTCTTTTCATTCTTTTTTTTTCTCTCCCCCTTCCTATAAGCTCTTTTACACTATGACAGCAATAGTAAATGATGTAAAGTAAATAATAAAGTGACATTGATGGTGTTAAAAACAGCCTGTTTAAAAACACACTATGCCTTCGGATTTTTGTTATGCTTTTTAAAATTAAAGACGTTCCAAAAATTGTCCCTAATTGGGGGCAGATGTAAACCTACACAGTGTTATCAGAAAAAAAACAGTGGCTTATTCTGCCAAGAAGTCGTCCAAAAATGATGCCTTACTGGGGATGGATGCCTGCCTGTATTTATACAAAAAATAGTGGTGTCAGAAGAAACTGTATATGCCTTCTTGTATTTATACACAGATGGTAATGTTGGAAGAAACAGTGGCTTGTTCTGAACAGGCATCCAAAAATTAGCCTTAAGGAGAACAGATACCTGCCTGTATTTATACATACATGGTAGTGTCGGAAGTAACAGTGGCTTGTTCGAATAAGCATCCAAAAATTAAGCCTCATGGGGGGAAGATGTCTGCTCATGTTTATACGCACATAGTAGTATTAAAAGAAACAGTACCTTGTTCTGAACAAGCATCCATAATAGTAGCGGCAGCAATAGCAGCACAGCATGGAACCTAACAGACAAGGCAGTAGATGTGTGGCTGTGTAGGATTAATAGTAGTGGCAGTAGGAAAGCAGCAGCCATACAGGAAGTAATATGATGGCAGGCAGGCAGTGGCATGATTGGGCCGGCGATAAACAGCCACTTTCAGAAATGCAGAATTATTTAATTAGCCTCAACAGGAATGTGAAAGTCCTCATGGATCCATTACGTTCTTGCAAGTGAATTGGTGGTTGCTAGTGCTGCACGGCTGTCGTTGAATCACTGGGCAGGAGAAGGGGGTGAAGCCTCCTGTTCAGACATGCAAGCTGTGTAAACAGTCTTTCCTGTAATACAGCAATTTTGCCCCCTTTTAGCACCAGAAAAACATTCCCCAATTTTTCCAGTGTAGTTATCAGCTGCAGTGTAGTCCTCCTGCACTACTAACCCCTTCTCCAGTGGTAGTTCATCATCCTCCTCCACTTTCTCCTGGCAGGGGAGGCCTGGGACTAAAGGCCCAGCCCCCCTTGCCTCTGTGGGCCGAACAGCAGTCTCTACTACTGCTACCATGGTAGTTCTTCTGCTAGTACACTGGTATTGACACACTAAAATGAGCTAAATTGTGCAATTATAAACAGTAGGAAAATTGCAACTGTTTTCATGTGTAATAAACACAGGAGCAATTAAATGTTCCCTGTTAAGAACACACTGTACACTGGTATTGATGCACTTAAATGCACAAATTGCACACTTATAAACCATAACAAGTTTTTGGGAAAAAAGGTGCAATTGCGCAGCATATGCAGCGAAATATATGCTTCTGGTTTTTGAAAATAAGATGCTGGCTCATGCACAGAAAAAAAGAGTACTGTCTCTTTAAACGATCTTTGTGCTGAATCTTTGTGCAGACAGTGCAAGACATGAACAGCTGCATCAGCTGCCCTCACTGTAAGACACCCAGTCCCAGTACACTAACTGCCCCTTGTGCTCTTCCTGCTGATATAACCTGACTTTCTACATAGTAATTCAATCTACCTAACTAAATATATTAGTACATTATCCCTGCAAGACCCTGCTTGTGTCTCTAATTGGTGTCTGTCAGACACATCCTTTCACTTCAGTTCACAATGGCATCTGTACTTCACAGCACAGAGCCCAGTAGACTAGCTAATATCCTCCCTCCCGATTGGCTGTCAGGCTGCGCGTGGTCACGTGATCCTCCATTTTCATCCTCCCTGCCTTGTTTTCCTCAATAGTGTACTGAATTTTAAAAGTAAAATGGTAGGCGCCGTTTTGTGCGATTTGTCCAAAATGAATCAACAAAACTTTGGATTTGCTTGGCAGAAGAATGTTTGTGAACTTTGTCCATATCCAATAAATTAATTTAGAATTAATTTGCTCACCTCTCGTAAGGAGCAGTGAGTAACATAGTAACATAGTTTATAAGGCCAAAAAAAGACATCTGTCCATCCAGTTCGGCCTGTTATCCTGCAAGTTGATCCAGAGGAAGGCAAAAAAAACCCTGTGAGGTAGAAGCCAATTTTCCCCACTTTAGGGGAAAAAATTCCTTCCCGACTCCAATTAAGCAATCAGAATAACTCCCTGGATCAATGACCCATCTCTAGTAACTATAACCTGTAATATTATTACCCTCCAGAAATACATCCAGGCCCCTCTTGAACTTTTTTAGTGAACTTACCATCACCACCTCCTCAGGCAGAGAGTTCCATAATCACGGTCACAGTCCTGGGGATAAAACGATCATGGGAAAGATCTTTGTACTGACCCCTGATATATTTCTACATTGTTATTCAATCACCCCTCAGTCATCTTTTTTCTAAAGTGAATAACCTTAATTTTGATAATCTTTCTGGGTACTGGGTACTTTCTGGTAATCCACCCATTCCAGTTATGACTTTAGTTGCCCTCCTCTGAACCCTCTCCAGCCTGCTATGTCTGCTTTGTCCACAGGAGCCCATAACTGTACACAATACTCCATGTGTGGTCTGACTAATGATTTGTAAAGTGGCAGGACTATGTTCTCATCATGGGCATCTATGCCTCTTTTGATGCAACCCATTATCTTATTGGCCTTGGCAGCAGCTGTCTGACACTGGTTTCTACAGCTTAGTTTGCTGTTCACTAAAATTCCTAGGTCCTTTTTCATGTCAGTGTTACCCAGTGACCAGTAACCATTAAAGCACTGTTTAATATCTTTATAATCGTATACATTCGTATAGGATTACGTGTCTGTCTAGTTCTGATGTTTGCAGTAATCTTCCAGCAGAAGACTGAGGCATAACAGGCCTGGAAAGCAGAGCTGTTAATCATACTCCAGTCCAACCACATTAAAAAAAAAGTCCATCAGCAGTTTTCCTGTGCCTGGTACGCAATGAAGGGGATACATTGCTTACTGGAGCACTAATTAGCTGGTCAGTGGGTGTGTCCGTCGACAGTCTGTTGACTGATTCATGTGACAGCCAGCACAAATCTGAATTCAGCTCAGGACCAGTATAACATATGTTAAGCAATGTATTTACAAAGCTAATTATCACTTCTATGAAGATGATAAAAGCAGGGCTGTGGAGTCGGTAAGCCAAAGCACCGACTCCAACTCCTCAATTTCCCCTAACTCCGACTCCCGACTCCGACTCCCAATCCGACTTCCTCATACATGGCGCATGTTTAAGTAATAACTTTAAACAAACTTTGCATAAATCAATAGTACAGATATGCCATGACAAAAAAAGTTTGTAATATATGTTTTACTAGATATCTAGACTTCAGGCTTTTCTCTGGGTACAGCTCACTAAGGGCCTGATGTATTAAAACTATCTAGGTCTAAGACTTTCTTTGTTGCCCATAGAAACTAATCAGAGCTCCCCTTTCATTTCTCCAGAACACTATATGAAATGAAAGGGGAGCTCTGATTGGTTTCTATGGGCAACAAAGAAACTTCTACACCTAGACAGTTTTCATACATAAGGCACTAGTTTTACATCAGAGGAAAAGCAAACTAAAACATAAAGCATACAGAGAGAACATGCACTGGACAATTGATTTATACATAGTTTATTGAAAGTTTAGATATACTAGGAAGTACTTGGCTTAAAGGGGTTTTCTCAGCAGGTTGATTCACTGGCTGACAGGCAGTTTGCACTTACTCTGTCTCCTCAGGTTGTGGGTGGTCTCCAGCCGTTATTAGCATATATTAACTTACTCTGACAGAGCAGGAGGTTGTGATCTCTAACACAATTACAGGTAAAGCCATGCTTCTCAGTCCTCATAACACTTGGACCTTTTGCTTACTGCAGGTAATCACTCAGAGCTCAGTCCCATCATTCTTCACTGCTCTCAGCCAATCAGATAACAGTCTTTCTGGTCTGCAGGTTACCATAGAAATCTGTGTACAGTGAGAGACCTGCTAAACTGTCTATATTTCATGACTAAAGTTAAATCTACTGACCACTGTATTTAGAAAATGTCTTCTTTTAACTGTCCCTTTATGTTGAAAGCTAGTCTTTGTAACTAGTGAGAAAACCCCTTTAATCCTGTTTTCTGTAGTATATCTGAGATCAGTGCAGGCATTCCTTCCCAGTGCCTTTTTCCTCTGATCTGTAGCGGAGGATCTTCATTACTGAGCATCTACATAAAGGGCAGCACACATTCATCTAAACTGAAAGCCTTGATCCTTAGATCAGAAACAGAAAGGACATTTATAGGACATTTCATCATTTTCCGAAATTCTTATGAAAATATATTCAGCACATACTGTATTGAACTAAGTGTACCAATTTTTTATATATTTTTGGAGTCGGAGTCGGTCGATTTTATATTGACTCCAACTCCGACTCCACCAAAATGGACACCAAGTCTGACTCCACGACGCCGACTCCACCGCCCTGGATAAAAGCACAGGTAAATGCAATGCATGTTTTAGTGATACTATGGCACATATTTATGTGATACCATGTGTTATCTGGACCTATGTGGTAAGCCAATTTATGTACTTTAATAAAGAGTTTCTTGCCATGTCTTTATGTAACCTAGAGACGTATTTAGAACTTTACTGACAGTCCTATAATCTGATGTCAACCATTGTCATTGCTAGTCTTATGTAACACAAATTCCTGCAGGCTGAGAAGATCTAAGCACTACCATATTACAAATTACACTGTATAGCGAAGACAAGAATAGATGTGTTAGTCACGTGGCGGCAAAATATTACCATACATCAATCAGTTATAAGGGCCGTAACTGAAGCTGCTGCAGTGTTAGCATACACTCTGGTCAGCAGAGAACATTCCTTCATATTAATCTACAGAAGTTTTACAGGGTCCCAGGCCATGGTGTCCTCTACATAATCAAAATGGTTTTCCGAGACTTTAATACTGATGACCTATTTTCTAGATAGGTCATCAGTATCTGATCGGTGGGGGTCCAACACCCGGGAGCCCCGCTGATAAGCTGTTTGAGAAGGCACCAGCTCTCACAGTAGTGCCGTGGTCTTCTCCTTGCTCACTAAGCAAAGCGCTGTACATTGTTCATTTCTATGGGGCTGAGCTGCACCTAAGCCATGTGACCAATGAACGTGTTGTCACTGGCCTAGAAAAAGCTGGAGAAGGTCGCAGTGCTACTGTGAGCGCTACTGCTTTCTCAAACAGCTGATCTCCCGGGGTCCCTGTTTTTTGATAATAACCTGACCCTTTTTGTGTTGCTAATCAACAATCTCTATCATGCAATTTCGGGTACACATAACTTAGAGATTGCTGAGAAAAAATGAAGTTTAAATATAGGCAAATGAGCCTCTAGGAGCAATGGGGGTGTTGTCATTACAGAAAGAGCTGAGCCCATTGCTCCTAGAGACTCATTTGCATATATTTAAAATTCATTTTTCAGACAATGCAGGCACAAATGAACATGGGACCAGCACAGATGTCTTCAGATGCCAAGTGCACATGTAACAGGTCAGCCAGTTTCATAGGTACAAATCTGCTGACAGATGCCCATTTTCTCTGGGGAAAGACAGCGATAAACATCAATACTGTCAGATATTTTACATTATAAATAGAGATGAGCGAACGTGCTCGTAACGAGCACTGTAGCGCTCGGTTCCCCTGCGCTCGCATGGGTGTAGGCATCCGCTTCCGTCGGGTGAGGAGGACGAAAGCGGATGCCTGCGCCCATGCGAGCACAGGGGAGTCGAGCACTACAGTGCTCGTTACGAGCACGTTCGCTCATCTCTAATTATAAATTTTGTGGTGTTCATTTTATGGCATAAATAATATTATAACTTTACTCTCTGGGTCAGTATGATTACAGTGATTCCAAATACATATAGTTTTTTTTACATTTTGCAATAAAAAAAAAGTGTTTGCATTGCTGCATCTCAAGATTTTTCTTTCCATGTAGCTGTGTAAGGGCTTGATTTTTGAGGGACAGCATGTTCTTTTTATTGGTATCATTTGCACTTTTTGGTCACTTTTTATTTCGTGTTTTTTTTTTGGTGGTGAATAAGCAATTCTGGCATTATCCTTTGATCGCTTGTATAATAGCATTGTACTGCTATACTGAAGCACAGCCTGCTTCATTAAGCCCCAGGCTGCCACGTGATGACATTGGCACTCCACAATCTCATTTACAGGGTGCTGATGGGAGACCGAGGGAGCTCCCTACCTCAAAGCCATTCAGATGCTGCGGTCAATAGCTATTGACCGCGACATCTAAAGGGTTAAAGAGTCCGGATTGGTACTTTTGTCAGTCTGGGTTGTTAGAGCAGGAACCCGGCTCTCATGTGAGAGCCAAGCTCCTGCTGTCTGCTGCATGGGAAACCTGTACAAAGCTTAGACTAATATAACTTTGTATTTCTTAAAATAATTTATTTTTGTGTTGCATAGACCCATTTTTATATTTGCCGTCGACAGAGCTGTGTGAGAGCTTGTTCTTTTGGTGTGCCAAGTTGTAGTTTTCATTTGTCATTTGTTCTTTTTGGGATACATATGGCTTTTTGAGCACTTTTTGTTGTTTCTTGAGAGATGGAATGAAAATAAAAAACAGCAATTTTGGCATTTTTAAAAAAGTTTTTATGATGTTCATCATATGGGATAAATAATGTGATCATTTTGTTGTATTGGTTGTTACAGTCACGGCAGTATGATTTATCTAAAGTTTTTAATTTTACCTAAGTAAGTAAAAGCTTTTGTAGGTGGGAAAAGTTTGCAGATGTTTACCTAAATAATTTTCTGCTAACTTTTTAATATTTTAAAAAGATGTTTTTTTTTCTAATTCCCAGTAGGGGGCGTAAACCTGTGATCCTCCCTAATAGGCATCCATATATGGCTGACTTGGGCACCACAAGATCAAGTCATGAAGGGCCAACAGGGTGACAGAAAAAGCTCTATCCCTCTCTGTATCCACTTAGATGTAGTAGTCAGCATTGACTGTGGCATCTAAGGAGATAAACTGCTGGGATCAGAGGGAGCCAGCTGTATGATACACTAGGCATCAAGAACTGAGTGGGCACAAGAGCAGGTTAAGATCAGCTGTTCGTAGAGAGACCCATTTCTAACAAGGATTTTGACTGTCATGAACATTTTGTGGCTTTAGTGTTCCACAACATATATGTAAGGTAGAGGTTGCACACTTGCAGCTGTGGTTAGTCAGGATCCATGGAAGGTAGTGGCATTAGCGGCCATGGGGACCCACGAGAAGCCCCGACCAGTTGTCATGCCACTGTTCAGAAAAATAAATCAGCCTTTGATAACCCACAAAACATCTGCATCACGGTGCCTGAGGGGGCCTTATGGTTTCCTCTGCCTCATATAAAGAGACCAGTTTGGATGACATTTAGCACAGCCCTGTTATAGACTTTGCATAGGAGCCAAGAATGTTATGCTTCTGGGAAGCAGTTTGGAAATTATGATGTGAAAAAAAATTTAACACTAAGATTTCTACTGATGTATCATTGCTGATGAGTACCTACTGATGTATCATTGCTCTAAGGGGTTGGTCCACTCAGACATTGATGGCATATAACTAGGACATGCCATCAATGTCAGATAGATGCAGGTCCCACCTCTGGGACCACTCCTATCTCCAGTACAGGGTCCCCTGAATTGATGGAGATCACATTGCACATGCATAGTGTGCTCTCCATTCACTACTATGGGAGTTCTGATCGGCTACTTTCGGAAGTCTCATAGCAGTGAATGGAGAGAGCACCGATGCACACATGGCTACCTCTGCATTCACAGCTATGGGACTGGAGTAAATAGCTGGGTCCGCTTGACTATTTTCAGAACTTTCATACCGCACTTGTGTGGTGCACTTTCTTTCACTTTGGGGGACCCATTCTTGAAATGGGTGAGGGTCCCGCAGGAGTGACCTGCACCTATCTGACATTGATGGAATATCTGAAGGAGGTGTCCTTTAGTTTCTAGGCCTAATCTCCTTTCCCTCCTACGCTCGGTTTGGTTCCCCCCCCCCCCCCCACACACACACCTGTGTGTGACAATATCCTAGCGATATGCCATCAAAGTCTGAGGCATACCCCTTTAACTGGACAGATTTGCCACTTAGGAGTCTGGGAGATTTGGGTCAAGTAACAACCATTGTGGGAGCTATTATGGTGACCACATTGGATCCCATTCAGCTTTTAGGGGAAATACTAATTAACCACCTCATATCTACATGATACATGTCTTCTGATATTGTCTTGTGTTGTCTATGGGAAGTAGACCTGCTTACTGCCATTCTCCACTTACAAGCTCACTTTCCCTGCCTCTTTTGGGTCTGTACCAAGGGTGAGAATTGACCATGCTGTTATATTTAGAAGGGGCTGAGCCTAGAGACGCGACATGTTTACGATGGGGATGGTAACCTAGCCCGTGGTTACAAAGCATACACCTGTCACTCCTACTGGAGCCCTGAGAGGGAAGCAGGGGGGCAGCTCAGTGCTCGCTAGTTTCCTGAGCTGGAGCTAGTCAGAGGCAAAGTATCACAAGCATTCTGTCTCTTTTCTCAGTATAGCATTGGCTACAGGCTTTGAATATTTTAAGGTCTTACCAGTGTTTTCACATAATAAAGTATCATGCAGTAAAGTTACACTAATGCTGAATGAGGCTACATGGTGACACGTATGAGCCTCTCCCCAGAAGAATTTCCATGGCTCAATCGCCTTGTAACGCAGCGACGAGCCATGGAACAGCCCTCAAGCACTGGTTGTCCAAGCTTCAATGGTCAGGAGAAGGCAACATGTGTAACAGTAGTGGATTTACAGCTCTTGTGCCCATGTGCACTTTAGGCTAGTACCATTAACGAAACAATAGCACACAGCCATGGTTTATACTATTGACAACCTGAACCCCATTAGTGGTCATCTACAAATCTTCAAATAATAGAGCTGCATTATGTGTATATAAGTATTAAAAGTAGACTTTATGTGCAACTCAGGGGCGTAGCCATGGGGGGACATATGCTGAGTATAGGTGGGGCTCCTTTGGTACAGATAATTATAATAGAGGGGTATATGCTATTTAAGTAGCAAGCTCAGTCTGTATGGTGTAGGAGGGTAGACATAAGCATATGGTGAGAGCAGAGCCACCATTAAGCAACATTAATTGTAGGACAAGAATATGATTGGATTGCTGAACGAAAAATCCACTCAATTTTGTACACAGAGATTTGCAGGGGCGGACTGTGAACTTATAGAAAATACTAAAAGTGGCCCCGTTTTCTAGTCAGGTCCAAATTGATGGGAGGCAGGGCCAGTAATACCATATTGTGGCACATTATACCACCCCAACAGAGCCATCACAAATACCACAACACAATACCAACACAATACCAAAGTCCATCACAAAATACATCCCCAAAAACTTCCACTGGCTGGCCGTGAGGAGGGCTCAGGAGGCCCTCTGGGCCATCGGCCCACCGGGAAAATTTCCCTGCAAGAACTATGGCCAATCTGGTCCTGAAGATTTGTATGTCCTATTTAGTGGCCTAGTTTGCTCTGAGTGAAATCCTAGCTTCAGCCTTCCCCAGTGGATCCACTATAATACATTTCTAATAATAAGAACCACTCCTGAGTAAGTAATAATCAGTCCTCCTTGCTAATGTGTTCCCGGACCTAGCAGAAAATTTCGAGCACACTACTTGAATAAGAGCGTCTAGTGCACTTGAAACGCGCAGGTTTGTACAATGATGTTATCAATTTTTTTCCATGGATTAATAAAGACATTTTATGGATTATCAAGATCTCCCAGTTAAGGACCCTCTCGCTTTTTGTTGAATACATTTCTAACCCTGAGCAACAGATATCCTTTCCCAAAGGACTGCCCATAGACAAATGCACCCAAAGGCCCACCCATAGACACTTGTTCTTAAAGGACCACTCATTGGCATATGCTCAAAATAGGCTGCCCATAGACACATGCTCCCAAAGAACCATTCATAGACACATGCCCTCAAAGGACCACCCATAGACACGTGTTCCCAAAAGATCGCCCATAGACACATGCTCAAAATGGACCACCCAAAGAACTACCCATAGAAATGTACCCCCAAAGGACCACCCACAGAGATGTGCCTCTTGTGCATAACTGAAAATCTGGATCTGAACCTTCTGCACCCCTCCTGCATCTTTATCATAGTACTATATATATGTTGGCACACATTATTGCTGACATCAACTAGATTCACCTGCAATGTAATATCCATGGGGATTTTATCTGATCACTTGAGCCCCATTAATTCTTCAATGTTTGGTTGGTGGGGATCTGGTCCCATAACCCCCACAGTAAATTGGCTGCTGCTGTGCCTGACGTTGTACAGGATGGCCCACAAAAAAGTAGCCCACCTCAAGCAATAGTATGGCAAGATGAATGAACAAGTAGATTGTTTTTTTTTAATTACCCACAAGTCACAAAAGATGCTGAAAGTGTTCCCCTTTCACATCTATGCATCTTTGGGGACGTTGGATTATGTTGGCTGCTTGCAGCTCTTCAGCAGTGATGCTGCGGAAGAAAAAAATGTCCTGCTTTTTCCAACAAGATGGGGCAACATGCCGCACCTCACAGAACTCACTGGCACGGGTTCATGAACTATTTACGGAGGAGCGAACTGTGAGCAAGACTTGTCCACATGCGATTTTTATCTCTGGGGAAATTTAAAACAGAAAGTGTCCACTAACAGTCCACATCTCCTGGATGAACTCAAGGAAAACATCACAAACACCATCTGCAGCATCACAAGCAGTATCAGCCAGCATAATCCGATGTGCCCAAAGATGCATAGACGTGAACAGGGACCACTTTCCCACTTGCTCGTTCATCTTGTCATACTATTGCTGGAGGCAGGCTACTTTTTCATGGGCCACCCTGTAGCTTGTCCCATTTACTTGAATGTAACAACACATTGTTTGAAACCAGAAGCATAAGGCTCCATACACTGTGTAATGTCTGTGCTGGGATACTGCAGCTCATTTCCTATTCACGCTGAAAGAAAGTGTATTCCTAGACACTAAAGGTTAGAAAAGCCAGAAGCCAGCTTTAATAAAAAAAAAAAAAAAAAAAAGTAATCTCCATGAGGCAACCCCTTTAAATGGAATTTAATTAAATTGGTCACTAGAGATGAGCAAATCTATTCACTGCATCGTATATTAGTTACGAATCCTCCTTATTTCATACTCCGAAACGAATCCGGATTTTTTCAGATTCGCTTCATACGAATATTAAATGTTATTAAAATTTTGTACGCTAACGCTACGTACGCATTTTTCTTGCCCCCTGAAGCGGGAAAATGACGATACGCCCCCTCAAGAGCGGGAAAGTGAAGATATGCCCCCCTCAGAAGCGGGAAAAACCAATCCCGGCCGACCAGGAACTTTCTGTTTGCAAGTATAGGGAGTGAAGACTCCTCCCTCATTACTCCGCCCTCCTCTCCAATTCAAGCCAGTGGTGAACAAGACAGCATGGCGCACCAACTACGTCCAAAGTGGGGAGAGATGGTGTGGGGTAGCGAACCCGAACCACCAGAGAGGCCCGAAGAGATCAGAATGACCCAAGTGACCCCGAGAATCGCACAGGCACCAGAGGTGTCCGCCGTGCCGGCTGGTGTGGTGGAGGCAGCTGGAGCGTCCACTCCGCTGCCCAGGAGGAGAACACCTTCCATGCGGCAGAATCCCATCATGCCTGTATCAGTGACAGCACACGCCCAGACCCTATGGGACTATAAGAAAGCGTGGAGGACTGGGTCATCCAAGTGCTTGACCATCCAAGGCCAGGAGACCCTACGCTGGAAAGGCGCAAAGGAACCGTCATCTGGTTTTTGGTGGAGAGAGGCAGTGGCTTCCTCATAGACGATGAGGACGGGGAGGAGTACTTCCTGTGCTGCAGGTCTGTTAAATGGCCTTACCTGCCCCAAGCCCATCACAGCCTATATGTGGGGGATCAGGTCGAATATACCCCCATGGCATCCCTGAAAGGCCCCTTTGCTACCGGGGTAACGTTACTGACCAAGCCCCTGGTCCCTGCATCGCCAGCCAAGACCTGGCCGGATGATCCAGCAGCTGCAGGACGCGTGCGCTGCCTACAAGAGACAGTAGATGGCACCCTCCGTTTCAGAGAGTAACCACAGCCACAGCCGGAGCTCTGATCCCTGGATTGCCACCACCACCGCTACAGTCCTTTCACCTGGATCAGCTGCATACCTTATTTTTCACTTTCCACCCCACTGTGATCCAGTACCAGCTACCGTGGAAAATGGCATCAGCAGCAGCCTGGGGAGCTGGCGGTTCTTCCTTGGGTGCAGCCTTGCCTGAACGGCTGCAGCCAGAAATCCTTACCTCTGCTGTCTCGGCAGGAGGATCCGGAAAGGTGAAGGCTCAAGTGGCAGCAGCGCTCACCAGTGTGACCACCTGGTTAAGTCCAAATTCAAGCAGCAGAGGGCAGTGGAGCTCAACAACGGCGGCCAGCCTGGCCTACAGGAGGCAGGAGTGTCCTCTTATGTTGTTTAGCAACAGTAGCAGCGAGAAGGACTTCAGGTCCCTCATCTGAGGAACCCTTCTACAATTGGCTGTCTCTGTCTGACTTAAAGGACACCTCATGGTCTGGACTGGACCTATGGGAGCCACAACATAGAGGGGTGAGAGCTAGTTGGCACTTGTTTTTAATTTACCTTGTTTTTATTGCCCCCTGTTTGACTCTCACCCAGATGGCCATGGCTTGTCAGGACTCCCCCCATTCTGCAGAAAATTCCCAGTTGCACTTAAGAGCGCCTATTTTACTTTTCCCCCCTTCTCTGGTTGTTTGGGAGCCCCCTTTGCAAAAAGGGTTCTCTATTTTCTGCTATTTTATATTATCCATGTGGATTACACGTTACCTGTTTGGATTACAAAATTACCTCACGTGGATTACAGTTGAATTTTGGACTATGTGTTCCAGTGTTTTATTCCAAGCAGCCAAGAAATGAGACTCAAACGTATATTTGATCCTATTATGCTTGCAAATGTGAAATTGATTGCACTAAAATGTTTGCATAATTATGTCTTTGCAGTATTTTAGCAATAATGTTTTTACAAGTTCAGCAACGTTCAAGCACTTTAGCCCATTGTGTGCATTCTTTTTCAGGTACTGCAATGTGTCCTATTATGCACTTATTGTATGGTGTTTTTGGTAAATTATGCACTTAGGCGGATAGCTAGCAGTGAGCACCTTACTTTTCTAGTTCATATGAACTGCCTCTGAGGACTGTACGCCGCAGCCTAGCGTCTTGCGTGCGTATGACACAATCGCGAGATAATAGTACGCTAAGGATTCGTACGCACTTGTATGCTAATGTTTACTTATTCAGTTCAGTAGCTTACTTTTAACAACGGTTAGACTGTACGTTCGTAATTTGTGCAGTAATCTTCGCAGAACAACTATTATTTTTTAACGCAACTTTGACCGAATAAACTCGTATTAAGAACGAATCTTGTTATAAATTCGGCGATTATTCGCTGAAGCGAATTTTTGAAGATTCGCTCATCTCTATTGGTCACTCAGAACTGGCATTAATGAAGCTTAAAGGGGAAATCCATACAAAATGTATTTTACAGATATGCCAGAAGATAGCATCAATGTAGTTCATGAGTTTAGGCCACCTTGCCTCTTGGAGATTTTCATTGATAAATGTTGTCAAAGGGAGATTTTTGTGTACAGATATGAACTTACAGACATCATTATGAGATCTAATGACTGCATCTCTGTAGAATGTTGAAACAGAATGTACTTTTCAGGTGGGCTTCCCGTAATTTTCATCTTTGGTGTCCTACAGATGAATATAGAAGTTGTTCAGTTCCTTTGAAGGTGGACATAACTTTAGAAGATTCAGCTAGTGTAAAGTATGATCTGCAAGCCAGTAAATATCTGGATGCCTAGATATTAAAGGGGTTGTCCGAGATTAGAAAATGATCTACTGTGGACTGTGTTTGGTATTTCAGCTGCCACACTGGAACTGTCCTTGTGGGGCAACCCATTTGAGTCCTTGAGTTGTCCTCTTCGGTCAAGTTCTTGAAAATTTGTAAGAGGCCATTTATACCTGTCATAAGGAAAACTAGGATAGTTTTCCAGCTTCCCTAAACTCCTGAATTTCAAATTTGTCTTAAAGAAAATTAGCAGAAACTGGTGTGGCACTGGATTAAAAAAGATGACTGATTTCTTCCAAAACGAGTGCCACACCTGTCCACAGGTTGCACGTGTTATCACACTTCAACACACATAAGCTGTAATACCAGACACAAGCCATGGGCAGTCCTGAAATTAAGAAGCCATGTTTTTCTAATCCTACACTTCTTCATGCATGTATTCTATTGCGATCAGTAATGCTAGAATGTGTGTTTACTGTGTATTGTATATAGACCAAATCTGTCTCTCTAGCTTCACTTCAGGGATTCCCTTAATTAATTTACATGTTCTGCTTACAAAGTGAAGTTCGGCATCTAAGAAACGAAAACGGTAGAGAGAAGTTCACCCAACCACCTCGAACAGCTGTTCTCTTTCATCTTGTAGACAAGACATGCTACATGGTGAATATTACTGAAACAAGCAGGTGCCCAGTAAGATGAAGTACTGTGTATGTAACTGAAGAGCCAGAGTCGTGTGTGCAATCATATGCCGAGTGTCAAGTGATCACCCTCGCTGTCATGTCAATGCCATCGAGTCTGAACCCCTCTGTAAGGTAAGATGGGGATTCGTCTTCAGTGATTTGTCATTTAATATAGGGATTCCCTTGCACAGTTCTCAAAAAAAAATTTGTACCACAGAAGAAAACACCCTTTCTTGGAAAACCCTTTGCATGTCTTCTCTCAGTACAAGCTTATGCAATCACAAAATTAAGAATTACTGCAGATGACTTTGCTCCAGAAATAGAATCAGAACGCTTTTATTAGAATATAAAAGGCTTATATAAGGTTAGAGAAACATGGCTGCTTTCTTGCAGAAATAATGCCACACCTGTCCAAGGGCTGCATCTGGTATTGCAGCTCATCTCCAGTGAAGAGAATGGGGGTTGCTGTAATACCATACCAGTATGACACTGTTTTTGTAAAAAAAAATAAAAAATAAAAAAAGAAGCCATGTTTTAATAACCTTGACAGACCTCTTAGGCCCCTTTCACACGAGCGGGAGACTCGCATGTCTCCCGCAACGCATCTACAGGGCTGGACTCGGCACGGACAGGGATCGCATATAATGCTATGCGATCCCTGTCCATGCCGAGTCCAGCCCTGTAGATGCGTTGCGGGAGACATGCGAGTCTCCCGCTCGTGTGAAAGGGGCCTTAAGGCTACTTAGAACAATGATACTAACAATTGATGATCCATACTCAGGTAGGTTTATCACAAGCCTCACTTATTAGGGAATGTGTCACCTATAATTTTTCTTCCAGTTAAAACCAGATAATGAATGTGAAATATATCCTTGTTTTCTTATCTGTTTTTATTTTTTGATTGTAGATTTTTTTATTCTATTTCCTGAACATGAATATTGGGGCTGTCGCCTTGTCTGAGCTGTTGAGATATGCTTTACAGCAGCTACCATAGGCCATACACACAATAGACTGAAGGTCAAATAGGCACAATAGACTGGAGGTGACCTCATTGACTTCTAGGTATTCTCTATGACTTTTGCAGAGGCCAGGGAGCAAATAAGGTGTGATATCACTCATTGTGACCCTGTGTTTTCCATATAGAGATTATATCTCTCCAGCCCACAAGGGAGGTGTGGTGGCTGGAGCTGGAGAGAATGTTAGTGGTGGCAGTGGCACATGAGACTGCTCAAAGTCCTCACAGTGGCTAATCCCTCTCCCTCTAGCTGTTCCTGGACCGTGCTTGCAGTGTTGGGAGGGCGCACCCTTTCTTCCCTTGCGGCACACCCTGGAATTTTAGGGGCTCCCGTCCAGTGTTGCTTGGGGTGCCCTTGATGTTATGTAAATAGATGCAAGGCAAGAGAGCAGAAGGAGGGGCCCCATGAATGGATGAAAAAGACAAGGCCAGTTTGGTTATAATAAATAAAGTCTCTCTTTAGGGTAAATGCACACGATCAGGATTTATCTGCGGACAATCCGCACCGAAATCCGCGTGTTCTCAGTGAAATTTGGTGCGGATTTGCGTGCGGATTTACGTGCGGATTTGCATGCGGATTTGCGTGCAGATTTACGTGCGGATTTGCATGCGGATTTGCGTGCAGATTTTTTTTTTTTTCAAGTGAATGGAGAAAATCCTCATGAAATCCGGACAGGAAAAATAAAATAAATTGACATGCTGCGGATTGTAAAATCCGCACCGCAGGTCAAAATCCGCACTAAAAAAATCCGCATCGTGTGCATTGAGAATTTCAAATTGTCATAGAATATAATGTACATGACCTACGGACCGGATTTTCCGCACGCAAATCCGCACGTAAAATCCGCACGTAATCCTGATCGTGTGCATTCACCCTTACTGAGAACATGAGTATGCACAGTTCTGGGGTGTATAGCACCACAAGTCTCCAAAGGTTGCATATAGGCAGTACACCTCCCTGAGTCTCTCTCTAAATACTTTTGCATTCTTCCCAAATGACCACAGGTGTGCAGTTACTGTCAATAGGCTTTTGCAGTGGCCAGTCTGTGGATTGCAGTCCTTTGATCCAGGTGGCCATTCTGTTTCAGAAAGTTGGTGGGCACCAACGGAAATTAACCCGTTCAACACACAATAAAGTCTATAGCCATAAATGTGTGTTTATCTTACTGTCTCAGTCTAAGCATGGCCTGGTTCTCAACCATCTGCAAATGTCTGTTCTGTTTCTCCCAGGGGTTGGTTTAGCTGCTCTTCTGGAAACTTTCAGTCTCAGGGATGAAGGTTCCGTGGACTAGGCTGGTTTACAGCACACAGATGTCCTTCCTGTAGGCCTGCTCAGACTGCAGAGAATAACAGTCCACTCAAAAAGCTTACACCATATCCTGTCTTCTACATAATAACCACAACTGACACAGTTAATTGTTTGTTGGATGGAGGTCGGTCACAGCTTTATTAAAAATGCAGAAACTTCTTTCCAATCTTCAATGTTTGCTATCTGAAAACATCAAAACAGTATATCGGGGGAGGTTCAGAAGCGGTATGCGGACCATCAGACTCCCGGTGGGTAAGTCCTCCTTCTGTTCCACTCCATTATTTAAACAACATCGACCGCCTGCTGTGACTTAAAAAAAAAACGATCTCTACAAAAGAGAGGAAAAAAGTTGAAAAACCAGTACCATATATCTCATAAAAAGGGGGAGGGAGGATGGGGAAAGTTTCTGAATGGCAGCTGGAGAAAAAGGCCACAGCACAGGTAAGGCCCCCTGGGGTAGGGGAAGGAAGAAGCTCCAACCCTCTTCTAACAAAAAGAGAGCCTGTTCAGCACCAGTGTCATTGAGGTGGACATCATCCGGCCTCATCATCCGCGTATTGTCACCCTCCAACTGGCGGTGATGAATCACCACACCTGACATGGAAAGCACAAAATAAGCGATCCGTGCATTAACCGCATTCCTGTCTTTCTACTGCTCCAGAATCTCTAACCCCTTGCTATTTACCGTGGGGATTATCTTGGACCAGAACAAGACAAGCTCTGAAAAAAACCTCAAGATTCTTTTCAGGTCTGCGCGGATGATGGTAATCAGCTCCACAAGCTTAAGAAGGCATAGGTCATTTCCCCCCGCATGGATAACCAGGATTACTGAGGACCAAAAGCATCTACTCAACTCCACCACTTATGGCAATACCGGAGACCGTGTATCCTGCGCCAGTTTACCTTGTTGCTGGAGAAACCAAGGGTTCTGCCTACAGGCCGCTGCTCCGCCCTCTGAGCTGCCCAGAAAACATATGAGTGGCCCAGGAAATAGACTGTTGGGCTGTGGACATCTGCAGAAAGAACAGACTCTAAGTTAATAGATCTGGATGAATGTAATACAGGAGGATTTCCACTACTCGGACGGCCTCTATTGCAGCCTCTATCTAGAAGGAATGTGTCCCAAATTCTGATGGGGGGGATGCACATGGCAGTGAGGCAATGATTAAAAAACGCCTGAAACTGAAACCACATAAGGGTGAAACCCTTATCATGCGACAAAAAACATTCCCTGCCCGTTGCAGGGCAAAGTACTTACCAACCGCTCGACAAGAACACAGATCGCATGCACTCCTTCCTAACACTTTCTTTTTTTCCAGCCTTTTAGCACCTGAAAGACAATGAACTACCTGGTAACATCTGTCCATCCCTTAAGGTGGAAATGAAAACTGACAGCAGACAGTTGCTGCTGGGCCACCACATCAGACACCCCATGTTTGTGAAGCCAAAGCAAGTAAGCCAGAGCGACAGATAAACACTCTGTTGCCCTACCCTGGAACTGTCTGTTTCCAACCATCGCCCACCACTCCGCTCATGACTTACCATGACCCTGCCAAGTAGCATGTGCTACAGAAGTGCAAACCAACGACATCAACTGCTGGTTGCCAAGCCCCACAGATGAGGCGGAAATGGACGTCCCTCTATCTTGGCATCTGGCAACAGGTCCTGAAATTTCAGCCAATGAAAATGGGAGAAAGCATGAGCAGTCGTGTTATTAAATGCCGGGAATCGTCAGGCCCTGAACTAAATGTTCATCTCCTAGCACCAGAACACAAGATGCCATTACAAAGATTAGACCAGAAGGGAAGAGGACAGGTTGTTAATACAGCAGACAATGCTCATGTTATCGGTCCAAAATAAAATACGACAGTCCTGAAAAGAAGGGCTCCAGAACTCAACAGAGACCACTATGGGAAACAGCTCCAATAATGTGATATTGCTACAGAGGCCCTACTGTGCTCCAGGAATTGGGCCAAGGGGTGGCACAAAAAGGGCCAAATCAATGTTAGACCTGTCAGAAGATCGCCAGCAAGTATGGCCATAATAAAGGCAGAGAAAATCACGCCAAACGACCAGGTCAGCTTTTAATCGTTTTGATAAGCGGATTTGGTGTTCTGGCTTCTTAATTTCCTGGGTTTGCTAGAGAAAGACATCGAGAAAAAAGGGTGACTGCATCTGCCTCAAATTCACTGACTTCTCCTAACAGAACCCATCAATTAACGCAGTGAGTTTTTGCAGTTTATCTTGGAGCAGGCGGAAAACCATAAAGGGAAGTGTCAATTTCAATGTCCAAAAAGGTTAGGCAAATAGTTTGGCCAACTGTCTTCTCCTCCGCGAGGAGGATGCTGCAACAGTGCATTAAAAACTGGAACATATGGGGCGCATGCGCGAAGTTCACCGGAGCGGATGTGAGCTCCGTGCCTGCCACTGTTAAAAGGCTGATTTAGCGCTGCCCTGCAGCTCCACGAGTACTGACCAGTGCACCTGGCAACCTGGGACGATGACCAAATCCAAAAAATCAGGTGCCCCTTTGGCTTCTCAACCGTCCTGACAATCCATCCCGGCTAGCTTTGCCTCGCAAGCAGCCTCCAAGATGGCGGACACGCCTGCTTCAGCCAACAACGAGGACTCTAACCACAGAGTCCCGGGCTCCCCATTATCAGCTCCTGATTCGCCTCCTACGTCTCCTTCGAGAGACTTCTACCAGAATATCAGGCAAATGTTTAAAGACGAACTAGCCCAGGCGTTTGCTGAGTTTTCCCGCCAAATTCATGACTTAAGCCAAAGGGTTGCAGATGTAGAGGCCAAAGCCGAAAGCATGGTTGACGCAATAGTGGCGATAGACGAGGCATCGACACACAGGCAGCACAAATAGAGGCCCTGGAGCAAAAACCTGAAGATTTGGAGAATCACTCCAGAAGAGTGAACCTTCGCATCTTGGGAATACCTGAAACTCTTACCTCATTGCACCAAGCAGTGATGGATCTTTTCATGGCCTTGCTCCCCTAACAGGATGACTCGCTGTTCCATATCGATATTCACAGGGCCCGGGCACTCCAAGGAATCCTGATACTCCCAGGGACATTGTATTAAAACTACATTAGGCCCGCGACCAACCTTTTGCTGCTGCACGTAATTTACCCACGCTGCCGGGCCTAGCACCTACGTGCTAGGCTTGTACTCCGATCTTGCACCCTCCACCCTGGGACTACGCAGGAACATGAAACCCATCACACTGTCTCTTCAGCAAGCTCAGGTACGCTACCACTGGGGCTTTCCGTTCTCATTGACTTTCTCTCACAACTCCAGGACCTACATGATTCGTTCCTTGGATGAGGGCAAGTAGGCTCTGGCTAAAGCAGGAATCCCCTTGGATATAATGGCACCTTTACCACTGAGGACCCAGAGACCGACTAAATCCTGGACCACTGTATCGGGTCCGTCAATGAGCACAAGAACAGGCCCTCAGAACTGAATACGTCCTTTTTTTCAAGTCTTAGGGGACATCGGCCCCAAGCTGGTTAGGATCTAAGCCAATGGCATCCCTATGGTTTCACTCCCTGATGGGGAGGTTTATAATGGAGACATGTTGTGACATTTCATCCATCACATGAGCAACCCCCTTGATATAACATCTGGTCGATTACGACAGGGATAACTATGTGCCTTACAGTGGTAGGACTAGCATGTTGCCTCTTGTTCCCTGGTCTGGGAGACCAAAAGTTTGGTATCCCCACTCCAGACTGACTGATCTTTTTTGGTTATTCATTTTTCCTTACTGTTTACTCTGTTTTATTCTGTGTTATTAACAGTATCCTATCGTACTATCTCTGTCATGTTGGGCTTTGGTCCCATGGGTCATATGGCGGTGGGAGGGAGGAGGGTGGTGTGAGAGTGTGTTCTCCTGTGGGTGTTCTACTCCTGAGGACAGACAACTCTTGTCATGTGTCATATAATATCACATAATGTTAGGGGTTTTAACTCACCCCTTAAGCGTAAAAAAGTGTTCATAGATTACCTAAAACATTCTCCCAACATTGTTTGTCTGCAGGAGTCACATTTCTCCACCACCTCTTCTCCCACATATATCCATCCCCACTATTTTACCTTTTATGTAGCTAATTACTCTCTTTAGGAATAATTTCCCTTTCCAGATAAAACAGACCTTTGCGGATTCGGATGGTAGATATTTGATAATACTGGGTACCCTCCAAGATGCTTCTATCTGTCTTGTAAACTCATATGCTCCTAATGAACATCCCATATAATTCTTTAAAACCTTAAGTGGAGACAATTGACCCCTTAAAGTATCAATATCTCATCTGGTGTGGAGACTTTTTGTATTCAACACTACTCTTGACAGGTCCCACACATTAGAGTCACAACACTCACGAGAGCAAAAGCAGATTATTAATGATACCATGCACCAGCTATAATTAGCTGATACCTGGAGAGAGCACAATGGTCCCGCTAGAGGCTATACATTCTATTCCTCAGCACATCACTCCCATACTTGTATTGTTATGATTTTGTCCTCAGTGAATGCTCTTCCAATTCTTTTGTATAGTAGACATATTATTTCAGCATGGTCTGACCACGATATTGTCTTTTCCGTTTTTGATTTCAAGCCCAAAAGCTCAGTCCCTTTTTCATGGCATCTTAATGAAGCTCTGCTTTCTGACCCTATGGTCCAGACTCAGATCACTCAGTTGACTCATTTCTTCACTGAGAATGTGACTATAGACTCCTCCCCACACTGGGTATGGTTGTCCCATAAAGCATTTATCAGAGGTAAGCTAATAGCTATTGCATCTAAGGGGAAGAAAGATAGGGGCCAAGCACAGACTTCTCTAGAATCTAAATTGGCTAGATTAGTCTATGCTCACCAACAACACCCATCCTTATACCTCCACCAGGCCATTAAATCCACTAAATTACAATTATACTCTATTTTGTCACATAGGACAGAAAAAGCCCTACGTTGGGCTAAAGCTGAATACTATAAGTGGGTCAACAAACCCGATAAACTCCTGGCTAGAAGACTTAAAGCCCAACAACATATTAATCAAATCCTTAGGATTCAAACCCAGGAAGGTCAGGTCACGAGTAACCCTAACCGTATTTATAACACCTTCACCTACTTCTATCAGGCTCTATACAGGCAACGGCAACCCCAATGTCCCGTATCAACTGAGGTCTTTATTTCTAAAGCCAACCTACCCAAACTTACCTCAGAAGACCTTCAGCAGCTCAACAGGGAAATATCAATCATTGAAGTTGAGATGACCCTAAAATCCCTAAAATTAGGGAAAGTCCCTGGCCCAGATGGTCTAACTGCCCTTTATTTTTTAAAGTTCTCCACAATCCTTGCTCCCCATATTAGATCTTACTGTAGTTATCTCCTTCAGGGTCATGCTATGCCAGATGAGTTCCTAGATGCCCTTTTAACAGTAATTCCTAAACCCAACAGGAATCCCCTCTCCTCGGTCAATTATAGGCCAATTTTTCTTTTAAACCTTGATGCCAAGATCTGTACATCTATTCTGGCTCGCAGATTGAATCTACTACTCCATCAACTGATCGATCCTGACCAAGTAGGATTTATTCCTCAACGAGAAGCCCCTGATAATGTTCACAAAATTCTTAATGTAATCTCCTGGTCTAATCAACATCGACTTCCCCTTAGGCTACTTTCACACTTGCGTTGTTGTTTTCCGGTATTGAGATCAGGCAGAGGATCTCAATACCGGAAAAAAACTGATCAGTTTTGTCCCCATGCATTCTGAATGGAAAGAGATCCGTTCAGGATGCATCAGGATGTCTTCAGTTCAGGCAGCTTTCAGTTTTGTGACCGGACACAAAACCGCAGCAAGCTGTAATTTTGTGTCAGGTCATAAAAACTGAAAGAAACTGATCAGGTACTGAAACCAATGCAAGTCAATGGTGACGGATCAGTTTTTTTAGGAGACTAAAAAAACGGATCCGTCACCCTTTGACTTTCAATGTATTTAGTGCCTGATCAGTTTTCTTCAGTTTTGATTTCACACAACTGCATCCCAACTGAACTGATGCATCCTGATGTGCAAAATCAAAACGGATCAGTTTAATTCAGGTATAGAGATCCTCTGCCGAATCTCAGTACCTGAATTAACAACGCAAGTGTGAAAGTAGCCTTTCCCTGGACCTAGAAAAAGCCTTTGATTGTCTTTCCTGGGAATACTTACTGTCTGTCCTTAGGAATATCGATTTCCATGGGCCTTTCATTCAAGCATTAAAGACCCTCTACTTCACCAACACTTATTAAAATTGGCAGGGACACAAGACAAGGATGTCCTTTGTCTCCGGTCCTCTTTGCCCTAGCAATTGAACCTTCAGCTGCCCTCATAAGGCAAGACCCTAATGTTACAGGCATAACCATTGGGACCCAGGAATTAAAGGTGAATCTGTTTGCAGATTATCTGCTCCTCACAATCACTAGTCCAGTCATTCCCCTCCCCAACCTTAATCTCCTATTACAGGAATTCTCCAAGGCCTCTGAGGTTCTCCATTGTAACACCATTGCTTTAGTAGAATGGGAATTTGGCTTTCGCACCTGCTCTAGTAACCTGTCCTACTTAGGAATCTATCTCACCCCTCAACTATCTAATATTTATAAAGTAAACTATACTTCCCATTACAGAGAGATAAGATCTGACTTGGGTAAGTGGGACTCACCTCTGTTTCTTGGTTAGGTAGAATCCACACCATTAAAATGGTAGTTCTACCACGTTTACTATATCTTTTTAGGACTTTACCAATCCTGGTTTCCCTAGCAGATCTTCACCAACTCCACAGGGATCTTTCCTCTTTCATATGGGCTCGTCGGCGGCCGACGATTAAATTGGAGGTCATGTTCTTTCATAAACGACTGGGTGCTCACCTAGCACAACTCCTTTTGGTTCATGGTCGTAAATGTCCTAAAATATGGGTGGCCCTGGAATCCTCCATGATCGTCCCACTCTCATGGCCTGCATAATTTTTGGACACAAATTCCTTTCCTCCTGATCTCAGGTCTAAGGCAATGCTGTCTTTCTATGCCCTACAACTATGGAGATCAGTACGTTTTAAGGTCAATTTTCAATCAAAACCTGCCCCTCTCACCCCACTCTTGGCCAACCCGGCTCTCCAACCTGGGATGAATCCGACTGGTTTCTCTTGGTGGTCCGCCAATCGTTTGACCCACCTACATGATTTCCTTATTGCTGGTAGACTACCATCTGCTGCCCAGCTTCGATCTAAATACTCCATCCCTACGTCTGAGGACTATAGATTGTTGCAGGCCATGTCCTTTTGGCGGTCCGTCATGGGGAACTCCTCGTCCATTTCCTGCTCTCCTTTTGAACATTTTCTATGATATTCTTTTGAAAGGATGGGACTGGTTTCTCGCCTTTATTATTGGCTAAATACTCCATTTTCTGATACCAAATTGCCATTTATGTCCAAATGGGAGAAGGACACCCACTGCTCCATGACCATTTCTAGGTGGCGCACATGCTGTGAGGCTGTCACTAGGGGCAGCTGGCATGTATCTTTGCTAGAGACCTCCCTTAAGATATTACATAGGGCCTATATGGTCCCTGAAAGGCTACACCGTATATACCCATCGGTTGATTCTTTTTGTTTTCGTGGCTGTAACTCCATCAGATCAATATATCATATTTGGTGGGTGTGCCCTATAGTGAGTTCTTTTTGGACGAGCATATACTCAATTTTATCTAATGCTTTGGGCACTATTTTCCATAAAATCCCAACTGTATACCTCCTTGGTGATAATCCTGCATGAAAGTCAGCATGAAATATGTGCCATTTAAGCTAGCTCAATTCCTTCTTCTTGCGGCTCTCATTCACATTGCAGCCAAATGGCGATCTAACACCCTTAACCTTGTTGAAGTTTTGCAGCAGATGGATAGAATGGCCATATACGAGAAAATCACAGCAACTATAGGGGGACACGGTTGACTCTTATTTAAAGTTGTGGCAGCCTTGGCTGTCCTCCTCCCATTCTTCACACAGACTACCATATTTGACATTATAAGGCAGGAGGGGAGTTATGGTCTGTTTTTTTTTTCTCTTACATGTATATATGCTGGGGATGTCTGTATCTGAATATACCGCCTGACTTTTATTAAGACATGATCCTGTGTGACAAAGCTAACATTATGCACTTTTGAGGATACCTTTTCTTTGTTCTTTTTGGTTCACTGTTTCTTTTTCTTTTCTTTTATGTGTTTAGAATTTTGCTTGTTAGACTGTGCATCACTGTATTTTACTTATTTGCCGCCTCCTGTGTGAGGCATACAGTGGGGAAAAAAGTATTTAGTCAGCCACCAACTGTGCAAGTTCTCCCACTTAAAAAGATGAGAGAGGCCTGTAATTGACATCATAGGTAGACCTCAACTATGAGAGACAAAATGAGAAAACACATCCAGAAAATCACATTGTCTGATTTTTAAAGAATTTATTTGCAAATTATGGTGGAAAATAAGTATTTGGTCAATAACAAAAGTTGTTGTTCATCTCAATGTTCATCTCAATACTTATACTTATATATCCTTTGTTGGCAATGACAGAGGTCAAACGTTTTCTGTAAGTCTTCACAAGGTTGGCACACACTGTTGCTGGTATGTTGGCCCATTCCTCCATGCAGATCTCCTCTAGAGCAGTGATGTTTTGGGGCTGTCGCTGGGCAACACAGACTTTCAACTTCCTCCAAAGGTTTTCTATGGGGTTGAGATCTGGAGACTGGCTAGGCCACTCCAGGACCTTGAAATGCTTCTTACGAAGCCACTCCTTCATTGCCCTGGCGGTGTGCTTGGGATCATTGTCATGCTGAAAGACCCAGCCACGTTTCATCTTCAATGCCCATTTTTGGTCACAGTTCTTTTGATCATTTTGACCCCACGGGGTGAGATCTTGCGTGGAGCCCCTGATTGAGGGAGATTATCAGTGGTCTTGTATGTCTTCCATTTTCTAATTATTGCTCCCACAATTTTGTTTCTGGTGTCCTTCGACAGCTCTTTGGTCTTCACCATAGTGGAGTTTGGAGTGTGACTGTTTGAGATTGTCGACAGGTGTCTTTTATACTGATAAGTTCAAACAGAGTGGAGGACAGAGGAGCCTCTTAAAGAAGAAGTTATAGGTCTGTGAGAGCCAGAAATCCTGCTTGTTGGTAGGTGACCTTTCTTTAAAAATCAGACAATGTGATTTTCTGGATGTGTTTTCTTATTTTGTCTCTCATAGTTAAGGTCTACCTATGATGCCAATTACAGGCCTCTCTCATCTTTTTAAGTGGGAGAACTTGCACAATTGGTGGCTGACTAAATACTTTTTTTCCCCACTGTATATACTCGAGCACTGTCTTTGGTTTTGTTATTAAAATATGTTTAATACTATAATAAAACCTTATTTGAAACTAAAAACTGGAACATATCTAAAATGAATTGGCAGGTGTACATTCCATCATAGGAAACAAAAAGGAAATCGTCGCGGTAATATTAATCGAATGGGGTCTGGTTTCATATCGTGTCACCCATTTGAGGAAAGAACAAAACAACTTGAAAAAATGACACAATATCAAGCAACCCATAAGCAGACAGATATTGTAGTAGAATAAGTCATCTACCATACAACCGGGAAAGTGGTAACGATCAGGGTGCACTGGGAGGAGTCAGAAAGCGGATTCAACATTCGATTTCACCATAAGAGCGCCTTGGCCTGTGTACTGGAGAGCAAAAACTGCTTTGTCAAAACATACGTATGATACTGCATCCTCATCTTTAGAAATGCCGCCATTTACAGAAGAACCCTTGGGAAAGGAGAGGTGGTAAATAAGTTTAAACTGACCGGGCTCATGCTTTGGGACCAAACCTTTATAATGAAGCAACTTAATCAGGACAGGGCACGGAGGTGCCCCAGGCGGCAACGGTCTAGTAGGAACCCAATGCGCCCGCTCCACAGCATACAATGGGGACAGCACGTCTGCTCCAAAAACCTCCTTCAGCCAATTCTCAAAGTAGGACGTAGGATCCTGTCCTTCTACTTTTTCAGGGACCCCTAAGAGTCGTACATTGTTACGTCTAAGGCGGTTTTCTAGATCATCAGCTTTGGCGATCAATGCAGAAATCTGTTGCTCATGGATGCGGGATGTTCTGGTCAAGGGAGGTAATTTATCTTCCACCTCACTGACACGGCTCTCCACCTCCACCATTCTTTCATTAACTTTCTGTATGTCGTGCCTTATGAAGGAGACCTCCTGCTTTAAGGACACCATCTGCTGCTGCAACGCTGTCAGCGCCACTCCACATTGTGCGACAGCTCTGAAGACGTCCTTTAATGTGGGCTCTTCACCCTGGGGTGCATTAGTGTCCCCCTCCATCATAGTGGCCTCCTCTGCCCCTGCCAGACCACTCCTCACCTCTTGTGCTTCTTCTGCAGCTGCTGCTCCCCTCACTATGTCAGGTTCCTCCTGGGACACATCGTCTTCCCTGCAGAGATGCGGTGGCCCCAGCATTTTCTGTGAGGCTCTGGGGCCCTCCCGCGCTCCTGCCGCCGCATGTGAACCTCCCGCCCTGCCAAGCTTCTTCAGAGCAGGGAGCGTGCCAGCGCCATCTTGCGCACCGCGCTCCATACCCCCGCCGACTCCTTAACTTTCTTTGCGGCTCCTCCGGCCATGGGACCGCCACTGGACCGACCTGGATGGCTAGAGGATCTTCTCCCACAGGGGTAAGTGCTGATTTTTCCTGCTGTCAGCAGCCCACAGAGCAGGATAGATGCCGATGACAGCGGGAGCTCACGCTGGTAGCTGCCGCTCACATCCCGTCAGGCCACGCCCCTTTTGGGACCAAACCTAATGTCTTTGGTGATGGGTTCTCCTGTATGGTAGTGGTGAATGTAATGTCCATCTAGATGTGTTGATTGGAGCAGCAATTTGGCACATATGCATTGTGGATGCATGTTATACTTAACCCTTTCTTTAGCACCATTCTCTGCAGCTCTGGTCATTTCCGTCCTGCGACTGCTCGTTTTCAAACTGCAGCGGGAACTTACTGGTATATGGCATGTTACCACTGCAGCCAGTTTCCTCTCAGTGATCTAATGCTGAGGACAGTGACTGGGTGCAGTGGTTAGATGACATACCCCAGCACATTAGCGTGCACATCACTGACACTTTACTTGCTGGTTATATACTTGTCAGCCATCCCTGCAAGAACTGAAACAAAGCACTCATAGTAGAATAGTGGGAATGTAATAGCTGAGAATTTGGGCTTTTTTTCCACATGCTGCTGCCATATCTTATTTTTAACTACTGGACAACCCCTTTAATTCTGGGGTGTTTGTGATTCAAGGGCATTCTGTTTAAGACATTTTGAGGGCGTGGAATGGGGTGTGTGGTCTCTACAAGGGGCGGGGCATATGTCAGTAGAAATGTAAGGCTGTCTGTGATTTTTGGTTAAGTTGTCCAGAAAAATTTAAAAGGAAGTTTGGCAACCCTGGCTACCGCTAAGGATATGTTCACATGTGTTGATTTGCCTTATGCTTATGCAATGTGGATTTTTCAAGGAATCCATGGCAGAAAAAGTTGCTAAAACTAGAATTGAATGTGCCAGCAGATCCGCACGTAGATCAGTGATTCATCCGCAGCAATAAGGATCACGCTGTGATTCTCATTTTGAAATATGTATTTTCGTCGTTATCCTGCCCTGAATCTATCCAGGGCATATGAATGGGATATAAAATACCCCATTCACTTCCATTAACTATAGATTGTCAGAGGCTTTTGTCATCATTTAGGTGCAGCATTCACACATGTGAACATGGCCAGGCAGGTGCGCTAATATGTGGTTATTTATCCATGTGGTTGGAAAATGTTTTCGTTGTTGGCACTGGTATATGTGATCTACTATATATATTACTATTATATAGTCACATCTATTGTGTGATATTGAACCACTATAGAGTGAATATTTTTGTAGGAGTTTCAGAGTTATTTCAGCTGCTGGGAATTTGGTATGGTAAAGCCCAACCCACCAAGAACTGGATCCACACTTAAACCTTTAGTGACCACCAATAGGCCTTTTTACAGCAGCCTAGTCTTAGCACTGCACGGGACTTCCTTACAAAAATGAGCAGAAGCTCAGCTTTCACAAGAGAGCCCGGCTCCTGCACCAACATCCTAGATTGGGGCTGTTTAGAGGGAGGTGACTCCTTCTGTCAGGCATCGGCACCCTGTGAATAAGATTGTGGGGTGCCAATGTTTTTGCATGGCAGCCTAGGGCCTAATGAGGGTCCCAGGCCTACATGCAGTGTATCCCTATCAGGCTGGGCCTCTGTGGTGAAGCCTGCTGGTGACTGTCAATATAGCACTAGCAGTATAATACACTGTACTGCTTATGCAGTACAGTGTATTATAAAGGCAATAAAAAAAATTACTGTTATGCAGTACAGTGTATTATAGAGGCAATAAAAAAATGACTGTTAAAGTCCCCTTGTGGGATTAGTAAATTAGTAAAATTTTAAAAACACACCTTTTTTCCAATGAAAATAATTGCAAAAATAAAGTCCTCACCACATATTTGGTATTGCTATGTCTGTAAAGAGACACACTACACAATTATTATGTTATGTATCCTGTATGGTGAACACTGTATAAATTAAAAAAAACAATGCCAGAATTGCTGTTCTTTTTTTTTTTTTTTGCTTATTTGACACAAAAAAACTGAATAAAAAGTGATCAAAACTTATGTACCCCAGAATGATACCATTAAAAAGGACAAGATGTCCCACAAAAATCAACCCCTCACACATCTCCATTGACAGAAAAATAAAAAAAGTTATGGGTCTTGGGATGCACCAATGCAAAATCATTTTTTTTAAAAGGATTTTTATTGTGCAAAAGGTAAAACAAAAAATATATATTTGGTATTGCTGTAATCGTACTGATCCAGAGAATAGAGTTATAATGTTATTCATGGCAAAAAAGAATGCCACAAAATTTAATATGTTAAAACTTAGAGCAAGTGTTGCTGTTTTTCCCATCCCCCCAAAAAGAGTTAATCAGTAAGTTATATGTACCCCAAATGGTGCCATTAAAAAATGCAACTATATATCTCCCTTGTTAGTAGCATCTTGTAAAAATTACACGGATTGAGAGACTTGTCATAATTCCATTAGGAGTTACTTCTCCACTTTCATACATCAATTTCCTGCTTGGTGACTCTCTGCAGTGGTGTGACTTTAATGTCTGAAAGAACTGAAGTTGTCTCTTTTCGATCTCGATCTTGATCAGGGAAAGCCTTAGAAAATAAATCTCCTCTGAAGAAAAATACCTTCTAAATCAGGACCAGATCATATAAGATGGCCACCAGTACAAGGGCTGTATTACATTAAAAGATCAGGCAGGCGACTGTCGGGAAGGAAACGTTCCAATTATTATGCCATCACTTGTCTCCGTACTGACTAGTTTTGTGCTGGCAGCAGATCATGATTAGACAGCATGATCTGACGCCGGCAAACAATGATTTTTAAGCCTGCTTAAAAATCTGGATTGCCCATTCATCAGGTAATTAGCGGCAGAGGTTTGTGGTGGGACCTTGTATCTAGCAGGGTGCTACATACGTGGAAAAAATTATTTGCCTCACAAGAACAGTCAGGGAAAGATGGACTTTCCCAAAATGTAGTCACACGTCTCACTAGAAATATTTTTTTTCTCATATATTAGTTGCCGTGATTGACATATGATAAATAAATGAGTCATGGAATAATATCAGATTTATTTATACTGGCATGGATGAAGTTGGCTTAGAGGCAAAGAACTGGGGAAGCAAGAAGAGTAATACTGAGGGACCTGTGGTTTAAAAGACACACAACAAAAGATCTACTTAACTCACAATCTAGGAATGGGATGCAGATCATTATTTTCACTTTTGGTTATTTTGGGTTCTAATTTTTGTGATGTATACATATGTTTTTGACCAAGGAGTAACTCATTTTAATGGATTAAAGGGTTGTCCAATTTGATGACTCTCTTTCTACTAGATAGTTCCCCAACAATAAGCTGATGGCACAACACCTGGACCCCAACAATCAGCTGTAATATTAAGAAGAGTCCAGCTGCTAGTGTACGTTTTTTATGTAGCACAATCACTGGGCAAATTAAGTATTACACAGTTTCTATTCAAATTAATAGACTGTCTGTGGTCATAACTGGTCCACCATTGTGAGTTTTGAGCACCACATTGTTTAAAGGATCTAGGAGAGATGATGAGGATTGAAAGGCTGGCAAGTAGATTTCTAAATGGGATGGGAGGTCTTTTATAATATGTGCTTGGAAAAATTGGGCTTGTTCAGCTTGGGTAAAAAAGACGCCTTAGAGGTGACAAAATCGGCAGCACCTTGTTACCGCGAGCCCAGAAATCCTCTTAATGTAGCAGCTCTTTGTGTCCCTTGGTCTCTGTCCAGGTGGCGTATGCCGGTATACCTCTTTTTCTGTTGAATGAAACTCCATACAGAGGCATTCAGTATAAAAACACATACAGTACCACACAATATACTTTTTTTTTTTAAATGGAAGCCTATGAGTGATTTATGTCTATACAGTGGCAGCGATCGCAGATATCTGTCATAAGTATAAGGCCCCATTCACCTCTATGGGGTCGGGAGCCGCGGCATGGAGCTTGCTCATTTGAAGCATATCCTATACTTGTCCGTACGTGCCGGGCGGCCCCTGTATATACCCTTAGGCCCGCATTTTTGCGGATAAGATGCGGAACCATACGGACCCATTCATTTTTCCATAGGAGAAAAAAAATGCGGAATGCACACCGTGTGCATTCCGCATCCCGTATTTCACGGAAGTTCCCCCGCAAAAAAAATAAAACATGTCCTATACTTGGCCGCAAAATCACGTCCGTAGCCCCATTAAAGTCAATGGGTCCGCAAAATTGCGGAACACTACGGAAGACTTTCCATATGTCTTCCGTTCCGTTTTTATACGGATCACGGAAAGCATATGGTTGTGTGAATGGGGCCTAAGTTGAAAAATTCTCCCGACATCTCCAATGGAAACTGCAAATGTTTTTTATTTTTTCAAAGGCATTGTCCAGTTAGAAAACTTCATATTCTGAGTTTATAGAGGAGGGTCCTTTGTTCTGGACCCATATCTCTTTACTGAATTGTAGAGCAGCTACAAACAGTTTCTCTTGGGGCTGGTTCTGGAGATCCTGTCATGTCCTGCATTATATACACAGTCCATTGATTTAAATGCCCACTGTGTGACGTTTCATTATTTCTGTTATGGCGCTGCACAGATATCAAACACTTGGGGGGGAATTATTCCTCTGTTACACGTTTGTTTGCCATTTAAAAGTTGCAAAACCTGAGTTTTGTGACTTTTAAACACCAGTTTACACAACCAAACACAACCAAATCTAGATGCAGCTGCTGTTTTACGCTGCCCTTGCCAGATTCCTCAAAGGGGATGTGGTGAGGATGGGGTGTGGGTGGGCCATCAGCCCAGCACATTCATAATTTACACAAGAAACTGTCATAAATGGGAAATCTGTCAGCTACAAGCTGGAATAAATTTCAGTCTTGGGCACAGACCGCCGGAGGAGGCATTTAATTCATAAAGAGGCCTGTGCCAAAGTGGAGAACCTCTTTAAGATCATTTCCCTTGAATAAAGGTCCTTTCATTTTCCTCATCCAATGCAGCTTCAACAACAAATAAGTTGGCTGGGAGGCTTTTTTAAATGTTCTTTTTAGTGTAACGGAAATATTATAGAGCGGAACTGCTCACATAGCTATCTACAAGAGGTGACTGAAACTTTATAGCACAGTAACTTTTTATTAAATCATGTTATTAAAGAAGACCCACTTTAAACTTGTATAGTGTGAAAAAAGCCTTCTTGACCAGGGTCTCTTCTTATTTGGATCATAACTGCTGCTGGATCATGTTATGATGATATTTCCATATATTACAAGACCTCAGATCTGTAAGGATTGTGCTGACAACTTTAAGAGTCTTAGTCAAGTGATACATAGGACAGATCTATACCTGAACTATATACCAGGTCATGTAGACATTCACTAAAATTATTATTATGTCATTTCTTTTTGGAGTCAGATTGGCTCTTGTGGCAAAATGGTTGCCTCATCTTTTCCACATGGAAGACAGTGTCAATCAACGTGTCGTCTTGTGACTGATATTATTCAAGCTCTGCTATCCTATCAGCATTTCAAAGGCATCAATTTCTTTTATTGTAATAGTCTTCTATTATTCTACAGCTGTTTTCTACTTCATTTCTTATGTTGTATTATATACTTTATTATCTGTTGTGATGTTAAATACTTTTGTGTTAAAAAAGACAAAAAAAATCTGTTAGCAGGCAGTATACAAATAAATGAATACAATGAATGAAAGGCATCATAAAGGTAAGAGGGCAAAAATGTGGTTATTGTTAAGGGTGTATTACATCGCTAATGAGCGTTCGTATCAACGCTCGTTAGCGATCATTGTGCTGTCTATTTATGATCTGCTGCCGGCAAACCACTATACAGCATGGGGACGAGCGATGGCATAGTGATCACTCCTCTCAATGCTGCGGAGGAGATCACTGCATGTAATAGCAGCGGCCTCCTCCTCCTCTAGTTATCAGTCAATTGCTGGGAGGGAACGCTTCCGTCTTGAAATCGCTTGCTCACTCGGCCTGTGTAATACAGGCTTTACAGATGGACAGGCAATAGGGTTAAGACTTGGGAATCAAGGAGATTTGAAGTCATTCTAGTGGAGAAGGGAAGGAAGGGTGTCCATGTAATGTAATGCACCCAGATGTCAGGCCGCAGTATAGAGCTGGTGTAATTACATCTCAGTCGTCCCATTCACTTCAATGGGACGGCTCCTTCCTATGCAAGTGAATACTACAAAGCTGTCCCATTGAAGTGAATGGGACGACTGAGATGTAATTACACTGCTCACTGCTGCAATTGCGACGGAGAGCAGGTAAACAGGGAAGAGAAAGCAGCACTCATAGAAGCGCTGCTTTCTCTTCAAACAGCTGAGCAGCGGGGGTGCTGGGAGTCGCCCCCCCTGCCAATCTGATATTGATTACCTACCTTTTAATGTATAGAAAAGGGTGGGGCAAGTAAGAGCTGCAGTCACATTATAGTCATCCTGCATGGTCCAATTACAAATTCTTTAGAACAGGAATCTTGACTATCCTGAAAGTTTATTTTTAACAATGCTGCCTCAGCAGACGACCCCTCATGTAGACAAACGTGCTCAAAAGATTAGATGCATTCAGAAAGGGTAACCTTTTATCACTGGGCCCGCATTTTTTAAAATGTTTTAATTTCCCATACAGTGAAAAACAACCCTAATCGTAATTTAACAATTCATTTCTTCCATATGCAATGGCACCTACACTATACTTTGGGGGCTTACCCTACTTTGTAGCCAATTCCTTCCATAAACATCACAATATCCAGTATAATTTTTACATTATCTATAGACTGAGATTTCTTATTCAACCAAGAATACAGCAGAGGCATTTTTGCTGTTAACAATATCAAATGTGCTATATTTGTTATTGTAGCCTGGTGATAATGGGAAATGTATAACCAAAATTCAAAAAACACATATGTTAACGTATACGTTTTTTCTGTTGTTGTTTTTTTTACCTTGGAACTCTATTGTGAATTGATGCCACTATATGGCATCTGAATGAGGCATCCATTTAAGGTATACATTTTTTGTATATGTGTTTTGCTGATAAGAGCAAGACTTCAGGCTCGGATAGTTTTTAAATAGAGTCTCAACTGAAACTACAGCTACACTTCAAAAGAAGGTTAATAATATGATTTTATTAAATATAATAAGTAGTATATACATATAGCGATATAATGTCCTTTTTTTGCACTTACCTATATAGAAAGGATAAAGAACATAATACACAATTACATCAATACTTCATCTGAAGTCCTGACTACATCCACAATGAAGGTACTAACATCGCCGATTGAGTTAACATCATCTGACAAAAACACATCAGCTGGGAAGCCCTTTTCAGCAAAAGCAGTCAGAGTCTCAATCGGAAAAACACTGATTACATCCCGTAATGTGCAGAGCAACTGCTGTGTGGATCCCCGACAGCAACTAGATGGGCTGGGGTTGATAATAATATGACTGCTAAAAAGTGATCTCTATAGGCCAAAAAGTGATGCCTATTATTAGGCTTAATGGGCAGTGTGTTATGTTTTTTTAAATATAGTTATTGACATGAAAAATTAAAAACAAAGCCAAGGAAAATTCTTTAATAATATGTTTAAAATAAAAAGATGGTTTAAAAATAGGTAATTTTCTGGTGACACATTCCAGTTATTGTTGACCATCGTATAATCCTTATTCATCCCTATAGATGATGTCAGTTGGGCTTTCTTAATATTTACCAACTTTACACTTTTGTACTGAATGTTAGATAGATAGATGTTTATGTTTTAGTGCAGTTAAAGGGGTTATCCCATGATTAATGTAAAAAATGAAAATAAGACACCATATAGTACATGACAAACTCTTTTTAACAAAGCTAGAACCAGCCCTGTACCTCACATGGATCCAGAGATCTCCACATTCATTGCTCTGCTAGATTTATATCAAGCAGACAGCCCAAGGGGAGTGTCTTTTCTGCTGCAGCTAAGGAGGTGTGTCCATGCTCTCCCTATCACAGCTCAGGAGGCAGTTGAAGAATGAAACTGAGCATGTGCGACCATCTCAGTGAGTCGGATACATAGATAAGAAAAAGAACACAGAGTAGGTGGCTCTATATACATTTTATTGAATAACTCAGTGGCTATGCCAATTTTTTAATTACATACAATTACAAAAGTATTCAGATCCAGGTGCTGGTTTGAAAACTTTAGAATATTTTTCGTGGGACAACTTCCTTTAACTAAAAAGAGTCCATAAAATGATTCTGGAAGGTATTCTCATCTTCCATCATGATTTCCAAATGTTTTTTTTATCTGCATCTGTACATAGGTGGTGGTTGGTGCATCTTTACAAACTATTCAAGTTGTCACCAGTGCCTTCCAAGGGCAGCTAATAAAGAAAACAAGCCTTGAGCCCAATAATATGATGGCATGTTCTATATTAAGTGGAGATCCTCTATAAATACTGTGTATAGTAAATCATGCCAAATGCGAGTTCCCCAAGCAAAAATAGTAAATTATTTGTTAAGTAAATATTCTGAATGGAAACATTTTCGTGTGTTTATTTTTTTTAAGTTTACTGCAGCTTTTGGCACAAATTCTGACAAGTCATCCCTAAGAAGAATTTTAGTCAGAAAATGCTATCAGTTGTCATAAAAAACAGTCCTTTATAAGACTGTAAAAACTATACACAGTTTCCGAGCAATTCTCTATTCAGTCTACAAGTAAATAGGTCTTAAATACAGTTTTAATATCTATTTATAAAAATACGTCAAATGGCTCTATTATACTGCTATATACCCTCCAAAATCATACCTACTTAAAGGGAATGCCTCATGTTTTTGCTTTTTAGTATCATTTTAATTAGCCGCAAGTCTATAAAAGAGAAAGTTATTTGTTTAATGTAGATTCTTTTTTATTCCTTGGGGACAGCCTTATTGTAGACCCAAACTTAGTACAATAGAAAGACAGATGTTCAGCCAAGGGATGGGAAGAGGTGTGAATGAAGAGAAGGGAAATGAGAAGCCCAAATTCTACCCATTACCATAAGCATTAGCCCTTTTCAACTGCTGTGAACACATCTTGAGGTAGACTATTCCACAGATTAAAGGTCCTTTTACACGGGCCGATTATCGGCCGAAAAATCGTTCCTAGGAACGCTAGTGCCGATAATCGGCCCGTGTAAAAGTGGCCCTAATCAGCCGACGAACGAGCAAAACGCTCGTTCGTCGGCTGATTGGATCTTTTGTAGAAACCAAAAGATCCAATCTGTCGGGCACACATCGCCTGTTTACACAGTATGGAGCTTCCCGGCCGCACGAGCGATACAGCGATCACTCGTGCGGCCCGGCGCTCGATTCGTCGGGCCGTGTAAAGGCTCCCTGCCCGAGCGCCGATATCGCTGATCGGCGCTCGGGCAGGGAGAATAATCGGCCCGTCTAAAAGGGCCTTAACAGTTCTTATGGTGGAAAACCTTTGTCACCTCTGAACCTTTTCTTCTCCAGGTGGAGGCAGTATCCAGTAGTGGACTTGGAACTTAAAATGGCCTTGGAAAAAAACTAAACGTGGCTCCATGTTGTACTGAGAAGATGGTGCCAACACAAGTAGACAGAGCCAACATAAGTAGGAGAGGGTCATCCATACCATATTGTAGCAAACATACTGCCTTAGCAGAAGCAAATACCACAGTGCAGCACAAAATACTGCCTCGACAGAAGTGAATACTACAGTGCAGCACAAAATACCGCCCCTGAAGCTTCCCTTCTCTGACCACATTTTGTCCTGCTCCTCCAGTTTTCTCTAATTAAAATACGGAGCAGGGTGCTTTGGAGGTTAGATACATACCAAAGCACTGAGCTAGCCCTACCATCAGCATCCTGCCTGGTCTTTTAACACTACCAAACATAAAGAAGAATATAGTGCTACATACCTATTAGAACAGGCATCAGCAACCTTTGGCACTCCAGCTGCTGTGAAGCTAAAACTCCCAGCATGCAAACATAATCGGCTGTTCTAACTCCCATAGAAGTGAATGGAGCACTCTGGGAGATGTAGTTTCAGAACACCTGGAATGCCGGTGGTTGCTGATCCTTGTATTAGAATATAGTGCTACATACCTATTACATCAGGACTACATAGTGTGACATACACTCTCTTTCCTCACCTTTCCTCCATTTGAACCAGAACGCATGGTTTGTGTCTGGGTCAGCATTATTGGCTAGTTAGACCGGTGTATGATTCTTCAGGTTTCTCCTCCTTCATATACACCATTATACTGTTCTTTCGATGCCTAGAAGGTAATGTTGGCCTGAATATTGATATCCAATATGCATACCATGTAAGGCTTAGAAACATCATTGAAACTTACCGTCCACATTTTAACTGATGGGTTTGTCCTTTAATGTTTAATGATTAATGTTAAAAAATGAAAATCAGACATCATACAGTACATGACAATCTCTTGCTAACAAAGATAGAACCAGTCCTGTACCTCACATGGATCCAGAGATCTCCCTATTCATTGCTCCAGTTGCACTGCTAGATTTACTTCAAGCTGCTAACTCACGGAGAGTGTTCTTGTTCAGGGGGATTAGTCCTGTAACTATTAAAGCTTCAAACAGATACAGCTGGTGGCAGTTGAAGGATGGAAATGAGCATGAGTGACAGTGGCGTAGCTACCAGGGAAGCAGGGGAAGCAGCTACTTCGGAGCCCGAGCTCAGAAGGGGCCCGGGAGCAGTCACTGTACTTGGTCAAACCGGGCCCCTGTCAGAGCAACTCACTTCCCCTGCACCAGGTCCAGAGTCCTGCACTTTTCACCCCTGACACTGACCTGGACATCAGTGACATTGCTCCGCCTCTCCCAAGCATCAGGACGGTCCGATGTGGGCAGGGCTTTCCTACCCGCGATTCTCGCAGCCTGAACCTTTTATACCCAGCATGCTGAACATCAGTTGGATTGCTACAACTGCGCCAGTGATGTGAGTGACAGGGGAACTGGGGTTGTATTCAGCTTTCCCAGACTGTCCTCATGTCTCTGCACATGTGACATGCAGTACAGTAGGAAAGCTGGGTGACATTACATCATGAGATGTCATCCAGCTTCCCTGCTATCCTGCATGGCACAAGTGCAGAGGCATTAGAGTATGGGGGAGAGGCACAGCAGGAAAGCTGGGCGTCTATATATGTATATTGTGTGTGCATCCATGTATGTGGACACTGTGTGTATGAGTGTATCCATGTATGTGGAGAGTGCGTGTATGAGTGTGTCCATGTATGTGGAGAGTGCGTGTATGAGTGCGTCTATGTATATGGTGAGTGCATGTATGTTGAGAGTGCATCTATGTATGTGGAGAGTGCGTCCGTGTATGTGGAGAGTGCATGTATGACTGCGTCCATGTATGTGGAGAGTGCATCCATGTATGTGGAGAGTGATTGTATGAGTGTGTCCATGTATGTGGAGAGTGCGTCTATGTATATGGTGAGCGCATGTATGTGGAGAGTGTGTGTATAAGTGCGTCTATGTATATGGTGAGCGCATGTATGTGGAGAGTGCATCCATGTATGTGAAGCGTGCGTGTATGACTGTGTCCATGTATGTGGGGAGTGCGTCCATGTATGTGAAGAGTGCGTGTATGACTGTGTCAATGTATATGGAGAGTGCATCCATGTATTTGAAGAGTGCGTGTATGACTGTGTCCATGTATGTGGAGAGTGCGTGTATGACTGTGTCCATGTATGTGGAGAGTGTGTGGGGAGGGGGGGGGGCCCATACAAAAATTTGATGTGGGGCCCAGTCAGTTCTAGCTACGCCTCTGATGAGTGACCTCCTCAGTGAGGTGACAGAGGAATACGGAAATGAACAAACAGCAGGTGACTCTATACAGATACATTTTATTGAATAACTCAGTGGCTATACTAAATTTTTAATTACATGCAATTACAAAAGTGTTCAGATTCAAGTGCTTGTTTAGTGAATTTATTGGCTTATCTGGGGTACTACGTATTTATTTTGGGGTCCGGTCTAGATATCTATATTAATTTTGGGGTTTGGACTGGGAGATTTGTATTTATTCAGAGAGTCTGTATTATGGGGTGCGTATTAAGAAGATAGTGTCCAGCCATGTAATTTTTTCTTTAAACCTGATGGGAATATCATAAAATGATAGAAGTAGTGATACTTTTCAGATTCCCTGCCGCTCTCCTTCTGCTGCTTCCCATGTCCTTGCTAGCCTCTGTAATTCCAAGTCCCTCCTGACTGCCGGACTGCAGCCAGTGAAGCAAAAGACGATAGATCTCGGTAGAGGTTGAGGATGGACTGCAGAAGCAATGAGTAAAAGGCTGGGCCCTAATGCAAAATCTATAATAGGCCCCCATCTACCATGTGCCATTTATTATTACTTGTGTCTTTGTATGTGGCAGGGGGGCTGGACGCCCCCCCTGGCCAAAGATATGTGCACAGTAAACTTTGTAATCTTCAGAAAAAATCATCATGATGGTCTGGACCAAATGGAGAAGAAAAGAAATGTGAACAACTCAAATCATTGGAGACATCACCTGTGAGTCAGGGGATTTGCATTTGTTATGCCTGTGACTGCTTCTTTTAAAATGTGTTTAAATGTCATTATTTGGAAGTGAGGTCAGATTAGATTTTTTTGGGGGAGGGGGGCAATTCACATAGCCTAGGGCACCAAAATACCTTGTCCTGGCTGCACCCCATATTTTCTAGCCTTGACATAATGTAAAACCATAAAAAATGAAGGAAAGGTAACAAAAATCCCACCAACATAAACAATCACAAGGAAATCAGTGTTTGCAATAAATAAATGGTTTATTAGATAAATATATATTTTCCAAGATAATGTTCTGCTTACATGTAATGTATTAAGAAGTGGCCTGTTGCACTGGCCGTTGTATGTTTGGCACTTTTATATCGTAGTCCTGTGTAAACAATTTGCATAGTATCATTTCTTTTTTAATTAAATTATAGCAAATTATATATATATGCAAAAAAAGCACTCAATCCACCGTGGCATGTTTACAAGTACAATGAATGCAGTTCGTAATACTTATAAGAAATTCAAAAGCAATGCCAGCTTTAAAAGTTCACACTCTTAAGCAAAAATAATTGTCCACCTTCCTCGAATTCTCTGAATGCATAGCTGTTTTATTTTTCTTCATGTCATCAAGGCTTAAGATCACAGAACCCTCCTCTTCCCAAGAACCAATCTTCAACAGATCACTTCACCTCATTCACTGTCTTGCTAAAGTGAAAAGCACATTCAAAGACAAGTATGCTGTCTATCCTGTCAGACCTTTCAGTAGACCAGTTGATTGAACCAATTATAGTCCTCTCATTAGTTTGTAATGACCATGACCTGACTGCCTTCGGAATCTTCTCAAAGAGGTAGAGATGGAAATAGTAGCCCCCTCTGATTAACTTACATTTTATATGACAGCTTGGAAGTGAAGATATGCAATTTTTGTCTCAGAATGCTCTGGTCTGGTGTAAGGTTATTGTAGGCTTGTCTACGTAGAAGAAATGTTGCCGTTTTTGTTTGTCACATCATTCTACAGTTTAGACCTTCTCTGTAGTATACGTTAGTATCTCATGTGAATGTTGTTTAAAGTAGTTCTAGTCAAAAGAATTGTGGCCACCATAATTGGACCATCAATGGGACAGCTTTGGCCATTTTTGATGTCATACAAAACTCATATCCTAGAAATTCAGCTGTGATCACAGTCCAAGAAGTTGACATAGGAAGAGTTGTTTACTGGGTTGCTCATGTAAAGCTACTTTAGCTGTCTTGTGTCTCACTGTGACATGAGAACTATGTTTTTTTTCTGTTTTGTAGAGACAAGTAGATAAAAATGGGCAAAACTAATATTTTTTTTAACCTTTATGTTAATCAGTGCTAATGTCACTGGTTTTCCTCAGTGTTAACAGCAAGTACAGGTACAGGCTAAGCAGGTCTAAAGTGTGAGGACTCTGAGGGAATCGCTGTAGGGGGTGCAGAGGTAGCATTGGCCCTGGGCCATAAGGAGAACCAAATACACCTACATTGGGTCCTAGGCGCTTCAAGTTACATCTTTGCAGACCCCACCAAACAACTCCTCATACCTCAGTATCTTAGAAGCCTGGAATGAGAATGAGTCTAATGTTATGGTCAACTGCATTCACATCTGAATTTTCAGGTTTTAACTAGAGATGCACCTATTACAGGCCACCTGTTAAGACTAAGAGGTCATAAGAGGTAAAGCATGAATGTAAAACTTAGCATGAACATGGAGGGGATGGATTGCACCTTCATTTCCAGTGAAGTAACTTAAACGTCATTATTTAAAAAAAAAAAAAAAAGAAGAAGACTTTTAGAAATAATTAAGACAATAGATTTGACTGAAGTTTCTATAGCAGAAGAACATTGGGGGAGATTTATCAAAACTGGTGTTAAGGAAACCTGGCTTAGTTTACCATAGCAACTAATCAGATTACACCTTTTATTTTCCAAAGGAGCCCTGAAAAATAAAAGGTGGGATCTGATTGGTTGTTTTGGGCAATAATCCAGTCTCCCTTACACCAGTTTTGATAAATCTTTCCCATTGTACTTTTTGTAACTTTACACAAAGGTCAACCCATATGGCCAGTGACCAGGGAAATAACAGTGAAATGAACGTAACTAGTTATGCCACTAGTAAATTGTGCCTTGAGATTCATTCTCAAGACCTATTCATATAGGGATCACCCTTGTGTAGTGCAGTGTTCTTCAAAGACAGAGCTAATACTGTATATAAAAAATGACAATTATGTTTGTAAACCGAACGACTGTTAAAATTGATTAAATACAATGTTTCACAAACATAACTTTTCCGGTTCCCTTCTAGGTGAACGCCAAATTTTCCAGTCTGTAAGGATCACATTATTATAATAGCTAACATTCAGCAGTGTAGTATAAAGCTACCATACAATCAGCTTGCTGTGCTGTCTTTGGAGACTAGGCAGATGATGCAGATTCTGCACCTTCGCCCTCAGCTACAGTACCTTTGTTGTCCTATTTGTCAATTTAGTCATTTGTCATCATTTGAGTCTGATCACACTGTTACCATGAGGTCTCCAACACATGTAATTTAATAGTGCAGTCTGCAATAATTGCCAGATTCTTCGCTCTTCAACTTGTTGTAGAACCTTCCATTGGCCAAGAGTAAGTGCTAATTTGCAATCCATTATTTTTCACTACAATGCTCACGTTATATGTTTCTTTAAAAAAAATCACATATTTCATCTTATGTCTATCCCAATTCTATATCTTACAATCATTATTTTCTGTGGTAACCTTGTTTTTCTAAAGATTGCCAAAAGCCATTACTACACTTCCAATGTTTTTTCTAATTTAAAGTTAGCCAAGTGTTTTACAAATTCAGCAGGATACTCTTCATATTTTCTCCAACCAATTGGCCACCAATACTCTTCATTTAAGACTCCAAAATAAAGGATGATGAAATGATGATGATGATGATGATGATGAAATGCTACTGGATGGGAACAAGCCATAGTTGTGTAAGTCACACTTCAGTTATAATATGTGACTGTCCAGAGTTTATACGTTTGCCATCCACAGGACCAAGTCCATCCAGGTATTCTGCGTTGGAATTGCTATATAAATTCTTAAGTTTATCCAGTTTGGGACTTTTATCCTTCCCTCTGGTTTTTGGAGTATGGGGTGGACCATTAGGACATGAACTAACATGACTATACTGGCCTGTATCTGAGCACTCTGTCTCACGATGATAGAAATAACTGAAGTTGGATACAATGACTGGCACAGGAAGAGAGATGGTCAACACACCAGCAATAGCACAGAGTGAGCCCACCAGTTTACCACCAACAGTCTCAGGAGACATATCTCCATATCCCACTGTTGTCATTGTTACCACAGCCCACCAGAATGCTTCAGGGATACTGGTAAACTTGGTGCCTTCATGATCTGCTTCTGCAAAGTATACTGAACTGGAGAAGAGTATAACTCCAATAAACAGAAAGAATATGAGAAGCCCAAGTTCTCGCATACTTGCTTTCAGTGTCTGTCCCAAGATCTGTAATCCCTTGGAGTGTCGGGACAGCTTGAAGATACGGAAGACTCTCACCAAACGGATTACCCTGAGAATGGCCAATGACATAGCTGGTTGGCCAACACCTCTGTGGCGAGCTAGTTCAGTGCCTAGAGCAACAAAGTATGGTATTATAGCTACAAAGTCAATCATGTTCATGATATCTTTGAAGAAGGCAGCTTTGCTGGGACAAGCAATGAAACGGACAGAGAGTTCAAAAAAGAACCAACAGATGCATATTGTTTCCACAATGAAGAATGGATCCTCAAATGGACTTTTCTCTCTAAGGCTGTGGGTGACGTTACCTCTATGAAGGGGCTGCAACTGCAAAAAAAAAAAAAAAAAATCTTTAGGCATTTAGAGTATATAAGACAATGTTAATGAATTGACAGCTGGATATTACTTTTCCATGGGGCAGTACCCTATACTGGCACAGTCCAATCAATACATTTCCAGGGGGAATCATAACTGCATAATGAACAGTTCTAAGAAAATATGCTGGTGAATTGTTATTTCATGTAGTGTACAAGTTTTTAATAAACAAAGCTGCTGTTAAAGGGGTTGTCTCACTTCAGCAAATGGCATTTATCATGTAGACAGAGTTAATATGAGGCACCTACTAATGTATTGTGATTCTCCATATTGCCTCCTTCACTGGCTGGATTAATTTTTCCATCACATTATATACTGCTCATATCCTGGGGTTATGGCCACCGCTGCAGCGCAGATACAAGCTGGCCAGGATGGGAACTGTTGCGTATGCATGTCTGTGCGCACTCCCATGGTCCTGGGTTTTCCTGCAAGCACAGCCATCGCTGCTGGATTGCTGGGTGGTTGTAACCCCTGGAAATGAGCAGTGTATAGTATGATAGAAAAAAATTAATTAAGCCAACAAAGGAGGCAATATGGACAATCACAATACATTAGTAAGTGCCTTGTATTAACTTTCTCTACATGATAAATACCATTTGCTGAAGTGAGACAACCCCTTTAATTGGTGGGTAGATTTTATTTGAAAATGCTATTGTGAAAATGATTATCCTGCCCCCTGTCCTAACTGACTACCAATAGGGTTGTTGAATTCAAAAGTGGTGAAAAAGGAGTAATCGTGGTAGAATTCATTGTGTAACATCGCTTGTAAGATGTGGGGACACATGGCATACCTTCAAATAAAATGGTAAGTGCAATGAGAAAAGATATGGCGACATACAAGATGAAGGTCAAGTGCAAGTTTGGTGATAGCACACATCAGAAGCAAAAGTTAGGTGAAAAAACTCCATTAACCCAATATATAACATTATGGCAAACCTTATGCCTTCATCGAGAATAGTGTTAGCAATGATGTATGTTGGTTTAAAGGACTCTTTCACCCAATGTCTGCTTCTGTTGTGTGCTATCACCTTGCACTGAACTTTTGATTGTAGTGTGCATCAGTTATACCAGGGTATACCAGGGTATACTAGACGGCGCTGCTCAAAGGTTATTTTTCTATACATGAGTAGATATATGTAAAAGAACATGGAGTTCATCTTCATCTCGAGAAACTAAAATAAGGCTAATAATTAACAAGAGGTATAGCAATAAATCTGTATCAGTCAAGTTTGTAGAATATTCCTGTACACGGTTAATTACAGGTTGCTTATCCTAGAACTGTGTGTTCAGAACCTGCCGTACTATCTTCAGACCTGAAAACGGACCCTGTGTAAGTGATGAGTACTAGTGTAAAATGAAACACAAGTCTGTGACTCTTGAAGGCAAAGTGCCATGAGCTTCAAATAAATACTGCTGGGCACACACACTCAATGTGGCTCTTTTAGGGGTCATAAACATTTGAAAATGAGATTTATTTTTGGATACTGGATTGACAGTAGTGCTTCAAAAACATCTCCAAGCTTAACTGTGCAGTCACAAAGACTTCATAATTCATTTCTACCAGTGACCTCATATGCTCTGACCACTCATGTAAATAAGATGGGTCACATCAGGACATGACCTTTCAAGCTTTAGAGATGGGGATATTCTTTCCAAATGAATGAGTCACTAAGCCTATACACATAGCAATGTGTTTTTGGTTTCATCATACGATCAAGAAAATGTAACCTTTGAAACATGTTAATTGGATAGCCTCAGCGTTTTTAGCTTCCATTGAAGTCATATTTGCTTGATATAAACCCTACATCAACCCATCTGTAAACAGGGGCGTAGCTATAGGGGGTGCAGAGGTAGCAGTCGCTACCGGGCCCAGGAGCCTGAGGGGGCCCAAAGACCCTTGTGCCGCATAAGAAGACACACAAAGCACTGAGGGAAGGGGGGCCCAAGCTGAACTCTTGCAACAGGGCCCATGAGCCTTTAGCTACGCCCCTGTTGTAAACAATATAAACCAGTTCATTGATGTTTATTAAATTTCTATTCAAATACAGCAATTTTGTTCATATAAAACTGACAAAGTGCATTTCTGGCATAAACAGCAGTCGTACAGCTGATGTTTTATTACCCAGCTTTCTGTTGGTGGTTATCCCATGAAAATATATAAATATTGGATCTTTGGGGAGGTCTGACCAATGAGACCCCTACCGATCCAGAAAACAGAGGATCCCTAATGGACTGGTGGGGCGTATAGTGGTCCACTGATCCATTCACTTGTGACTGACATGTATGGTGGACTATCTCTCCATTCAGGAACACATCATTCTCAGAATCTCCAGGGGTCCTAACAGTCAGACACCCCGTTATATATATCTATGTATGTATATATATATATATATATATATACAGTATATATATATACAGTATATATATATATATATATATATATCACCTATACTTTTTGCATAATAACCCTTTTAACCCCCTGCTCAGCAGCCCCAACACAGCTGTTCAGACAGAGCAGTATGGTGTTCGGTCTTTGTGGCTGCAAAGGGGGGACGTTTCTGGTGGCTCTTTCTTAGGCTACAATTAGAGCCACAATCTAAGCTTTAAAATAGGTCCAGGATTGTGGTGCCAGCTGCCATGTAGCTTGGAATACATTTCTTAGAAATGGGTCCTGGTTAGAGCTGCACAAACTAACATCTCTTACTCCCCACCCAATTTCTAAAGACTGTATCTTTGGTTTTATGACAACTAGCACCACAATCCTGGTATTATGCAGGAGAAGAGAAGGGACCAGTGGGGGAAGTGCTGAAAGGCTGCACAGATGGGAGACATCGATTGTCTCTCTCTGTGGAACTTCACGTGTCCTCAGAGGGAGGGTAACATGGACCTCTGTGCATGTTATCAAGCCCCTTCTTGCATACTTGCTCTCTGATTGTCACATATGATGGGGGGGGTCCAGAAAAAGAGGGGTGGAGATCATTCCTTACCCATGTAATCACTCCTGTGAGCCTAATTGGGCCTTTTATTGATGTCACAACTCAGACGCTTACCAGAATCCGGATTACAGCATAAAATAACTCACATCAAATACTTGCACCCTTCACACACAAACATCAATAAAGTTTACATTTTACACAGTCCCTATCCTGTCTTTACCCCTTCAGTCTTTACCGCTTATATATTTATGAAAGATTTCTGACAGTCAGAAATTAACATTTTCAATTAGTTTTACAAAACAAACCAGAAACATAAAGCAGAGCAAACTGGGCTCCTGCATAGGGCTGCATGGCACAAGAGAGCAGTACTGATATAGGTGTAGAGGATGTATTTTTACTAGCTTTGCTTCTCCATCAGAGCTTATTCAATAATATCTGTACAAATATCATGCTTTTCATCATTTTGACTGCATATTTTTTTAAATGACAGATAAAATTGTTTATTTTAAAAACAAGAATGCTGCCAAACAAATCAATAATGTCAAATAACACCCTGGCCCAGAACTACAAATGTGTCTGAGTTTAAAATTTGTCTAAAAAGTGGATTAATTGGTGAAATTTTGTGCAACTAGGGCTTGTACACTTTAATTGGACTTAATTGGAAAGGGGTGTGGTTTACCAGGAAGGGACAGAGCATCATGAGAAGGAGGGCATGGCCTAAGATCATCTGTCTTGCTCCAAAATTGCACCACAATTCTGCCATAAAATTCTGGCTTAGAGTAAGCCGAAGAGTAGTTGGTATAGAGCTAGACAACTATGTCTATCCCTACACCACATGCCTTCTGACCGTTGTGATAAATTTGGTGCAGGATTAGACACAAGAACTGTTAGGACCCCGGGAGTGCAGCACTCCCAATATATGACAGCTCAGCTGCCGTGGTCAAAATTGATCTGAGGGAACACAGAAACAAAATATTCTGTCAAAAAAGTATTTTCATTCTGTAAGTAGCATAACATGACCTGCAGAATAAAGTTATCGTGTTGTTTATACCATATTGAATGCTACAACCAGTATAGGGATCAGCATCTGATCGGAGAGGGTCCGACTGCGGTGACCTCTGTCAGTCACAAGAATGGGACCCATGCCTTTTTGAATGGAGCAGAGATCATGCATGAGCACTGCTTCATCCAGCTCTATGGGATGCCAATGATAGCCAAGCACTTGTTCAGAAGTCTCATAAATTTAAATGAAGTACTCAAGCACAAACCAGAAGCATATGCCCCTGCTTTTGTTATTGGCGGAGGCCCCAGAGGTCAGATTCCCACCGTTGTCAAAATAGGACAAACCCTTTAAAGAGCATTTGTGATCTCCCTCTCCTTTTTATTGACAGGGACAGACTCCTTGTCTAGCTTGTCTCGCGCAAGCATCAAGTCTCAGTGATTCGGCGCCTGCACGGTGGATCTAATGAGCTTGGAAAGCAGAGTGCATCAGATCTACTGCACAGGTGCCGGGTCCCTGAGCCAACTCTACGCCTGCACAACAAATCTGCTGCTGCATCCCAAGCTCACTGAGCCTAAAATTAACATATTTCAGCAACTATTAACCCTATAAAGAAATGAAAAATATTGTTTTACTCAGGATGATCTTCCCTGCCAGGTAATATTCTGGTTTAATAGGGTTAATCTTGCTAACAGATGCTCTTTATGGCTAAAATGAGTTATGTAACTAAGGATTTAAAATGCATTTAAGTCTCTTGAGTTGTTTCCACCAACTATATTTATTTGAGACATAAATTGAAAATCTAAAAAGTGATAATTTTGGAGGGTTTTTTCAATTTTAATGTGTCAGGTGGTTAAAGGCATGACTACCACACAGTACTGTAATGACCTGCATGGTCTTGCACATCCCATAATATTCATTTAAAGAGGGAATTAGAGATGATTTGGGGGGGCATCACAGTTTAGATGCAGAGAGGGGGCCCACTGTAGTTCTTTAGCCCAAAAGCTCACATAAACATGAAAGAGCCTTGGCAATGATGTTTTCTAGTTCTCAGAAAACTTATGTGAAAGCCACAATGGCTGGGCAAGATATATTTCTTCTAAGAAACTCTACACTACATAAACTCCACGCTACCATAAATCCTTGGAGCTCTGTAATGATGTATCGAAGGACCAAACTCATGTGCCTAGAGTGTTAGGTTGGCCAGTTCTTCACTTTAAATTCTGACCATAGCAATCCCTTCTATCCTCCTTCTTCATTGCAAAGGCAGAATGATTCATGAACATGTAGATCATTGCCATCATTGTTGACATATATAACATAGTAACATAGTTTATAAGGCCGAAAAAAGACATATGTCCATCCAGTTCGGCCTGTTTTCCTACAAGTTGATCCAGAGGAAGGCAAAAAAAACCCTGTGAGGTAGAAGCCAGTTTTCCCCACTTTAGGGAAAAAAATTTCCTTCCCAACTCCAATCAGGCAATCAGAATAACTCCCTGGATCAACGACCCCTCTCTAGTAACTATAACCTGTAATATTATTACCCTCCAAAAATACATCCAGGCCCCTCTTGAACTCTTTTAGTGAACTTACCATCACCACCTCCTCAGGCAGAGAGTTCCATAGTCTCACTGCTCTTACAGTAAAGAATCCTCTTCTATGTTTGTGTACAAACCTTCTTTCCTCCAGACGCAGAGGATGTCCCCTCGTCACAGTCACAGTCCTGGTGATAAATAGATCGTGGGAGAGATCTCTATACTGACCTCTGATATATTTATACATAGTTATTAGATCTCCCCTCAGTCGTCTTTTTTCTAAAGTGAATAAGCCTAATTTTGATAATCTTTCTGGGTACTGTAGTCCACCCATTCCAGTTATTACTTTAGTTGCCCTCTTCTGAACCCTCTCCAGCTCTGCTATGTCTTATATAAGTAAAAAAAAAATCATATCTTTTCAACTGATTATTAAATGTACCCAAAATGTACATTTTTCTTGTCATCTCCAAAACACCCCCTGAACTAGAGTAAGCGGTGTATAGTGTAAATGATGCTGAATCCGAATATGTAAGTTTTATCTTCATACTCACTTCCATTCCAACGTTGTGCTCCCACAAACCAGCAGTAAAATACACTGAGAGGACTCCGGTGCTCACTCACATAATGGAGAGGACTCAAAGAAGAGTCCTGTCAATGCATTTTACTGCAGGTTTGTGGGAGCACAGCGTCGGAATAGAAGTGAATATGAAGATAAAAATTACATATTCGGATTCGGCATCATTTACACCATACAACGCTTGCTCTAATTCAGGAGGTGTTTCGGAGATGACAGGTTCCCTTTAACTCCTAAAGGGCCAAGCCAATTTTGCTGACTTTTTTGTTTTCTTTTTTCTCCTCGCCTTCCAAGAACCCTAAATCTTTAATTTTTTCATCAACATAGTTTTGTATAAGGGCTTTTACTATGCGGCGAGTTGTATTTTTAAAAGCATCATTTAGCGTCATATATAATGTACTGAGAAACAGTACAGTGGGGTAAGCAGAACAAATGCAATTCCAACATTTTTGGGGGTTTTGTTTGTATGGAGTTCACTATGTTGTAAAAATAACATGATAGCCTTATTCTATATAGGTCAGCACTATTAGGGCCAGTTCACACGACTGATTTTGAAAAACATGCTTCAAAAAATCAGCGCAGTGTTCAATTCAATAGAAAGCTGCATTTTCAGCTTGAGGTTTTTGACATGGATATGCGTAAAAAAAAACAAGTGGAAAACACACAAAAAACTCACGGAGCTGTTTTTTTTCTGCTTCCTATTCATTTTAATGGGAGATTCAGCGCTGATTCTGCCCCAAGATAGGACATGGTGCTTCTTTTTTCCATTCTTCTTTTTTTTCCACTTGGAAAAAAAAGTAAATGCTGCTTCTTATTAAAAAGAAATGGATGCTGTTTGGAGGCATTTTTAGAGCTGATTTTGAGGCAGAAACGCTCCAAAATCAGCGCCAAGAAAACTCTGTGTTAACTGGCCCTTATGGCGATACCAAATTTATGGAACAATGAAGTTATTGAACATTTAACAGTGCTAACATCTTGGCCTAGGCACATAGAGATCTGCTACAGTGATAAACCAAGGCCTCTCATTTCAAGGATTCTACCCTCTCAGTTTGTGACAAGTGGTAATAACTGGCACATCGAGGAACAGGAGGCATCATACAATCATCCCACACAACTTTATCTGATTTTTGAGATTTCATGTGGCTAAAAACTTTCAACCTGGCTTTTATACAACTCCCACATGCCACAGATTGGAGCGAGTGCTTTGCAGATCTTGGTGACATCTGCTACTTCCTCGATTTCCATAACCTTCTTGGTGTTGCAATTTCAATGTTAAGGATTGTACGTTGCAGGCATTGACATACTAATGTTCTAATACTTGAATGTTCAGATGATTGTGGCTAAATCTTTCTGTCAATGACTACCGTAGCAAACTGTCCTGGCATTTCAAGGAGTAGACCGACTTACAAGACTAGTGACAGCTATTTTAGATAAGGGCAGCGATGCATACAATTTGCTATTTCAAGTTGATGAATCCTTGGAATGAGATTTATTGCCATCAGTTGTACCTGATGCAGTTTTATTTTACAACTGTAATCGCCCCTTTGTAATGACATGAAGAAGAATACTGTGAAACGGACACACATTTCTTAATGCTTAGAGGTAGTCCCTGCTGTAAATTTACAAATATGTACAGCACAAGTATATGTGACATACAGTATATCCTCACAATTCATAGATGTACTGTATATATCAATGTACCAATTAAGAAAAGTGCTCATCAGGGCAACTAATGGTCCCTCTGCCCTATATAAGTAGACAAGTATTATCAGTGTCGGACTGGAGTGCCTAGGGCCCACCAATAAAATTTATTTTGGGGGCCCACCGTACGGATACAAAGATGCTACCAGATGATCGAATATGGGGGTCCCTGCAGTAACTTTGAGAAGGTAGGTCCTGGGGAATGAGGACACTGGTAGCTTTCCTCTATACCTAGAAGTCATCTCAGCTCTGACCGTGTCTGTAATAATAATCTGGGGAGTTTCTTTAATAAACTATCAGAATTGTATATATGTATGTAGTGCAGTAAGTCTACTGTGTTATGTGCCACTTGTGCAGGTGGTGGGAAACCAGGGGTCCATCTTGCTCAGGGGCCCACCGGGGGAATCACCTGTACCCCTGTGGGCCAGTCCAAACCTGAGTACTATAGTTGTGGGCCCTGTTACAGATTTTACATTAAGGCCTAGACTGTGCAGATGCTGTAAATATGGCCATATCACTCCCAAACTGCACCATCTGGATACACTTCACCATTTCTGGTTGTTATTGCCTCCTTCTTGGCTGCTTCTCATCCCTGGATCTCCATGCTCCTCTTCTGCCTCATTGTAGATAAGATCTTGTTCCCCATAAGATGCTTAAGGACAATCAACAATAAGTTGTTTTAAAAGATGTTGTGCAGCAGCTGGTGCAGACTGCTACTTGACTTGTCACAAAATATATTTACCCCTTAGGAAGCTTATAGTCGTAAAGCACATCTGGCAGCAGATTTGTACCTATAAAACTGGCTGATCTGTTACAAGTGCACTTGGCAGCTGAAGACATCTGTGTTGGTCCCATATCCATATGTGCCCACATTTCTGAGAAAAATTATGTTTTAATATATGCAAATGAGCCTCTAGGAGCAGCGGGGGCATTGTCATTACACCTTGAGGCTCTACTCTCTCTTCAAATGCTGCACCCTCTCCACTTTGATAGACAGGGCCAGGCAGTAAAAATATCATCACGCCTGGCCCTGTCAATGAAGGTGGAAAGTATTCAGCAGTTGCAAAGAGAGCAGAGCCTCTAGGCAGGGGCGTAGCTAGAAATGACTGGGCCCCACAGCAAATTTTTGAATGGGCCCCCCCCACACACACACACATACATTTCTTCACAACCTCCTCCTCCGTGCAACAAAATTGGCTCTTTTGTACACAATCTTTATCTTATTTGTATGGCTGGTTAATAAAATATGGGAGGCTACAGCGCATTGTTTCTAAGAAACAACTAAAAGTGCTGATCCACACAACTGTGCTGGGTCCGGGAAACACAGTCCATGTGTCAGACGCATCTCCAGGGCCGACCGCAGCTCTCCTGACAGCATCATAGTGATTTATGATCCAGTCAGTTCCTATCTGATCGAGGAGGTTTTGTACTGTGCTCACATAGTGATGCAAATACAGTGCAATAGCCCCACAAGCACAGTGGTGTGGATCAGAACTTACAGTTGTTCTTTAGCACAATGCACTGTAGCCTTCCATCTTTTATTAACCATCCATACAAATAAGCACAGTTGTGGGACCACGGGGCGGTATCAATAGATGTCAGCAGGCGCACGGCATGAGCCGGCTTCCTATGGCTTAGTGTGGTTGTTAATGTTTACTTATTCTGTTCAGTCGTCCCGGTCTTGTAAACGTGTCCCCTTCTTTTTTGCGACCCCCCATTCAGACCTCAGACTCCAATGCTCAGATCAGAGAAAAAAATAATAACACCACTCACCTCTCCTGCTCTGGATGCTGCCGCTGCTCCTGATACCCAGCTCTCATGGTCTTCATGCTCAGTGTGAGGTTACAGAGCAAGCCGATGTCCTCACTCTGTGCGCAGGACATAGCACAGTGCAGCTTGAAGACCAGGAAGTATATAGTATAATACAATATACAGTATGATATATATATATATATATATATATATATATAGTAATTATGACTAAACAAATATATTTATAGAATACATTTATATAGCACATATACATACATATATACTTAGATATCTACATACATATACGTGTATACTTAGATATCTACATACATATACGTGTATACTTACATATCTACATACATATACGTGTATACTTACATATCTACATACATATACGTGTATACTTACATATCTACATATATATACGTGTATACTTACATATCTACATATATATACACACATGTATACTTACATATCTACATATATATACGTGTATACTTACATATCTACATATATATACACACATGTATACTTACATATCTACATATATATACACATGTATACTTACATATCTACATATATATACACATGTATACTTACATATCTACATACATATACACATGTATACTTACATATCTACATACATATACATGTATACTTAGATATCTAAATACATAGACATGTATACCTACATATCTACATACATACATGTATACTTGTATATCCACATACATACATAGAAGTACACTTACCTTTCTGATGACATCAGGCTTAGAAGTCCCTGCTCTGATGCTGACTAGGCCTCCCTGTGATGTTGTGTGGGGGAGGGGAACAGAGACTCCGGGACACCAGGGCTGCTAGGAGAGGAGGAGGTCAGTGGGGGATTGAGGGAAGCACCAGGAAGAAGTGGAGTGGAGGAGTGTGGAGATGAGGAGGGGCCAAAGCAAAACTGGATCAGCAAGAAGTGGAGGAAAAATAGTGGAGGGGATTGCAAGAGAGGGGAGACAGGAAAGAAGCAGAGTTGGGGAGGAAGGAGAGGTTACCTAGAAGGGGGAAGCCATATCAGTTGAGATGAGAACTGGGCTGCTAGCATCTTTTCTACTGACAGCTCCTTGTTATATACTGTAGTGTTAGGGCTTCCATAGAGGCAACCTTTGGGGCGCTGGGCTGCAGGCTCCATCAGCCTAGCACCTCTAATAGAGGAAATAGGAGAAGCTGGGAGAAGAGAAGCAGTAGGGAAGGTGGCGCCCTCTGGACTATGCAAGGGTATCGCACCCTGTGAGATCTTACAGATAGAAGGAGGCTTCCTCTGCTCCCGGGCCCCTTATGAGCTGGGGCCCCGAAGCAGCTGCTTCCCCTGCTTCCCTTATAGCTACACCACTGCCTCTAGGTTCATACCTAGAGGTTGATTTGCATATATTAAAACAAGTTTTCTTAGCCACGAGGGCACATATGAACATGGGACCAACACAGATGTCTTCAGCTGCCAAGTGCACATGTAACAGGTCAGCCAACTTTATAGGTACAGATCTGCTGACAGTTTGCCAATTCTGTTGACCGCATGATACATTTATGATCACACTGGCCAATTTGATCCTTATTGACCTATTAATGAGGGTGTTGTTCTTTATGTACATCATCCTATGCATATTATTTTATAGTAGGGGTAAATTATTCATTATAATATACAACAACTTTAGCAGAAATGTAATTTGAGTGCAAACTACATCCATTCCAAACTATTGTGCCACCAGTTTAAGTTCAGGTCTTGCCAACAGTTAGGACTGTCTTAGCCACCAGCAATGAAAAACATTATTTTTTCATGAGAGCTTTCTGTGATTTCTGAACCAAATTTATTAAGAAAGCTGTTCAAATTTGATTGAATTTAGTGTTGTACATGGTCCTTTCAATTCTCTACCTCTATAAACATCAAAAGAAACTGGTTGAGAACTGTGTATCACACATGCCTACAACACCTTGGCCCAGATCTACTAATCCTAAAGAAGACCTGCACCAGATTTATCACAGGGGCTAAGGCTGGATTATAAATGTTGTGCAGGAATAAGCACTTTTCTGTATAACAACTACTGGTTGGCTTACATTTGAGACAGATTTTTGGGTTAGAATTGTGGTGTAAAATGGTGCATCTTAGGTGCTACCCTTTCCCTTAAGACTCACCCCCTTGTCGCACATGTCAGAAAAAAGTGGGACAGAAAAAATGCGCCAAATTGCACTAATTGATGTCATTGTTTTAGATTTCTGGCACAGACACATTACTAATAGTGTTGATCGAGCACCGTAATGCTTGGGTGCTCTGGCCAAACATTAGGTGGTGCTCGAGTGCTCGGTCGAGCACCCGAGTATAATGGAAGTCAATAGGAAAACCCGAGCACTAAACCAGGCACCCCCTGCTCTGAAGAGGGGAGGGTGTCTGGTTCATAGGGAAAGTTGAGAAAATGGTGGAAACACCACTGAAATGGTTTGGGAACAGCATGGGGAGGATGTCTGGATGCATCTTGGACACCGAAGTCACTGCTGGGAACGATGTTGTCCGAGTATTACGCCACTTTTACGGAATACACCATATAGGATACACTATATAGGATACACCAACGTTATAAAGCACAAGCCGCGCAGGTAATGTTGACTTGATTAACGGCAGAAAAAATGACACCGGATGTCAGCTATATAGGATACAGTAATGTTATAATGTACAAGCCGCGCAGGTAATGTCGACTTTATTAACGGCAGAAAAAATGACACCGGATGTCAGCTATATAGGATACAGCAACATTATAATGCACAAGCCGCGCAGGTAATGATGACTTGATTAACGGCAGAAAAAAATTACACCGGATGTCAGCTATATAGGATACAGTAAAGTTATAATGCACAAGCTGCGCAGGTGGTGTTAAGGTCAGGCAAACTTGTGTTATTTTTGCCCCAAAAGAAAAAAATATATTGCAGCCAGATGTAACAATAGTCCTTAAAAGGACTTTTGGGTCTTTTCAACAGAACAACTAGCCCTGCCTAGCCAAATCCTATCCCTACACTATCTGAGCCTCCTTGCGCAAATGTTATACAGCAGACGCAGCGCAGGTAATGTGGCCTTGATTAACGGCAGAAAAAATGACAATGGATGTCAGGTATATAGGATACAGAAAGGATTACAATGTACAAGCTGCGCAGGTGGTGTTAAGGTCAGGCCACCTTGCGCAATTTTTAACCCCCAAAAAATAAAAAATATATTGTAGCCAGATATCACAATAGCCCTTAAAAGGGCTTTTGGGTCTTTTCAACAGAAATATTAGCCCTGCCTAGCCAATTTCTATCCCTACACTATCTGTTCCTCTTTGCAGCAGCTCTCCCTGACTCGGCCTGAGCCGGGTCACATGTCACCGGGTGCTATATAGCATGCGATGACGCGTTCCCGGCCAGCCAATCACTGTAATGCCAGTAGCCAAGATGGCTACGGCATTACAGTGAATGCCAGTCGAGGGGACTCGAGCATGGCGCTCGAGCACATGCGGTGTTCGGCCAGACACCGCTTGATCCCGAGCACCGCAATGCATGCACCGCATGCTCACTCAACACTAATTACTAACACTTTGTTGTTTACTTAAACGATATGGGGCTATGCCCTTTGGGGCAATTTTGTTATGATTGAATTTTACATATTTTGGGCTAAAAATCATTTTTTCAAAGGATCTTTATTAAAAATGTTTAGCCATTTCTGAGATACAAGTGTTAAAAAAATCTGCCTGTTTGCAAGCTGTCGCAGTCTATTATAGCTCAAGTTTTTGTTAAATGTGTAGGGTAATTCATAATGAACATTTTCTCTATATACTTTATTTATTGATTTAGCATTTTAGACTTGACATTTTTTTTACTTTTGGCAGTAAGTTGCCCATCTTTACTGTTGAAGACTGAATGTCTTCACTGTTCAACGTAGTAGTGAACAATGAAGAAATTCCTCATTGACTGAGCAGCCCTCACTGCCTCCTTTATATATGGCTAAAGCTGGCCATAAATATTATATATACAGTATTTATATAGTGCCCTATCTGACATCAGTACCCACATCAGTGACAGTGTCTGTGGAATCTGTATGCCCAGCGCCCTCACTAATGAAGTCGCAGTGAGATGAAAGAGATCCAGCAGTGATCTTCTGCATCTCCTGGCAGCTAGTGAGCACGCTACTGCTGACAGTGTACTGATGTCAGACAGGGCAGTATATAAATATATATAGTATTCATGGCCAGCGTTAGCCATATAAAAAGGAGGTAGTGAGGGCAGTGCAATGAGTGAGGAACGTCTTCACTGTGCTGTAAAGACGGATTAGGAAAACTTCAGGATTATTATTTTTTCATTAAAAAGTGCAAAAGCAATAAAAAAAAGTATATTGAAAAAATGTTCATCACTTGGCCTGTACATTTAACAAAAAGAAATGCCAGTTACACTTTAAATAAGTCTTTACAAGGTCAGGAGATTAGAGATAAGAGCTACACATGAACCATCAGGTGAGGGGATTCAAAGAAAACAGACTGTAACTTACAAACAGACAGATTTTTGTAACCCTTGTATCTCAGAAACAGCTCAATTGAAAAAATTATTTTTAGCCCAAAAATGCCCCCGACGGTGTACTTAGCCTTTAAAAGGAAGCTGTCACTTGCTTTGGGGCTGCTAAACTACCAGCATGTTGTTATGCAGCGTTGGGTTAGCTTTATAACAATGCCCCTTAGAAACTGTGCTATTACAGGATTACCTAGCGAAAGGAGTTAGAATTAACTAGAGTTTGGGGCCCATCTTCAGTGGCATTGGGCACATGAGCATTGCACATATGAACCTGAGGATAATATACCTCACTTCACTGCACATGGACATTGAAGCAAAATGTACAATCATTTTCTTGATATTTTTGCTCGTTATGCATATAGAGGCAATGGCATGCAGAGCCCAACTCTTGTAGCTGATGATCCTGGAGGTAAAGTCGATGATGAATATGAGTCCCAAACTCATCTCCAGTAAACTCTCTTGTAATGATCTGGTTCCTCATGGTCACATATAGAAAGCTAAACCCCAGCTGCATAGCATGTGATAGGTTCCTTTTAAGAGCTATGGTCACCCCATTTGTCATTCAGTGTCATTGAGTAATTGCCCAATTCCCCATTGCTTTTGATGTTCATCATGCTTTTTTAATATTTGAATTTTTCATCTCTTGTACTACTATCAGTACATATTACCAAAAATGCCAACATAAAAGACTAATATAGATAAGGTCATTAGAGAATGCTATCAAACATCAAAAGACCTGCAGCTTTACAACAGGAAATAGCTATTTTATGACTTTTTTCAAGATATTCTAAGGTTTCAAAAATTCTGTCTCCAATCATAAAACTGAGAGCACAGTCCAGCAACACACTGTCCCATCATGCCCTGGATTAAGTGACACCAAGATTTCGGTACACCTCAGAATGTTGTTAATCCTGTCAAGAATAGATGTGTAACTATGATGATCTGTCACCCGATCCCAACACACATAGTAAAAAGAGAGGGACACATTTCTGGCAAGGGAACCCTCAAAAAGCTCCAATATATAAATTAATTTGTACTAGTATTTTATTCTAATACCTACCTATGGGACAACAAGGAAAATTGTACGTATGACCATTGCCGGTGAAATAGAAGTGGTGTCGTGATAGTCATGTTGACCCTTTTGGTATGAAGTTAAAAGTATAAGAAGAAAATCACTGCTTGATCGAGATATAGATAAAAATAGTTTGTCTTCCAGCACAACTCAAACACTGCCAGCTGGTATTTAGGTAAGTGTCATATGCCCAGAGTTAGAAGGATCTCTCAAGCCTATGATTTGATGTCAGTTCCACAAGCATGACTGTGTTTAGGAGGACAGATCACAAATATAAACACAATAGCTCATCATTAATGACTTCCTAAAATTTGGAAATAATACAGTGAATTATTGTACAGTAATACATAAACAGATGCATTTACATAGAGAGACTAAGAAAATACAGCCATGCCACAGAACAAGTAAGGCTCTGTTTACACTGCCGGCATGACTTCCAAATTACAGGCGCTATGGTGGATCTGTTATGATCAGCACTATAAAAGATATCAATCTGATGGATTCCACTGACTTAAATGGAATGTGTCATCAGAAAATGATTTATTATTTCATCAATGTTACGTTAAACGTATGTTTAAAGACTTTTTCGTCATGTTATATTTACTTTTCTATGCCACTATCTATATTTAAACAAAATCCATAAAATCCTGCAGTTTTTCGCACTGGCCACTGAGCCTTATCATAGATGCCACTTCTTGGTCTGTACAGATCATTTACTGCAGTTATCTGCTTATCATTAAAGGCAGATTTAGAATGGCATATATCACCTCTTTAAATAGATAAGACAGGATCTATCATTGACAATAGGCGATTGTCAAAGCATGTCTACTCCCACCTGAACTCTGCACATGTCATAGAGCATGCCTACTAAACTCTCCTATAGAAGTCAATGAAGTCACATGACTGCTGTAAAGCAATTCTTTAAATGCTTTCTAAATGCTGTTGAGAACAGCTTATTCAAAATGGCTCCCATGTTCAGGAAATAGAATAAAGAAATATGCAATCAGAAAAGAAAAACAGAGTAGAAAAAAGGATACGTGTTAACGACAGAAACATTTTTAACTGGCATTCCATTCCATCCATTCCGTCATTTTGCTAACAGAGGAGGAAAATAGACCATGTGACTGCTATGGGGCCTTAGGCAAGAGTGGGCCCAGTCTTAGTTGGGATTATCTCCTCTTCTACTGGAGGTGAAAACTTGGTCAGGACTTTACCCTCTAAAGCAGGGGTAGGGAACCTCCGGCTCTCCAGCTGTTGTGAAACTACAATTCCCAGCATGCTTCATTCATTTCTATGAGAGTTCTTAGAAGAGCAGAGCGAGTATGCTTGCTGGGAGTTGTAGTTTCACAACAGCTGGAGAGCCGGAGGTTCCCTACCCCTGCTCTAAAGGAACAACTTTTAGGAAGTGAGGCAGTGGAAAAATGGCTCGAGGGTCATTGAAAAGGGTTTAGGCAGAAACCCTTCTGTCCTGGGTGGGGGGGCCTGGTTTGATCCTTGCTATGGGGCCCTTACTTCTCTATGTACACCGCTGGCCAAGTTATAAACTTGCTAGAAGAGATTTGTTTTTAGGCGTCATAAGAAGGTTTGGCATGCTAGTGGTAAGAGGAAGATACTTTCAAAGAAGACTAGGGGCAAGAAAGGAGAAATGGATAAGAGTGTGGTGAAGTCATTAGAATAGCAGAGTGGAGATTACATATAGTGCGTTATTTTTAATTAAGGGAATTAAGAAAATAAACATACTTTTAGGGAGTTGCGTCAGCAAGTGGCATTTATAATGTAGGCAAAGTTAATTCAAACTACTTACTAATGTATTATGATTGTCCATATTGCTTTCTTTGCTGGCTTGATTCATTTTTTCATCACATTATACACTGCTAGTTTCCGTGGTTATGACCGCCCTGCAATCCAGTAGAGGTGGCCGTGCTTGCTACACACTATAGGAAAAAGTGCCAGCCTCTTTGGTGGCCGAGACTACGGGAGCGCACATAGGCTAGTGCTTTTTCCTATAGTGTGCAAGCATGGCCACCACTGGTGGATTGCAGGGTGGTCGTACCATGCAAACAAGCAGTGTATAATGTGATGGAAAGATGAATCAAGTTGGCAAAGGAAGCAATATGGATAATGACAATACATTAGTAAGTGGTTTGTATTCACTTTCTCTACATGATAAATGCCACTTGCTGAAGTGAGACAACCCCTTTAAATATTACTTTATTATAAATATATTGCCAAAAACATTTCATTAGGTATGATGGCTCACTTTATCTAGAAATAAAATGGCCACCGTCCTAGTAGTACACACAAAACCTGTCCTAATCACACAGGAGGACAAGTTTACTATACAACACTTAGCTAAAGATCTGCCTCATCCTCCTCTCTGCTCTACTTGTCAGGGATTATGGTCCTGAATACAATTTAATATGATCTTCAGCTGATTCTCTGAAGGAATGGAGTTCATGAGGAGACATCAGAGAGGACTGACAGGACAGACTGTGATAATGGAGGGCTGTGGTAATGGAGACTGCATACAAGCGCTGCTGCTCATCAGCCACATCACCACCTCCTCTCTGTACTCATGTCTTCTCATGAACTCCATTCCTACAGATTCAGCTGAAGATCTTATCAGTTGTATTCAGGATCATGATCCCTGCAGCAGAGCAGAGAGGAGGATGAGACAGCTCTTTAGCTCAGTGTTCTGAAGTCAGTTGTCCTGCTGTGTGATTAGGACAGGTTCTGTGTGTACTAATAGGACTGTGACCATTTTATTTCTCCTAATGATTGCTCACCAGACAAAACGAGCCATTATAACTAATAAAAGGTATTTGGGAATATATTTATAATAAAGTAATACTTAAGTATTTTTTGGTAATTTTTTTTTTTTATTCCCAGAGAACCCCTTTAATAATGAATTGTAGGGGGAGCTAAGTTGGTCAGAGCTTTCTAGGTACAGGTCAGGGTACATTCACTTGATAAGTGTAAAAAATGGCACAACAGTTTTTTTTTTCACTGTTGCCTTTCTGAAAAACGCTCGTTAAAAACGGTCCCCTTCGATTGTATGGGGGCTGTCAGTCCTTGAAAATGGACAAAATAGGACAGGTCCTATTATTTGAATGCTTTTATTCACAGGCCTTCAAAAAAATTTGAATAACCCCACAGACTACCATGGACGTCGTGTGAATGTATCATAAGGACGTTAGGATCCAACAGAGGGGTGGCATTGGAGGAAAAAAAGAACAGACGAATGAGTCAGTGGAGGTTAAAGATAGGTTGGACAGATGCCAGTCTTTTCTTAGTTTTCCAGAGGAGAGTGTTGCAGATGTTGGAAAAACAAAAGTACACAAGATTATCAAAATTTACTCAGCAGCAGGAAATGAGTGTGCAGAATGCATGGGATGAGGTGACATATGCAGCTACCTCTAGAACGGAGCCCCCAAAGTGAAGGAGAGTGGACAGCGCATGTGTGGCCGCCCTTCATTTATTTCTTTGGGACAGCCGAAAATAGCTGAGCACTGGCTCGGCTATTTCCGTCTGTCCTACAGAAGTGAATGGAGAGGTGGTCACGTTTTTGTAGCTTTGTGTTGAACCCTCAAAACTGCCGACAGCCGAACTGCTCTCCCTATCTTTATAGAGGTGATGGGGAGAGCAGTGCAGTTATACCTAGAAGGCTCTGACTGGCCCACAGGGGAACAGATAAATCCCCTGGTGGACCCCTGAGCAAGGTGAGCCCTTAGTCCCCCACCCCCTGCACAAGTGCCACATGACACAGTAGATTGCAACAGGTATATATAGGCAGCATTCTGCATCTTAACCAGCCTGTGTTCATATTAAAAACTAGATAGGATAGAATATTTAGCCTCTTCATTACTGGAGTGTTTACCCCCTTTCCTTACAAGGCCAATTTTTCAGTTTTAGCAGTGGGCCTATCTAACTGCAAATAACGAATACATTTCTGAGCCAACCTACATGTATTTGACCACATTTTGCATGGGATACCTTAGACCTTTATTTTGTGCCATTAGATGACAGATATAATATATTTTTTTTAATTAAGGGAAAACTGAAAATTATGAAAAAATATATATTTTTCCTTATAATTTTTTTTAACAGTTACAAAGGGTTTCAAGACAAAACATCTCTAAAACCACTACTGTATGTTAGTACTGTGAAAATGGATGTTGCTATTTAACTTGAGGAAATTTGGAAATGTTTAGCTTTTGGCTTTTTTTAAAACTTTTTTTAAATAAATGAAACAAAATATATATGCATTAGTATATTTTATGTACACACTCATACCCTATACTAAATATAGATAAAAAGAATAGTTATATTTTTAACACTTTTATGAAAGCAAAATATACACATAAGATCTACTATACCTTTGCTAGAACTAATAAATACCATATTTTTTGCACTATAACATGCACTTTTTCCTCCCAAAGAGGGAGGGGAATGTCAGTGAGTCTTATGGGGCAAAAACTAATAAGCTTTTCCATTATGGAAGCTCTCATTAGTATAGGAGTACTGGGAAGCAGTGAATGCAGTGCTCCCCTAGCTCTATACTCATCGCTTCCTGGCCTTCCTTGGCAACTCGTTGTGCTGTGACTGCAGACAGCATGACAGTGTTGGCATGCTCTGTGACCTCACGCTGTGCGGCGTCAGGTAACAGCACAGCGTGTGGCAGGAAGAACAAGAAGTCTGATATGAGGTCTGATTGGGGGATCACTCACATTGGGGCTCTGATCTGAGGTCTTCTTGGGGATCATTCACGTTGGGGCTCTGATCTGAGGTCTGCTTGGGGGGGGATCATTCACATTGGGACTCTGATCTGAGGTTTGCTTGGGGGTGATTCACATTTGGGCTCTGATCTGAGGTTTGCAGGGGGGTCATTCACATTGGAGCTCTGATGTGAGGTCTACTTGGGCGGTCATTCACATTGAGGCTCTGATCTGAGGTCTGCTTGGGGATCATTCAGATTGGGGGTCTGAATTGAAGGGTCTTATTCACATTGGGGCTCTGATTTGAGGTCTGAATGGGTGGCTTTTTAACATTGGGGTCTGATCTGAGGTCTGATTGGGGGTCTGAACTGAAGTCTGATTAACATTGGGGGTCTGAGCTGAGGTCTAAAGAAAAATATTCTTTTTCTTATTTTCCTCCTCTAAAACCTAGGTGCGTCTTATGGGCCGGTGAGTCTTATAGGGCAAAAAATACAATATAGATATTTTTTATGAACGAAAAAGGAAAAATGTGTGTATATGTAGTCTGCTATACTAGTGATAAAACTAGTAATTATAGCTATAACTTTTTAATTTATTTTTTATTTATTTCACTTTTAATAAATTTTTAAAAATTTTCATTTATTTATTTTTTACTTTTTATTTTTTGGGAAAAAAAAGTCAGTTAACCCTTCCTGCCAGAGTTAATTTTACAGCCAGCAGGGAACCCTCTCACATAAAGAAGAGTTCGCCCCTGCCAGCTTTTTGACTTGACAGTGATACCACGTAGGGGGGACACTTTGGCTGGTCTCCAGGATACTTAATGTGACTGCACCCTTCTAATGACAGAGCGGTCACAGAGATCTACAGCTCCATGGGGCAATGGCAGATCGTAATATAACCTGAGGCTTATTTACATCAGGTTACAGATAAGAGCTTACCGCCACGATGTATAGTCATGTGGCAGTAAGCAAAAGATTAACAAAGTACCTAGCTTATTAGAGATGCATCAGGTGGCTGAGATGACCTTTAGGCACAAGGGCAGGTCAGCCAGTATGTTTTTTCATTAGGGACCTGCCTTCTCGAAGTTGCTGCAGTGACCTCCATAATCAATCTATTTTGAGCATCTTGCTAGCTGCTGTCTGCCATTGTGACTGCAGGTAGTTTTTGCATGTAGCTGTACAGTGAGCCCCTAACATGAATTTTACTACTGGGCCCTGGGCACCCCAGTCGGACACTGATACCTACAGCAATGATCATGTAGGTTGCATGACAGAAAAATTAATGTTTTCATTGCCCAAGAGCCATAACACAAAAGCCCTTCATGATCTAATAAGTGGGTCCCAATTGACAGAAACGGGGCAACACAATTAGATGGGGCCAATGCAAGTTGGCAGGGTCAGTAATACGTAGAGCAGCACAGAATACCATTCCACAGAACCAAATACCACAGGGCAGCACAAAATACGTCCCCATTAGCTGTGGCCCACATCTTACTTAGGAGGTAAGATGTGGGCCACAGCACCAAGACAGCCTTGTCTTCAGCATGCTGACTGGACTTCCTCTAATAATGACCCCTATAGTGCCCCCAGAAGTATGTACCCAGCCAGTGGCAGTGAGGAGGGCTCTGGTGGCCATGTTGGAATTTGCCCACGGTGAAAATTTCCTGTATGGTCTATGGCCAGTCCGCCCCTGGCTGTACATGTGCAGTGGAAGTCCAGGGTTTAAACATGGCACCCGCCCAGAAGCTGAGTGGGCTCCATAGCTGCCAGGTTTCTGCTGGAGGCAATGTCCATGATCAGTGGTTAAGGGGTTGCCCACTTCTGAAAATTTCTTTTTGTTTGATGAATTCCCAGAAAATAGGCTGATGACAGGACCCCAGCAGTCAGATGGAATCTGCAGGCAAAACTGTAGTAAGTGTTCAGTTTACATTCAACACCATCATAGGAGGATTGAAGCATTGCCCATTAAAATCAGTGGACTGTCCAAGGAATGTATGGAATCGCCAGGTCCTCCAGAGCAAGAGATGCTTTTTGTAGCTGCTCCCTGCACCAGCTAACAGATGAAGATACTGAACATGGAATTTCCTTCTGTTAGCACAGAATTTTCTAATACCAAACAACCCCTATGATGGGGGAAGAATGGATTCTTGCCCAACTGATGAAAATAAAGAGGTTATTATATTTGCAGACTACTTACTTGTATGTAATGTCCTTTCACCATTGCTCTCAACTAGTGAGATATTGAAATCATGACCTAGATTCTGATTGAACACATTATAAAAGTACATTTTCTACAAAGTTCATGTATTGCAGTCACCAACTGTGCCTAATCTCCTGAGATAATCCCAGGTTTTAAAGATTTGTTCCTGGACATGTTCTTGTCTCATTTTTACTCTTGTAATTTATTATTGACCAATCACACAAAGATGTTCCTCATCTTCTCTGCTCAATTCCATCTATGAATTCATGTCCTGGAATTTTTTTAAATAAAATATTGTTTAATGTACCTATTGAAAAACAAATGTAGTTTTTATAATAAAATTCAGTAATACTCGGATTTAGCGCTGCTTAGCAGCTCCACAAGCGCTGACATTTGGCTCTCCTTATCGAGGAAGATGACCAAGCCAAAGAAATCGGGTGCTGCACCACCATCGCAGCCGATATCCCAATCTATTCCGGCGATCTTTGCCTCACAGACATCTTCCAAGATGGCGACCCCGCCAGCCGGGGCGGCCCATGAAGACACGAGCCACAAAAGCCCTGGATCCCCGACATCTACACCTGATTCCCCTCCTGCCTCACCACAACGAGACCTATATCAGGACATCAGGCGTATGTTTAAAGATGAGCTGGCTCAAGCAGTCACAGAATTTTCCCGCCAACTCCAGGAGCTAGGCCAAAGAGTTTGCTGACGTAGAAGCCCAAACTGAAAGCATGGTGGATGCCTTAGCATCGGACAGGCAAGATATTGATACTCACGCAGCCCAAATTGAGGCATTGGAATTAAAAATTGAGGATCTGGAGAATCGCTCCAGGAGAGCGAACCTGCGTATAAGGGGGGTCCCTGACTCCGCAACCTCGCTGTCTGACATGGCCATGGGCCTGTTCAGGGCTTTGCTTCCTCACCAGGATGAATCCCTATTCCGCATTGACAGAATCCACAGGGCCCTGGGCGCTCCGAGAAATCCTGATATCCCGAAGGACATTGTGTTAAAACTACACTATCCGGAAGCGAGAGATCTAATCCTGGCGGCGGCCCGCAATCTTTCCACTTTGCCAGGCCTACCACCTACGGCATGCCTTTATTCTGATTTAGCCCCTTCTACGTTGGGGAGACGCAGGGCCCTGAAACCTGTAACTCTGGCCTTGCAGCAGGCCCAGGTGCGCTACCGTTGGGGCTTTCCATTTTCTCTAACATTTATGTTTAACTCCAGGTCCTACACAGTACACTCACTGGAGGAAGGCAAGGAGGCCTTGGACAAGGCGGGAATATTGGCACCTACTTCTGCTCCTCTGCCTGCGAGGACCCCAAGACCTGCTAGAATTTGGACCACTGTATCACGCTCGTCGCGGAACTCCAGGATGGGCCTCATAACCTGATTGCACTATTCATCCGTTTTACCTAAAGGATTCCTGTTTCCAGTCGGGTAGGATTTTGTACTACACTAATCAAAAGCTCCCTTTTCCGTTCGGGATGGAACTCAATGCTTTTTGAGGTGCAACCTGCATCATGAGATCCGAAATGTTTTTTGTTACCCCCTCTTTTCTAATGGGGGTCACTTGCAGAACTTCCGAATTGTTGACATAATTTTGGGTCAGCCTTCTGCAGACCTTACAGTGGTAGGATTATCATGTTGCCTCGACCATACTGGCCTGGGTGTACCTATATTTGGTGCTCCCATCCCAGACTCATGAACATTTGTTTCTTATTTACTTATTGTTCTTCAGTTAAGTTAATTTGTATGTTGTGGTATTCTCTACGGTACCTCGCTATGTATATTTCTGTGGATCGGGGGGTTTTCCCGTGGGGGGGGCGTGGTGTGGGACTGCGGTCTCTTGGGGGTCAGTATGCACTTTTGTTCAGTTCCCCTTATGTATCGGGTACTATCACATAATGTGAAAGGCTTTAACTCCCCCATTAAACGCAAAAAAGCTTTTATTGATTACCTAAAGCACAACCCTGATATTATTTGCCTGCAGGAGTCGCACTTCTCCACCACGTCTTCCCCCGCTTATTTCCATCCCAGTTACTCAACTTTTTATACAGCTTCTCATACTACTAAAACAAAAGGTGTGGTTACTCTTATTAAGACTAACTTCCCTTTTCAGATAACACAAACCTTGGCAGATCCTAATGGCAGATATTTGATCCTACTAGGGGTATATCAGGATATGCCTATGTGTCTGGTGAATTCCTACGCACCCAATGATTACCCTATTGAGTTTTTTAGGTCCCTTGCGGAAAAGATTGAGCCACTTGTTTACCGCTATCTAATTTGGTGTGGGGATTTTAATTTTGTACTTAACACTACTATTGATAGGTCCCATACCTCTGATTACCATCATTCCCGAGTGCACAAACAACTAATTGAGGACACAATACACTCACTCTCTATAGCTGACACCTGGAGGGAACATAATGGTCCTGCTAGGGGTTATACTTTCTATTCGACATCTCATCATTCCCACACACGCATTGACATGATATTTGCTTCAACGCTTGCTCTACCCTCCCTACTATATAGTAGACATATTATCTCAGCGTGGTCAGACCATGATATGGTTCTCTCTGTTTTTGAATTTGCCCCTAAATATTCCACCCCCTTTTCGTGGCGTCTTAATGAAGCCCTTTTATCAGATCCTACGGTCCAATCGCTAATATCAACTGACCTGTCACAATTTTTTGCTTCTAATAATAATGATGATACTTCTCCTCATTGGCTCTGGTTATCCCATAAGGCATATGTACGAGGCAGACTAATAGCTATTGCAGCAAAAAGGAAGAAAGATAGGTCAAGGGCCCAAACTGAGTTGGAGTCAAAATTGTCAAAGCTGGTTTATGCCCATCAACACCACCCCTCCCTATTTCTACACCAAGCTATTAAAACTACTAAGATGCAGTTAGACCTGGTTTTGTCCAATAGAACTGAGAAGGCCCTTCGTTGGACTAGGGCAAAGTATTATAAATATGCTAACAAACCAGACAAACTTCTAGCCAGAAAACTTAAATCCCAACGAATCACGAATAGAGTGATTAAGATTCAGACCCAGGAGGGACAAGTATCTAGAAACCCTAATCGTATTTACAATACCTTTGCTGATTTCTATCAAGCATTATATAAACAACATCAGAACCCTGGGCCGGAACTAATCTCCACCTTTCTCTCTAAAGCCAATTTGCCTAAGCTTACTGTTGATGCATTGAATCAACTTAATAGAGATGTATCGGTGGAAGAAGTGGAGATAACTATTCATGACCTCAAAATGGGTAAGGCCCCGGGGCCTGATGGTCTTACTGCCATTTATTTTAAGAAGTTCTCTTCTATACTGACTCCTTATATTAGATCCTATTGCAACCATATTCTACAGGGTAATCCTATGCCCAGGGAATTCCTTGATGCTCTTATTACAGTAATCCCCAAGCCAAACAAAAATCCCCTCTCCCCCGCCAACTATAGGCCTATTTCCTTATTAAATGTAGACGCCAAATTGTTCACCTCCATCCTGGCCCGCAGACTGAACCTTTTACTCCCCCACCTCATCCATCCCGATCAAGTAGGTTTTATCCCCCAACGAGAAGCACCAGACAATGTCCGCAAAATAGTAAATCTTATTTCTTGGTCTAATCAGCATCATCTCCCTCTTACTCTGCTTTCCCTTGATCTAGAAAAAGCCTTTGACTGTATCTCATGGGACTATCTGATATCTGTACTTACATGCATGGGTTTTAAAGGCTCTTTTCTTACAGCCATAAAGTCCATTTATGCACATCCAACAGCCTATTTGAAATTACCCTCTACTATTTCCCGATCCATTAATATTTGCAGAGGTACTAGGCAGGGATGCCCACTATCCCCTGCACTATTTGCATTGGCTATAGAACCACTGGCTACATTAATACGTAGCACTCCTGCCATTCAGGGAATCACTGTAGGGGACACGGAGTATAAGACTAATTTATTTGCTGATGACCTATTGCTCACCATAACCAACCCGGTGGTTTCTCTTCCCAACCTATGCCAACTGCTGCAAGATTTCTCTAACGCATCAGGCCTAAAAATTAACCCCACCAAATCAGAAACCCTACATTGTAACACCCCCCCTCACACCATTGCATTAATTGAGCGGGAATTTGGTTTCCGTACTTGCTCTGCTAAATTGTCCTATTTGGGGATCTTTCTTACTCCTCATCTTCATACTATGTATAAGGCAAACTATTCCCCCCTATATAAGGACATCAGATCAGACTTAAGGAAGTGGGACACTCCAGTGATTTCCTGGTTGGGTAGAATTCATACCATTAAGATGGTTATCTTGCCCCGTTTGCTATACCTTTTTAGGACATTACCAATCCCGGTCCCGACCTCAGATCTCCGCAACCTGCACAGAGAGCTCTCCTCTTTTCTATGGGCCCATAAAAGACCCCGAATTAAACTGGAAGTCTTGTTTCGCCATAAACGTTTTGGTGGGACATCTCTGCCAAATTTTCTGAAATATTATAAGGCAGCCAGACTGGCTCAGCTCTTCTTGATACATAGCCGTAAGACTCAGCCACTATGGGTTGCTTTAGAATCTTATATGCTGTCTCGAGGTTCATGGCAGGCACTCTTTTGGTCTGTCTCTCCACTACCCTCAGACCTTAAGGCTAAAGCAACATTATCATTTTATGCATTACAGCTTTGGAGGTCTGTGCGCTTCAAGGGGGATTCCAGTCAAAGCCCGCACTCCTTACACCTCTCATCAATAACCCGTCTTTCATTCCAGGGATGGATGTGGCGGCCTTCTCTTGGTGGACCGATAATAGACTAATACGTCTTCATGACTTTTTGATAGGGGGCACCCTTTCTACTGCCTCACAGATACGAACTAAGTATAACATCCCCTCAAATGAGGAATACAGATTAGCACAAATATTGTCTTTCTGGAGGTCCATTTTGGGAGGTGCCAGCTCACCTATCTCCTGTTCTCCCATGGAAAGGTTCTTACTGTATTCTTTTGAAAGGGTGGGACTTATATCTCGACTTTATAACTGGTTAAACACTCCATCACCTGATGTCAAATTGCCATTCATGATTAAATGGGAGGAGGATATCCATAGCACTCTTTCTTCTCCTAGATGGAATGCTTGTTGCGAGGCGATCTCTAGGGGAAGTTGGCAGGTGTCGTTGGTGGAGACATCGCTAAAGGTGTTACATAGAGCCTATTTGGTTCCAGAGAGACTGCATAGGATTTATCCGGCAGTGGATCCTCACTGCTTCCGTGGATGTCAAGCTATTGGCTCTATGTTCCATATTTGGTGGTCGTGTCCTAAAGTTAGCTCATTTTGGTCTAGAGTATGTTCTACAATTACTAATGTATTGGGATTCACCTTTCATAAGACTCCATCTGTGTGTTTGCTGGGTGATAAACCCTTAAGATTGAAATATGCTCCCTTTAAATTAGCCCAGTTTTTCCTTCTGGCTGCGCGTATACACATTGCGACTAGATGGAAATCTGATATCCTCAACCTCACAGAGGTCATCCAAAGAATGGACAGAATGGCTATATATGAAAAAATCAATGCCACTTTAGAAGATAAAGTTGATGCTTATTTAAAACTTTGGCAACCCTGGCTATCCTCCTCCCATTCGTCTCATACTTATCAATTTATACAACTATAAATACCTGTAGGCCGGAATCCTCCTCCATTCCGACATTTAATGTTTCCCTTTGATTATGACTAGGGATGATGTTACTTATATATGACCTCCGATCAACTCTATTTTTAATGTCTTGCTGAGGTACTTTTTGAGATTTACTAAAGAGAATACCTGTTATCCTGTTATAGGATGTTATTGTCTCTAGGACGTGTAATATTGTCTAAAGATGTCCATTTTGACCTCCTGCGTGAGGAATATGTGCTGAAACATTGTCCTTGTTTTATTTGTTTTGTTTACAAAATAATAAAAATACTTTTTGAACCTTAAAATTCAGTAATACTCGATGAAGGGAAAACATAGTAACATAGTTTATAAGGCTGAAAAAAAACATCTGCCCATCCAGTTCAGCCTGTTATCCTCAAGTTGATATCCACTGCTCAGGTCTCCCAAATCATCCTACTGGAGGTCCTTAGGACCCCAAAAGTCAGTGTGTCATTCTTATAAAATAAATGGTTAGGGGAGAATGTTGGCTTAGTCTAAAGTGTTGGTCTCACAGGAATCCTTTTTCATATGCCCTAGGAGGAATGGTCCACCTCTTGTATGATTTTGTTTATGCTAGGGGTTTGACATGTAGACATATACCTTATTTTTTTTGTAATGGTATATCATTTGCTATTTTTGTAAATGTTTTGTAAAAATGTTCTTTGCATTTGCAGTTTTTTGCGTTTGCATTTTGAAAAAAGTTCTACTATGGCTAAACCTCTGTTGGACAATGAGAAGTTTATTATGCTGTCACTCCAGAATTCGGATTTTTTGAGCTCACAAGTGGATGTGGTTAGTTATGTTACTGAGCTGAACTCCAGATTTAACACTGAGACTTTTTAAAAAAAAAAAAAAGTTGCAAAAAAAGTCCCAATCTCACTCCAGTAGGAGGATGGAGTGGAAAAACTCGAATAGCTTTTCTAGACAAAAGTGTTAGGTTTAGATGGGACACATTTATCAACGTGCAACATTTGATAAATTGGGTGAAAATTATGCCAATATAGACTCAAGCAAAGCTGTCTTTAAAAATACTCATGATAAATTTTCCCCATGTCTAAGTTAATTAAAAAAAAAATTGTAGGGGAAAGGAACCTGACTTATTTTGTCTTGAAAGGTTTGTACTGTAGAAATACCAACCAAATAATATCATACTGATAAAACCATGCTGTGAAAGAGATGACACAGACTGCAAAACCTTTTCAATGTACAGGTCGACCAACGATTTTGCCTTCTGACCGGAGTTCTCCTTTATTAGGCAATTTTATTAGTTGTACATTGAGGGTCTAACCACCCCCCCTTTAGCCATCAATTTTAATATGTCCAATCACAAGTATTTATTAAAGCACACTGTATGGAATACATCTAAACATTATGCCCGGATGCCCCCTCCACACACTATATTTCATAATGTCTCAGTGTCTAAGTAGTTTTGTATTTCCTCATTTCCCTGGTTCTCTTCTGGCCTTTGTTTACCGGCAGTAATAACGATCTCTGCCCTACACTGCACAGAGAGTGAATACAAGAGCTGCCCTGAGTGACATGTATGTCTGCTGGAATACTCAGCAGCATGTTGTATGTGTAGGACTACAAGTCCCAGCTGTACAATGACAATGCTGATACACACAGGAACTTCCCCCTACCTGTTCTTGTGCCATACAATTCCTCTGTCAGCTCGTGTGCCCAGCATTTGTCGCCTCACTGTCTGCAGTGTAAATCCTGTTTTAAAGCCTTGAGCCCTTAGTGTGTTCTGGCTGAAGGGGTTAATGTTTTATCTGAAGGAATCAAGTGAGAGAGCAGATAGTAGCGTCAGTGCAGGGGGGCGTGGCCAGTGACGTCTCGTGTACAGACTGTTATCTGATCTCTGAAGGTTGTGCACGAAACATCACAGAGCAGGGAGATAAGGTGACATCATAGGTCATGTGACCCTCAGTGAAATCTGACAAACAAGCAGCTTAGAAGCACAAAGTGTATGGGAAAGTTGTTATACTTGACAAGTTAGTAACATACAAAGAACAAAAAAATAACTTGGACAACCCCTTTAAGAACCAAATTAAGAGAACAACAAGCTATACTTTTGATTCCACATTCCATAACATTACATGCTACCAGAGTTGGAAAAAAAAGTGAAACTTTGGTTTGTTTGATTTCAACACTTGTGTATATATGTGGGTTTGTTATGTACCCAGATGTTACATTGTGTTTGCAAGCAAAATTATCAAATGGTATGTGGTTAAAATGAGATGGTTGTAACTGTGCCACCAAAGATTTTATCTGCTATTGAAAACTAGATAATAGATACATTTTTTAATCTGTTCTTATTTTCTGATTGTTTCATTTTATTTTCTGAAAATAGTGGGAACAGCTGACTTGCTTAGGATGTACTTAGCAACTTTTGAAAAGCATTAAGAAAATTGCTTTACGACACATGGGCTATGGACACAGTGATCTGGAAGGGGATACAGCACTGAGTCTACAGAAGGTTTTCTGCATTTTGATAGGTTGGGTTACTAGACAACTTGAAGGTTATGATTGATTGGATGTCATGCAAACTGTGGAGCAAATACATTCAGATCCAATTGATAACTGTATCAAATATTTAGTTTTCTTTTTATAGATGTATAGATAGTTCCAGATAACACAAGCCCAGATCACACAAGACAGGATATGCTGTCAGTAAACAAACTGATGTTGTCAAGCAGGGATGGACTGGGAACTTAAAGTGGCCCTGGAAAAAAAACTAAAAAGTGGCCCCATGTTGGAGGCAGGTCCAAGTTGACAGAAAGCAGGACAAAAGAAGTAGACGGGGCCAGCAGTACCATAGTGCAAGACAAAATACCACCCCAGCAGAACAAAATACCACAGTACACAAAATACTGTTCTAGCAGATCCAGATACCACAGATAATTATAGATTTCAGGTATGCTTTTATTGGATCCATGGGAAACCCATTAAGAATGCTGAGTGTATGTGAGAGTTGTTTAATGCCCTGATGCTATCCAGAGGAAAGAGGCAACAGGTTGGTAGATTAAGCTGCTAGAACTGCTGTCCTCCTCTGGTTACCTGAAGCCAACTTAAGGTTTATGTGATTCAGTCAGCCTAAGGCCCAAAGAACTCCAAAGTAAAACAATGAGTGAAAACAAGCTCTGGAGGGTAGGTAAAATGGTGCCTTTTCAAATGCACTCTGCTGGTTGATGATGAATTCAGCACATGGGTCAATGAATGAGTCTAGAGAAAATGTGGTGGGAACCCTAGGGTTCAGCAATGCTGTCACCATGTTTGTCCAAGGCTACATGAAGCGTGTCTTAATAATGTTGGGAGAACCATGAGAGTTCCAGGAAGGCATATGCCCAGACCATCTTACTCATTTCAGAGACTGCAGATGGGCTACATTCAGTTTCCAAAGGTGGGGAAGTATGAATATGTCTATGTTGATCTCTTTTCAGGAAATGCCTGACCTGTAGTAAAAGGAAGAGTAAAAGAAGATACTGACTGAGGTAGTAAGTATATTTGGGGTCTGGTCTTAGAAACTGTTGAAGGCAATAGGGGAACTTAATTCATTGGAGAAGTGGCTCCAGTAATTTTTGGGTGTAGAGCAAGCCTTTTGACACTCCCCATTATTTCTAAAGTGGTGAAAAAGTAGCATTTATTTGTAAGGATCACATTTCAGAAGAACACCTCTTTGACACCCTCTGAGATATTCCTTGGCCAGGCTACTAGGACAGTTTGGGTGTATGTTAAGAGGCACAAGGAAAAGTCTGGATCCCAGATTTGATGGTCCCCACTGAGTGCTGTGTTAACCAGTCCAACATTGGTGAAGCCAAACATATTTACATAGATAATATACTTGATGCTTTCAACATGTGATATTTGCAAAGTAATGAGGGAGATTGCAGAATTAGCAAATAGTCCACACTTATTATTCTTCCTCTCATGGTGCCTATAAGATATTGCAGATCTTATGAGTGGGTCAGGAAAGCTGGTCTAGTGCCACTTGGATGTTGTTTAATCAGGATTAAATTGTTGGGTAGCGTTTAGGATCTCCTCTTCACCCCCATTATGTTCATTCTCTTGTAAGGTGTGTCCCTAATTTCACTAATAGTGCCTTAAACAGATTTAATGGCTGGATGACATATAGTATGCTGAAAGAGGAGGTACTGGTGGGAACCTACTTAACTGGACTGTTAAATAGTCTGTAGATGTCGTTCTCCATAATGTGTTTGTAGCATGTGGTACAGATGCATATGGATGGCTACCACCTCACCACTCAGGAGTCTGCACCTTAGCTAGTCATCCCTGGGGCTTGAGTCTGAGTACAAAAAGGTGTTCCATTACAAAAGGTACTGAAACACATTTTGTTGAAAAAGAGAAACAAAGAAACGTTTGGTGCACATGCCATGGGAAAAGAAATTATGTTGATGAGGATAGTATGGTTTGGGTGGTTTGTGGACCGCAGACCCATTGAAGTAAAAAAAAGTGTTGTATGCATGAGGCCTTAAACGACACTGATTAAAATCAACCTGTGAGAAAAATGGATTAGTGAGGAGTGCATGATTAAGGCTACTTTCACACTAGCGTTTTTAAATTCCGGTATTGAGTTCCGTTATAGGGGCTCAATACCGGAAAAAAACGCTTCAGTTTTGTCCCCATTCATTGTCAATGGGGACAAAACTGAACTGAAGACAACGGAATGCTCCTGAAAGCATTCCGTTCAGTCTTCAGACCGGAGAACAAACCGCAGCATGCTGCGGTTTTCTCTCCGGTCCAGGCATCCGCACCAAGACGGATCCGGAATGACCCCCAATGCAAGTCAATGGGGACGGATCCGTTTGGTGTGGACACACCAGTAATCCGGATCTGTCCTCCATTGATTTCCAATGGGGGGTCATTCCGGATCCGGCATACATACACACAGACATACATACAAACAAACATACAGACATACATACAAACATACAGACATACATACATACTCACATACTCCCGGGACGCCGGCAGAACGTCTTCACGCGCCTCCTGCGCGCTGCGATGACATTTCCCCACTGCCGCCCAGCAGAGGGCGCTGTGGGGAATCGTCATCACTGCGCGCAGGAGGCGCGTGAAGACGTTCTGCCGGCGTCCCGGGAGTATGTGAGTATGTATGTATGTCTGTATGTATGTCTGTATGTTTGTTTGTATGTATGTCTGTGTCTTGTTTTAATGTGTGTCATGTGTGGGGCCGGAGCGCTGCTCCGGCTCCACACATGTATAGCGTTAGCACGGATCCGTTGGCACCCTTTAGGTGCCGGATCCGTGCTAACGCTAGTGTGAAAGTAGCCTAAACTGGAGGCAGCCACACCTCAAAATGCAGACTGCAAAGACAAAAAACAAAGCTGGTCAGCTTATCCCAATGTGCAGGTACACGTCACCACAGGTGAAAATACAAAATCAAATACAATGCATCCGCACTCTGCATCCACAAAATACATAATTACAACATATACAGTATAAACTAATGCTATATTCACTATATAGATGAATGTGAGGTACAATGTTGGAGCAATAGGTAAACATGGCGCCCGCTTGCGTGTGCAGTGGAGTGGAGTGCAGTTTCAAACAGCAGAGACCCATAGCCAATAAAGATCGCGTTCAGTAAAGCCTTTAGATGCCGTGATCAAGTGTGATCAGGGCATCTAAAAGCTCAAAAGCCCGGAAGTGCACGCTTCCTGGCATCCTCTGCGGCCAATGAGGATGCTAGTAATTGAATTCAATATGCTGGGTCTCTCTGAAGAGACCTAGGGTATTGGGGCTGCAATTCTTATTTTGGACAGCAGGCCATCATAAGAAATTAGCAATTCTGCTCTCTTCATGGATCTATATGAGACATGATGGTACAGAATAAAAAAAAAATTGTGAGTCTTGTAACCTCAAACACGAGCTACAAAACCATATAAAAAGTAAAAGGAAATGATAAAAAATATAAAAATTTAAATAATCAATTTTAAAAATATAGACATCATGGGTACCACCGTGACTGAAAACAACTGTACTATTAAAATCTAAAAATATTTTTCTAATAAGGTGAATGACGTAACAGAAAAAAGGGTCGAAATAGCCGATTCACCATTTTTCTTTCGCTTTTCTTACCCCCAAAAAAATCAATGATTTAATAATAAAATGTGATCAAAAAGTCACACACTCCAAAATGGGATCAAGAAAAACTACAGATCGTCCCACAAAAAATGAGCCCCCACACAGGTCGGTAGATATAATTATACAAACGTAATTGGGGTCAGAATATGGTGAAGTAACAAATTTACACTTTTAGACATAAAAACCTATACATATGTGGTATCATTGTAATCATACTGACCCACAAAATGAAGGGCACAGGTCCGTTTTTCCGCAAACGGAACGCCGTAGGGACAAAACCCATAAAATTGTTGAACAATTGCGTTTTTTTCCAATTCCACCCCATTTGGAATTTTTTCTACATTATATGCCAGCTTAAATGGGGCATTAGAAAGTACAACTTGTCCCACAAAAAAATAAGTCCTCATATGTATATGTGAATGGGAAAATAAAAAAGTTATGGCTCAAAGATGATTGGGAAGAAAAATGAAAACACAAAAACGCAAAACCTTCAGTATCCAAGGGGTTAATCAACGTGCAGAGGGTACGACCGTTGCAGAGACAGAAATGGCTATGCTCGTGTTGCCCTTAGAGGCTCATTTACACATACTACAACTTATTTACATATATTTGTATATACCAGTTTCATAGGTACAGATACAAATCTGCTGACAAATGCCCTTTAAATCCGCGAGTAATGCCCTGAGCCCTCAGTCCCTGCACTCGGCATAGCACATTGTTATGTGGACCGTTCCCCTGAAGAATGGACAAGTAATTTTCCTATAAAACAGCTTAACTGGACCTTATAATCAAAGAATGAATTCCCATCTGTCAGAAAGGTCAAGAGATAGAGTTTTCAGACACAGTTTTCCATCTCTTCCTTGCCCTGCTTCTTCCATCAGGACACATGACTCACACGCAGAATGCACACGTCACATTTTTCCACAGTGCATCAAAGACAAGTGACAACGAATGCCTGCACCCCGGGCTGCCATCGACACAACGATGCTTCTCACATTTATGCTGTAGTAATGAATATGAAGTAATAATAATAAGCTGTAATATATTTAGCCATCAGATTACCCATGCTCTGTCCTTATTTCCCTGTCATTATGTTTTTCTCCCCTCTCTGTTCTATTCTATGTACCACTCATATTATTTCTGATTGTCCAAGCAAGGGGGACATATTGGGCCTCATTTATCAAAAATGGCGACATTGCCTATAGCAACCAAACACTCTCCAGGATCCTCATCTTTTGGCCAGGGCAGAGAGTGGTTACAAAGAGTGTCACTTGTATTATTTGTACTGTGTAATGCTTAAAGAGGACCTGTCACAACTCCTGACATGTCTTTTTTAATAGCTCCATTCATTCCCCATGTAATAACAAGTCTGGAGCATCTATTCTTATGTCTCTATGCTGTGCCATTCCTTTATTATTTGCACTAGAAGTTATGAATGAATTGCTACAAGTTTGCAGTAAAGGTCCAACTGGGTGTTACTAGTTGGGAGTGTCTCCCTGCACAGTCTGAGACTGGCAGCGCTGATTGGATAGTCATCACCCCCCCCCTCCCCAACTGTTAGAACCCAGATGGGCCTTTACTGCAGACTGCTGACAATTCATTCATAAACATCTAGAAGGAATACTAGAGGAATGGCAAAACATAAAGTTACGTATATGAAAACATGCTCCAGAATCATTATTGCATGGATAATACCATACTCGTTCATCGTGTAATCAGCAGCCAGATCATCGCTAACGAGCTTTCCTAGAAGAAGTTTATTGGGGAAAACTGTACAATTGAAGGGAGGCTGGTGGGCCTCCTCTAGCCTGGATACAAGATGAGATATGGTTAGGCCAGGGAAGTGTTGCAATCTGGGACATTCCTGGGAAACCCTTGCTGTGTGGGAGCATCATCCTGCTAAAAATGCCAGTTAGAAGCCCTGCCATGAGATACAACACAGCTGTTAGTGTCCTCGTATCTCTACTAGGGGTGACCGACTGTCATATGTGATGTCTTCACACATCATTAGACAATCAGTTGGGGCAGTGTGCTACTCCACAGCAAAGGCAGGATTGAAGGATTGAAGCGTTCGCCACAAGTACTCCATACTGGAACTTGTATTCTAATCATAACCTGGATTTGTCGCCAATGACTGTACTTTTCCAGTCCATAACAGTCCGGGTCTCATATTCACGACACCACTGTAAGCAAAGGCAATGGTGGATGGCTGTCAATGGCAGGACACGTAATGGGTGTTATGATACCAAATTACCATGTGCTAAGCACCTAGAAATGGTCCAGGCAGGGACAGGGTTGTGTAAAGAGGGGCCACCTGTGTCTGGATGGTGGACAACAAAACAGTGGAAGCTTGTTGTGGTCTGTCTGGGCCATCTGGAGCCTGTTCACCATGTATGCGAGCCCTCACACAACCATTGCTAGATGATGGGCAGTTCCTGGAAATGGCCATCCTGCTTCTTTCAGTCCATTGATGCACTCCCTCTCAAAGTCTGTCCACTGGGCAAAATGTCATTGAGTGTGTAATAGCGACATGTCTAGTAGATAACGATCTCTGATCAAGAGGTACAATACCCCAAAGTAGCCTCTTAGAGCCTTATTTTTTATAGAGCAGAGGGGGGAAGCACTTTTGCGCCCTCTTGTGGAAAGATCCAGTGTCTAACCAGACCACACCTGTAATCATTTACTTATCTGCTGGTTACATCTGCCCATTGGCACATGGCACGCACAATACAGATCACTACAGATTATGTGTGTCGCCATACAGGGTACACACACATGGTTTTGCTGTGTGTACACCCTTAGAGTGGAGATTAAATGGGGTTGTACCAAGTTTTAAAGTTAACCCCTGTCCACAGGTCCTGTTCCACCATCCTGATGGAGCAGCAAGTCAAGCATATGCCCTGCCTCTCCATTCATTCTCTATGGGACTGCTGGAGATAGTGTTGTATTTAGCTAGCTCTGGTCATACTATACAGCTCCCTTCATGTGATGCTGCTTCCATTCAAGTGGATGGAGCTGTGTAATTTCTGTGCCTGTTTCTGGCACTGGAGCTACTGCAAAACAGCTGATGTGTGGAGTTGCCAGGAGTCAGACCGCAACCAATATGATATTGATAATCTATGGTAAGGACAGTGCTTCAGTCCTTGGGTCCCCCTTTAAGATAATAGCAATGAAGTAGCTATAAGAGAGTCCATCTGTCACACCAGACATCAGTTTTATAATTGACACATGGAAGGAGGAGGAGGGACACAGATTTTGCATTAAAGCCCAAGGGCTTAAAGTTATAAATCCAGGTAGTAGATTTTGGTGTCTTCGTGACATGATTATGAGCCTTCCTGCCCAGAACGGATCACATGCAACACTTAAGGAGCCTCTAACAATAGCTCAGTGGTGACCTTTATCTGGAATAAGAAGTACTGCCCTGTAGACCATTGCCCCCGTCACCTTAACCATCTCTTCTCTCTAAATATTAGATGACAAGAAGATGGCTCTGCATCAACTCTTACATTCCTATGGAGAGCTCATCCCTGCATCTGTACTTTATATCTAGTCCTCATTCTCATTACTGGTAGAGTAATTTTCACTTGGAAAAGTCCTCATCACTGATGCAGCTCGGATCCAATTCCTTTGCGGTATGAAGTATCTGATTTTGTCTTCAGAGCCAGCTCGAGGGTTATGTGAAATATGATCAGCGCTGTATTTAGATTTTCTGCTGTGCTAGTCCTCCTATATAAATGTACTGTGTAAATGTGCACCAAAGACACTCTGTCCGACCACCCGTGGTTTATCTGGGTGAGATCTTTGGAAAGGTTTAGTAGAGGCAGTGAAATAAGTAAGTTTGTCTTATCTGTTAATTTATACAGGATGGCCCACAAAAAGTAGGCCGCTTCCAGCGATAGTCACAAAAGTCAAAAGTCACAAAAGATGCTATCGGAACCATAGAAGGAAAAATGGACCATCCCGAGCATTTACCTCCCATTAGTACTAGTCACAACTCTTCGGGAATCACCATCACATTAAAGGGGTATTCTCATCTTGGACAATGGGGGCATATCGCTCGGCTATTTGCGGCGGCCCCATAGAAGTGAATGGAGAGCGGGCCGAGCTTGCGCGGTGCGCACTTCTTCACTTCGGGGGCCCCGTTCTCGATATAGGTGCGGGTCCCAGCGGCGGGACCCGCACCTATAGGACAATGGGGGCATATCCTAGCGATATGCCCCCATTGTCCAAGATGAGAATACCCCTTTAATTTGTTCTTCTACCAAGGGGATGATGGAAGATGTCAAAATATGTGCAAAAAAAGTTAGGCTCTTTTCACATTGCATAGTGTCTGCACCAGGAAGACTCATGTTGCATCGATTACATAGATCCATTTTGACTCCATTTTTATCCACATGGATGAGACTCAATAAGCAAGCACTTCAATTGTACATCTATATGTGTGAAACATGAAAGTACAGCAATCAAACAAGACTGTAATACTCATGCTAAAATGTAAGCTCATACATATGGTATAATAGATATTGAGGGGGTCATTTACTATCAGATATATGCCAGTTTTCTGTCGTATATCTGTTACAGATTGCAGCACAAAGGTTATTTGCGCCGCAATCTACAACTTTTCCCCGCTCACTCCAGGTCTAAAAACGAGGCGGGCCACCAAGCCTGTCTCGTTTATCATTTTCTACGCCTGTTTTAGGCGTTGAAGATGTTCTAAATCTACAAGACAACAGCGCCACCAAACTCATAGCAATGTTAATGTGGAAAACAAAAGCATAACCTAAACAGCAACCAGATGGGGGGGGGATTGGAGTAGTGGTAGTGGCTATGATGGTGGTAATCCAGTTCATAGTGGCTGCCCTTACTTCTTGGGCTTCTGAGTGAATTGAAGATGAACCCTTTCTTCCCTTGGGGCAAACTCTGGACTTGGAGCTCCTGCCTGGTGTTAGGTTTGGTACTCTTGATTAGAGATGAGCGAATCTATTCGCCGCTTTGTAGATTTGATACGAATCTTGGAGATTTTTTACACCGAAGCGAATCCGAATATTTTCAGATTCGCTTCGGAAGTTTCTTCTGAAATCTTTGTACGCTAACGCTACGTACGCATCATATAATTTGTACGTTAATGCTGCTCATCTGATTTGTACGGTAATGCGTACATATTCAGTTAAGTAGCGTACTTTTTCTGTATATTCGTTCTTTGTGCGGGTCTAGATAATAATAAGCTAAAGCTTCGTACGCACTTTGTACACTCAGGCATAAGTATTTGCGGGAATGTTCGCAGAACACGACAGAATAACTAATGATTTGTACGCAGCTTCAACCGAATAGCTTCGTATTAAGTATTTTGAAAAATTGCCAAACATTCGGCGAAGCGAATTTTGGATGATTCACTCATCTCTACCCATGATAATGAGCGATTGGCAGGGTACACGGCATGAGGATAGATGTGCCAACTAACTGGTTTGGGTGTTGTTCTGGCAGTCACCTGGTATTTACCCTTTAACTCCTATACACAGATGTGAGACTAACCAGGCCAATACCTCCTGGAGTAGTCCTAGTGTAGTTGTCACCTGACCCACAGTAGTCAGAGACACTGGTGCAAAGCACCAAGGATTAGGCAACACTCAGAGTCAGGAAACAGGCCTAGGTCAGGGCAGGCAGAGTTCATATATCTGCAAAACTAATTTAAGGTCAGTGCAAGCAGAGTTTGTGCGTATGCTGAAACTTATATGAGGTCAGTGCAGGAGGTAGAGTTGGTAAACAGGCAGAAGCTCAGTAGACAGAATAGCACACCTTCACTGGTTAACTAGAGAATAAGGAAAGTAAGTTCTGGCAAGGGGTCAGAGGGCAGAACAGAATTTATAGCAGAAACTGATTACAATTAGAAGCAGTATAGCTGGTTTGGCTTTGTGCTAAATCCTAAGGGCATTATTCCGGTGCTCCTTTGGTATTCACCCTTTTACCCCTGTACAGGGATCTGGACTTTGTTGCAGGGGAGTAACCAGACTGCCACCTCTTTAGATGGTCCCAGTATAGTTGGCAGCTGATTCACTGGGGCACAGGGACTCTGATGGAAGCACCAAAAGCTTGAGGCACAGAAAATGCACCAAAACCACAGGTCAACAGTCACTTATACTAATTATGTGATTTTTAGCAAAACCTGACTTTAGGAAAATTGGCTGGCTGGTTGCAACCCAGGGAAACATCAACACAACCTCAGAAGCAGTCTTGACAGTCTTTAATATTGGAACTGAGATAATGGCAACATTGAACTGGAGACACTCGGAGAGCTTGCAGGTGGGGTAGTGGTAAATCCAGGAGCAAGGCAGGCAGGAACCAAGACTGTTGCACTGATAGGGCAGACATACTAGGAAAACTTAAACATGAACTAGACCTGAAAGCTGAACTGTGAGGTCAGGAGTACACAGGCAGGATGGGTTCACAGCTGGAACACAGACAGGAACACACACTGGATATCGCAATAGAATCACTGAAGCACCAAGTCTTCTTAAAGAGGTTCTCCAAGTTATATTTATTGATGGCCTCCTCTTCATTGTTTACATCCTAGCCGTAATGTGGGTAGTGGTGAGTAGGTGTAATTACACCTAACCACCCCATTAATTTCAATGGGAAGGATCGCTCCTATACACTTGTATGGACGAGCCTTCCCAATGAAATAAATGGGGCGCTTAGGTGTAATTACACCTACTCACCGCTACCCATGTTATGGCCAGGATGTAAAAAATGAAGAGGAGGAGCGCTGGTACGGCGCGCGTCTCCTTTTCAAACAGCTGATTGGTGGGGATGCCGGGTGTCGGACCCCCGCCGATCTGATATTGATGACCTATCCTGAGGATAGGTCATCAATGAATATAACTTGGAGAACCCCTTTAAGCTCAGGCACCTTCAGCATGAAGAGAGTGCCTTACATGCACAGGGACTCTCAGCCATTGGCTGGGGAAAGATTTGCAGATGCATGGCCCTTTAAGAGGACACAGGCGAATGAGCGCCCCACCTAAGGGAACAGAGATTGGAGCATTGGAGACAGCAGCTTGCAGAGGATGCCAGACAGCATTGTGAGTAGTAGGGCAGCGGCAGGCATTATTCAGCCAAGGTAAGATCCATGTGTATACATCATGTTACTTCTTAGCGAGTTTTGACCCACGAACAACAGGTCTTAGTTATAGCATTATAACTGCTATGACTAAGGGCTCATGCACACGGCCGTTGCCTAGCCGTGCCCATATTGCGGCCTGCAAACAGCAGGTCTACAATATGTGGGCACCAGCCATGTGCACCCCACATCACAGATGCAGACCCATTCACTTGAATGGGTCCACAATCCGGAAGGTCTGGTGAGGAACGGAGGCATGGAACCCCACAGAATGACCACGGAGTGCTTCCATGGGGTTTCTCTCCGTGCCTCCGCACTGCAAAAAAATAGAACATGTCTGGATCCATCTGCAGAATCCGCATGGATGTTCCCCGTGCATTGGGGACCGCAAATTGCAACGGCTGTGTGCATGAGCCCTAAGAACCATTGTTTGTGGGTTGAAACACACAAGTAGTATGCACTTGGTGAATACAATTTTGCTTTTATATGAATGTTCGCTGGAAACTTTGTTCTAAGCAAGACCTATCCTTTGCTGCTGTAACCCCCACAAGATCAGTACTCTGGGACTGGATTCTAGAAGAGTATATATTAGGAAGTGTGAGTGCATCTAGTGTTCTGTTATTGGAGCTATATTTGTATATTCCTGGAGAAACTCTTTATTATCATGTTACATGTATCCAGTGGAATTCCTGATGTGGTAATTAGGGTGACATTTAACCCTTTGATCCTTGTTCTGTCCAGCACCACAGCCCCAGGATACAATAATTTCCAATGTCCCTTCAAGTACCTAAATACATATATGTATGATGCTTAGTTCTATAAATCCTTATGTGTAATTGCTGTCATCATACTTGTCTTGTACTGTAAGAAATCTTCCTTGTGATATCATAAAGTGGGTAAATATAGCATCTCCTGGCTCCAAACCAGTAAATCTGTGATCACTTACAACAGACTAAGGTAACTGAACGCTTCCTAGGCTGGTAGTTGGATTACAGATACCAGCATAAACAATGTCCAGGCAATAAGCAATATGGTACTGCCCTCTAGCATATAGATCAGGTGGGAGAAAATCCATTTCATACATCTGAATGGGGTTGTTTCTGCAGCAAGTGGATGAATTTTTACAAACGCCATTCAGAAGTAGAGAACAGTCACAGAAATCTCTGCAACAAATTTGCCATACGCGACCATGGCATCTAAGTGGGGAGCTCCGTCAGCCATCAGCACTGCTGTGACTGAGACTATGGGGTGCTGATGTCTTCATAGGGCAGCCAGGGGTCCAGTGAAGGCCCTCTGGCCTGCTCTTTGCGTATGCCTATTAGACTGTTCCAGAGGCACGGTCTAATAGGTTGCTTGTCAGTTTCAACTGACAGCATAATACACTGTATTACATACAGTAAGTAGTACAGTGTATTATGGAAACAATCAAAGGAGGGAACTAATAAGGGTAAAATAAACAAATAAATAAAGTTTTCTTTAAATAAGTATAAAGCATATATACATATATACAAATATAACACATACATATGAATACGTTCATATATTGATTATCCACCTAAGAGCACACAAAGAATGAAATTCAGTCTTTATAGAAAGAATGTATTAATTAGGCCGCTTTCACACAGTCAGTATTTGGTCAGTGTTTGATCAGTGATTTCCATTGTGATTGTGAGCAGGTACAGGTCAAAAACACAAAATAGGTGTGAAATATTCCATTATACTTTATCTCTGTGTAACCTCAACTCCTGGTTTTGGCTCCCAATCGCTGATAGAAATCACTGATCAAATACTAACTGCAATGACTAAACAGTGATAAGAACACATCAATAAGCATGTAAGTGCAACACATTTCTTAAATTCAATGTGCCATTTGTATAAAATGCAAAAAAACTCCTTTGTCAATAAAGTTAATTCAAGCATTTTTATAAAATAGTATTTCATAAAAAAATTAAAGCATTGTTCACACCATGTTCACAGTTTACATTCATTGTAAAATGCTCTGCCTTTGGACCAGATGTATGTCAAAAGGCTGTCTCAAGGGCATCCTGCCAAAAATGTTTTCCTATGATTTTAATTGCTTCTGTCTTCTCTGTTCTCAGTGAGCACTATGTATGGAACAGAGGCATCAGTGGTCACGTAATCAACAGGATGCTGATAGTAAGAAGTTGCTGAGGGATACAGTTGTAAACTCTTTGGAACGACCTGGATTTCTGCTTTGATTACTAATAAAATGTAGCCTTATTGTTATCTAAGTCTACCATTCTCGACAAACACAATCTAAGGGATCATGCCCTTATTGCGGCCCGCAAACAGCAGGTCAGCAATATACGGGCATCAGCTGCATGCACACCTTTTCATGGATGTGGACCCATCCACTTGAATGTGTCCGCAATTCGTAAGATACGGTGCGGAGGCACTACGGAGTGCTTCTGTTCTGCACCACAAAAAAATAGAACATGCTCTATTCTTTTGCGGTGCAGACGGATCACTGTCCCATTCAAGTTGCAATTTGCGGTCCGCAGCATGGACACGGCTGGCACAGGTTCGTGTGCATGAGCGCTAAGTAACCTAATAACACATTGACTACAAATCCACCCTGCACGGAGAAAAATGTAGTAAACCCTTGAATGTAATAACTTTTAAATCCACTTTAGCAGCAATCACATCCACCAAATGTTTCCTGTAGCTACAAATAAGAATTGTGCAATGTTGAGGAGGAATTTTGGACCATTCCTCCCTTTATTATACGATCTCTGACCTTTGAGGATTAGACCAGAAAAATAAAAGAGTGAAGAAATTAAAACGTGTAATTTAGGGTAACAGTATGTAATTACAAAAAAACCTATGTTTTAATTTTCTTTTTTTTTTTTAATTAAAACTGTAAGCCTAAATAAGTGAACAACTATGTGTATAACATGAAAAGAAACCTGCAAAGCTTACAAAAAATTGTTCAAAATCACACTGACAGCTTAGCAAATAAAAAGGGTCTATCCATTAAACTAACGCACTAAAAAATGCTAAAGTGTGTCTGGTCATTAAGACCTCACCTAAACTGATTAGAGAAATGGAGATTCTCATTCAGATTATTCAAGGAGTCAACCAAAGTCATTGAGTGGTAACACCAACTACCATTGTGAGATTCCTTTGAAATGTTATAAGTCTTTAGGTCTTATTCATACACTGCAGATTTGGTTAGTAGTTTGCATTAGTATTTGTAAGCCAACACCAGGAGTCCAGGATCCTAGACATGGCAAAAAAAAAAGCTGCACCAATTCACTGTAAAACGCTTGTCACAAAGTGCTACATGTAGAGGTAACCTGAATATTGGTGACACAAAGGTGAGTTTCAAACTTTTAACAACAGGTTCCCTACTTAACGTCGGACACCTGGCGTCACAACACATGTTTACATATACATACACCATATATATGCTTCACACATACACATAAATATACCACATATACACTATACACACATACCACCGAACTTTTAAAAAGTCTAAGGAGCTAAACTAGTAAATGGAAGCGCTCATCTCCAGTTGCCGCTGTAATTTTAACAACTGGATCTGGAGAACCTGAGGGAACTGGCTGAATCCGATGCCTGCACAAGGCAACCGGTGAGTCTTCAGCAACCTCACCTCCAACACCCTAGACTCGAGCATCAACTGAAATTTTACTTGCCTTGGCTCTGAAATATGAGATTTTTGTGTCTTTATCTTCCAAACCATCTCAAGTTGATAACACCCTAATTGTCTGCAAGGAGGGGTGCCATCATGAAGTCGTTCACGATGCCGTAAACATTACAATGGTTACTACTTTACAGTATTTTTGTTACTTCTATATGTTTTTGACCAATTAGTATCTGCTTTCAATCTTTCAATTTTTCTCAGTAGTTACAGCTATCGGGTGGGAAAGTACATGAACAGCTATACAAATGAATGATAACTGCAACCATGGGGATGATGATCTATGTAGGAAATCATTTTCATTGCTGATTTTCATCTCAATAGCCAGGACCCTGATTATTGGTCCTCTAATGGAACGCCACTCACAATGGGGACGCATTTCTCGATCAATGGATGTATAGTAATCTTTGCTAAATTGTAACAAATTACCAAAGCAAGCAAGGATGGTCATATGACTATACAACATTTGGGGCCATTCACAATGTTCCTTTAATGTTCACAAATGTTTATTACTGGCGTATTAATCAATTATTGTTAGTATTTCTGAATTCAGGCATCAGCTTTCCATTAAATAAAACCCTGTAATTTTCCAGTTTCATTGGGATCTGCAGACAATCTATAGACTATGGAGGTTGTCAGCCTTTCCCAAAATGTCTGATATAGGTAGAAAAAAAGTTAGACACCAGAGTTACTGTATCTGAAAACCACTCATCTTTCCTGACTCCACAGAATGAACCTGAACGTCCAGCAGACATGTTAATAGAAGAACTGTACATAACTGATCTTTCATCTATGGCCAGCTTTATATACTGAAGAGCACTTTGAGTGTGTCTATGACCATGTGAAGTTTGCCAGGCATGCTGCACAGTGTTACGCTGCCTCTAGATGTTAGGCTGGATTTACACACATGCAGTTTTGATTGATTTTTTTAAGCTATTTGTCCTCTTTTGTCTATTCACTTGTGATGTTGGCCAAACAACACAGCAAAAACTGCACTAAAATTGTATCAGAAACTGCATTTGTGAAAGACTAAGGGAACGCACAAACAGAAAACAGTCACTGCAGTTTTTGTTGCCATTTCTGGGGTCAAAACCAGAAGTGGATCCAGCAGGAAACAGAAGTGGACCCAGCAGGCATTAAAAAAACCTGCCACACAAACTGGTGTTTTTTCAAAAATGTTGTGTGAAACTAAGGATGATTAGTAGCAATAATTGTAATAAGACTGTTAACATTAGATTTTTAAATATATCTTTTATTCCTATGCCTCTTCACAACTAGAATCTCTGTAGGTAGGGGCAAGAAGGTACAGAGACCATCATACCAATGACCTGCAGCAGCACATTTTTTTAAAGGATTGTTAACATAAATATAATTTATTCAAGAGACCATTTATGAACAAAATCAGATTCATGGAACTGGACCCAGTCCAGGAGATCCCATTAGATTATAGCAAATATATTTCCATAGCCTTTTGACACTGACAGTTAAGAACCTTCCTTTGATTTGAACCTTTTACATTATGTTCTGTCTAATAAAGTGACAAACCACTGGAACTACTATGATCAGGATTACTCTGGAAGCTTTGATAATCTCTTCTCCTAGGAGACCATGACAATAACAGTATGAGCAAATGTAAAGGACTTGCAGCTAATGAATATATTGTAGGTAATTTTCATTCTATTTTCTGTATTTCAATAATACTGGCAGCCCCAAGCAACGGTTGGACGTACACCTAAGAAGGTTAGTTGACGTGAAAAGAACAATTTAAAGTTAACATGACTGCCACGACATTTAGGAGGACTCCATATACTTCAAGGTGTCCTCAGCTTTAAGCAACGGCATTTTTGCAGAGTATAGTCAGTGTTCAGAGATCATTCCCGAAGAGATGAGCATGTGTTTAATGTCTTTAGTCTAAATTTTGATCATAGATGCACCAATAGTCTCATGTACATAACTGAATTATTGTGCATTAGATAAGATATAAAAAAACTCTTACCGGTAAGGACAGATCCCTTTCATCCCGGAATTCAGGTAGCGTTTCTAAGCAGAAGATGACTATAGAAATCAGGATGACCATGACAGAGATAATGGCAATAATACGAGCAGCAGATGAACTATCTGGGTGTTCAAAGAGGAGCCAAACTTGTTTCATAAACTCACATTCAGGAAGAAGTCTCTCTTCGTCTTTAAGAAACCCTTCATCTTCCCTAAATTTCCTGATCACATCATCTCCAAGCTGGTAAAATACTAACTCCTCCATGAAAACATCTAGGGGTACATTAGTAGGCCGCCGTAGTCGACCCCCTGATTGATAAAAGTATAGTATTGAGTCAAAACATGGCCTATTCCGGTCAAAAAAATACTCATTCCTCAGTGGATCGAAGAATCGCATTCGTCTCCTTGGGTCTCCCAACAAAGTGTCAGGGAACCGACTCAGTGTCCTTATTTGAGTCTCAAACCGCAACCCGGAAACATTGATAACCACTCGCTCACAACAGTCTTTCTGGCGGCAACGTTCATACTTCTTCTCATCGGAGACCACCATGAGATTTGAGCTCCCAATCACTTCATCTCCGTTCTCCATAACTGAGAGCTTATCAGTGTCCTCAAGGTAGTCCCAGTAAAGTTATCATATCCATAGCCTGTTTTTAGTTTTTTGGGGATTTGCTTGTTATCCTTCTTTTCTTTATAGTTTTCACATTTTCTTTTCCCTTCTTCACATGGTGTATTTTATTTTCAAAAATGTTCTCTTTTCTGAGCTTGGAGGGATAAGATTACATATTATGTCCATATGACTGTTCTTGAAATCCCAAAGTTTTTTTCATGAACTTTACTTGTGAAGTTTTCTTCCATTAAATGAGGAGACGCACCAGCCTTCCCACACAAGCCTGATCTCTCTGTTTAGTGATCCTGCCTGCCTGGCTCAGGGGATTAACATTATGTCACATTTGCTCTTGCTGTCTGTATACTTCTTTCCAGACCTTCATACCAATAGCTGCACTTCACTCTGTGCTGTAAACAGATTCACAGAGCTGAAAGTATCGGGTTCTCTCTACTGCATATGCTAACAGTTCCATACAAAATAAAAATACACATCTGCAGCTCCTCCCTCCCAGCTACCCTTCCCTGCTAATGTCCGGGAACCCACTGAAGGTTGTAGGTCAGCCTAGCCAAAACTCCACCACCATTCAGCCTCTAAAAATAAGACCTTGCTAACTAATCTCCTTAGAACATCCCACAGTTTTTTTCCAATATTTTAATACTCATATTCTAGTTGTGCACTTTGGTACTAACTTAACTTACATCAGGTTTATAAATGTACTGTAAAGTAAATGCACATCTTCTGTTGCAACCACCTGACCTAAATGGGCAAAGTTCTTTTAATGTTTTTGGAAAACAAATGTGTATACTCATCGTATCTTCATTAACATACTGAATACATGATGAGTAAGAAGAGACATTACTGTCTGCATATCTCCATGAGAGTTGCCTGAAGCCCTGAAGTAATGATGAATACCTTATTTGAATACTCAAGCATTTTGATTTATCATCAGAACCTACTGTTGTTAGATTCCTTGAGTGCTGCTCCATCTTCGGCTTCGTGAAATCTCTCGGAAAACCAACTCTTTGAGAGGACCACCTACTTTTCCAGACCCATTTGAAATATATCATAATACATACTTGCATGATAATGATCACTTTCAATAAACTTTTAGTTGATGTGAAATTTTTGATGTGAAATTTTTAAAATAAAGCAGTGAATACCGGATTGATTCCCTATAATATCAGTAGTTATAAGCTCTACAGTGAGAACACAGGTTGTACAGTTTATTGTACATGTATTTTTGTAATATATGGAGTATATATTATATAGGTCTGTATTCTGGCCAAGGGCATTGGAAGGAAATTTGCAGTCCTGCATGCTTATTATCAGTTTGCTTCTGTTTGTAGCCATGATGAATGAAAAAAAAGCTGATTTTCTATTATGAAAACGTATTTGCTGCATAGAAGAAAATGGAGGCTGAAATTCTTTAATACTGATCTATCTTTCAGATTCCTTTCTAATGGTCCAGAATATACCTAAATAACATTTTAATACTGTAATAAACAATAATAAACAAATAGATACATGCAAATCCTACTTTTGAATAGTTCTTGTATTTGTATGTATTTTAAAACTTAAAATCGTTTGTATTTTGCTGTTGTGGGTCTGTTATGATCCAGCTTTCCCAGATCTCTTAATTACAAATCTGCCTAGTTATGCAGTATAGCTTATTCTTCTGTATCTTTGCATAACTAATTTAATTTGCCATTGAGGACCCCGAGAAAACAGTATGACTGAATGTCTGAGTCTGAGTTTATTGTGGTACTGGTTGTCACCCAGCTTTCTCAAAAACTAAAGAAATGACCCGCCTAACCATCAAGTATTATTTATGTGTTCTCTTTCACAGTACCCATCCGCAGGATCATCCCCATTAAACCAAGCAAACCAAGCTTCTAGATAGGGTTGATTCCACTGATTAATAATGATACCTGTCTTGTTAAAATGTAGACTTTTTATTCTTTATGCAAAATAGGGCTTCACTGAAAGGCCTAGTGCACCACAGCTGCTCAGCTTTCCAGTGGTGGCCATGTCTCTTGGTGCACCGAAGCCCTCATTTGCATAAAGTTCTCTGGAACGCCACAACTAACTTTCACAAGATTGGTATCATTTTAATCAGAATGATCAACCCTACCAGGCCGTATGCTTGTTTTAATAGAGTTGATCTTGCTGACAGGTGCTGTTTAAGTGACAGAGATAATTTTGGGGCTACAACAAAGGATTTTTTTAAATTTTGTAAAGTTACTATGCTCTTAAATTTTGCTTTATGTTTATATATATATATATATATATATATATATAAAAACAAAAATGGAAGCAGCACAGCAGATGAAAAAAGTAACGGTGTGCCAGCGGCTATGGACGTGGTCAAGTCCTTGATGCAAAAACAATCAATTCCACAGCACCACCAAAAAATTGTGCTAAGTAAAAAAGTACTTTATTTTACCAGAGCAGCGACGTTTCAGTCTTCTCAATGAGACTTTTCTCAAGCAGGCATATATATATTAGAAGCTACATTATGGTTTTTGCTTTAAAGCGGATTAAAAAAAAAAAAAAAAAAGACTTTATATTAATAATTTGCCCATATCATCTCTGGTACCATCTAGTCACTAAGCTGATATGTCAAGGTGATGTCAACACTGAAGAAGCACAACATCATAAGTGGGGTCACATGACTAGTGGGAAGAACTCAGACGTGGGGCCATGGTCATGTGAATTGATTAGCGCCTTTAAACCAAATGAGTAGCTGATGTTCCTGCTTCTTTTGTTACTGTGGAGAATGTGCTGGCTCACAGTTCTGCAGATATACCTATGTTCAATGTCTGTTCGTCTACCACTGAGTACAATGCCTAGTAATGAGCTGTTACATTATGTTCCCCCCACAAGCCCTAGTCTAATGCAGCTCACTTGAGCAATTGTGCAGTGATTATACTGAGCAATGCAAGGTATTAACAGAGAATTCCTTCACAGATATATTATAATGGGGCTGATCAATCTAAGCGTCTAGTATACTTAATTTCTTTTTCAATGTATAAATCCACCAGATCTGAACGTACACAATACCGTCTGGCAGAACAAAAGATAATGCTTCCGACACATATCAGCAGTACTACAATGCAGTAACATCAGATGGCCAATATGGGGTTGGTGTCATTGCTCATGGTGAAAGGCGGTTGTTTGCTAGTTACATAGTTGGTAAAGTTGGAAAAAGATACAGGTCCATTGAATTTAAATTATAATCTTACAGTGCTGATCCAGAGAAAGGCAAATTGGTGGATACCAATTGTCACTTATTTGGCAATCACAATAAATCCCTGGATCATCATCCCATCTCCAGAAATCTTGTACCTATAGCCTGCAATATTTTTATATTCAAAAAAGGCATCCAGGTCCTTCTTGAATCAACCATCACAACCTCCTCTGGCAGAGAGTTCCTTAATATCATTGCTCTTACAGTAAAGAATCTCAGTTCTTTTCTCTAGATGTAGACAGTGCCCTCTAGTCATGCTTAGACAGGCCTAGGTATAAAAAAGATAATCATCAAGATCTCTTGTCCATTCATATATTTGTGTATTTTAATTACTATATTTTGCACAACATAAGAAAAATAAAGGAAAATCAAAAAATATTTTGATCAGACCTCAGATCAGTCCTCCAATCTTCATCAGACCTAAGATCCGACCTCCAATCTTCATCACACCTCAGATCAGAACCACATTCTTTATCAGACCTCAGATCAGATCCCTCATCAGACCTCAGATGAGACACCCATTCCTCATCAGACCTCAGATCAGACCCCCATCAGACCTCCATACGAGACATAAAATAAATAACTTACCTCTCCTTCTCCAGACAGCGCCACCACTCACAAAGCCAGCAAACCCTTCCTGCACCCACCACTCCCTGGTCGTCTTTTGCCGGCTCCATACTCTGTGCTGTGACCTGCATAGTGTGCACTTGCACAGTGCAACTTCAGGTCATAGCAATGCACTGGCAGAAAAAGACTAGGGAGCAGTGAGTATAGCCAACACAAGGACGCTGTATTCACCGCTCCCCAGTCTTACTAATATTCTAAGCTTCATGAGACGCACTGCTATTTCCCCCCACTTTTGTGTCTTATGGGCGGGCGATATGCTAGATCTCGCCTTAAGGACCATATACACAGGTCAACTTTGCAGCCAATTATTGGGAATTAATTATGTATTCCCAATAATTGCTTGGAAATTAAACCTGCAGTTATATGCAGCAATCATCTCTTTTGTATAGGGACAAGATTGCTGATGCGATCATTCGTTCCCATAGATAATCATTGTTTGTGAACAGTAGATCACTGTTTACACAGGATGATCATCTGACCAGAAACAATGATTTTGGTGTTAGTGATCAGTGAAATTTTCATCAGCACAAAATGCCCATCATCAGGTCCCATGGAGGTCCCATCTGAACATTAACAAAATTCAAGGTGAATGAACACGAAAAATTGAAATCAATTCATTATTTGGTGTGACCACACTTTACCTTCAAAACAGCATCAGCTCTTCTACATGCATTAGCTGTCACGGGGGAGACAAGGGAAGGTGCGCCCTGTACTGAATACCCCCCCGTTCTCTCCCTGCCTGCTTGCCTCAGTCGGCCCTAGGCGGCCGAGGACAACCACGGTGACGGTCCCTGCTCTGTATAAGTGCACAGGGAGGAACAGGGAACAATTGGAGAGACAAACACAGACGAAACAAACACAATATTAGAATAGTCAGCAAGCCGGGTCATACACAGGAGATAACGTCAATACCGGGGGTGAAGCAAAGAGAGGTTGAAGTCCAAAGTCCAAGGTCAGGGTCAAACAGCAATCAAACACTAAGTCGCACAAGCACTGATCAAAGTAGTAACGCTAATCACAGGCAATTAGGGAGGACAACTAGTGGCTTTAAATAGCCCTCCACTGGGTCATGTGACGGGGCCAGCGTCACATGACCTCATTTGCATACCGAGCGCTGGCCAAACGTGACCAGCGCTCAAATATGCACCAAATTTGGTCATGTGGCGTGGCCAGCGCCACATGACCCAAAACCAGGTATATAATAAATGTTCTGAGCGCTGGTTGCCCAGACCAGCGCTCAGATGTCCCCGCCTGCTCGTTTACTAGGGGGGCGGGGAGGACGCCGGACGCGCTGTATCAGTGCGCGTGCTGGACCCTCTCCTGTGAGTGTCGTCATGGAGACGAGGACGCATCCTGCGTCCTCGCTCCGGCGCACTCCTGGGAGACCGGCGGCATGGCAGAGAGGAAGCGCGCCGCCGGCTCCCCGTTACAGTACCTCCCCCTTCACGAGGGGCCACCGGACCCTTAGCTGGAGGAACCGGCTTTTCAGGATGCTGTCGATGAAAACTCCTAACAAGTGCGTCTGCATGCATCCTGCTCAGCGGTACCCAAGATCTGTCCTCAGGCCCAAATCCCCTCCAGTGTACAAGGTACTGGAAGGAATTCCGGACTTTCCTAACGTCAATGATTCTATGAATCTCGTGCTCCACTTGTCCCTCCACCTCGACCGGAGGCGGGGGCAGTTCCTCTGGACCAGCGGGAGCAACATAACGCTTAAGCAAAGACATATGAAAAACATTGTGAACACGAAGGGAGTCAGGTAAACACAATTCAAACGACACCGGATTGATCACCTTGGTGATCCTGTATGGACCAATGAAGCGAGGCGCAAACTTATAGGATGGTACTTTCATACGTAGATTTTTAGTTGACAACCATACCATGTCCCCCACCTTGAAATTCACACCCTTAGAACGTTTCTTATCGGCCTTAGTTTATTGAATCCTTTGGGCTCTTTCCAGGTTCGACTGAACCTGTGCCCAAACTGTGCACAGTTCCTGAGAGAGAACATTGGCCTCTGGGACCGCCGAAGCAGCTGGAGAAAAAGAGCCAAAGCGCGGATGAAACCCCATGTTGCAGAAAAACGGCGATACCCCAGAAGACGAATTCACACGGTTATTAATCGCGAACTCGGCCAGAGACAGGAATCTGGCCCACACATGCTGGTTATCAGCAACATAACATCTGAGATATTGCTCAACGGACTGATTAAGACGTTCAGTCTGACCATTGGTCTCTGGATGAAAGGCTGACGAAAAGGATAAGGAAATATCAATCTTCTTACAGAAGGCCCTCCAGAATTTAGACACAAACTGCACCCCCCTGTCAGAAACAATATTCTCAGGAACACCGTGTAGTTTAACTATGTGGTCCATAAATACGGAAGCCAAAACCTTTGCAGAGGGTAATTTACACAAAGGAATAAAGTGACACATCTTGCTGAATCTGTCCACCACTACAAGAATCACGGTTTTACCCTCAGAGCATGGCAAATCCGTGATGAAGTCCATGGACAGATGTGACCAAGGTCTACCAGGTATGGGTAATGGACGCAACTCACCCATAGGCCGAGTATTGGGATTCTTGGACCTGGCACAAGTATTGCACGCAGTTACAAAAGCCTGAACATCTCTGGAGATTGATGACCACCAATACTGCCTAGAGACCAACTCCTTGGTGGCATTGATACCAGGATGTCCACATAAAACAGAGCTATGGCACTCACCCAGCAGTCGCAACCGCAAATGAGCTGGCACAAATAACTTGTCATTGGGAGTACCAGTGGGAGCAAGATGTTGTCCTGCCACGATTTCAGAAGCTAGATCAGATGAGGTAGCGGCTACGATGATGTCAGCTGGCAGGATGGGCTCAGGAGGGACGTCAGGAGGCTGATACGCCTGGAAACTTCGGGATAAGGCATCGGCCTTAATGTTCTTGCTTCCGGGTCTGAAGGTAACACAAAAGTCAAAACGAGTAAAGAACAAAGCCCACCTCGCCTGTCTGGGATTCAATCGCTTAGCAGATTCCAGAAACATCAAATTCTTATGATCCGTGAGGACCGTAATGCAGCCCCACCCTAAACTGGCTTCTCAAAGCTGGATCATTCCACCCAGAGGAGACACACCACTTCCTGAACTCTGCACAGTAATCCTCTACTGGGCGGTTTCCCTGCTGAATGTTCCTGAGCTGAGTTTCTGCTACAGTGGCCCAGTCAGGTTCTTCATACAAAAGACCTAAGGCCTGGAAAAAGGCCTCCACAGACAACAGACATGGGGAGTCAGATGGCAATGAGAAAGCCCACTCCTGCGGATCCCCTTGCAGCAAGGAAATAATTATTCCTACCCGCTGCTGCTCAGAACCCGAGGAGTGTGGGCGTAAACGAAAATATAATTTGCAACTTTCCTGGAAAGAACGGAAAGTCTTTCGGTTACCCACAAACCGATCGGGCAACCTTATATGGGGTTCAATAATGGAGGGAGCGGCTGCAGGTGCAGTTTGCAGCTGCTCCTGGTGTTGGATTCTCTCGGCCAGATCCTGGATCATCTGAGCCATGTCACCTATATGATCCGTGAGAACTCGCAACGGCTCCATTTAGTATGGCCTGTGATTCTGTCACGGGGGAGACAAGGGAAGGTGCGCCCTGTACTGAATACCCCCCCGTTCTCTCCCTGCCTGCTTGCCTCAGTCGGCCCTAGGCGGCCGCGGACAACCACGGTGATGGTCCCTGCTCTGTATAAGTGCACAGGGAGGAACAGGGAACAATTGGAGAGACAAACACAGACGAAACAAACACAATATTAGAATAGTCAGCAAGCCGGGTCATACACAGGAGATAACGTCAATACCGGGGGTGAAGCAAAGAGAGGTCGAAGTCCAAAGTCCAAGGTCAGGGTCAAACAGCAATCAAACACTAAGTCGCACAAGCACTGATCAAAGTAGTAACGCTAATCACAGGCAATTAGGGAGGACAACTAGTGGCTTTAAATAGCCCTCCACTGGGTCATGTGACGGGGCCAGCGTCACATGACCTCATTTGCATACCGAGCGCTGGCCAAACGTGACCAGCGCTCAAATATGCACCAAATTTGGTCATGTGGCGTGGCCAGCGCCACATGACCCAAAACCAGGTATATAATAAATGTTCTGAGCGCTGGTTGCCCAGACCAGCGCTCAGATGTCTCCGCCTGCTCGTTTACTAGGGGGGCGGGGAGGACGCCGGACGCGCTGTATCAGTGCGCGTGCCGGACCCTCTCCTGTGAGTGTCGTCATGGAGACGAGGACGCATCCTGCGTCCTCGCTCCGGCGCACTCCTGGGAGACCGGCGGCACGGCAGAGAGGAAGCGCGCCGCCGGCTCCCCGTTACATTAGCCCACAGTTTTTGAAGAAACATGGCAGGGAGGTTTTTCTAGACATCTTGGAGAACTAATCACAGATCTTCTGTGGATGTAGTCTTGCTCAAATCCTTCTGTCCCTTCAAGTAATCCCAGACAGACTTGATGATGTCTGTCAGGTCTCTGTGGGGGCCATTTCATCACTTCCAAGACTCGTTCTTTACGCTGAAGATAGTTCTTAACTCTTCTTTCTATTTTTGAGTTCTCACTCCCTGCCTTCCCAAAGCCATAACTTTTTTATTTTTCTGTTCATATAGCCATATGAGGGTGGGATAAGTTGTACTTTCTGATAGCACCATTTAATATGCATATGATGTAGTGGGGAGCCAGAAAAAAAAATCCAGATGGTTGGAATTAGAAAAAAAATGCAATTCTGTCAGTTTATGGGGGTTTTTATGGCCGCTATGCTATAAAATTGACCTTCATTCTCTAGGTCAGTACGATTACGATACCACTGTTGTGGCAAGTTTTTCTTGCCTTTTAATACTGAAAAAAAATAAAAACCTTGAAAACAATTTTATTTTATCTTTTTATTGCCATATGCTGACCCCTATAACATTTTGGTAGTTATGTGTACAGAGCTGGGTGTCATTTTTTACGGGACGAGCTGTACTTTTCAGTGATACCATTTTTAAGTGTGTGTGGCTTTTTTTTTTATCACTTTTTATAAAATTTTGTTGGGGGGTGGAGTGACAAAAAATATTTTGAAAAACTTTTTTATTTACTTTCCTTTTTTATATTTTGAAAAAAAATTTTTTTTTTTACTTTTACATTTTTTTTAAGCCCCCCTGGTTGACTATAACTGGCATGCATTAGACTGTCCTGTTCTATGTTGGCTATATTGCCATCATAGTACACACCATTTACTATATAGTCTGCGGATGCCCAACCTGCAGCCCTCCAACTGTTGCAAAACTACAACTCCCAGCATGACTGGACAGCCTACAGCTATCAGCCTACAGCAGCGCATGGTGGGAATTGTAGTTTTACAAAAGCTGGAGGGCCGCAGGTTGAGCATACCTGAGTATATATCAAACCAGTGCTGCCACCTGCTGGTCTGTATTGGTATATACCAGTGATAGATATTATCTATAGATATTATTATTATTAGAGTTATCACGGGCATATGACAGGTTCTCTGATCTCAGCTGGGGAACACTGTTACAGGCGCAGAAGTGTGCAGCTACCAAGTCTGCACTGCACAGATGCTGTGGTCACATTTGACCACGGCATCTGAGGGGTTAAATGTATGCTGTTAGCCTTATGGAACAGCAGAGATCCAGCGGCTATGGCGCCTGCTGCATGTGCGAATGTATGCCATTTTTAAAGTGCCGAGGTCACAATGGGGTTAATGACATTAACAGTATATTTGGGGTTGTTGTCCTGCCACAGAATAAATGGAGCCAATTAGATGCCTCCCTGATGGTACTGTATGATGGATAAGTATCTGCCTGTATTTCTCAGCATTGAGGACATCATTAATCCTGACCAAGTCCCCAACTTCCAAACAGCCAAACTTGCAAGGAAACTCCACGTTGCTCAGAGGTGCACCTAGCCTTTCTGCTCCCTGAGGCAAAAATTGAAAAAGAACCCTCCCAGCCCCCCATGCCAAATTCTCAATCCAACCCCTCGCCTCCAGTCCTATTGTATTATAATGCCCATCTTTAGTGCCCTTGTAGTGCTGTAGTACTCCCTGTATTATTATTGCCAACTTGTAGTGCTTCCTGTATTATAATGCTCCGTGTACTGCTTTAGTGCCTTTCCATAGTGCCCCCTGTATTATATTGCCCCCTGTAGTGCTCCCCATAGTTCCCTCTGTATTATATTGCCCCCTGTAGTTCCCCCCATGTTCAGTCACAATGACATTATCATGACATCCTGTGCAGGGTCTCAGGCGGTGCAATCACGTGATATCGAATGCCTGCATTAGGACCACATGATTGCACTGCCTGAGACCGAGCATAGGAGGTCACTATCGCTGCCTCTTGTGCTGTTCTACTGTCACATAGGCTTCAGGCCTGCAGCCTTTAAGCCTGCACGGTGGGAACGGGTGCCATAGGCTCCCTTGTCCCACCACAAGCTCTCCTCATGACAGATATGGTCCTGACCATACTTCCCTGTTGCCTGTAGACACTAATTATTGTACTGCTTTCTAGCCCTTTAGCAAACTGCCTTCTGTTACAAATATTTCAAATTTTAACTCATCAGTACAGAGAACATGCTCCCCTTTTCTGAATGTTTTTTCGCCGTTTAGATGCCGTGATCACACTTGATCATGGCATCTAAAGGCTGTAATGTCTGCGATCGACATTTTTTCCTGTCACGGACATTAGCTACAGGCCTCTGCTGTTTGAAACAGCAGAGACCCACCGGCCATGGTGCCCACTGAACCCGCCTGCGGACGACATGTTTAAGGATCGCATCAGCACCGTACAAGTATGGCGCTGGTAGCGAAAGACTTAAGATTGTGACATTTTCGTAAAAAAATATTTTGCAAATTCTGATTGCCTGATTGGAGTCGGGAAGGAATTTTTTCCCCTAAAGTGAGGAAAATTGGCTTCTACCGCACAGGTTTTTTTTGCCTTCCTCTGGATCAACTTGTAGGAAAACAGGTCGAACTGGATGGACAGATGTCTTTTTTTCGGCCTTATAAACTATGTTACTATGTTACTTAAATACATGGATGCCTTAAAAACTGGAGTAACATCTCTAGACTAGAGATGAGAGAATTAAGCAAATTTATTATTACAAATCAATTTATATCATCCTGAGTTCTGCACGTGTGAGGGGCTGTCCCCTCTGCTGATGAAGCAAACCCCTGCCGCTTGATTGACAGGGCCAAACAACTAGCTCGTCTCTAACAATCTCATGCCTACACCTCTGCTACAAGTAAGTGCAGATGCTCTGCTTCCCAAGCAGCTACTGCTCATGTGCTACTACACTTCCAGGTAGTGGCGAATGGACGGTCTCTGCTCCGGAAGTAGAAGCAGAGCCTCTGCACTACTCAGAGCAGCAGCACAAACGAAAGGTTGTTACTGCATGGTGACATGTGTGGCCCTGTCAATAAAAAGTCATAGGGGGGCTTTGTCTACAGAGGGGCAGCTCTTCAAAGGCGCAGAACTTGTTGACATGAACAAATCAATTAGTAAAAATCCATTCACTCCACTCATCACTCTAGGCACATATTTAAAGGTACATCAGATGTATCAAACATGTAACACTTGAGAAACCTGGTAAAATTATCGTAATGCAGACTGGAGCAAAACTGATTTCAGAAATTACCCTTGCGATATATCTCCTCTATTATAGTCTTGCACACACCTCTAGACAGACATAAAGTGGTGCTTGAAAGTCTGTGAATATTTTCTATATTTCTACATAAATTTGACTTAATACTCGATTTTGCTGGTTGTCCACTCCTAAGAAGGATAACAATGGTCTTTAATTTTATCTATTTGTACACAATTTGTCTCACCGTGGATTGGTGGAGTCCAAACTCCTTAGAGAATGTTTTGTACATTTTTTTCAGCCTGATGAGCATCAACTTCTCTTCTTCAGAGGTCCCTAGAAATATCCTTTGTTCATGCCATGGTATACTTCCAAAAATATATGCTGTGAAGATCAGACCTTGATGGATTCCTGTTTGATATTTTCCTATTTAAATAAAACAAGTTGCCCACTCACATCTGATTCTCATCCTATTGATTGAAAAACCTGACTCTAATTTCATATAAATGAGTCTAAAGTTTTTGACTCACGTGTTCCATTTGGTTATCTTTATCTACTTTTAGGACTTGTGTGAAAATCCGAGTTAGGTCAAATTTATGCAGAAACATAGAAAATTCTGATGGGTTCACAAACTTTTAAGCACTGCTGTTCTGTAAGTGGACAAACACTGCCACCCTGTGGCTAAACTGCAAGTGCAGTTTAGCCACAGGACTATTTAGTGCTCCTTGCATTATAGCATCTGTTGTAGCATTTCTCTCAGTCACTTGACAAAACGTAGGAATAGCTCATTGTAATTGATGTGGGTTCCTATACTTGTAAGTTTTATTATGATGCGTATTTATGGCACACCGATAAGGTATGCCATCAATATCTGATTGGTCAGGGTCTAACTACTACAACTTCCCTTATACTTAAATAAAAGTGCCATGATGGTCAGTAAAGTGCATTTCCAAGCTAACCCTGTAGAATTCTGGGACATTAGGAGAACTTCTGATTACTGGACAAAATGAAATACGAGTAGGCTCCTTCGTTACACAAAGCTATGTCTTAGCATGTCAGAGAAAATATAATTTTAAGAGAAGGATAAGGATAAGTGTCCTATCCTCTGCCACTCCGGCTCAGCTTGATTGACACGCTATCCCTTGTGAATAGGGAGAGACCTGTCAATCAAGCCAATCAATACTTCTGCCCATTCCTGGCTGATTTTAAACTATGCTTTCTCTAAAATACCATAGTTCTTTATAATAATGGAACATTTTGGTATTTTTTGCCTATGGTTAGGGCAGCACAAAACTGATAACAGGTGCCCTTTAATAGATAGCCATGATTAAAATATCTGACAAAACGTCATATGAATTCATCTAAAAAGGTAGAATGAACAGAAGATGAATCAAATCAATATTTGCTGACCACTCTTTGCCTTCAAAACAGCATTAGTTCTTTTAGGTACACTTGCACATGGTTTTTGAAGGAACTTGGCAGTGAACCTGTTCCCAACATCTTGGAGAACTAACCACAGATCTTCTGTGGATGTAGGCTTACTCAAATTCTTCTGTTTCTTCACGTAATCTCAGACAGACTTGATGATGTTGAGGTCAGGGCTCCGCGGAGTCCATATCATCACATCCAGGACTCCTTGTTCTTCTCTGTTCTGAACATAGTTCTTAATGGCATTGGCTGTATGTTTGGGGTGGATGCAGAGCCGTAGCTAGAGGTTCAGCACAGGGGGGGGGGCGAAACATACTTGAGTGGGCCCCCCACTTAGTGGCTTCCCGAACGCACGTTTTTTTTATCCCATAACATCGTGTGTGTTTAAACTTCATCTGCCCCTGATCAGTGACAATTTTTGGAAGCTTTGGAATATAAAAAAGCATGAGACATGTGACAGCGCAGTGTCTTTTTAAACACGCTGTATGATAACACCATCAAATGTGCGTTTACCCATAGCTATGTATGTCACTGTCACTGAGACATCATTTACTATTGCTGTCATTGCGTTCCCTAGCTTGGGGATTGAGAATGAAAAATTCATAAAAAATACAGGGAAAGAGATAACAAGTTTCCCTAAACATTAGGAGTCCTACGAGGCTAGAGGGGGTTATATACCAACTTTCAGGGCAATTGGAGCAACTTTGCTTTGGCCTGAACCAATTCGGGTCTGAACCTAACTTTTAAAAAAAATAAAACCGGACCGGAAACTAATCTCCACTGATTCGCTCATCTCTATTCCCTATTAGTATGTATTTGAAGTGTGGGATAAAACTGGAGTACCTGGAGGAAACACAAAGGAACATGGGTGCGGAACACCATGCTGCCATACTATATACCCTTGCTATCCCCAGGGTTCCCTCCCCTATTTAATAAATTCTCAACATTTCTGTAATTTTTCTCACAGTTTACAATTAACCCGCAATCTATATTTCTAATAATTATTCTTAAAGCTTGTGTATAATTTACAAATTGAGTTTTAGGCAGCTCATATTTCTTGACTATATTGTCAAGGGGGAGGGTTTTCCCATTTTGTAAATTATAGATGTTCCACCCTTCTGCTCCTAGAACTTTACAATCTGCACTGGAAGAGTTTGTCTTAATGAAACTGTTCGGCTTTCCCATCTTTTTACAAATTTGCCTTCAAGCCTTAACTGTATCTCTTCTTAGGTTGAAACCTTTTTCCATTTTTCATCTACATTTCTTACATGTAATAATGTATTTGGCCATATTGACTTTTCTTCCTCTTCCCTATCTTCCATTCCCTTCCCCCTTTAACCAATCATATATATATTTACCTACTCATTCATGCTAAAGTATAGTTTTCAATATTTGGGACCACTAATTCTTGCTCTGCTTTAGGTGTCTGCAGTTTTTTCAAGGATATCTGGGTATTTTTACAGCAATTGCTGTGTAACCACAACAGGTTTGACTTTGGGCGAATCCAAAGGGCATTATCCTGGCAATCCTGTAGTATTCGTCCTTTAACCCCTATACAGGGTTCTGGAGTTCGCTGCAGAGGAAGTAGTCCCTGTATGGTTGACAGCTGACCTACGCAGGTCAGAGACACTGTTTCAAGGCACCAAAAGGCCAGTCAAAACCATAGTCAGGGACAGGCCGAGATCAGGGCAGGCAAAGCTCATGCAAATCTGAGAAAGTCCAAATTCAGGGCAGGCAGCAAAGGTTCAATACGGTAATCAAGCACAGGTCAGGTCAGACAGCGAAGAATCAGAGTCTGGAATTGGGCAGAGGTCACTACAAGCAAATGGAAAAGAACATCTTTGCAGGAAATAGTAAACTAGAAAACCTTTTGCTCAGGCACCACTCCGAAGGGAAAGTTGCCTTAAGTACCTACAGGTGACCAGCTATAGGCTGGTGAGAATTAGAAAGAACACTCACTGGCCCTTTAAGGTCTGGATGTGTGTGTGTAACTGGCCTTCCTAGGGATTAATGGCCTCTAAAGTAAATGGCCTCTGTCACTGACTTCAAAATGAATAATGCCTACATGAACACTAACAGCACAAACACATCATAACTACATATGTCTATGTCATAACAGAAGATTCGCTATAAAAAACGCTGCCACATTCAGTGCCATATTTGATGGCCTATTTATGTGGCAGCCTTCCTTATTGTTAACCTTACATTTTGGCATTACCCTCTAAGCCCAAGGGAATGGCAGTCTTCCAGCCGTGGTTCCCCACAGGGGGCTTTCCTCTCCTAAGAGCTGAAGGGTGACTCTTTGTGAGTCGGGGGTTTGCAATTTTTTGTGTTGTCATGTGAATTTAAATAGAGCTTTGACTATTTAACACCCATTTAGTGTGCGGTCTATATTTTGCCTTCTTTGGTTTCAGGGATTTTCTAGGAAGGGGTTAAAGAGTAACTAAATTTTTGTAAACGTTTCCTTTAAAATGTAGATAGCCCAAACTTTTTCTAATATACTATATTAATCAATTATGCAGTTTTCCGACACAAATAGGCACCAAAATAGTATAGCGCTAGTATATTTCAAAGGAGGCCACAGCAAACGCTACATAGGCCAGAGCACTTATTGCTTATCCTGCCAGTGCGCTTCTCAAACTTGGCTAAATTTTGGCACAGCATGTCGGTACCAAGGATTAGTTGAGAGGAGTGGGTTCCTGCCTGAGCCTGTTCTGCTCAGCTGAAAGCTCTCCATAGCACATTGGTACAGGAGTAATGATAATGACGAGATGTTCTGCTCTCTCTGCAACTGCCGCGCCCTCTCCACTGTCATCGACAAGGCCTGGCAGTGTAGACATCTTCATGGCCCTGTCAATAAAAGTACAGAGCTTGTGGCAGCTGCAGAGAGAGCAGAGACTCTAGGTGTAATGACAACGCCCCCATTGCTCCTAGAGGCTCATTTGCATATAATAAAACATCATTTTTCTCAGCAATGTGAGCACCTATGAACATGGGACCAACACAGATGCCTTCAGCTGCCAAGTGCACATATGACAGGTCAGCTAGTGTCATAGGTACAAATCTGCTGACAGATTTTGGAGACTTTGGGTGCCTATTTGAGTAGGAAAACAGCATAACTGATTAATAAAGTATATTAGAAAAATCATTTACAACATTTTAAAAGTAAAAGGGTTAAAGGGGTTGTCTCACTTTAGCAAACTGCATTTATCACGTAGAGAACGTTAACACAAGGCACTTACTAATATATTGTGATTGTCCATATATATTGTACAAGCATGGCCACAGCTGCTGGATTGCAGGGTGGTCGTATCCTCTGGAAACGAGCAGTGTATAAAGTGATGGAAAAATTAGTCTAGCATTTAAAGATAGTTAATACAAGGCACTTACTACTAATGTATTAACACTGTTCATATTGCCTCCTTTGCTGGCTTGATTCATTTTTCTGGTGTTGGTGGTCGAGTTTGTACCCTATAGACAATCACAATACATTAGTAAGTGCTTTGTATTAACTCTGGGACCCGCACCTACAAGGAGAACGGAGCGGGGAGCGCTGTGGCTGGAGGACCCTGGGTTTCCTGGGGTCCGTCCACCACCAAGCACTGCTCCCATACAGGTGAATGGGAGCGCACAGCGCATGCGCAGCCCCTGCTCCCATTGATTTCCATGGGGCAGAGCCGAGCCAGCGCCCTCCATTAATTTCCCCGCTCCATTCGCGTTGTAGGTGCAGAGGTGGGACCTGCACCTATCAGACAGTGGGGGCATATTCTAGCGATATGCCCCCATTGTATGTGATGGGAAAACCCTTTAAGGTGCCTTCGCACTTGGTAGACTGAAAATCAGTTCCATTCAGAAATCCATGTGCTTCCATCCAAAATACCCCATTCAGATGAATGGAACTGATTTTCAGATGCAGGGCAATTTCTGCAACAAAGTCTGCAGCATGTGAATGCTACCTTAAAGTGAATACTGGGGGGGGGGGGAAGTATCAACCTTCTATGACAGTTTTATGGAGTAGCAAGCTAACACCCCTGTGCCATTCAAATACACATATCTTAAAGGGGTTGACGGGAACCTAAAAAATGTCATTCAATTGTTATATAGTCTCCTACAGAGCATAATAGTGTAGCTGTCAGCAGGGGTGCACCACCAATGAGGCCAGATGAGGCGATCCCCTCAGGCAGCACCAGGTAGGGGCAAGAGGGGGGCAGCGGAAGGGCCATGGGCAATGAGTGCTTTCATTGGGTGCTTGTGGCAAAGGTGTTAGGTTAAGAAATTAGCATGGGGGGGGGGGCGTGCGCTGTTTCAGTTTTCACCTCAGGCAGCAGAAAGGCTAGGTGCGCCCCTGGCTGGCAGCTTATCTTGAGACTTCACTTCAACCTACTTGGTCCCTCTGTGCTCCATTGTTTAGAACCTGAACTTCCAGGTTGTGGCTGTAAATGAGCAGCAGCCACCAGGGGTGCACCTAGCCTTTCTGCTGCCTGAGGCGAAAACTGAAATTATGCCCCTCCTCCCCCCCAGCCTTACCGTTAAAGGCATACTTGGAAAACATTACATATAGTGCTACAAAATACCCTGGTTAATATAGAGATACAGTTGAATATGCAGAGATGAATGCTTACACAATAAAAGCACTCATTGCCCAAGGCCTTTCCTCTGCCCACCACTTGTCCCTACTTGAGGCAATTGTCTCACCTGGCCTCATTGGCGGTGCACCGCTGGCAGCCACAACACTTCCCATTGTGCTGCGAGATTATGCAGAAACAAAAACACCTACTACACCCTTCCCCGGGCTGGAAACGCTGCCCACTACACCCTCCATCATCCCCTGGCTGTCTCCTCCTATTGTATCTCTCCGCCTTGTGGATTGAGACCATCGACCAGCCCATTCCAAGATCACATGGGTCTAACATCGCGACCATTGGGGTGAGGATTCTGACAGAGGGACTCATGGAAGCCCTGGTTGTGAAGTCACAGGAAGTACAATGTCCACGGAGGCCGCAGTCATGTGACCACTATCCCACGCTCCGGATTGCGAGTAGTGGGCCCGGTAGGGGAAGAACAGGGAATATTTTATACCCAGAGAACTCTTTTAACCCTAGGCTCCCATCTGCAGCGCTGTTCAGTTTTTGTGTTTCTATATAGGAAGAGAAAAACTACAGCACCAGCGTGCATCAGATACCAGTGGTGCTTGTCAGATCCCACTAGGGAGAGATTTATCATGAGGGGAATGTTTGAAGTCAGTTGCTTGAGTCTGTGTTGTACTTTGTGCCACATTTATCAGATGTCTCATGTTGTTTGATAACTTTGTCTTATCCCTAGACCTAACACGTTTGTCTAGAGAAGCTCCTCCAGTTCTCCCTCTCCTCCCTCCTGCTGGAGTAAAACTCATTAACATAGCTAACCACACCCACATTAAAAAACTGGAGTGAGCGGTGTAAAAAAGCAAAAAGTCGCAAAATTTTGCTCAAGTGAGTACAAAAAAAGTCTCAGAATTTTGCACAATCGCTTACATTTTGCACAAGGGAGTGCAAAAAGTTGCGACTTTTCCGCAAAATACTGAATGCACACAGACGTCATCTGTATTTTTTGCGGATCCGTTTTTTGCAGACACAGGTCGAGTGCATGAGCCCATATTCTGCAGCGCTTTACAGACATTAGAATGAAGCTGTTCCCAATGGGGCTGAGTCCTGAGACATTTGCACGTGTTTGTGTGGGTTTCCTCCGGGTACTCTGGTTCTCTCCCACACTCCAAATACATACTGATAGTGAACTTAGATTGTGAGCCCCAAAGCGGATTGGCCATATATAGGGATGAGCGAACTTCTGTTTTTAAGTTCGGCGTACAAGGTTCAGGTTATCTAAGAATTCCGTAACTTATGGTCCATGGTAGCAGAATCCATAACGGAATTCTTAAATAACCCGAATCTTGTACGCCAAATTTGAAAACAGAAGTTCGCTCATCCCTAGCGATAGACCTTACAGGAAATTTCCTGGTGGGCTGATGCTCAGGGGGCCGCCTGAGTCCTCCTCACAGCCGGCCAGGGGAAATGTTTGGGGATGTATTTTGTGATGGACTGTGGTATTTGGTTCTGTTGGGGCTTTTTTTGGTATAATATGTCACAATATGGTATTACTGGCCCTGCCGTCCATCAATTTGGACCCGACTACAAAATGGGGTCACTTTCAGTATTTTTTCCAGGGCCACTTTAAGTTCCCAGTCTGTGCTGTGGAATATGTCAGCAACATACGAGTAAAATAAATGTAATAATCATGATAAGATATACACTTTTTCAACATGGCAATACTTCAATAACTAGGCACATTTACCACAGTACTGCCTTGTAAAGCCTGGTGACAACCCTCCACAGAGTCACAACTAAGGCTATGTAAGTAGTCACCAAATAATAATAATAATATTCTTTGACTTTAAAGAAGTATAGTAGAATCTGAAAATGAAATGAAGAATAAAATTACAGAAACACGGTTTCCGATAGCAGCAGCAGCGCCACACGTTCTCTGCTCTGAAACTCGGACTGCTTTTATTCAGCGGAGGAATACATTGAGAACTCTGACTATAGTTCCGGGAGGGGCGTGACTTTGTTCTATGGGCTGTTTTGTTTGCGGATGGATTCGCACGCATGACGTCTTGAGGCCTATGCACACGCCGTGCGGCCTAGCAGTACTGCCAGACGGGAGAGAGCTGAGGAGAGCGGAGCTGTAGCGGCTGCACAGCGGACAGCGCCTCGGTAAGGGTGTGTGTGAAAGCGGTAGTGAGGGGACGCCGGGCTCTGGTGTGGGTGCGGCGGGCTCCTGGAGGCGGCGTGTGGCGGGTAGTAGGCCGCGGTCCTCGGTGTTGGGCGGGAGCATATGGTGGGATCCTGCAGCGATTGTTTAGGCTGGAGTGAGGGTTGAGGCCTACGCCGCATATAAAGGAAGCGTTCGATACCGGAGCAGTGCAGAAGGCTTTACCACGGCGAACACGCTGGGAGTTGTAGTTCTATTAGATATGCGGCGGTATTGTTTGCCTAGAATCTTTTCACACTGTAGCATGTGCCCTAGAGGCGCTGTATGTACCTGATGGGAGTTATACTTCGCAAGGCACTGGATTAGGTGTTATTTCTGAGCATGATGAAGGCCCCTTCAATTCTGGGCATCACAGGGAACTGCAGACAGTCTGACTCTGGATCTCAGAATGCTCCTGATGGGAGTTATACTCCACAAGGCACTGGATCAGGAGTTCTGGGCATCACAAGGGATTGCAGAGCGGTCTGATCCTGACTCTGGACCTCCATTGTGCTCCTGATGGGAGTTATACTCCACAAGACACTGGATCAGGGGTTCTGGGCATCACAAGGGATTGCAGAGCGGTCTGATCCTGACTCTGGACCTCCATTGTGCTCCTGATGGGAGTTATACTCCACAAGACACTGGATCAGGAGTTCTGGGCATCACAAGGGATTGCAGAGCGGTCTGACCCTGACTCTTGACCTCCATTGTGTTTCTGATGGAGTTATACTCCACAAGACACTAGATCAGGGGTTTCTGGGGCATCACAAGGGATTGCAGAGCGGTCTGACCTTACTCTGGACCTCCATTGTGCTCCTGATGGGAGTTATACTCCACAAGACACTAGATCAGGGGTTCTGGGCATCACAAGGGATTGCAGAGTGGTCTGACCCTCACTCTGGACCTCCATTGTGCTCCTGATGGGAGTTATACTCCACAAAGCACTAGATCAGGGGATTGCAGAGCGGTCTGCCCCTGACTTGCCGCTCATGGTATGTTCTTATCTTGTCCTATAATGGACACCTATACACAGGATAGCTGATATGTGTTTGATTACCGAGACCCCACCGAACATTAGGATAGGAGTCCTGAGCCCCCCATCCCCCTCACAGCATGACTGGAGTGAGGAGAAGTTTGAATGGAGGAGTGGTGGAGCAGGAGTGTTAAAACCCCATTGAAAGTCTATGGTAGTGAGGAGATGATTGAGGACTGTGCTCCCATAGACGAGGACCGTGTACGCTCCACTGCTGCAGATCTATCCCATCCAAGTGACTGGTACAAAGTTTCCATTCCCTGCAGCCTCACTACCAAGCAGACCTACAGCGTGGGGGGTGCTTGTTACTACTATGCACACCGGGTAGCGGAACAAGCTACACCGCTTCCAAAACTGTGGAGGATAAAGAAGCTGGAGGCAGCTACTTCTGCTCTGCTGTATGCGTAGATCCCATTACATTACAATGGGACAATTGGAGTTTTGGACAGCACCGGCCCGCTCTGTTTCCATAAGACCAGCTATCTGGGGCTGGCGCTAAGTCCCATCTTGCCAAGGAAACTGATATAGGACAGCCCCTTTAAGATAGGTGATTGTTCACAACAGTGATGAACCTGTGTTAAAAATTTGCTGCGTGGAGTGATAAGTGGTGACATAACCATATTGAAAAGTCAGGTTTAGGGCTCATTCACACGACTGTAAGGGCTGTGGACCATGTGAATTCCATATTGCGGTGTGGACCCATTGACTTGATCAGCAGAATACATCAAAAGATAGAACATTTCTTGTTTGTGGTGTGGAGGCACAGACCCCAAAGGCCATGGGAGTGCTTTGGGGTGTATCTGTTGGTTCTAATCTGTGCATCCGCTCCACAAAAGATAGAACATGTCTTATTGTTCTGCGGATCAAGTTAAAGGGTCTGCAGCGCGGAGGGCACACGGCCATCGTGGGCCCTCTATATACGGAGCCCTTACGGTTGTGAGAATGGCCACTTACTATTAGCACACGCTGCAGACGGAAAAGGTACGCAGTAATCGCGGGGCACAGTAACCCATGTACAGGCGTCAGACTCCTGTACAATCAATGTGGTGCTGTTCAGAAAGTTTAAAGGGAGTCTGTCCCCTCATTTTCACCAATATAACTAACAGCAGTGCCCCACAGAAGATCACAGACACATCCCAGACATACCTGTGTGCATTGTGTGTCTGTATTACATGTCCAGAAAAAGCACTTTTATTCTGCAGGAAAACAGCTCCTAAGTGCCCGGCTCTGCTGCAAACCAGACTGAAGAGGAGAGGGCTGCTTTAGCTGCTCATATCTTGGGATTGGTAGTGGGTAGAAAAATGGTTCTGACCTTCTTTGAAAGCTGGCATTCCAAGCTTTCAAATGATACCGAAAGTATATCAGAAGATATAGCTGTTAGAAATGGAGTCAGGAGAGAAAGCTGTTTTTACTTTCATTTTCAGCAGGGCACTTGGGAGCTGTTTTCCTGCAGAATAAAAGTGCTTTTCCTGGACATGTAATACAGACACACAGTGCACACAGGTATGTCTGGGATATGACATGTAATACACACACACAGTGCACACAGGTATGTCTGGGATGTGACATGTAATACAGACACACAGTGCACACAGGTATGTCTGGATGTGACATGTAATACAGACACACAGTGCACACAGGTATGTCTGGATGCATGTACCAGTGCCAGGTATGTGACTTATACAGACACACAGTGCACACAGGTATGTCTGGGATGTGACATGTAATACAGACACACAGTGCACACAGGTATGTCTGGATGTGACATGTAATACAGACACACAGTGCACACAGGTATGTCTGGGATGTGACATGTAATACAGACACACAGTGCACACAGGTATGTCTGAGATGTGACATGTAATACAGACACACAGTGCACACAGGTATGTCTGGGATGTGACATGTAATACAGACACAGTGCACACAGGTATGTCTGGGATGTGACATGTAATACACATACAGTGCACACAGGTATGTCTGGGATGTGACATGTAATACACACACACAGTGCACACAGGTATGTCTGGGATGTGTCTGCAATCTTCTGTGGGGCACTGCTGTTAGTTATATAGGTGAAAATGAGGTGACAGACTCCCTTTAATGGATTTCTAGACATGATTCCCTGCACTGAGAGGCGTACTGCTGGTGGCCGGCAGCGAGTGAGGAGCTTTTTGTTACTAACCCCTTAACACTAAATGACATAACTGTACGTCCAGAGTCCTGGCATAGTACGTGGGTACAGTGTGCAATGCCGGCATTTATTAAACCCCTGGGGGCACAGGCAGGAGCAGCAATGTGTGCTCCTGTGCTGCAGCCCCATTCGTAAAGTGTAGAGTCCGTACACCGCTGACAAGTCAGCAATGTGGAGAATCTAAAGTGCACAGGAAATCTGCTCTTTAGGGGAATATCTTTAGTAAAAATTCAAAATCAATAAGGTATTAGAAAAATTTTTAGGGCATTTGGGACTTTTTAAAAAAACTTGATTAAAAGTGTAGTTACTAGAGATGAGCGAGCATGCTCGAGTGCCATTTTTGCGTACACATTTTAAAATTCCTACGCTATTCATACTCATATTTTAATCTATTATTAATTGAATTTGTACACTATTCGTACGCAATTCGTACGCATTTGCGTATAGATTAAAATATGCGTATGAATAGCGTAGGAATTTTAAAATGCATACGCAAAAATGGCACTCGAGCATGCTCGCTAATCTCTAGTAGTTACTCTTTAAGTTGCATTTTGTGCTACAAAGCTACGGGCTGTATGGCAGTGAATATGTTGTCAGGTCCTAGATTAGAACACATACCTGAGCGGACTGGAGCCCTGGCATTTCCTGTGAATGTGCTGTGCAATAAAGAGCCTCTGTCTGCTGCTCAGGGACTTTGTCCCCCAGCACGAGGACAGCATCTTGATGTTAGAGCCCTGAAATGGCTCCTCCCTGTACAGAATTTCTGAAAATAAATTTGAGCTGAACCCGTCTGAAACTGTTTCTTCACTTTCCTTGGTTTTCTTCAACTCTTTACGCTTATAGATTTGGTTTTACTTAGGCTGCTTTCACACTGGCGTTATTGGTGGATCCGGCAGGGTTCAGCAATAATGCTTCTGTTACTGATAATACAACTGTGTATCTGTGTTGTCTTCTGATTGTAGTGGAAGCCACTGATCTGTGCTGGTCTTGTCAATGGTAGAACCCTATGGACCCCATAGATCTATGGGTTTAACCGGAGGTTTTTCCGGTTTTGCGTTTTGATTTTTCTTCCCTATTTTCCGTGAGCCATAACTTTTTTTTATATATTTGTTCACATAGCTGTATGAGGGCTTATTTTTTGCGAGACAAGTTGTACTTTTGAGTGCTGCCATTAATTGTGGCATAAAATGTAGTGGGAAGCGGTAAAAAAAATCCAAATGGGGTGGAATTGGAAAAAAAACCCAATTCCTCCACAGTTTTACAGGTTTTGCTTCCACAGCGTTCCGTTTGCGGCAAAACTGACCCATGCCCTTCATTCTCTTGGTCAATACAATTACAACGTGTAATTCCAACGTATGTATAGGTTTATGTTTAAATAGTGTAAAAATAAATTTTGACTTTGAAAAAAAACATTTTTTTTCTTACATCGTCATATTCAAACCCCCATAACTTTTTTATCATTACATCCACTGAGCTGTTTAGGGGCTCATTTTTTGCGGGACAATCCATATATTTTTTTAAATACCATTTTGGAGTGTGTGTGTGACTTTTTGATCACATTTTATTACTTATTTTTTGTGTAAGAGAAGTAATCAAAAAATTGACTATTTTGACCCTTTATTCCGTTACTCAATTCACCGTATTGAATTTTTTTTTATTTGAAAAGTATGGGCGTTTTCAGTCGCGTGATACCCATGATGTCTATATTTATTGTTACTTAGGTATTTATTTTTTAATTATACGGAAAGGGGGCTGATTTAAACTTTTATATTTTTTTTATTATGCAATTTTAATATGCAATTTAATCACAGGTTTGCTCATTTCGTATACTGGCCTGCCATCTAGTGGCCAGAATAAGAATTGCAGCATGAATGCTGTAAGGCTTCATTCACACGACCGTATGTGTTTTGCGGTCCGCAAATTGCGGATCCGCAAAAAAAGGATGACGTTCCGTATGGCATCCGTGTTTCCATTTTTTTTGCGGATCCATTGTAACAATGCCTATCCTTGTCAGCAAAACGGACAAGAATAGGACATGTTCCATCTTTTTTGCAGAATGGAAATACGGACATACGGAAACGGAATGCACACGGAGTACCTTCCGTTTTTTTTTTTTTTTTTTTACGGAAACAAAATACGGTCGTGTGAATGAAGCCTAAACCTCATCAGCAAGGTTTACAGCATTCAAACCCACCGCAGGTGCCCTGATTGACCACAGGGGGCATCCATGGGACACCCGGAAGCGAGCGGGTTTAGCGCAATTAGATGCCGTGATCTCGCTTGATCACCGCATCTAATGCCTTTATTTACTGCGATCTGCATTATTGCTGGTTGCGGTAAGTAGCAGCAGGTTTCTGCTGTTTTAAACGGCAGAGACTTGCCGGCCATGACGCCCGCTGCACGAGGGAGCGGGCGTCATGTTCCTACATCGCTCCAGCGCCGTACATGTACGGCACTGGTACCGAAAGCGTTAATCAGATGTATCCCACAGATATGTTGGTCATTTTAAAGAAGTAGCGCTACATGCAGGGCCATTTTTCCCTTAAGAATGATGGAATTGTATAGAAACATAAAGACCAACATGATTGGAGCAATTCATCTTGAGCCTTTCATCCTCTGATAAAGGGGTACTTTCCCACCCAGTCTTAAGACTCCTTTATAAGGGCCAATTTTTCAGGTCGTCGGTGAAGGAGACCACTGCTTGCATTAAGCGATCTCTTCCACAGTATGGGGAGTAGAGGTCGCTAATGCAATTGCTTGTCCCCATACTGACTGGTTGTTTCGCGGAAGCAGAAAGTGATTACACAGCACAATCTGCCGCTGGCAAATTATTTGTGACCACATGAATGATGCGATTACTTGATGATCGGGTAATCGGCGCCACCAGATAATCACTAACCAGCATTGCTATGGGCGCTTGTTAGAGATCATCTGGTTGAGAATTGTCCCGTGTAAGGCTTCATGCAGACATCCGTGGACCACAGTCTGTGAAAACCCATTCTGCTGAGTACACGAGCCCACAGCGTCATCGCAACCACTGACACTTTACGCTCGTGCACACGACAGGCCGGGTTTTCACGGACCGTGCCTCCACGGATGTGTACATGAGGTCTTAAGGGCCCTTTAGAGGATTTCCAGCATTTAGATATAGATGGCCTATCCTCAGAATAGGAGTGTAGGGGTCCGACACCCAGCACCTCTGCCGATCAGCTATTTCAGGCAGCCGCCATGTGGCTGTTAACAATACAAACCGAATAAACAATGCAGTCCTAGTTAGTTAATTAGAGCCCGCTCTGGCTTGTGGTAATCAACACAGGGTGGCCATGTTCAGGGTTTGTGAATGAGGCTTTTGAAATCAGAACCAGGTGTGAACTAGGGGAAAAAAACTCCCCAGACCTTATTACTTTCTCTCCTTTTATGATCCAAAAAAACTGCATCAAAAAACCTAAACGTGTGACTGAACCCCGAGAACCCAGCAGGAGATTTCTAGATCATTAGTAGAAGATTTTGTATGAAGATGCTGTACGGTTGCTGTCTGCGTAATTCATTGTCCACATCTCATTGTTTCTCTCACTTCCAGGTCTTCAAAATGACACAGTTTTTGCCCCCGAACTTGCTTGCGTTGTTTGCTCCCAGAGATCCAATTCCATATTTGCCACCGTTGGAGAAACTACCTCATGAAAAGCACCACAACCAGCCATACTGTGGAATAGCTCCTTATATTAGAGAATTTGAGGTAAGAGAAATTAGGTTTCTGACAAGTGATTTATTTGATTTTTGTTTCTTTTTACATTTTTAATTCTGTATTTTCCCATCTACACAGGACCCCAGAGATGCCCCACCACCAACAAGAGCAGAGACCCGTGATGAGCGGATGGAAAGAAAGGTAAAGGCCTCATGTTAATCTGTATTGGATGAACATCGCATTCATTGGCAGTTTATTCCTATATGGGATGTCCTCTCCATTCATTACTATGGTCCTTCTGAAAAAGTGCGCACCGCTCTATTTAAAAGTCTACCAGTGAATGGAGAGCAAGCCACACGTGTGGCCACCCCTTCATTCACTGCTACTGGACTTCTGGAAGTAGCCAAGCCAGCTTTCTGCCATTTCCTGAAGTCCCATAGCAGTGAATAGAGGGCTGGATCCACACGCGCTGCTTGCTCTTCCTTTACTCTGGGGGCCCCATACTTGAGACAGGCGTGGGAGTAAGAGATGGGATCTGCACCTTTTGGACATTTATGACATGTTCTATTGATAAGCTCAATTGTCACAGATAGGATTACCCCTTAAACTTTCTCAGTCAGGCTATCAGTGTGACCCTCCATGCATAGTGCCTCAACTAGAGCATCGCACATTACATTAATAAATTAAATGTTCTGCTGTGGGCATCTTTATCTAGGGCCTGTCTTTACAATATAGCTGACCTACTGTTATCCCAATTCTATTCCTACGATTATGAGGATTGCTCCTCAGATAAGATCTTTCTCTTACTGCACCATCAGACTGATGATGGATTACCCATGTCGATAGAAGTGCTTGTTTCTGCTGACTGGTACAGAAGGACAACATACTATATAATTTAGTTTTTTAATGGCATAGGAATGAAAAATAAAAAAAACAACCAAATATTCTAAAAATTTTAAAAGGTTGTTTCCAATGAATATCGAGCTGTTCTGATGAGTGTCCCTTTAATAAAGTTGGCAATGTTTACTGTTCATTGTGACGCTCCCTCTTTGATCAGTTTTCCATCATTTAGGTTTTTGTTGCTCTGGATGAGTGAGTGACTTGAGTTTGTTAAAAATATAGTAAAACCTTTTAGATGAGCATGACTTCATGTTTACGTTCACAGAGCTGTGAGGATGATCTGTGGTTTTATAGATGCCATTTTGGAGTTTGTGGGCTTTTGTGTATCACTTTATTCAACGAAAGAATGGCAAATCAGCCGAAATCCTGTTCCCTGTATGGGATACATATTTTTATATTTTAATACTGGTGTTCTGGGATGCGACATTGCAAGGGATCTTTATTTTTAAAGGGGTTGTCCTCAAGATAGTTCATCCAACAGCCGGCACCCCCGCCCGTCAGCTGTATGAGGAGACGGTGTGCACATGTGCTGTCTTCCTGTTCATTGCTGTTGTCTATGGCAAAGACAGGAAGAGACTGCCTGCGCACAACATCTCCTCATACAGCTGATCGACGGTGCCGAGTGTCGGAACCCCGCCAATCTCATATTAGTGACACCCGGAACCCCGCCGATCTGATATTAGTGACACCCGGAACCCCGCCAATCTGATATTAGTGACACCCGGAACCCCGCCAATCTGATATTAGTGACACCCGGAACCCCGCCGATCTGATATTAGTGACACCCGGAACCCCGCCGATCTCATATTAGTGACACCCGGAACCCGCCAATCTCATTAGTGACACCCGGAACCCCGCCAATCTCATATTAGTGACACCCGGAACCCCGCCAATCTCATATTAGTGACACCCGGAACCCCGCCAATCTCATATTAGTGACACCCGGAACCCCGCCAATCTCATATTAGTGACACCCGGAACCCCCGCCAATCTCATATTAGTGACACCCGGAACCCCGCCAATCTCATATTAGTGACACCCGGAACCCCGCCAATCTCATATTAGTGACACCCGGAACCCCGCCAATCTCATATTAGTGACACCCGGAACCCCGCCAATCTCATATTAGTGACACCCGGAACCCCGCCAATCTCATATTAGTGACACCCGGAACCCCGCCAATCTCATATTAGTGACACCCGGAACCCCGCCAATCTCATATTAGTGACACCCGGAACCCCGCCAATCTCATATTAGTGACACCCGGAACCCCGCCAATCTCATATTAGTGACACCCGGAACCCCGCCAATCTCATATTAGTGACACCCGGAACCCCGCCAATCTCATATTAGTGACACCCGGAACCCCGCCAATCTCATATTAGTGACACCCGGAACCCCGCCAATCTCATATTAGTGACACCCGGAACCCCCATCCATAGTGACACCGACCCGCCAATCTCATATTAGTGACACCCGGAACCCCGCCAATCTCATATTGATGACCTATCCTGAGCATAGGTCATCAATGGTAAAAGGCCAAACAATCCCTTTAAAGGGATTCTGTCACCACGATTTTGCCTATTAAGCTATTTACACTACTGGATTCAGCTGATCATAAGGATTTCCAAAACGTTATTGTTAAAGGTCATAGATGAAGATTTGATGCTACAAAAACCTTTTTTTAAACAACTGCCAATCACTTACTTAAGGAGCCCGGGGGGGATGTGCCCAGTGCCGTAGGAGCCCGGCCACGGCGATTCCGTTGGAGCCCAGGACCGCCCACCTCATTAATATTCACTTCACTGCTTCAAGCAGTGAAGCTCCGTCATGGCTGTAATCCCGCGCAGGCGCAGTACCTCAGGCGGTCTGCGCCCGAGCGGTCTGCGGGCATCGGCCTCAGAGGATGTTCTGTGCATGCGCCGGCTCTCCGCTCGACCCGGAAAGGAAGGAGTGCGCAGAGAGCGGGCGCATGCGCAGAACATCCTCTGAGGCTGATGACCGCTCGGGCTCCAACGGAATCGCTGTGGCCGGGCTCCTACGGCGCTGGGCACATCCCCCCCGGGCTCCTTAAGTAAGTGATTGGCAGTTGTTTAAAAAAGGGTTTTTTAGCATCAAATCTTCATCTATGACCTTTAACAATAATGTTTTGGAAATCCTTATGATCAGCTGAATCCAGTAGTGTAAATGGCTTAATAGGCAAAATCGTGGTGACAGAATCCCTTTAAGTGGTTGTGGGCAAAGTGATTTACAATGTTTCTTTAAAATTGTTATATTTTTGAAAACTTATTTTTACTTTTTGTTTACACTTAATGTGATCATCTGATCTTGCTTCTCCTATAGACTAGTGATTTAACATTGTAATCTATGGGAAATTCACTGTGTTCCTATTGAGCCCTGCCACAGGGCTCAATAGGAAAGCTTCACCATGACTGGCATGCACATCAGATGTCGGGGAAAGAGTTAATAATGGCATTCTAGACGGTCCTCAGAACATGGCCAATATACATGATGTCGAATTTCTTCTAGATAAAGGGTGGTCTTCACTTATATGCAGTTTGCCCTTTTTGTAAATATAAGGCTTTCTATATATTTCAAACTGTTTTCCCTGCACAGAGGAGAGAGAAGATTGAAAGAAGACAACAGGAAGTGGAGAATGAGCTGAAAGTCTGTAAGTGTTGTGTGCGGCCATGCTCATCCGTGATTTCCTCACAGATGTTTTGTACTATTAACTGTAAGTCTAAGTTATATATTACCTGCAGCTTTGAAACTGCTCATTATTTTTTCTTTTTGCAAACAGGGGATCCTCACAATGATCCAAACGCGCAAGGAGATGCTTTCAAGACGCTGTTTGTCGCCAGAGTGGTAGGTTTCCATCTTTGTGTCCCTATATTGATGTGATAAGTACTGCATGGGTCTTCCGTGCAGTGATGAGTTCTCATATGACAACCATGCTCCTGCGCAAATGGCCTGGATCAGCAGAAGCGCCAGTCCAGGCAATTTAACCTTTTAGATGCCAGCGCACATGGTGACCGCAGTATCCAAGTGGTTTAGAGGGAGGGGGCTTCCTCTGTCAGGCATTGGCACCCCCTGAATTAAATCTTCCTGCAGTATATGCTTATCAAGCTGTAGGTTTGCATGTTCAAGCCACATTGCAAGACTAAATGGTTCCCCTGACGAAGCTTAGGCGAAACGCGTAGGGTAAGTGAGGGACTCTGGTTGTGGCTGATACGTTTGCCTACTTATTTATTGTTGGATAATTATGGAGGGTCAGTTGGCTGCTTTATAGGAGATACATGGCTTCTTAGGTGTTAGGTTTTCCCTGCATTCATTACACATGGCGATTTTTAGTACTCCAGCCCTGGTCTTTGTATATGAATCATGTGCACCTTTAGTAACATAAGAGTTTGTAGATATATGTATTGATAACACTGTGTATTTATATTGTGAATACCTTTATACTAATAGCCCTTTTTATACCAGTTGTCCCTCACATGTACTTTGGCATTCGCTGTGTTGTGTGTGGATTTTATCGAGTTCATTTATTTTTGTCAATTATGGATTCAATAAAGGTTGTTCTATAGCTAATATTTGATTCTTCATGAATTGAATACACACTTCTTTTGTAGGAGTTTACTTTGAGGGGAATTGTGTGTATTAATTAGGTTCTGCGTGTAGGTTATTTATTTATTTATTTTTTTGTAGAAAAAAAAGTTAATGTATAAAAAAAACACTCCACGTTGAAAAATGCTCTTCAGTTGAAGAAATAAAACCAACCTCTGCATATTTGGTATCTCTGCATCTTTAAAGGGAACCTGTCATCTCCGAAACACCCCCTGAACTAGAGTAAGAGATGTATAGTGTAAATGATGCTGAATCCGAATATGTAAGCTTTATCTTCATAATCACTTCCATTCTGACGCTGTGCTCCCACAAACCAGCAGTAAAATACATTGACAGGACTCTTCTTTGAGTCCTCTCCATTATGTGAGTGAGCACCGGAGTCCAGTAAGTGCATTTTACTGCCGGTTTGTGGGAGCACAGCGTCAGAATGGAAGTGAGTATGAAGATAAAAATCACATAACCAGACTCACCGTCACTTACACTATACAACACTTACTCTAGTTCAGGGGGTGTTTCGGAGATGACAGGTTCCCTTTAACAACTCGTGTAACATCATGTAACTGAGGCATCCCCGAACTGCTGCCCTCCAGCTGTTGTAAAACTACAACTCCCACCATGCCCTGCTGTAGGCTGACAGCTGTAGGCCGTCCGGGCATGCTGGGAGTTGTAGTTTTGCAGCATATGGAGGGCCGCAGTTTGGGGATGCCTGATGTAACTTATCCCGAATGGTAGATTCTATAAAAAAAAAAAAAAAAAACCTAAATTGCTGGGTTTTGTTTTTGTTTTTTTTTTCCCACCAAAGGAACGGATTAAAAAGCTATCAAAAAGTGTTATGTGCCACAAATCGATACCAATGAAAACTACAAGTTGTCCCACAAAATTCAAGCCCTCACATTTCTGTAGAATAAAAAAAAATGGGTCGTGGGGTGCAATGATACAAAAACCATTAAACAAAGTTTTATTGCGTAAAAGTAGTAAAAAGAAGAAAGATGTATTTGGCATCGTTGTAATTGTACTGACCCAGAGTAACTTTATTACGTTATGCCTCACAATGAATTTTACAAAGATTACAACGTAGAAACTCGGTGGCAGTATTGCTGTTTTCCCCCAGAAGGAGTTAACAAAAATTAACTAGTAAGTGTACCCCAAAACGGGGCCATTAAAAACTAAAACTTGCTCCACAAAAAACAGGCTTTTATACCACTGCATCAATGGGAAAAAAAAAAGTTTTAGCATTTGGGATGCAACAGTCAAAAAATGAAGAATAAAAAATAACTTGGGCATTAAGGTCTAAAATGTATTCAAGTAGAAGAGGTTAAAATAGGTGAAAAACTTTTTGAGTTTCCGTTTGTTGTAAGTATTGTATTATTGGATAGCAGAGATGTTTTCTGACTTTTGATCGTGGGTACTTGACCACTTATAGTTAATTTCCTGTGGAATTTTCTTTCAGAATTATGACACAACAGAATCGAAACTGCGAAGAGAGTTTGAAGTATATGGACCCATCAAACGGGTATGATGTTGTCTGTGTTTTCCCTCTTGCTTTATATCTTATTGAATTTACAACTCCTCTGCTGGTTTTTGTAATTCCAAACTTTCCTTCATCTTCAACCAATTTTTACAAGGGAAATGGCTTATCTTTAAATGTATTTATTTTTTAATCCCTTCACAACCAGCCCCATACCTCCCTGGTGTCTGCAGCGATTGCAGATGTTTAACCCCTCAGATGCCGCAGTTAATTCTGACCTTGGCATCTAATGGCTTCCCCACTCAGAAATCGGTTTGTTCTCTGTAATAGCCTGGTTGTGGGCTAATGCACACGACCGTTGTTTTTGCGGTTCGCAAATTGCGGCTCCGTAAAACGTTGATTCCGGCCGTGTGCGTTCTGCAGCTTACGGAACGGTCGACCCATAATACAACAGTCTTATCCTTGTCTGTAATGTCTGCAAAAAACGTACACTGACAATAGATACGTTTGTGTGCATGAGCCCTATCTCTGAAGAAGCTTAAGTAATTAACTTATGGCATCATCAAATAGGATAGATCACAAAGACGACTTTCTGGGGGCAAAAACCCAAAGATGATGCCAGTAAATATTGCGTCTTTCTACTTCTTTTACCTTAGGGCTTGTTCACATCACTGTTAGCGATGCCGTTCTAACTTTCCGTTCTAACATTGTTATAACGGAATCCCTAGGACGGACATCAAAATGGACACCTTTAAGAGGCATTCCGTTTTGATCCGTCATAATAGAAGCCTATGGGAAAGCATAACGGATCCGTCTGGTTTCCATTATGCTGGAAGGAAAACAAAGTCCTGTCGACAGAACTTTGTTTTCCGTCCAGCATAACGGCAACCAGACGGATTATGACGGATCAAAACGGAATGCCTCTTAAAGGTGTCCGTTTTGATTTCCATCCTAGGGATTCCGTTATTTTCCGTTAAAACGATGTTATAACGGAAAGCTAGAACGGAATCCGTAACGGTGATGTGAACGAGCCCTTACATGGCTGAGAATTATACATTCAATGTATTGATTCTTTGAGTACACCAGGATGCTCCTAAAGAGCAATTCTGCAGTTAGGATCTGCTGTTTGGAATAGCTGGGCTCCCAAAACACAGACCTCCACCAATTACAATTGTGACAAGTAAGAAGTTATTTACTGTCGGGTGGGGCGGCACCCATTCTATGCCAAAAGTATTTTCACCAATATGCCATTCATGCAGCAGGCTGGTCGTATAAGCCTTGCTTACTTTTCCATTGTGGCGAGTGGTAGACATATGCCTGTATATAGTGGTATATGTTGTGGAATATCTCTGATCTGTAGGCTGAATGTGATATGAACAGATCCTCACAAGTTGTATTCAGGAAACGCGCTGAAACTTTGTCTGGAGTCCACATTGATTTTATTATTGGACAGTATTTTGTTTTTAGCCTTGTTGCCAGTTAAGTTTTAGATGTTGCCTGGTGTTTAGAGTTTTCTAATATGACATGGCTTTTTTTTTTTTCAAAATTAGATTCACATGGTTTATAACAAGCGATCAGGAAAGCCCCGTGGATATGCCTTTATCGAGTATGAGCATGAACGAGACATGCACTGTAAGTTTCTTCTGATAATTTTTTCTATAATATGTTTGTCAGTGTAACTATGTAAAATGCCCTTAACTTTAAGGGCTGTTTCCAGAAGGTAAGTTATTATGTTGTGTGGGTACCCGAATTCCACTAATCCCACAGCTACACTCAACACGTGAGGCAAGATATTGTAACTGGCTAGTTCAGGTTGGGGAGCTTGTCTTATTCATTGTGTATTACAACAGATTTTCCCATACGGTGAGAGGTTACACTGAGTATACACTTCACACAAGTCATTCATCTTGTCCATCTAAAGTACAGTTGTAAACCTGGTGGAGGAAATTCCATGTTGTATTTGGGATGTGATTTGGGATTACTGTAACACGGGTCCTACCATTTAAACTGACAGATTATGATGGGCAACAATATTTGTCATTAATGCCATGAATTAATCTACTTTTCAGAGCCATAAATCCATAGTTTTTACTTTGTGTTCCCCATGGCATTGACTCTTAATGGACAGGCTGGAGTTCCCAGTAGCCTATTTTTGGCCCCCTTTTTCTAACTCTATTTGACCCTAGAATTAAGATTCCTTACACTAGCTAACTGTTGCCCATCTTTGTACTGTAAAATGTTTTATGCAAAAACTATCTGTACAAAGTAATTTGTGAGTGGGGTGTATTAATTTTGTGTTCTTATTGCCACTGCAGCCACCATTGTGATGGCAATTGCCACTGCTGGCTTGCAGCTGATGCTAATGCTCCCCTTTACAACATCTCATTGTATGGTTGGTATAAGGGTTTGTATGATGGGTAAGACTTTGCAGCATTTACACACGAGACACAGGGCAGCAGATTAAACATCAGCCTAGAGTCCTAAACACTATCAGCAGTCTAGTAGAGGGTGTGAAGGCAGACTCTTCGGTAATGCACATTACTGAACCTTTAGCATTCATGGTACAGAATACAATGCCTCTGGCATTGTTCAAGGGTAACTCCACCCAAACGATGGTTCACTTTACATATTCTTGTTATAGTGGGGTTATTTGGGCAGACACTTTTTTTTAATTTTCACATTGACATAACTACAATGTAGATACCACTTCACCACAAACATATATTTCTTTGTTTGGCAAGCTAGGAGTGGGTGTACACAAGCAAGATAATAGTTCTGTTTCTTAGTTTAGGCTCAGCTTCGTCTGATAGTACAGTTCTTCTTTGGGTGGAATTACCCTTTTAAAGCGGTTATCCCACAACTGACATCAGAGATCTGCAGGAATGTTCAGTTTCGGGGCTCTCAAGCCTCCTGTTCATCCTGTCTGCAAAACTAGATTGAGAAGTTTGAATTGAGCGGCTATAGAGACAAAGTGGTACCACATTCAAGATTTTTAGGACTGACTGAGAAAGAATCAGTACATCGCTACATTCAAACCACTCCTCTGAGAATACACAGGGAGCCCTGGACCAGTGGTGGGGCTCCCAGCTTTTACACATTTATCAATTTTACTGTGGATAAGTGTCAATTGTGGGAAAGCTTCTTTATAGCTGCTCTGTCAATTCTCCTATCCTTCCCCCAGTAATGTTATGGAAATGCCCCATCAGGACTCCCGTTCATCTTGCTCCTCCCACCCTCACGGAGTGACAGCTTATGGGTTTGTATTTGTGGAGAGCTGTCAATCACTGTGTGTGGGCAGAAAGCAGGAGGTTAAATAAGTGTCTTCATATTTATACTGAATCCAGTGCAGGGATGGAGGTCTATCCCGCATTCGGATACAGAATAGGAGACCTGACAGATTTGCTAATGTTTTCAGCTGGGAAAAGTGCCATGTAATCAGGGTAGGGCTTCCTCCGAGCCCTGTCACATCCCATAGACTAGTATTTGTAGTGTAAGTTCTTCTAATGTGTTTCTGTAGACACATAAGTTATAGATCAGCTATTGAGGTACATCTACAGAATCTCCACTGAATCTTATTTAAATGCTTAAATGACCACAGTAGTTAAATTAGGATGCTGTAAAAAATAAATCATACCTCACCAGTCTCCCAATTCCCCATCAGTCTCCACTTCCTAGTGCCTCCTGACCGACAGGAAGTGACTCCTCTGCCAGTCTCTCGAAATGCACCAGGAAGTGTAGACTGGTGGGGAAGGGTGTGAGCCGGAGCAGCAGCGGTTCGGTGAGGTTAGTTTAAAATTGAACTTTATTTTTTACAGCAATCTATGCCTTTTATACATTTTAACCCCTTTAAAGGGGTTTTATGGGATTTGGGGAAATTAACAGATGGAGATTAATTTCTTCAAATCCTGGACAACCCCTTTAAAGGAGGGTAATTATACATACACATTGTACACATGTACAATAACAGATTCAGACTTTTGATTTGGTCAATTTTCTTCTACTCAAATTTCTGGTTTGTCTGTCCTGGGTAACGAAGACCCTTTTACATGGGCCAAAGATTGGGACAATTATTGGGGATGCGCATTACTATGAACACTTGCCCCTGTAGAGGTGCATCCCGTCATCTGTGTGCTCGGTCATGTAATGGTTTGATATTTCATGGAGTGCATGATATCCTTGTTCATCAGCAGCACATTGCCCTTTGCAAATGGATGTGCTGGGTACAAGTGATCATAATAATCATTCAGCCCTTTCTCTTGACCAATGTAAAATGGGCCTTAACCCATAATTTTTGATCGGTATTAACCATCAGTACTACTTGGAAAGGTAAGGATTTTAAAGGGAACCTGTCATCTCCGAAAGACCCCCTGAACTAGAGTAAGAGATGTATAGTGTAAATGATGCTGAATCCGAATATGTAAGTTTTATCTTCATACTCACTTCCATTCTGACGCTGTGCTCCCACAAACCTGCAGTAAAATGCACTCACTGGACTCTTCTTTGAGTCCTCTCCATTATGTGAGTGAGCACTGGAGTCCACTGAGTGCATTTTACTGCATGTTTGTCAGAGCACAGCGTCAGAATGGAAGTGAGTACGAAGATAAAACTTACATATTTGGATTCAGCATCACTTACACTATACGTTTACTCTAGTTCAGGGGGGTGTTTCGGAGATGACAGGTTCCCTTTAAGTAAGTCTAATCCTGTGCTGCCCCTTAAACAATTTTCCCCCAATAAGAAGCACTGAAACTGCTTCTGGGGCCAAATATGGTTCAAAATACGGCATGCAGTGGAACGTCCCAAGACTCCACATAAAAACTGCACATATTGCCGTATCAAATACTGCACGCACGCGTAATTAAAATGCGTTGCTAACTTATTTGGGATCTGTGAGATATGGATTCTAAATACATTTGTGAGGATGAGGACTTAGTAAAAATAATTAACCATTAATCTTTAGTTGTGGTAGTACTCTGCCCCTTTTTATACTTCTATCCAGTTGTAGTTGGTAAAGGAAAATCTGAGCATCTCTTAGATGACATTGTTTTCTTTTATCAGTACATGTAAAGGGCCGAGGTTCTAGCTTAAGTTAGGGTAGCGCTATTTATTATAAGTTAGCTTGCAGCGTTCCACTGTCCCAGCCTGGCAGTGAAATCTGTGTGCCATCATTGTGGTTTCACACTGTTTCCATTGTCTTTGTGGGAAGTTTAGGGAGCGGCTCTGGCAGTGACAACCAAATCTCGGCAGCAGTTGCATAATGGTGCAGACCTTCTAGATGGTTGTTGCAGTTTGTCTTCCATGCCCTTCCATGTTACTTAAGATTTAAGTTGCATGGCACTGCACTTGGAAGTAGACCTTGAGATAAGTTATGGCTGCAGTACTGCATGCATAGATAAGACTAGCCTCAGTAAAGTAAGGTGTAGGGCCCAGGTAAGCCACGGCAAGTGGATGGAGTCATCCTTTCGCCTTCTCTATGGCACACGATGCTTCAATCAAATAGAGGCCATACAGAATCGGCAGCCAACCAGCAATGGTAAATCTTCGCTTTCTTTAAAGGATGAAGCTGAAGACTGCTTGGATGGAAAGGGGTAGGTGTGGGAAGTAGGTTTGTGTCAATGTTGAGGCCTTGTCGAAGCTCATTTTGATGTTGGTCACCACGACCTGGTCTGGTTTCTGGTACTCGGTTTGTCACTTTCTGGGCCTTGATCCCGTCCTTGACCTTAGATTCAATTTTTACCAGTGCACGTTTCCCTCCCTTTTCACCTGCATTCACTGTTCCTCTTTTTTCCCCCCCAACCTTTTGGTATGAAAAGTAGTCCGTCACCAGTGTTGCTTTTCATCCCTTGAACAGCTACTCACATTTTAAGTTTGTTTCCTAAAAGCCATCTTGGATTACAAAATATCTTAAGGTGAACAGTCATCTTTAGTAAATTTGCACTTGTCTTGTTAGGGAAGTGCAATGTGAGCAAATTCCCCATTCTGCAGTTACCAGAGTAATTCTCTGTACAAGCAGGGGCTGTTTGGGTAGTAAGCTGAGAGTAGCGGTGAGGGAATGGACTTCCCCATGGCCTTTACCATATCAGGGGAAATGTAGTACTTCATATCCTAAGTCCAATGACATCTTGTAAGGGTCCTTTAAACACAGGCAGATAGACTACATGTGCCTATTGATGATATAACAGGTTGTTTCTTTATTTTCATATTGCAATTCATTGTGAGGTTTGTACGAAAGAATCTTCCTCCCTTTCCCTAAAAACCCCATAAAGGTAACTTTTTTGCGAGCACATCCTCTACCACATGTAAAAGGCCCTCAAGGGGGTTTCCAGAACTGATTATTGATGGCCTAAGATCAGTATCTAATTGGTAGTGGTTTGACTCATGGCACCCCTGCAGATCAGTTCAAAGGGGTTGCAGTCTTTTTGGCCTGTGACGTCACATCCATTCAGCCTTTCTGCAGCTCCGTCCTATTAAAGTGAGTGGGGTGGAACTGCATTACCAAGCACAGGCCTTGGGCTAACCTCTTATTGGGGGTGCTGTCAGTCAGACCCCCACTGATCTGGTACTGAGGACCTATCCTGATAAGTTATGCTTTTGAATCCTGGACAACCCTTTGACAGCCTGTCTGCCAGAGCCGCCCTTCAAGAGAAAATCCCTTTAATCTGCCTTCTGTTACTGTCCCTTACCACCTGAATTTGCCCCATGTTTGAAAAGGTCCTGATATTTCAAGGAATTGCTCATAATACAGTTCCCTAATATAAACAAATATTTTTTTTAAGATTTCACAAAATTTCAAATAGATCTTCCATTGCAAATGTTTGTGTGGCGTCTTTTGAAATATTAAAGATTGAAGCTGGCCTCCTAGGTTAGTATTCTGGAGTAACTATACGGTATGGTGATCAATAACACAGGGAAGGATATCCAGCCTCTGACCTTCTCCTCTACCAAGTTTGGTAATCTTGGTAGACGTTCACAAGCTGCTGCTGTATGTAAGCATTACGTCCATGAGAAATCTTGGTGTTGTCAATATATGCAAATTTTAGCTTGGCCTCTTCTGAATGGAAAGCGCTACGTTTGGCTAGTATGTACGTTCATTCCTGCCAAACAAAATCCATCCGGCTGAAACTGCTCCGTATGCTATTTGGGTTGTTCAGTCCAAGCAAAGGACATTAATATGGACGTTTATACTGTGAGATGGCAGATATTGCCAGTTTTCGAAGCATGAAAGGCCATAAAGACTTTAATGGAGCCTCGATTAGCTGTTGGGTGTCGATCCTGTTCTGCAGCTCTCAACTGCTGACCATTTACTGATAACTTGATTATACCGGAGTTAAGTAGAGCAGCTCAGACAGGTAAGCTTTTCACAGCTTTAACTGAACATCAGATCACAAAAAAAAAATAAAATAAAAAGGACCTTCCAAGATTCACTCCTCCTTTTCCAAGATATCGTCATGAAATTCGTTGAATTTGAGGCGGTAATTTGAAAGTTTTTGTAAGTAGTTTCACCAGGTAACAAATTTTTTTTTATTACTTTAGTGGTTTTGTCTAGTGCTTCTTGCTGTATATGGTTGTAGCTTTTCACTACCAGTGTGCGTGTGTAATTCTTTAGAGACTTGTGAACACGGAAGGTACATCTCTAGACGCCTTACACATACTGACCATTCTATAGCTTTTTTTTTTTTTCTTTTCATAATAGGGAGCAAAAAAAGTGTATACAATAGGGGGCATCTACACCATCACCTTGTAGTTTTTTATTTTTAGGTTAAGTGAATAGGAAACCTACGATTTTTATAACCTGTACTCTCTCCTTTTCAGCTGGGGTCATGCAAGTGGTGGGCATGTTATGATGGATGTAGGATTTAGGAAGTGAATATAGAGAAGTCCTTGAAATGCTATTTAAATTCACTTTATTCACTGATGATGGGGATGTTTACTATGAAATGCAAAACCCTCTGCACACTGGACCAAGAGGTTGTATGAGATTAGGTCAACATGTCTTGCGGATATGGTCACTCCTGTCATGGGAATATGTATAATATTGCAGCTAGCCTCCATCCAGTTGAATGTGGACAGGAGTGATGCCATTTCTCCAAGAAGTTGTGTGTGGTTTTTTTTTTGTTTTTTTTTTTTTCCTTTTCTAATTTCGATCAACCCCTTGAAAACCCGGACTCGTGCATAATGAACGTTGGGAATAAGCCCAGTGTGCAGTGCGTTTTGTATATAAAATGGGCATTTTGGCTAGCACTCGGCAGGAAGCAGTTGCTGAGGTGTGCAGACCGAAGGGGAGAAAATATAATATATGATTTGATTACCAGAGGGGTGGTATTGCCGAATCCAGATCTTTCCCGGATGAGCGTGGAAAAGCAACTGCTTGATGTCCTGCATTTAGTATTCTTTTTCTGGTTATTTTAAGTTTATAACGTTTAAGGTACTGGGAGGGGGGTATATGTTGTGCACCTGAGCTAACTTCTCTTGTTCTGCCCTTCTGGAAACGATGTGTTACAGCGGCGTACAAACATGCAGATGGGAAGAAAATTGATGGAAGGCGTGTTTTGGTTGATGTTGAGAGAGGACGTACTGTGAAAGGCTGGCGCCCACGCAGGCTTGGTAAGGAAATTGTTGTCAGGTCACTGCCTGGTCCTTTGAAGGAGCCACAGATATTAATAACTGACATCAGATGTGCTGGAAAAAAAATAATTTAAAATTGAATTTGAACAATTTTGGTTTTCTAGACTTGGGCTACTTTCACACTAGGGTTAATATATTCTGGTATTGAGTTCCGTCATGGGCCTCAATACCGGGGAAAAAACTCTTCTGTTTTGTCCCCATTCATTGTCAACGGGGACAAAATGTAAGTGAACAGAATGGAGTGCTCCAAAATGTATTCCGTTCCGTTCTCATACTGGAGAGCATGCTGCGGTTTGCTTTCTGTCCTGGGATGCGGAGCAAGACGGATCCGTCATGACCCACAATGCAAGTAAATGGGGGACGAATCCGTTTTCTGACACAATAGAAAACTGATCCGTCCCCCATTGACATTCAATGGAGATAATGACGGATCCATCTTGGCTATGATAAAGATAATACAACCAGATCCGATCATAACAGATGCAGATGTTGTGAAGTGTGAAAGTAGCCTCAGCTCCAGAATTATTTACACAAAAAAAAAAAAAAACCTAGTGTGTATTTTAGACACTTTGCTTCTCACTTGACAATGGAGCATAGTTTAGCTGCACAGGGGTTGGGGCTTAAGATGCTCCAAAATTTTGTCACCAATTGGTGCTGTAAAGTTGGACAAAATTTAGCCTGCTCCACTTTGATAGAGGGTGGAAAGCCTCTGCGAGATACGCCTCATCTACTTTAGAACGAAAGGATAGGGCAGTTTAAATCCAGCTGCTTGACCCGTTTCTCTGTTGATATCTGCCACTGGAGGATGTTGGCAGGTCCCCCCCCCCCACACACAGTTGTTTGGACTGACGCCAAAATTAGCCCATTTGGCTAAAATTAGACAGGATTAAGAAACCTGCCCCATTATTTACAAAATTGGTGTTTAGCCAGTTCCCTAGTAACTGATGATGCGAAGCATGTGAAAATGGCTTCTCTGCTAGTCCAGCAGAAGCTTGCAGATTGTCTGTCAACTATGAAGCAGTTAGCACTCTTTAAATATTTCAGCCACCAAGATTCTTTGCTATCAATATTAAGGTACACAGAAGACATAAGTGAAACAAAATGATACATGCAGTCCTTTAATGTTTTAGGTGGTGGTCTTGGCGGCACCAGACGTGGGGGAGCAGATGTCAACATACGGCACTCAGGCAGAGATGATACATCTAGATATGATGAGAGGTGAGTATTGTTGCCATTGCAAATTTTGTTTTTGTGAGTAAATGAGTTAAAAAAGTACCTTTCAGTAGGATCAATGCTATAAAATCGGGCATACCGCCATATGTTCTGATCAAAATGATACCTGAATCGTCCAAATTGGTTACGCTGTTCCAGGGAATGCTTAGCTTTAATCAGTGTGTGCTAGGGCTTCAGTTCAGTGGGCAGACCCTTGATGCTCCTCCACTTTCTTAACTTAAAGGGGTTGTCCGGGTTCAGAGCTGAACCCGGACATACCTTTAAATTCACCCAGGCAGCCCGCCTGAACAGGGCATCGGAGCATCCTATGCTCCTTTGCCCTGCACTAATTAGCGCAGGGCAAAGGCATTTAGCCTGGTTCCGGTGACGTACCGGGCTCTGCCAGGCGGAGGCTTCCGCCCAGCAGTGAGCCTGGTGATGTCACTGGCGCTGATGGGCGGGCTTTAGCGCTGCCCTAGCCAGTAAAACGGCTAGGGCAGAGCTAAAGCCGGCCCATTACAGCCGGTGACGTCACCGAACTCACTGCCGGGCGGAAGCCTCTGCCCGGCAGTATGTTAAGTAAATAAGAACCCTTGACCTGCGCGATCCAGCACAGGGTAAGGGAGGGCATCGGAGCATGAGATGCTCCGATGCCCTGTTCAGGCGGCCTGCCTGGGTGAATATAAGGGTATGTCCGGGTTCAGCTCTGAACCCGGACAACCCCTTTAACCAAGCCTGGTCATTATGCAATTGCCTGGCCCTATAATTGGTACATGTGCGCTACGTCTCCATCATGCTTCCCTGCTCGAGATGAGTACTGTACATGTGCCGATTTATAAGATCAGTGGCATGTCTGCGGGATTACAGGTCCAGACAGGAGCACAATTATATCAGACGCAAGGGAAGGAGGCATGGCTAAGTCAGGAAACCTCAGGGGCTGAGGCCCACTTTACGGAGCAGCGATGCCCCAATTAGCATATTTGCCATCTGGAGTGGTGCAACTGATTTGGGCGATTAATGTGTTTTACTCAGCAACATCAACACTATACACAGTAGTATGTCCTGTTTTAATAGGGTCAATCCTGGTAATAGGGCCTCTAAAGTTAAGGGTATTATGCAGTGTTGGCACAATTTTCAAACAACTATATTATGGCCACAAGGCACAGACCCCTGCATGGTTCTGCTGAACCAAACTTGACCCACCATGGATTTTGGGGCTTGTGTCAGTATTACTTCAGTCCTCAACAGATTCTGTATTACAAAAATTAGACTGCATTAACATAAATTCAGACATTTTCTAGTTTGTTCCACAAATAACATGAAGATTTGGTAAGCATCTGTAGTCAGTAGATCATTGTTGATGATCCACCTGTTCCCATACTTGTAAAGTATAACTGTCATTCAATTTTCAACACGTAGAAGCAATATGATATAAAACCTTTTCTAAGGTACTTTATTGAGGACTTATTTTAAATTTTATTAGTAAACTGCTTCTTTAGTTAGTGCTGCTGAGAAAATTCTGTTTTAACAGTCTACTGAACTGAAGACTGGTAAGATGCAGTGGCAGGCTTCTCAGTCTGCCTCTGTTCTCTCTCTGACTGGCTTGTATTTCTAATTGGTTACTAAAAAAAGCAAATGTTACATACTTCCACTCTGTATTTCATCTGCTGCCAACACTGCTCCTCTCCCTCTCTGGTTAGCGCTGGGAAAAAAAAGTGAAAGTAGTTGGGCTGTAGCAATCAGTGCTGACAGTATGTATACAGGGACATAGTACATTTACTCCAAGTGCTGATTTTCTTCAGTCCTCCCCTCCTCTCCCTATTATTTACCCAACGCTAACCAGACACACAAAGGGAAACTAAAGTCCACAGTTAACATTTGGAAAGAAATCAGTTTAAAGTCTGTTTTGGAAAGGTCACTGACTGATTTATCAAAGAATAGTTTTCTGCAGGTGCTATGCATTATGAAACAAGCTGCAGACGCCAAATTCTGTAATATTTTTAATAAAATCCTTTTAGAAAATATTTTTTTTTAACTATCTGAATCAATGATCTCTGCTACTTCTACTAAGCACACCCATCATGTGTCTTCAAATAGTTAAAGTGGGCTAGGTTAAATGTCAAAACCTCTTCCCGTTCCAGACACTGTAAATTCAGGGCGATAGTGTATTTTAGAAACGTCTATAGTATGTTTGCTTCTGAATGTCAATTTCCTATTTTATTCATATACTGATGAAAGGCTCTTCTGCTTCCAACAGGGATCGTGACCGAGAAAGGGAAAGAGACCGTCGAGACAGAAGCCGGGACCGTGATAAAGATCGTGAGAGACGTAGAAGTCGTTCCAGGGACCGTCGGAGGAGGACCCGCAGCCGTGAAAAGGATGAAAGGAAACGTAGCAGAGAAAAGAGTAGGGATAAGGATAAAGACAAGGACAAGGATAAGGACAGAGACCGCAAGCGTAGGAGTCGTAGTAGGGACCGGAAACGGGATAGAGACCGTGATAGGGAGAAGAAAGAAGAACGTGTTGAAGGGGATTCTCAAGAACCTGCAGAGGTTACTGCTGAAGATTTACAAACAGGTGATGCAGGCTTGGATGGAATTGAGCTGAAGCCTGAGCCAGAAGAGAAGAGTAGGGATCGTGACAGGGACAGGGACAGAGAAAAGGATAGGGACAGAGACCGTGATCGAGACAGGAGACGCAGTCATAGAGACAGAGATAGAGATAAGGACCGGGATAGAGACAGAGATCGCAGAAGAGACAGAGATAGAGACCGGGACAGGGAACACAAACGGGATAGAGACCGCGGTGACCGCAGCGAGAAGAGGGAGGAGCGAGTTCCAGATAACGGTATGATTCCGGAGCCAGTTGAGGAGACCAGCCAAGATATGTATTTAGACCAAGAATCCATGCAGTCTGGAGACGGCTATTTATCCACAGAGAACGGCTATGTGATGGAGCCTCCTATGGAGTGACCTTGTTTAATCTGAAGAACTCTCCATCCTCAAATGAACTTTTCTTCCATAGCCAGATTTCTTAGTGTACATTCAAGATCCACAGCCACTGTTCTCACTTGTGAATACAGCTTGGATTCCCTCAACCACGATTAAATGTGCAGTTACTAAACTAAGTAATGCTGTTCGCCATGAGTTTCAGACAACGACATTGGAATATTTTTTTGTCTCGTAGGTGGGTATGTCTTACATGTTTATGTAACAAGATCATCCCTGAACTTGTGTAAAGTTGCATTTATTTTATTTCCTTTTTTATGGCCCCTTGAAAATAAAATCATTTTAATGTTATTTTTTTTTTCTGTTTGGTTGTGATGTGTGCTTTAATTTCTTTAGCTAGCATTGACTGGTATCTCTCATGCACTTCACAGAAACTGTAAAGAATATTTTTATAAATGGATTAAAGGGGTTGTCCAGTTTTTTTTGAGTGATGTTCAATTCTCAGAATAGGCCTTCAATAGGTGATTAGAAATAGTCCAAAACTTTGGGTGTAGCTCTAGCATCGGAACTACACTGCAGTCACCGTTGTAAAGAACAGCGCTGGTTATTGCAGAACAGCAGATTGGCAGTGTGTCAGGCCTTGACTTAAAGGCTATGTAGACCTTTGGGGGCATTTTTTTTAAATTATAATTGCTCTGTACTGTTTTTGAGCTAAAAAAAATTTAAATTGGTCTTTATTAGAAATATGGAATCATTTTTCTGTGGAGAGCTGACATGCTATAGTAGCAGTCTGTTGATTTTCTGCCTTTTCCATCAGACCAGGAGCAGATGGACTCCTTATCTCTGCTCTCTGACATTCATTATAGCTCAGTTTTTATCTTGCTGATAAAAATGTGGCTTAAATAAATGTTTGACCTTTCAGTAGTTTAGAGAAGGTTTATTAGATGACCGGCACAAGGTGAAAGTAGCAGTCACACAGCTGGAAAACAGTTTACCCTTTGTGACAGAACAGCTCAATATTTTTAATAAAGGCCAATTGGAAAAAAGATTTTGAGCCAAAAATGAGTAGCATGCACTCATAAAAATTGCCTTTGTGGGACCCAAACCTATAAGACAATGGGAGGGGGGGGGCATATCCTAGTGATATGCCCCCATTGTCCGTCATGAGACAACCCCTTTAAAGACTGGATAATCCTTTTACTTTTCAACGCTTTTATTAAAGTTTTCAATATTTAACCAAAAAACACTTAGTTTCCATGTAAAAGAATTATACATTAACAAACCTATACAGTTCCAGTCCCTAGAAAAGGTGATGGCTTCATATTAGAGATACACAGAATATATATTAACCCACTAAAGGCTCATTCAGACGGCCGTATGTTGTCCTCAAAAATGCGGATCTTTTTTTTTTTTTTGCGGATTACATACTGACCCATTCACTTCTATGGGTCCTTTTCTTCCATTCCATGGCTCCGCAAAACAAATGAAACGTCCTATACAGTGAAAATCAGGACATAGCCCCATTGAAGTCTATGGGTCCGCAAAAATACGGAATGCAATCCGTTTTTTGCAGACATGCTGAACTGTCAGCAAAAAATGGATCCGTATTTTTGCGGACAACATACAGCCGTCTGAATGAGCCCTAAGGCCTCATTCACACGACCATATCTATCCACAAAAATGCGGGAATTGATGTGGCCCCATTCACCTCTAAAATCGAAGCAAGGAAAAATTAGGCAGTCTTAAGTTGTTAGACAGCCAATAATCAATATAAAGTAAGAAAAAAAAATACTAGAAGCAAGAGAAATAGAAATAAAATTATAGGTTTACAATCTGTATATGTGGTTACAGCACCTAGATTGTAAGATATATAGAAGCTAACCGCTTTTCCACTTTTGCTCAAATGTTGGTAAAGTATGGTCTTTGTAAGCCAATATTTCATAGCAGCATGTTCTATTAATCATGTCTACTTCCTTTTGGGATGGAACCGTAGAGGTCTTCCAGTATCTAGTTATGGCGAGCTTGGTTGAAAGCAAGATGTGAGCAAAAATAGTTCTTAAATGATAAGGAAAGTAATTCAAACCCAGAAATAATAACGCTAGTGATGAATAGGGAACTATTCTCGAGTTTGCAAAGGCGGAGAGTAGGTTAAAAGGGGAATCCCATATTGAACTTATAAGTGGGCATGACCGTAGTATGTGTGAAAGAGTGCCTCTATGTCCACAGTGTCTCCATTAATGGTTTGAGACACCCGGGTACATAAGGTTTAAACAGTCGGGTTAGATACCATTGCAGGATGGTTTTTATGGCATTCATAAGGAGTAGTGAAAGTCTTAGCTATAAGATGGAGGTCTCAGAAATTCTGCTCCCTAAATCCCAGGGAAAATTAGTGGGCCGTAGACGCCTTCTCGATATATTGGGATTGGGGACTAGCTTACGCCTTTTCCCCCATTTCCTTTAATTGCCAAAACAATACAGAAGATGCTCCGGGACCTGGTGAAGATAATACTAATCGCTCCTTATTAGCCCAAGAAATGTTGGTTTCCGGTCCTGAAACAGATTTAAATAAAAGAGCCATGGATTTTGCCTCCTCAGGAAGACATTCTACTTCAGGGGCCGATTCATCATCAAAATCCAAATCTATTCAAACTCACAGCCTGGATCCTGAAGGCGACATCCTTAGACGACAGGGCCTCTCTAATAATCAGTATCCTTAAAGCTAGTAGAAAAATTGTCATTTCTGCCATTTACTTCAAAATCTGGAAAAAAAATTGTATTTGGTTGGGAGATCCTTATCCTAACAGATACAAACCAGTAACATAGTTTGAGGCTGAAAAAAGACATTTCCATCCAGTTCGGCCTGTTTTCCTACAAGTTGATCCAGAGGAAGGCAAAAAACCCCTGTGAGGTAGAAGCCAATTCCCTTCCCGACTCCAATCAGGCAATCAGAATAACTCCCTGGATCAACAACCCATTCAGAAATACATCCAGGCCCCTCTTGAAGTCTTTTAGTGAACTCACCATCACCACCTCCTCAGGCAGAGAGTTCCATAGTCTCACTGCTCTTACCGTAAAGAATCCTCTTCTATGTTTGTGTACAAACTTTCTTTCCTCCAGACGCAGAGGATGTCCCCTCGTCACAGTCACAGTCCTGGGGATAAATAGATGATGGGAGAGATCTCTGTACTGACCTCTGATATATTTATACATGGTTATTAGATCTCCCCTCAGTCGTCTTTTTTCTAAAGTAAATAACCCTAATTTTGTTAATCTTTCTGGGTACTGTAGTCCACCCATTCCACTTATGACTTTAGTTGCCCTCCTCTGAACCCTCTCCAGCTCTGCTATGTCTGCCTTGTTCACAGGAGCCCAGAACTGTACACAGTACTCCATGTGTGGTCTGACTAGTGATTTGTAAAGTGGCAGGACTATGTTCTCATCACGGCCATCTATGCCTCTTTTAATGCAACCCATTATCTTATTGGCCTTGGCAGCAGCTGTCTGACACTGGTTTCTGCAGCTTAGTTTGCGGTTTACTAAAATTCCTAGGTCCTTTTCCATGTCAGAGTTACCCAATGTTTTACCATTTAGTATGTACTGGTGACTTGCATTATTCCTTCCCATATGCATAACCTTACATTTGTCAGTGTTAAACCTCATCTGCCACTTCTCTGCCCAAGCCTCCAGTCTATCCAGATCCATCTGTAGCAGTGTACTGTCCTCTTCTGTGTTAATTACTTTACACAGTTTAGTGTCATCTGCAAAAATTGATATTTTACTGTGCAAGCCTTCTACAAGATCATTGATAAATATATTGAAAAGAATAGGGCCCAACACTGACCCCTGTGGTACCCCACTAGTTACAGTGACCCAATCTGAGTATGTACCGTTAATAACCACCCTCTGTTTTCTATCACTGAGCCAGTTACTTACCCACATACAGACATTTTCTCCCAGGCCAAGCATTCTCATTTTATATACTAGCCTTTTATGTGGTACACTCAAATGTTTTTGAGAAGTCCAGATATATGACATCCATTCATTCGCCGCGGTCAAGTCTAGAACTTACCTCCTCATAGAGACTGATTAAATTTAATTTGACATGACCGATCCCTCATAAAGCCATGCTGATATGGAGTAATTTGCTTATTTTCATTGAGGTACTTCAAGATAGCATCTCTTAGAAAAACTTCAAAGTTTACCCACAACAGATGTTAAACTTACCAGCTCTGTTTTTGGACCCTTTTTGAATATTGGCACCACATTTGCTATGCGCCAATCCTGTGGAACACTCCCGGTCAGTATAGAGTCCTTGAAAATCAGAAATAAGGGTCTGGCTATGACATTACTTAATTCTCTTAGGATACGGGGGTGTATGCCATTCGGGTCCTGGCGATTTGTCTATTTTAATCTTATTAAGACGCCACTGTACTTCTTCCTGGGTCAGACAGGACACTTTTAATGGGGAGTTTACTTTTATATTCTGCATTTCATGTGATTGAGCTTATTTTCCTCAGTGAGTACAGTGGAGAAAAAAAATCTTTTAGTAGCTTTGCTTTCTCCTCTCTGCAACTCCCCCCTCATTACTCTGTAAAGGGCCGACACCTTCAGGTTTATACTTTTTACCATTTATATAATTGAAGAACATTTTAGGGTTAGTTTTACTCTCTTTGGCGATTAATCTCTCGGCCTCTAGTTTGGCGGCTTTTATTTGTCTTTTACATATTCTATTTTTTTCCTTATAGTTTTTCAATGCTTCCTCGCTCCCCTCCTGTTTTAGTGATTTAAATGCTTTCTGTTTGTCATTTATTGCTTTCTTTATAGCTCTATTTATCCACATTGTTTTTTTCTTGTTTCTTAGGCCTCTTTCACACGGGCGAGATTTCCGCGCGGGTGTAATGCGAACGCATTGCACCCGCACTGAATCCTGACCCATTTATTTTAATGGGGCTTTTCACATGAGTGTTTTTTTTCACGCATCACTTCTGCGTTGCATGAAAAATGCAGCATGTTCTATATCCTGCCTTTTTCACACAGCTCTGGCACCATAGAAATTAATGGGGGTGCGTTAAAAACGCAACGCATTGCATCCGCATGCAATCCGCGCGTTTTTAACGCAACGCATCATGAAGAAATCCGCGACGCTCGTGTGAAAGAGGCCTTACCCTTTTATTCCCATAAGGTATGTACCTCTCACAATTAGATATTAGGATGCTTTTAAAAATATCCCATTTTGTGGCTGTATTTTTATTCTTGAGGACTTTGTCCCAGTTAGTTAGGCCTATGGCCTCTCTTAGTTGGCTAAATTTAGCTTTTTTGAAGTTTGGTATTTTTGTTCCTCCCTGAAGAAACACTCTTTTGAATGACAATTGGAAGGTTATTATTTTATGGTCACTATTTCCTAGGTGTCCCCCAACCAGCACATCTGTTGTTCTGTCTGGTCTATTGGTTAATACTAAGTCCAGTATGGCTGTCCCTCTAGTCGGATCCTGAACCAGTTGGGAAAGGTAATTGTCTTTGGTTATTGCCAAGAGCCTGTTTCCTTTATGAGATGTACAGGTTTCAGTTTCCCAGTCTATATCTGGGTAGTTGAAATCCCCCATAATTACGACCACATTATGATTTGCCACCTCGTCTATTTCGTTTAGAAGTAGATTTTCTGTGGACTCTGGTATATTAGGTGGTTTATAATAAACTCCTTTTAATATTTTATTGTTTTTGCCTCCATGTATTTCTACCCACAGTGATTCCACATCTTCATGTCCCTCACTTATATCTTCCCGGAGTGTGGGCTTTAGACTTTACATAAAGGCGGACCCCTCCCCCTCTCCCATTTTGGCGATCCTTTCTAAACAGACTGTAACACTGTACGTTAACTGCCCAGTCATAGCTATCATCCAGCCATGTCTCAGTTACTCCTACTATGTCGTAATCCTCCTCACACATCACTAATTCCAGTTCACCAGTTTTTTTTAGTCAGGCTTCTGGCATTAGTGTACATACAGTTAAGAGGTTTATGTATATTTTCCCCTACACCTTTCCTTCTGCACTGTTCTAGTTCCTCCTTCCATTTCTCCCCCAGTTCCATTACCTTGCCCCAGGTCTCTATCTGCACTACCTTCCCCATCTATAATGTAGTTACCCCCCCCCCCCCCCAGTCCCTAGTTTAAACACTCTTCCAGCCTTCTAGCCATCTTCTCCTTCAAAACAGCTGCCCCTTACCCCTTGAGGTGCAGTCATTCAGAAAATATTGGATTTCCCACAACAGGGTTTAGATCAGGGTCTCCGACCCAGCACACTAAGGGTCCAAATCTCAACATTAAGTGTTTTCTTTGACACTAAACTGGCGGACCATCATTGGATTAGAAGATTCATGGTTGCAGCATCCAGACTATGACCCTCCATTAGACCACGAGTTCCTCAGTGGAATCTTAATATTGTCCTAAACAACCTGTCAAAACCACCTTTTAAACCCATTTCAGAGATCTTGCTAAAACGCCTTTCTTATACCCATTACTTCGGCTAGGAGAATAGGGGAACTTCAGGCCCTCTCCTCTAAGGAACCATATTTATCGATCTCTGAAGATACAGTTTCCCTTAAATTAGACCCTTGGTTTTTACCTAAGGTAGTTTCCTTCTTCCACAGAAATCAGGAAATAAATCTACTCTCCTTCTGTAATAATCCAAAAACGCAAAAGAAGAAGAGTTTCATTCTCTAGACGTCAGAAGAGCCATTATTCAGTATTTAGACTCTACTAAGTCCTTTCGTATAGACTCAAATCTCCAGTTTGCAGGCAAGAATAGGGGAAAAAAGCTATCAATTTGTAAGGCCGCAACATGGTCTAATATTCACACCTCTGTAAAACATTATAGATGTTTCAAATTCTTCTGACTTAACGTTTGGTAGATGTGTATTGCAGGCCGTTAGCCCCGTCCTAGATTTATTATCTGTTAGTTCTCCATGTGGTCGTCATGGTGGATGAAATGGTAGTTCTGTTTCTTTGAATCCACCATGACGGCCCATATATACCCTTTCCCTAAAAAAAAAAAAAAAAAAAAAAAGTGTCCGGACACCAGCTGGGGTAATCTGTAAGCACTGAAGGGAGAGGGTAGGTGGGGTAATTTAAAGTCCCTCTCTCTGTGTTCCTGCCCCTACAGAGGTCAAGGGTCAATCTCTGTGTGGCTGTCATGGTGGAATCAAGGAAACAGAAATACCGGTTAGACTAATTCCGTTTTTCCCCACGCCTCCACAACGGCACCACCTGGAGGTTAACCCGCCTTCTCAGGGACAGGAAATAACTGTGAATTCAGCCAATAAAAGGCCCCCTCATTCCTACCTTCTCCAGTTATTTCCTGTCCCTTTGCAGGCAGGAGGTGATTCAGCCATGGAAGCGCAGGGCCTTTGGTGAGTAATCCCGGTGTTACCGGAGGGCCGCTGCAGGAGCGAGGGCTGCGGGGCTTGTTGTAGCTCCTCCTCGTTCTCGGAATAAGTCCTGCGGGTGCGGGCATCCCCGGGTGTTGTTCCGGTTCCTCCGTTTAGGAACCCGTCTGGACTCGGTGGCTGGGGGCGTTCCCAGGGCCGGGAGCGCCTCCATGTGTGGAGACGACGTGGGCGTATGACGTCAGAACGCTGACGCGAGTCACGTGGGGCGTCACATGACCAACCAGGAAGTAGGATTTAAAAGAGCATCGTTCCTACCTGGCGGTGCATTAGCCTCAGCGTCTGGCTTTCAGGATGTCTAGCCAGCCAGAAGGTGAGACTGCCCGCCGAGCCACTGATGTTCCTAGGCCCTCCAGCCCGGTAAGTCCCCTCTGTGGGACAGATTGAATTATTTACCTACCTTTTCTACACATGGGTTTTTTCCTCTGGGTGACGGTTCCTGTTTTTTTTGGGTTGACTATTGGAGCTTGCTGATAATCCTCTTCTGTTGTTTAGGGGAGAGAATGTCCCAAAAGTGAACCGTCACAGAGGAAGAAATGTGGATTATGCAAAAAGAATGTATCTGCCTCTTACAAAAAATCACTATGTCCTAAATGTACCAACAAGGTGATGTCAGAGGAGACTCCTAGTTTAGTGGAATCACTAAGAACCATTATCAAGGAGGAAGTGGGTGCGGCAGTTGACGCAAAGATGTCATCAGCTCCTGTAATGGCCTCTACCTCCAGGTCTAGAGTATCTGAACAGCCTTCAGACTACGAGGAGGGGTTAATCTCTTCTGATTCAGAATCCAGTATTTCTGATAACATATCAGGTAGAGCACTCTGCTCAATCGAAGATACAGAGTCTTTGTTGAAAACGATTAGAGCTACGATTAACTTGGAGGAACCTAAAGAACCGCTTACTGTACAGGATCAGATGTTCAGAGGGTTAACGGATAAAAAGAAACGTGTTTTCCCGGTTCACGATAACATTAAAACCCTTATTCAAAATGAATGGAAGGACCCAGAAAAAAGGCAGGCCACTACAAGGATGTTCAAGAGAAAATACCCATTTGCAGACGAAGATTCTAGTTCCTGGGACAGGCCCCCCAAGGTGGATGCCCCAGTGGCAAGAATTTCTAAAAAGACATCTTTACCGTTCGAGGATTTGGGCTTACTTAAAGACCCCATGGATAAAAAGTGTGAGTCCATGCTTAAGAAAACCTGGGAGTCTTCAACCGCCATTCTAAGGCCAGGAATAGCAGCTACTTACACTGCAAGAACCCTATCTATCTGGTTGGGGCAGCTAGAGGAGCACATTGAATCGGGTACCCCTAGAGAGGATCTTCTGGCTTCCATCCCAATGCTTAAACAAGCATCAGATTTCCTAGCAGACGCTTCAGCGGATGTAGTTAAATTATCGGCAAAGACTGCAGCCCTATCCAATGCCTCACGTAGAGCTGTCTGGTTGAGGTCGTGGTCAGGTGACGCCGCTTCGAAGAACAGGCTCTGCTCCCTTCCATGCGAAGGAGACCGTATGTTTGGATCAACGTTGGATGATATACTCGAAAAAGCATCCGACAGGAAAAAAGGATTTCCCACAGAATCGAAATTTTTTCACCAGAGACGTTCCTTTCGTCCCCAAAGACGTACTATTTTTGAACAAAAAAAGAGGGATTCTAACTCTTCCTGGCAAACAAAAAACAAGAACAAAGGGTTTCTTTTCAACCAGGGAAAACCCCCTCGCCAAAACCCACAATGACGCCAGGGGTCCGGTGGGAGGAAGACTGAAGTTTTTTGTTCCAGCCTGGGAAGACATTCAGGCGTCTCCATGGGTTCTTTCCACTCTAAGCCAGGGTTACCGCCTGGAGTTCCGTGCCCTCCCACCAGACAGATATATGATAAATCCGGCGTTAGGAAAAAGCAGCCAAGCCATTCTGGAGAACCAGATAACCCTACTTCTACAGAAAGAAGCCATCTGCCAAGTCCCCCTTCAGGATCAAGGAAGGGGTTATTACTCATCAATATTTCTAATAAAGAAACCAAATGGCTCTTACCGAGCGATAATAAATCTGAAGGGCCTAAACGAGTACATAACCTACAAGAAGTTCAAGATGGAGACTGTGAAGTCAGTGGTAAACCTGCTTTCCAGGGATTGCTTCATGATCACGATGGATCTCCTAGATGCTTACTACCATCTTCCAATCCACATAGAGTTTCGCAAATATCTGAGAATGGCGGTATGGTTCCAGGGGAAGATTTGTCATTTTCAGTTTCAGGTACTGCCTTTCGGCCTCTCCTCGGCCCCGAGGATATTCACCAAAATTGTGGCAGACATGACAAAATTTTTTCATCTCTCAGGGATTCTGATGATACCATATTTGGACGATTTCCTGATAGCAGCTCCCTCTCAAGGCGAACTGACAACTCATCTTCAGTTCATATCTCGGAAGCTTTCGGATCTGGGATGGATGATAAATCTGCAAAAATCCTGTCTCCACCCCGAACAGAAGAAGATTTTTCTAGGGGTCTTGCTCGACTCTCAACAGATGATTTCTTTTCTTCCTCAACAAAAACGAACAGACCTTGTCTACAAGATCAGGAATTTTCAACGTTCAGTGGTCTCCTCAATCAGAGACATCATGACAATTCTGGGATTAATGACATCCACAATCCCTTCAGTCAAATGGGCTCAAGCCCATTCCAGATCTCTACAGGCCTTTCTTCTCCGCATATGGGACAAAAAGCAGACTTCCCTGAACAAAAAGGTAAGAATCCCAGGGCAAGTAAAGTCTTCCCTATCCTGGTGGACCAATATAGAAAATTTAAGTCAGGGGGTGGATTGGAGAACCCCGAACCAACTTGTCATCTCTACGGATGCAAGCCAGCAGGGTTGGGGAGCCCATATGGGAGGCATCATGAAACAGGGTCTTTGGGACTCGAGTATGACAAAAGCATCCTCCAACAGGCGGGAACTAGCAGCAGTGTGGCAAGCCTTAAGAGCCTTTACTCCAGAGATCCGGGAAGGCCACATAAAAATCCTCTCGGACAACACGACCACAGTAGCATATTTAAGCAAACAGGGGGGGACCAGGAGTCACCTTCTCTCGTCATTGTCAAAAAGGATTTTCGACTGGGCGGAAAAGAATATAATGTCTCTCTCGGCAGTCCACGTAAAAGGGACAGAAAATCAGATAGCAGATTTCCTGAGCAGGGAACAGCTAAAAGAGGGAGAATGGAGCCTGAACCCAGCTGTTTTCGACCAAATCTGTGTGAAGTGGGGAACCCCAGTGATCGATCTTTTTGCCTCCAGAAAAAACCGGAAGGTAGATCAATTTTTCTCCCTATCTCGTCAAGATCAGCCTCTCGAGGTAGATGCCCTTTCAGTCCGGTGGCCCAGAGGACTCCTTTATGCTTTTCCCCCCTTTTCCCTAATTCCCAGGGTTCTGATGAAAGTCATGGAGGAAAAATTACAGATGGTCTTGATAGCCCCGTTCTGGCCCAGGCGATCCTGGTTCCCGATTTTGAAAAATCTTGCAGGAGACGACCTCTGGATCCTACCAGACCTTCCAGACCTGTTAAACCAGGGTCCAGTGTTACACCCGGGAGTTCCTCAGCTCCGCCTGACTGCCTGGAGACTGAGAGGGCCTTGCTAAGGAGAAAGGGCCTGTCTGAGGGAGTTATTCATACACTCATGCAAAGTAGGAAACCTGTAACTTCAAAAATCTACTTAAGATCATGGCAGGCGTTCCTGAACTTCGCTATACATTCTTGGGACTCTTCCATGGCCCCAGATGTCTCTATCATTTTGGACTTCCTCCAGGCAGGGTTAAATAAGGGGTTAAGAGTAAGTACCCTTAAAGTCCAAATAGCAGCACTTAGCGCTTTCATGGGAACTAGACTGGCTGATATAGACCTCATTAAGAGATTTTTTAGAGGAGCCCACAGACTGAACCCTAGGTTGAGATCCTGTGTCCCCCCCTGGGACCTAAATTTAGTTCTTTCCCATCTTATGCACCCTCCTTTTGAACCAATTGAGAGTATACCTTTAAAAATGTTAACCATGAAAACGGTTTTTTTGCTGGCCATCACCACGGCCAGGCGAGTGGGGGAGATCCAGGCTTTTTCTATTCAGCCACCATATTTAACGGTCCTGGAAGATAGAATTGTCTTAAAACATTCTCCAGAATTTTTGCCCAAGGTAATCTCCAGGTTTCATTGCCAACAAGAGATATCTTTACCTTCGTTTTGTTCCCATGCAGTGTCTGAGAAAGAGAAGCTCTTCCACCATTTGGATGTAAGAAGATGTCTGCTCCAATACCTCGAGGCCACACGGGACTTAAGGCAGTCAAATCAGCTTCTGATTCAGTACCTGGGTCAGAATCGGGGGAAGGCGGCTAGTAAGACGTCTATTTCAAGATGGATTAAGTCCTGCATTCTTCTGGCTTACGACAAAGAAGGGGTCTCCCCACCTCCTCTTCTTAAAGCTCACTCCACCAGAGCTCTGGCTGCATCTTGGGCAGAGGGAGCTTCTGCGTCTCTTGAAGACATTTGCCGGGCTGCCACCTGGTCTAATCCATGTACCTTTTTTCGTCATTACAGACTAGACGTACTTTCCAGCAGAGATCTTTCCTTTGGGAGAAGGGTCTTGTCAGCTGTGGTCCCTCCCTAAGTTTTCTCTGTCATTCCTCCAGGTGGTGCCGTTGTGGAGGCGTGGGGAAAAGATGATAATTACTTACCGGTAATTGGATTTTCCTTTAGCCTCCACAACGGCACGAGGAATTCCCACCCAAAAAAATTATAAAAAAAAAAAAAAATATATAAATAAATATAGATAAAAATAAATGAAAGTAAATTTATTATATACATATTCTCTAGAGGGGAGAAGCGTTATCCCTTTTTTGAGTATATCACATTATATGTTTAGGTGATACTTATTTTCCAAAAAAAAAAAAAAAAAAAGTTTGGTTTGGATGTGCATGTTGTTTGATTAAAAAGCATATATATATTTCAGAGTCCTAGATTATTAACTGGAGAAGGTAGGAATGAGGGGGCCTTTTATTGGCTGAATTCACAGTTATTTCCTGTCCCTGAGAAGGCGGGTTAACCTCCAGGTGGTGCCGTTGTGGAGGCTAAAGGAAAATCCAATTACCGGTAAGTAATTATCATCTTTTTTGCAGAATGGACTTATGGAAACAGAATGTACACGGAGTAACTTCAGTTGTATTTTTTGGGGGGACCCATTGAAATGAATGGTTCCACATATGGTCTGAAATGAAAAAACGTAAGGGATACGGACAGAAAATACGTTCATGTGCAAGAGCCCTTAGGGGCATGTTTCCACTGATTGGCTGCAGCAGTGCATGTGACCATGTACCTTCCAGAGACAAAACTGAAGGACAAGTGAAGTGAGAGTATGGCATTATCCAGGTCCAGTAGGAAACCCAACGATTGGTGATGTCCATGGGTTCTAGACTTCAGACAATCATTGCTTGCAAAGGATTCTCTACAAAGTATTAAAAATGATTATTTTATTGATGGTAATATTAATTTGTCCAGTTACTTTTGAGCCCCTGAAAGGATGAGGCTTGTTACAAAATTGTTTCATTTCAAAACCAGTGTGGTGGCATGCAGAGCCCAAATAATGAAGATTGTGTCACTGTCCAAATATTTCTGGACCCAACTCTATGGGGGTCATTTATTATACTGGTGTAAAGTAGAACTGGCTTAGTTGCCTATAGCAACCAGTCAGATTCCACCCTCCATTTTGGACAGCTCCTTTGGAAAATGAAAGGAGAAATCTGATTTGTTGCTATTGGCAACTAAGCCAGTTCTACTTTACACCAGTTTGATAAATGCCCCTCTATATTATCACTGCACCGAACCCCAGGGAGCAATGGCCTGAGGAGTTCACCGTAACACAACACTTCATCAGTACCACTACTACTCCTATCCTCTACCTTGGCTCCTCAGGAGGTCGCTGCATGTCATAGATTTGTCATGCAAGTAACTCATAAACGTTCTCTGCTATTTTTCCACAGACAAATCACTCAGTGCTGTATACTCGCATCATTCACTGTGCCCAACAGAGCTTACAATCTATCTGTCCAATTCATAATCCCACACATTGGACAATGTCAAGCTAGGTAGGTGCACACCCCACTTACTAGAGGTTAACTTCCAGTTGTCAGTTTATTCATATATTTCCAGGAGGAATAACAGAGCACCAGAATTGTCATTTTACGGGAAATACAAGTGTTTACTAAAACAGGTATGTTTAATCCCCACTCTTGAGCCCTCCTAGAAATACCATTATACCCCATGGAAATGCCTCATTTTAGGCTAATTACACTTGCAATTCCCCCTTCTGGGACAGTCCTGCAGAAAACGGCATCTTTGCCAACTTTGCATATGGACTTGATAGTGGGAGTCCTTCATTTAGTACCTCTCTCTATCAGCCACAGCAGAAAGCCATCACTCTGGAGAACCTGCAGTGCCATAGTATGGGAATCAGCAGAATTATAACAAGCATTTTTTTTGGCTATTACAGTGGTGTGCCGGGGGAGGGGGGCAGCCTCGAATGCCATCTGTGATGGATGCTGCAGTGGGTGCTTCCATCAGTACAGTTGGAAGTGCTCATTGCTTAAACACTAGGGAGCTGGCTGTCCTTTCACTTACTAACTGCTCAGCTCCCTCCCAGCCGTCTGCTCCTTGCTTCACCATTCAGCACTGCAGGCCTGGGAATCAACCTGTGCACTCCTCCCACAGAGTGCTGCAGCACGATCTGATCATCAGGAACGGGAGAAGGTGAGTAGTCACTGTTTTATTTTTAAATTAACACTGAGGCGCACAGAGAGGGCATTACTACTGTGAAGAGGGCACACAGAGGGCATTACTACTGTGTTTATAACTGTTATTGGGGGCACAGAGAGGACATGTCTACTGTGAGGGGGGCACAGTGATGGCATAACTACTGTGAGGGGGTCACAAAGAGGGCATAATTCCCATGAGGGGGCACAGTGGGGGCATAACTACTGTGGAGGGGCACAGAGAGGGTATAACTATTGTGAGAGGGGCACAGAGGGCATTTCTACTGTGAAGGGGGCACAGAGAGGGCATTACGACTGTGAAGGGTTATAACTGTTATTGGGGGCACAGAGAGGACATGTGAGGGGGGGGCAGTGACGGCATAACTACTTTGAGGGGGGTCACAAAGAGGGCATATCTACCGTGGGGGGGCACAATGGGGACAGAAGGGGGTCACAGAGAGAGCATAACTACTGTGAAGGGGGCACAGAGAGGCCATAACTACTGTGAGAGGGGCACAATGAGGGCATAACTCCTGTGAAGGGGGCACAGTGACAGCATATCTACCCTGAAAGGGACACAGAGAGGTCAAAACTACTGTGAGTGGGCCATAATGAGAGCATAACTACTGTGAAGGGACACTCTTCCTCTGGCCTCTCTAGACTCCTGAAACAAGTCCATCGTCTCTTAAGCAGGAGCGCCGACCCCCAGCTCACATGAGCACAAGCAGCAAGGGGGGGAGGGGTTGCACTAGCTGCTCAGACTATTAAAACATGTATATAACCATATAAATGCAGATGTGCAACCAACTAATGCTTAAAGGAATACACTCAAATCATTTTTATCATTCTGACCTAACGGTCCTAGTGCATTGGTTCTAATGATCCAGCTGGCTTCTCTGCGAAGTAATGCTGTATGTCTGCTGCCCCCTCTGGGCATATTGGGAATTGTTTCTATCCCTGCAAATGAAAGAATCTGACACCACAGAACTAAAGTGCTCCATAATTCTTTTGAAAAGGGGTCTGATCGTTTTGCCTATATAAAATAAACCACAGGGGCATGTTATCATATATACTACATATTTTGTCCTACAAGTGATCAGCTTTGTAACATTATGTTCAATGCCACCAAAACACAGTGATTTACTCTGTAAGTTATACTGGCAAAACGAGCAGCTCCCACATCTATGATTACCTCTAGGTACAAAGTCCCTAATCCACATCCTGGGTTTCATATCTATGTATCTACTATCTACGTACCAGCCTGTCCTTTAAAGTGTGACTCCAGCTTGAATGCGATGATGAGGTTTTTGTTGGGTAATATCCCTCAGAGGATTATCTCTACTCAAAATATCCCAATTGCGATTAATCACCTTCCGTATCATGTCTGCCATGGGGCTATACTTGAAGGAAAAAACAAATCTGTTTTGCTTGTTCTTTGTCTTAGTATCAGTAGTTCTTTTAAACAACAGATCTTCCTGTGAAAATCTTAACACCTCAAGCATAGTCCGATGCAACACCTCGGAAGGGTATCCTCTTGCTAATAGGCACTCTTTTAGTTCTTTGGCCGGAGCTAGGTAGTCTGCTTCCAGACTATTAATCCTTCTCAATCTTAAAAATTGGCCACAAGGAACAGCCTGTTTTACATGCCATGGATGGAAGCTGTTGTAGTGCAGGAGGGAGTTGGTCGCCGTAGGCTTTCTGTAGCCACAGGTGACCAAGTCACCATCCTGCACCACAACAGCAACATCCAAAAACTCAATTTCTTGATCCCCAAACTTATGAGCGAACCTCAAGTTCATATTATTTGACTTATTAAGGTAATCTACGAATTCACTGAACTGGTGTTCTGTGCCTGACCAGACTACAAACAGGTCATCTATATAACGTAAGTATAGTTGGATGTAACGCAAAAAAGGATTATTCAAGGAATAGATGAATCTATCCTCAAGACAGGCCAAGTATATATTGGCGAGAGTCCATCGTCCACATTGCACTGCCATCTCTCTGTCTGTACCACTGTTCCCCAAATCTGAAACAATTATTAGATAATATAAGATGGAGCATCTCCTCTATAAACTGAATGAAAGACTGGCTGCGATCTGGGGGCATAACTCTGAAGGGGCCACAGAGAGGCCATAACTACTGTGAGTGGGCCACAATGAGAGCATAACTACTGTGAAGTGAGTCAGGGACACAGAGAGGGTATAACTATTGTGAGGGGGCACAATGAGGGCATTACTACTGTGAAGGGGGCACAGTGACAGTATACCTGCTCTGAAAGGGGCACAGAGAGGTCATAACTACTGTGAGTGGGGCACAATAAGGGCATAACTAGTGTGAAGGGGGCACAATGAAGGGATAACTAGTAACATAGTAACATAGTTTATAAGGCTGAGATAAGACATCTGTTTATCCAGTTCAGTCTGATATCCTGCAAGCTGATCCAGAGGAAGGTGCTAGATCATCAGATCTTCAAGGTGCCTCACAAGCAACTTGTTGTCAGAGCATATTGGGAGTTGTAGTTTTACCACAACTGGAGATACTCTATTTACATGAATGGTGAATCGTTACATTGGGTGCACCTACAAATTAACAATTGCAGACTGCAGTGACTGGCACAATTTGCCTTGCACATCAGATGGCACTAGAAAGCTACGTAGCTTGGGTAGCTTATAGCTGTGATGCTACAGTCAGTGCATGTGTAGAGGAGGATGATACAGGGGCTGTCAGGATGCACACAGCATCTCCAAGGCTTGTGGGCTGAGCAGTCGCCTCCTCCTCCTCCTCCACAGTGGGGAACTCCTGGGCATGTGACTGCTGGAGTGAAGATGGCAGCTCTGTCTGAACCCTTAGGTCTGGAGAGAGGTAACAGACACAATGCATGTTGCATTGCAGGGGCTGGGACTTTGCTGGAGTGGATGAGTGTAGACAGGGGGAGGGGGAGAGATGAATGGCGTAGATTTACCATTTTCCTAACAGTCAGGGAAGTGGCTGATTTGCAGAATAACCTTGCATTTACCTTCCCTGGCTTCCTATTGCTGCATTGCTGCTTCGTACGCTGCTGTGAGGCAGAACATGTAGTAAATGTGGCCTTATAATACTCACTGAGTATTTAGTAATTTAGTACTCGTGTACATGGTAGCCTTCAGTCGTTCACATATTCAGATGCTATGTGCCAAGGGGGCTTCAACCACCAGATCTGCCTTGGCTTGGGATACAGGGTTAGGGCAGATAACTGTGCTATCAATTTTTAATTTTCAAAATTATGTTCAAGATGGTAAAGGGTAAAGTAACATGGTAACATGCTGTGCGAGTACACCATTTTTGTAATAAGGTGATACATGTAACAAGTGTCATGGAAAGGGGTGGGTGGTCTTGACCTTTGAATCACTATAGATATGATAGATGGATGAATTAACAGATGGATGATTAGATAGATAGATAGATAGATAGATATGAGGTTAGTAGATAGATAAATGGATATTAGGTTCATAGACTGTTACAGATATATAATAGATAGATAGATAGATAGATAGAACAGATAGATATGAGATAGATACTGTAGATTGATTAGACAGAGCAGCACAGTGGCTCTGTAGCATTGTTACTTTGAAACACTGAGGTCATGGTTGCAAACCTGGGCAAAGACAATATGTCTGCTGTATATACAGTATATAATGAAGCTTATAATGGCGCATCCCAGAATTAGAAATAGGTCTTGTTGATTGGTGTTATGGGCAGTGGGTGTGGAAACACTGCGTCAACCAACTGGTTTGACTTTGGGCTAATGCTAAGTGCATTATCCTGCCGTCTGCTGGTTTTCACCCTTCAACCAGGTTGTTCATTGGATTTATATTGATGACCCATCGTCAGCATAGGACATCAATATCTGATCAGCAGAGGTCTGACACCCGTCACATTATGCTGCCTGTCGTCTCAGATATTGACCTATCCGGAAAATAGGTCATCAATACACTGTATATTGTCTGCACAACCTGTTTAACCCCTATACAGGTATCTGGATTTTGCTGCAGGGAAGCAACCAGGCTACTACCTCTTGCAAGCACAGGCCATGGCATGCATGAGGGAGAGGCACATGGGATTCTAGGATCTGCGGGAGGACAGCAGGTCCGGACTAGCGGGGTGAGTGGGGTGGGAACCGTGCCCACCTGGGGAAGTGGGACAGCGATGGGCACGGAACGTCAACTTAACAATTGATTGTAGTATTGCAGCTCATTCCTATTAAAGTGAATGGAGCTGAACTGCAATTCCATACACTGCCCATAGACATGGGTGGCTCTGTTTCTAGAATCCAAAGTAGATCCTTTAAATGATCTGTCCTCTAAATTGTTTATTGAATCCAATTAGGAGATTTTAGTGTCCAGTGCCAAATAAGTTCTTCAAAATTCCAAAACTGAACTGACTTAGGGTGGTGGCGTGCAACACTATCAGCTAATTCCTTCCTAAATGTTCTTTTAAAGGGGTATCCCAAAATTTTACTGCTGAGGGTCTTTCCTCAGAATAGGTCATAAATATCCAATCAGTGGAGTTCGACACCCTGTACCCCCTACCAATCAGAGTGACTTCACCGCATGGGAGCAGCAATACAGTTACCAGTATTGCACAAAGGATGGAGCTGTGTAGTTTTAGTGCCAAAGCTACTCTGAAACGGCTGCCCCCCGATTAGATATTGATGGTCTATCAATAGGCCTTCAATAGTGCAATTCTAGATTGCCCCTTTAAGGTTCCTAAGGAAAAGCTAAGGAATGTTTTTTTTGTTTTTTTTTTTATATTAAAAGAGGATTGTCTGAACATGATTTGCAAGTGCAAGGGGTGTACAACAGGGTCGTTCCCAAAAAGAAGTTCTTCAAAGGAATCCATCAAAAGCTTGTATTCTCAACATTTAAGGAGCATCTGATACCAGATCTACAAATTACATATATTATTAAACTCGCTGAAGGACCCGGCTTTGCCCGGGTATATTTAATCTATTTCATTTAATATTTGTGTGTGTTGTTAAAAGATATCGAGAGTGACCTCTACAGTGCCTTCCCCCTTTAACAGTGATCTCCACAGCAGCCCGCCCCTTAACAGAAACATCCACAGTGCCCTTCCCTTTAACTGTGACCTCCACAGCAGCTAGGGTGGCCACTGACTTCAGCCCTGAAAGCCGGACCTCACCTGTCATTCCCCGAAACGTGAAGCAACGCCCCCGGTCCCCATAAAGCCACACCACTAAACATGAGGCCATGTCCCCTGGCTCTGTGACGACACGGAGGAGAAGCTGTCTGAGTGTGAGCTACTGAAAGGATGGACATCCCTACGTCCGTCCAGGCACTGCGCCGGACGGAGGACAGGGAGCCAGAAAACCGGACTGTCCAGCCTACAGCCGGACATCTGGCCACCCTAACATCAGCCTGCCCCTAGGGTGGCCAGAGGTCCGGTTTTAAGCTGACAGTCTGGCTTTCAGACTCCCCGTCCACCATCCGGCGCAGTGCCTGGACAGACAAAGGGTTGTCCACCCTCTCAGTAGCTCACGCTCAGACAGCTTCTCCTCCGTGTCTTCATGGAAGCAGGGGCGTGGCCTTGTGTTTAGGGGTGTGGCTTCATGGGGACCAGTGACATGGCTTCACATTGGGGGGAGGCTGGACAGTCTGGCTTTCAGACTCTCTGTCATGCGCAGGGCCTGAATGGAAACAGGGATGTCTTTTTGAACAGCTCACTCTCATACAGCAGCACTGTGTAGTCTGAGCATGAGCTGCAAGGAGAAAGTCACCCTCCCTCCCCTGCAGCTGACAGAAGTTGATTTTTACCTTCATTTTTTCAATCCCGGTCAGATGCGGAGTGGAAGGGGCGTGGCCTGACTGAGTTGGGGGCGTTACTTAGTGGGACCTGGGGGTGGGGCTTTTAAGTCCTTCTTTTGAGGGTGGCCTAAATTACAGGTCAATGCCATAGTAATTTAGGAGAAAACACAGTGGGTAGCAGTTGAAGAAAACATCTTTTATTACTTTTATATGGTAAGTATGTGAAATTTACATTATATGAGGTAATGATTCATGATAAGTTAGTCTAAAACATATCCACAGCGCTCTGCCCCTTTAAAGCAGACCTACAGCAGTGAACTGGCTAGGTTGTTATGGAAACCTGGTGTGTGTGGAGACTAACTGCCTGTGAGCTTCTATTGGCTGATAAGGGTCATGTGACCAGGCTTCTATTGGCTAATGCATTTTTTGGGAATATCTCAGGAACGGTACGTCCTGGAGAGCTGAGACCTATTCTAAAACCTTACCGGACACCTGATGTACATGTGTGCCAAATTTCGTGATTGTAGCTGCGACGGTGCGGATTCCTTTAGCGGACATACACACACACATACATACACTCAGCTTTATATATCAGATAGCTCTCTTAGCTCTTACATTGAAAATCCATGTCACAATGTTTGTATAATCCTTTTAAAGTTTCCCTGTCTGATATTAGAGTTTATTCAAACATCCAAATTTGCAGAATGGATGAGGACCCTTTCATTTCAATGGGGCAACAAAAGATGTGTGCTGTCTGCATCCGTACTTCCATCACGTGGCCCCTCTAAAAAGATCATGTCCTATTCTTGTCTGTAATTACGGACAAGAATAGGCTTTTCTATAATAGGGCTTGGCGTTCCGTCCCGCAAAATGCAGAACGCACACATCCGGTATCCGTGTTTTGCAGATCTGCAATTTGCAGACCGCAAAACGGATATGGTCGTCTGAATGAGCCCTTAAAATTAGCATGTTATGAGTTCAGAAAGAGCTCATGAGTCTCTCCTCACCTACAGTTTAATCGAAGACCTACTTTTGATGTATCTCATCCTCTGCTGCTGTTGAACTGCTCAATACTGCACAGAACCTCTTGCTTCATAAAAAAACACTAGATGGAGTTAGAAGCCGTAATTCCACACTGAAACTGCTGCTGAAAGATGGGCTGTCTCTCCGATCCAGGGACTCTGCACTTTGTACTGAGCAATGTGACATTTCAGCAGGAGAGGAGGTACACTGAAAGGAGCATGTCAAGTAGGCTAGGTGGGTGGATATTGAATTTTGCTCATGGATGCACAGGATTCATCAACTCATTTAGGTGGGATAACTTTCAAAAAGTATTACAGTCATTATGATATGGATTTTCAAAGTAAGCACACCCGCCTCACGAGGTCTAAAATCTATTTAATAACATGAGAGATCCTATTTAACAATAGTGTTTGGAGTCCACCACTTACCACAAAAAGTAAGTCTTCTGCAGTCTAAATGTTCAGGTCACCTTTCCTTAACTTGCTATGGTCAGTTCTCCTCATCCATGGAAACACAGAACAGACAAGTCACCTTAGAGGCACTGTAGTTGGATTCTGTGGTGACAATCCAATTGTTCAAAATTAAATGATAAAATAATAAATCCAGGATATACAGGTAGTTGTGACTGTACCCAGTCCTTCAACTTGTGTCCACCACAAGACCATGGACAGATTTTCATACTCAGGGAGTAAATGATGAAAATTCCAACTGAATAACAGCAACCAGATGTCTTGCAAAATGCAAAAAATTGATACAGGAAATGTGCTGGAAAATCCTATTACTTTTCATTCTATAAAAAATAATAACACTTATTTTCCAAGATACCCCTTTAACATGTGTAATATTCTATGTCTACTTTCTAAAGCTGCCCATACACTTTAGATAGTTGCTCGGTCGACAGATATTCCTCTCCACTAGGAAAGCAATGAGCATGCAGGCGTTTTCTATGGGGAAGGGTGTTGCCAGACTCCTCAGCCAGCTGTGTACTATATCTCCACTCAAAATAAAAGGATTGAACCTGTCCAACTCTAACCATCCCATACATATTAGATGGTAGGCCAGCCTCATGGAAATCAGGACTTTAATTTAATGTGTATCGAGGCTCTATCTATATATCTTACATTATCTCTATATCTAAAGTATCTTTCTGTCTCTCTGTCCATCTATTATCTATCTATCTATCTATCTATCTATCTATCTATCTATCTATCTATCTATCTATCTATCTATCTCATATCTTCAATTCCTAGATGGTATAACAGGTTTTCTAGTTATTAGGTCTACAGAGGCCTTCTAATGGAACATGGCTTTTGAAGTATCTAGGATAGGGCACACGTGATAAATGAAATATCTGAAGTGTATAATGCTATAATGGAGATTTTCATCAGTCTTTTTGTACGTTCTGAGTTTTCCAATTTCATAATTAAATGGCTCAGCTTTCATAGGTGTCTGTTTTGCTTTCTTCTGTGCCCTCCATTCTTCATCAGAAATACTGACACCAGGTTCCTGTGAACAATGAGCCATGTCCTCGTGTTTCAGCAGAACACCTAAGGTCTTTTTCCATTGTTGGCAGAACAGGGCTGATTAACTCCTTATTTTTCTCTAAGGAAGGAGACTTGTTCACTTCATGTAGTTATTAAACAGCTTATATGGATTTTTAATATTGAGCATTGGAATGGCACTGAGCTGTGCCTAGGCCATGTGACCAATGACTTCAGCCTCTTCAAACAGCTGATGGGCAGGGGTGGTGGAAGTAGGCCCGGTCATATATTGATAACCTATCCTGATGATAGCCCAATCATATAGAAGACTCAGAAAATCCCTTTAATGGAACTGAATTATTAGCTAGATCTCAGTGTTGTAAATGTACTGTAAAACTGTAGTATGAGGTCCATGTGTAGGTGCTGAATGGATACAGTGGTATTTTTTATGCCAGTTTTGTTGGAGGCAACGTTGCTATTATATATGACAAATGTAATAAACTGTCACACAATGTTGATACATTTGTTGTATGTTTCAATATTTCTAGAGATGATTCTTTCATTTTTATGCCACCTTCCTAATGTAAAGAGATTGTACTAAAATTCTGCAACATTTTATTACAAAGTTACAATTTCTAAATCTGTCTAAATTTCTGGCCAAGCCGCAAATACAGAACAACCTGCAGCCATACACATGATGAAGTTGATCATGGCAGCAGAAGACAAAGATGTTGATTGCATTGCAGTATTATGTATTTTCTGCCAAAGTTCTAGTTTTTTGCTAGAGACCTGTCAAGGGAACCTGTCATCAATGTTATACTGCCCTCACTGAGGGCTTCATTAGGTAGTGACTAACATGCTGATTTCAGTGGTGTGACACTCATGAGCTAAAAGTAAGTGGTTGCCGAGAACCAGCATCATAATCATTACAGCCCAGGCCTGGAAAAGAGTCATGTCTGCCTGACTTCCTGCTGATGATTGGCAGTTCTCTTCTAGGGAGAAAACTAAGAAGCCAATCATCAGTAGGTGGGCGGGGACAGCAGGATCTTACAAATAAGGCAGCCATGACTCTTTTTCAGGAGCGGGATGCCATGATTATGATGCTGGTTCTCGGCAACCACTTACTTTTAGTTCATGAATGACACACTGCTGAAATCAGTAGGCTTGTCACTACCTTATGATGCCCTCAGTGAGGGCAGCATAAAGTTGATGATAGGTTGCCTTTAAACCACATCCACCAATCACAACATAGCTGTATTTTTTAGTGAAGTAGTGGTAGGAATTTCTGTTGCACTACTGCTCGTACTTTTGAGATTTTTACTGATCTTTTAGATGTATCCCGTGCAATTGAGCTGCTGGAGAGACTGCAACGCAGCGGAGAAGTTCCACCGCAGAAACTACAAGCCCTGCAACGTGTTCTACAGAGCAAGTTCTGTTCTGCCATACGAGAGGTCAGTACATAAGAGTTCATTGTTTGATTTGCGAGTCCCAACACTGAAATTGCATACAAGTCACAGAAAATGGAATAAAATCTGCTTAAAATCACAGAAAAAAGGGCTGTATATACAGGTTCAAAGGTACACACATTCGCAGAAGCAGGCAAAAAGGCAAAGCTTGTGTATTCTGACTGAAATATCAACTAGTTTTTGTTATTTTTGTAGGATGCAGTCTGGCCTTGTGATATTGGGGAGAATGAGGTGTTAGATCTTTATGTAAGATGGTGTAAGACAGCCTGTCTGTAAAAGTATGTTGAAGAGAATCCCAGCAGTCGTGTATTCGTTTTCAAAATATGCTTTGGGCAATTGACGTCACTTCTGTGTTTTGTTCCGGTGTATATATATACCCCATATGCAATTCTTTCATCTTTACCTGTTGACAAAGGCATTGTTTGCCGAAACGTGTCCTTGTAAACCTTGATATACGTGGAATGGATTAAAAGCATATTTTGAAAACGAATACACGACTGCTGGGATTCTCTTCAACATTACATGTGGAAATTACTCCTTCCCGCGCAGCTTGGACATGAGGAAGCGGTGCTGGCCGGCTGCTGTTATTGTGTCCTAAAAGTATGGGCGGGACCAAAAGGCTGTAAACCAGCATGGTGCACTACATGTAAGGCCTAATGCACACAGGTGTTGTTCTGCTGTTGCGTGCATTGGGGGCTGCAATTTGCAGGCCCCAATGCAGGGGCACCATCTGTGCGGCTGCCGCAACCGATCCAGGCCCATTCAACTTGAACATGATCTATTTTTTTGCGGTGCGGAGGCACAGACAGAAACCCAATGGAAGCACTATGGACAGTTCTGTGCCTCCGTTTCGCACTGCACCTTCCGGATTGCGGACCTATTCAAGTGAATGGTTCCTCATCCGTGATGTGGGGGTGCACACGGCCGGTGACATGTGCATGAGCCCTAACTGTGTAACAAGCACTCTCTAGAAGCCTTATCTATGTGCAAGTATCAGACGGTGTGGTGTTGTGGATCCGCAAAAACACAGATGCCGGCCAGTGTGTGTTCCGCAATTTGCGGAACACACATAGCCAGCACCCCATTCAAAATGCCTATTCTTGTCCGCAATTGTCGACAAGAATAGGACATGTTCTATATTTTTCCGCAGAGCTGTGGCTCTCCGTGATCTAATGCCGGCCACTGAAATGAACGGTCGTGTGAACGGGCCCTAATACTAAACAGTCACCACCATCCAGTCATGGATGGTAGATGTGTGAGTGGCTGCTCATTAGTAGTTTGTAACTGTGCAACCTCCCTTCATATGACATGTTTTTTTTTTCTTTTTATTTATTTGTTGTTGAATTTTGACCTTCTTATTATATTTGCATACTTTCAAAAATTGTCTGGGAATCTCCCAAAATAAGCAGAGTCCTCCTGGACTGCCGCAGAAGGGCCAAGTCTCCTGTATAGCCAGAAATCTCTCTGGCAGAAGATCTCTTTATACTGACCACTACTATTAGTTTAGTTGCAGATTACAGTCTAGTTTTAGTTCAAATCAGATTCTATGATTTTTGTGCTGTTTTATGTAAATAATTTGCTGCAGGGTATGCAAAGGTTTACAGCATTAGGTGTGCACTGGATGTGTACAAATCAATAGTTGAAGATACATTTTGACTTTCTTGAAGGCATATCTTGAATTATCTGTGTTCTGCTTTCTGTATTCTCTCCATGCAGGTGTATGAACAATTATATGATACCCTAGATATCACAGGTAATGCTGAAATAAGGGCACATGCCACTGCCAAGGTGAGTTGTGATGTGCCATTAGGTATTATGCCATCTCATATTCCTAAACTTCACATTTCTGGCACTAATTATGAAAGTTGTAGACTAGAACATTTTGCCAGCTTATTTGTTCCATTATGGTTTCCCTACAAGCATTTGTTACTGATGTGTTAGTGACTCCTTACATTTTGTACAGAGAAAGCCTGTCATTAATTAACGAAATTCTGCAGCACGAGTGAGCTCTCAGTGGTTACCAGCTTTCTCTATATCAGTAGGTGTACAAAGAAGGCTGCCATTTGCATCCATATATTAAAGGGGTTGTCCCATGAAAAATATTCTACGGTTTTCTTACCACCTGAATCTTAATTCTTTTGTAATTGCATGTAATGAAAAAATTAGCATAGCCACTGTTGTTTTTAGCTGGAGTTTTTTATTTGAAGGACCAATTACCTGCAACTGAGAAACAGCTCTCTGACACTGGGCAGCACATTTCACTCCAGAATGCCTTGATAGTTTTGAGATTTGAGTGTAACCTGCACAGATTCAAGACACCCTGTGCCAGATGCAGCAAAGCAGCCTCAAAACATAACCGACCCTCCTCCATGTTTCACACATATATATGAACAGATATATGCCACTTTTGTAGCGTATTTCTGGCACAGATTCTGTTGTATACCATGTTGCAGCAGAATCTGCGACTTCTTCCCTGCTCACGCCAGGTCTAAAAAAAGGGGCCTTGGCATGGGAAGGGGATGGGCCAGCATGCCCGTCTCCTGCATTATTTTCTAAGCCTGGTTTAGGCGCCTCTAAATAACTTCGGCGATTTACCACTGGTGTAGGGGCTAAAACACTGGTCTTAATAAATGTGCCCCTTAGTTCTTTTCATTGTATGCTTCATTTTTGCATTTGTGCTAATATGATTTGTCAAAAAGCTCCATTATTGTGTCCTCCCAGAAGCTTTGTGGTTTGTCAATATGCATTTTGGCAAATTCCAGTCTCATGTATTTATGATTTGCTTTCAACAGTGGTTACCTCCTTGGTTGTCTTCCGTTAAGTCCACTTTGGCTAAGACAGTGATGGCTGGTGCAATCTGGCACTGATGCACCTTGACCTTGGAGTTCACCTCTAATCTCTTTAGAAGTTATTCTGAGCTCTTTGGTTACCATTTGTATTATCGTCTCTTCAATTTGTCATCAATTTTCCTCTTGCAGCCACATCCAGGGAGGTTGGCTACCGTCCGTTAGCCCTTAGACTTCTGAATTATATGTGCAACTGTAGTAACAGGAACATCAAGCTGTTTGGAGATGGTCTTATTGCCTTTACCTTTAACATTTTTGTCTATAATTTTCTTTCTAATCTGAGACAACTCTGTCCTTAGTTTTCTTTGGTCCATGTTCATTGTGGTACACACCATGATACCAAACAGCACAGTGACTAATTTTCACTAATTTTCGCTAATTTTCATCAGACAGACTGCCCTCAAGACAGAGACAGAGATCCCCTCAAGTGCAGGAATATCATTCCATTTTGTGGTAGCTTTCTGAGACTTTTATGTGGGTTTTCATTAGCCCAAAAATCTGATATTTACATCCTTGCCAACTCTCCCGGAATGTCTGGATCCTAGAAAAAGGGGAAACCTCCTAGAAGAGTTGGCAAATCTCCCAGGTGCTGAGAAATCTCACATCATCAGACTCAACCCTGGTGGCCAAGTACAGAGGAAGGGGCAGTGTCACAGCACCTAAAAGGGTGTGATCTGGAAGAAAGTGGATGTGGCTTAGATAAAGGGGGTATAGCTAGTCCCCTAAAAAATCTACACCAGTGTGCGCCAGCAAGAAAGTTGACAAATATGTATATATACAACACTGATATTTATCTCTTGGTTTCTGTCCCAGTATAAAATAAGAAATACTCACTTTCCTTTCTCCCACAAGTTCTTTCCCATGCTTACCGGGTCCCCACCAGCCTCTACTTCTTATCATTCAGGAAATGACTGATCAGCCAATCAATGGTTGAGGCATGTCTTCAATACACCCAGTGATTGGTTGAGCAGGCTTTTACAGTGTGTCAAGAGGAACCAGGAAGGGGAGACCTGCAGGGAAATGGTCACAACTGGAAAAAGAAACCTAAGCAAATATGTTTTTTCTTTCCCATTTAGGCCACTGTTGCTGCATTTGCTGCCAGTGAAGGCCATGCCCACCCAAGAGTTGTGGAGCTTCCAAAAACAGATGAAGGCCTAGGGTTTAACATCATGGGGGGCAAAGAACAAAACTCCCCTATTTACATTTCACGTATTATTCCTGGTGGTGTGGCAGATCGCCATGGAGGACTGAAGCGTGGGGATCAGCTTCTATCTGTTAACGGAGTGGTAAGGGAGACATGCTTCTGTATTTTCTAACTTGCCCTGTTATGGTTATTGGCACCCTTTATAATTGTGATAATTTTCTGTATAGGGCCTCATGTACATAGGGCCATATTTTGCATCTAGGTCTGCTACATGTCTTTTGAGGATTGCATACTGACCCATTGATTTCTATGGGTCATAAAAAAAAATGTGTAGCACTTGGATGTCATCCGTGTGGTATTTGCATCCATATGTCATTTCAGCAAATTAGAGAAAATGTCTTAGAGGAGGCCAGGTGCAGAAGAATTCTAGGTGGTGAACGTCTCTGGGAGAACCCAAGCAGAGACCATGCCTGTTACACTAGTAGTTATGCTCTTGTAGAATCTCTGTGTAAATGTGTTTTCATGTTGGCGTGGTCTCACACTCTTTATCATAACTGTACAGATGCCACATTATCGGGATACAATTATAAGATTGTTGATATTTGTTCCTCTGCAGAGTGTGGAGGGAGAGCAGCATGAGAAGGCGGTGGAGCTTCTGAAGGCAGCACAGGGAACAGTGAAGCTGGTAGTACGCTATACACCAAAAGTGCTGGAGGAAATGGAGGCCAGGTTCGAAAAAATGAGGACGGCTCGACGTCGGCAGCAGCAGAATAGCTACGTAAGAGAAGTGCATTTATCTTCTAGTTAATACACTACAGTAGCTCCAGGAGGCATAATGGTCATCTTCTTGTCATCATCCTTGTCAGATCATGTCTTCTAGGATTAAGTCTTTATCATTATATAATGAAAAGTCCATGTTTTGAATCCCCGCTTGCTGACATTGAATAGAAACACATCAGAAGCATCAGAAGTTTCTTTAATAGCATAGACTCCAGACTAATAGCAATTAGCTATGTCCATACAGTCTAATAAATCCTAAACTGTGACAACATTGAAAATAGTCCTAATTTAAAATGCAGATTTATCATTGGTTTACAGTTTACACCACTTTATTGGTGCCATATTTGCGCTATAATTTGCAACTTTTCACACTATTTGCCACTTTGCAAAAGTGGTGAGAAAAATGGGCAAGGCTTAGCAGGAGGTAGCAGGGCCAGTCGCAGCCCAACAGATTTACTATAATCTGCTTGTAATGGCCATTTACATGGGTTGACACAGCAGGCAATTATTGGGAACAGTGTTTCTTCACGATAATTGCCTGCTCATTACAAAAGGTGAGAACTGCATTTACATGCAGCAATCATCTCCTTTGTATGGGTCTGCTGCCCAGAAACAATGATTTTGGTGACTATATCAGCAATGCTTTCAGCCAAAGAATGCTTGATTGATTTGCTTGATCATCGGGCGATTGGCGGCACCTCTACACAGGGCAATTATAGGGAATGAACCTTCCTAGGAGCGCTCCTACTCAATAACTGCCCTGATTGTTAGCCCTTGTAAAGAGACCTTAGGTTATAGCTCATAGTTGGTGTAGATTTGATTATCTGGTGCACAGACTGCCAGAAGGTGCACCAAATTTATTATGCTCACGCCAGGTCTAAAATTGTGAGCGTGGCATGGGCGGGGAAGGGGGCGGGATGGCAGGTCTGTCAAATTTACCATTTTCTACTCCTGTTTTAGGTGTAGAAAAGGTCTAAATGTAAAACAGCTCAGAAGCTGTCTTACATTAAGAACTGGCGGAGGATCTGCTGGAGTTATGAAGAGGCTGGCGCTTCTTCATAGCTCCAGCAGATCCACTGCCAGTTTAGGGGTTTATTAAGACCGGCATCTAAAACACCAGTCTTATTAAATGCTAGTCTAAGTAAATCTGCCCCAAGTATAATATAAAGTTGCATACCTTTTCTACAGTGGATGATATATCTACATAAGACTATACCTTCGTTTTAACGACTCATGATAGCGTTTCTGATCGTATCCCGAAAAAAGTCTGCTCATGGGTACTTAAATCATATGCATGCACATTTCCCCAGTACATGGCAATGTGCAGGCCTAATTGACTCACTGAAATATATCCCATATGCCACAATATATGAGTAATGCAGGCGATCAGATGTAGACAGGCACCTCTTAGCCACTTTCTGCTTGTTCAGTGTCTGCACAGAACTTGATCATGTGATTTGCAGTCTTGGAAGTGTCATCATTAGAACAGATTTATTCATCCATGTAGGAAAAGCTGGCCGTTTTCAATGACGACTGAAAGAAGACTGAATACAGCTCTGGAGTATTATACAGGCTTAGGGCTAGTACATGAAATGCTAAGCATTTACTCAGTTTTACGTAGATTAGGACTCTATATGGATTGCACTATTTCATGCACCTTTTATTACATCTGGATTCCCATGTCTGCAGTTATTAAACCAATTCAATCGTATTGTTACCTCCCTCATGGCTCATTTCCCTTTCTGTTGTGTACACATCTAAACTGTAGCTGTTCATTTAATAGTCCACATATAATACAATGTATTTCTGTCATCCACCTGGTGGAGAAATGATTGTGGCGTCCTGTAAAACCACTTCACTTCCACACCATTTACCTTTCCTTCCGCACAGTTTATGATCCTGCTCATGAACACATTTAGAATCCTCCAGGGTAATCGTAAAATGTACAATATGATACAAGTGAAGGGCAAGTATGAAAGGTTCTGTATGCTGTCTTACATCAGAAGACATGGAGGTCCTAGAAGTCTGAGGAGCCTTTAAATAATGACCTCCCACGCCATGTAGTATATTAAAGAGTATATTCAGATAGACCACGGCACTCAATATTTGAATATGTTGAAAATGCTTAATTTTATTCCATCCAAGGTGTGTACAATAGTATTTGGACAACATTTCAGTCATAACCTCACACCTGTGCACCGGTGAAATCCATCCCGCGAGCTATGTACTTCTGATTAAGGCCGTGAACAAGGTCAGGTTATGACCGAAATGTTGGCCAAATACTATTGTACACACCTTGGATGGAATAAAATTAAGCGTTTTCAACATATTCAAATATTGAGTGCCTTGGTCTATCTGAATATACTATTTAAAGTAACCTACCAAAGAGAACCATAATTATTAGACAAGAGGAGTGCAGAACCAATACTATCATGTGGTATATTATTCATACCCTTATCGTTACACAGGAAGAAAAAGACACAGGTCCATCTGCTCCAACTTTTCTCAGATCCATTATACCACATTAATTAAATTATTAAGATTAATTATAACCTTCAGTGCCATTTGTTATTAGATAATTATCTAGCCCCTTTTTTTACATGTTGACTTTGTATCCCTCTTGAGGTAGGGAATTCCACAGTCTGACAACGTTAACTGTAAAGAATCCTTTCCTGTATTGTCTGAATTGCCTTTCCTCCACATGAAATTAATGTCCCCGGTCTTTTGTAATTAAAGCATGTGCCAGTTCTTTGCATTGACCACACACATATTTGTACACAGGGGCGGACACAGACAGCAGAGGGCCCCTGTGCAAGGAATGTACCTGGGCCCCCCCTCCCGGACATAACACCTTCTCCCCCTACTCAGCTCCTTTGACAGTTCATGCTCTGATGCTCTCCCTTGCTCTGCAATGTAAAGCGAAGGGCAAGGGAGGGCTGTTTTTTTTTTATATTTTTACACTGCTAAGCAAAGAAGTCACTGACACTAATAGGCGGCTTTACAGGCTAGTGCGGCCCTAAAACCTGTCCAATAGTGCCGGTGACATCACCGGGCTCACTGCTAGGTGTAAGTCCCCTCAAAGTACCCACAGTGGTAATCTGGCTCCTTACAGTGCCCTCAGTACTACTAAGGCCCCCCTATAGGGCACCCCTAATAAAAATAATGCCAATCTATAAGGCACTCCTATGGAGCCCTCAGTAGTAATGCCCGCCACCACAGTATTTATAATGTTCCCTGCAGTGCCCCTTGTAATTATAACGCCTCCTGCCATACACCCTAGATTTATAATATTCTCTGTAGTGACCCTATAAATTATAATGCTTGTCCTCTCCCTCCAGTCTTCTATACCATGTAGTCCCATGTAAATAACACCAGTCCTCTCCCACAAGTTTTCTATATGATACAGTCCCATGTAAATGACCTCTCTTCCTTACAGTCTTCTGTACCATGCAGTCCCATGTAAATAACATCACTCCGCTCCCTCCAGTCTTTTATACCATACAGTCACATGTAAATAATACCACACCTCTCCCACCAGTCTTCTATACAATACAGTCCCATGTAAATAGCATCACTCCTCTCCCTCCAGTCTCCTGTACCATGCAGTACCATGTAAATAACACCAGACCTCTCCCACCAGTCTTCTATATGATACAGTCCCATGTAAATAATTTAAATCCCCTCTTAAGTCCTCTATAATACCCAGTCCTATGTAAATAACACCAGTCATCTCCCGCCCCAGTCTTCTATAACATACAGTCCCATGTAACTAACACCCTTCCCCTTCCTTCAGCCCCTCTAACATACAGTCCCAGTTAAATTACATATTTCCCCCCACTAAGCAGGGAGGAGGTATAATGGGGAGAACCACATCTCCCAGCATGTCTGTGGCACTTACATGCATTCCAAGGATTCACAGGCCTCCACTGCTGAGGGTCTGTCTTTCTCTGCACTGGTCACATGATGGTGACCTCATCGCAGGTCCTATCACTACTTCCACTGTTGAAAAGGTCAGATGACTATGATGTCATGGAAGGTCCTTCAGCCTTGGAGTAAAGGCAGAACGGCAGCAGATTCTCTGTAAGTCTTAGGCCTCATGCACACGAACGTGTGCCGGCCGTGCCCGTGCTGCGGGCCGCAAACTGCGATCCGCAATGCACCGGCACTGACCGTGAGGCCACCGCATGCGGATCGTGGACCCATTCACTTGAATGGGATCCGCGATCCGCATCCGAGGGTCCGCACCGCAAAAAAGTAGTGCTTGCGCTACTTTTTTGCGGTGCGGAGGCACGGGCAGAAACACCACGGAAGCACACCGTGGTGTTCCGATCCGTGCCTCCGCTCCGCATCTCCCGGATCACGGACCCATTGAAGTGAATGATCCGTGATGCGGGCTGCACACGGCCGGTGCCTGTTTATTGCGGACCCGCCGTATGCGGCCCGCAGCACGGTCACGGCCGGCACACGTTCGTGTGCATGAGGCCTTAATCAGGGCCCAACCCCCTCTGCTGGCACTGGAAAGGGCCCACCTCCCTCTCTGGGCCCCTGTGCAGCTGAACATGCTGCACAGGTGGTATGTCCGCCCCTGTTTGTACATGTACATGAGATTACCTCTAAAGAGTCTTTTTTTCCAAACTGAACAAGCCCAATTTTTAAGCTTCTCATGGTAAGATAGACATACCATCTGAACCCTTTCTAGTTCTCCTATATCCTTTATAGCAGGCATACTCAACCTGTGGCCCTCCAGCTGTTGTAAAACGACAACTCCCATCATGCCATGCTGTAGGCTGTCCAGGCATGCTGGGAGTTGTAGTTTTGCAACAGCTGGAGGGCCACAGGTTGAGCATGTCTGCTTTATAGTATAGGGAGCACAAAACTGAATCCCATATTCAAGATGTGACCTTATTTTTAAAGGGCTAATATTACATTAGGATCACAGGTTTTTATCTTTCTCTAAAATCTTATTTGCTTTTGCAGCTGCTACCTGACATTGAGTACTGCTACTTAGCTATGTTTTGCCAAATTACCCACGTCCTTTTCCCTGTTCTGGTGACATCACTGGTACTAATGGGCAGTCTTTAGCACTGTCCTAGCCTGTTTTACAGGCTAGGGCAGCACTAAAGACTGGCTCACTGCTAGTAACACCTAATAAAATACCACACAGTATATATAAATAGTACATCTTTATTTCAGCATGATGAATAAAACAAAAACCACAATGATAGTATGTTAAAAAATTATACAGTCCTGAATGGAACCCACATAACATCAGATGCTACCGAAGTTATAGTCTGATTCGATAGTAAACTATAGATCTATATATATATATATATATATATATATATATATATATATATATATATATATAAAAAGTCAATACATGAGCAACTAATGCTAGTCCAATAAAAACATGCTGAAGTCAGCATCCCTCATTAATGCCAAAATTGGTGACATGTAAATAACATTTACAGGGATAAAGTGCCCAGAAAACAATGATAGTATAACCAGACGGAGGATCCCGAGGCCACAATTGTCACCCCGATGTAAGTTTTGCCCAAAAATCTTCTTCCAGGGAGTGTGTCTATCACCGAACTCTCTCTAATTTATATTGGTACTAGCCAATCACATAAATTCACTTGTATATTGCATCAATTATTAATACCTGATGATCTCAAAACATGGCACCATTGCGTGCAGGTACTCATGACGGTGGTATTGGTTAATTCTGCTCGCCCCTTCATTACTTACCTGAACCAAATACCACGCTACTGCACTACCCCCAGATCCACATGCACCAAACCTCTCCCACCCTTCTCCCCACGACCCCAACCTTCCAAAGAAGACACAGACACTATGTTGGATTAATATCGGCCACAGCAGCCATTTTATTTCCATAAAACATACCTTATTTAATAAAATAACATAAATATTCCCAATAACCCATATGCAACGGCATATGAACAACCCCATTTTCCCATATGTATAACATATAACATCATATACTGGAGGAGGTCCTTGAAGCCCCAAAAAACTTAAAGCTATCCCGTCTGGGGTAGGCCACCCTGCCTCCAGCCGATGAGCTCGGAGGCACCCCTGATGGCCCCTCAACAACACCAGAAGCAACCACCAACCATGGGAGTCCAGCCCCAACCGTGGAGCCCTCCCCTTATTCCTCTCAACATTATCTCCAACTCCAAGGACCCCCCCCCCTCAATAGCTGCCGCGACAAAAGAGAATTGTATTTAAAGCAATATTATTCAAACTGCTGTGACCTAACCCTTAGGGCCAACCACCTCTTCCCCTTTAACAACAAACCCATTACAAACTCTAATGATACCAAATAGGGAGGGAGGGTGGAAGTTAACCTGGGATACCAAAATGGCCCCTATTCCTTTCCCGCTCGCCCATAAATACCCCCTCCTGACTAAGCCCACCCCCATGTGCTCAAACTGGCCAATCTAGGCCCAGGGGCTCACTAACTCAAACCCCCGTTATGTCCGCCGCCCCTAAGGCCTTGCCCCAGTCCGGCTACTTCTTCACCGCCCTATCCTGCAGGTGCCCGCCCATAACGTGCATATTAACACGTCTCTGCCTACTGGATCTTAAGTAAAAGCCCTTGCCCTGCACTATACAGCGTAGAGTAAGGGAAATGCTCAGATGCTCAACTAATGGGGGGGCTGAATGGGGGAAGAAGTGGTTATGTCCGGGTTTAGCTCTGAATCTGGATCTGAAACCCCCTTAAAATTCATCTGCCATGTTCTTGCCCATGCTGCTAGTGTAATCAAGCTGGGTTCTCATTATCCTACACAGTTATGTGTCATCAGCAAAAACTGATACTTTACTCTCAATCCCTTCCACAAGATTATAATTAAAAATATTAAAGAGAATTGGGCCTTGATCCTTGTCTGCTGACTTTAGCCCATTTTTAGTATATACTATTTTCTACGACTCTTTGTTTTTTTTGTCCTGTAACCAATTCTTTACCCATGAGCATATACGTATACCCCCTAGCCCCTACAATATGAAATGTTTTTGCATTCTGCCGCATGACCAGCCCAGATTTGCACTTACCTCTGCATAGAAACCAAGCATGTTGGTTATGAACAACCTATTTTTCATGAATCCATTCTGGTTGTCAGTAATTAATTTATTCATTCCTGTATACTTTTGCAGCTCATTTCCTAAAATAGCTTCAAATATTTTACATACTTGCATATGGTAATGCAGGTCCAGATAATACATGCTGTATGTTTTATGTCCCATAAGAGCTCAAACTCAATGGGGAAAATGTTTGTTCCTCCATATATACACAGACTATTCCAGCATCCGCCAGACAAAGTTGACATATGAGCCCTCGTGGCACTTCTGCCTGGCTGAAGGGCAGCAATTTACATACGGGATACATAATTCTTACATTTGTGGGCTGGTATAGCATTTAATGAGATCTAGCTTCTCTAGTTTACAGCCATGGGTAAAACTACAATCCCCAGCATGCCCTGGCAGAGCATAGTGGGAGCTGTAGGTGTGGAGACATGAGGGTCAGTGGGTGCTTTCGTCCGCCAGCCTGGCTATCTTTATAAAGACTGTGCAAGGCCAGGGCTCATACGACGAAACGCCCGTGCTCCTTTCCCATGGGTGGTACACTACTCAGAGTGAGGGTACAATGCTTCGGGAAGACTTTATTAGATAACTGACAGTCAGCAGCACATAGTACAGTCCCAGCAAGGACACAGGATGGCACAGGTGACAGTGATTCACCCTTCTGCTGACTCGCCAGGGATTAAACCTCCACAACTTTGGGGGACCCAGGACCAACTGCCCCAGTCAGTGGCACCCCACTTTGAGTGGGGTCCCACTGAGAGGAGGTAGCGGCAAGCTTAGGGAGCTGGCCGTGCACAGCAAGGCTTGTGGCCAGGTGACCCGATTGTCCCAACCTGGACTCTCCAACTGAACCCATACCCTTGAGGTTGGGCAGAAGAGCAGTTCTGAAGTCCACCAGCTGGAACCATAGTCCCTAGGCTGACGTCCTGTAGAATAGCCGCTGATAACAGGGGCAGCTGCCCTTTTATTTCTCTCAGCCGCCATTTCAGTGCATTGGCCCCCATATGATTGGTGGGAGATAAAATGTGGCTGTTCCATCATCGGTTGTCAATTCAATCTGACTGCATGACACAGCTCTTTCCAGCCAGACAGGCTGAACGTCTCCTAATACACAGCAGGGTGGGATAATGCAATCCATAGGTGGTGTAAATAGCAAGTTCTTTCCCATACATCTGCTGGCTTGCTAGTCAGACCAAAAGGCACCGCATAGTTGATTCAAGTTGCTGAGGAAGTCAGACATCTACAGGAAAGACACATTAAACAATAGCTCATGTCCCTGACTTCCTCCCCAAATGATTGACAAAGAAACTGTACACCTGGCCCAAATTAAGAACAATCCACCACATAAGTGGCCAGGAGTTATCAGTGGGCGTGATTTCGTCACAGTAGGTTCACCACAGTTGGAGAGCCACAGGCTAGGAAATACTGCCCAAAAATTAAAGGGTTTGTCTGATGGTAGATACTAGAGATGAGCGAACGTGCTCGAAATGAGCACTGTACCGCTCGGCTCCCCTGCGCTCGCATGGGCGCAGGCAGCCGCTTCCGTCCTCCTCAGTAGATCATCTCTAGTAGATACCATTCACATGGCGGATTTTGTTGCATTTTCTGCATCAAAATCTGTGCAGAATCTGCTCTGAATTCATTTAATGGAAAAAGCAACATGTTAATTACTGGTGCTGATGCGGTGTTGAAATTCACATTGAATTCAATGGAAAAACTGTCAAAATCAGCACCAAAAACTGACTCTGATGGAAAATGTACATAGCGCATAGATGAGGTTAATTAAATTCCCATCCACTAGCCTAGTAGTGTAATTCACTGAGGATTTTACGCTACAGCCAGGTAGAAGGAGACGGCCATTGCGAAACCCAGCCATCTCCTCCATATTGTACCTATACTCTAAATTAACATATGAGGCGCCAAAAACAGCGGGGGACACGGCACCGGAATGGAGGGGTATTTTAGAAAAAAAAAGATGCTGCCCTATATGCATACCAATTTCTAACGAATAATCCCATGAAAGGTCCTCTTTAAAGTGTCCCTGGACTTTGGGAACACTTTTTGATTTGTCATAGCGACATATCAAAGGTTTTGATCAGTGGAGGTCTGAGAACTGAGACCCCTGCTGATCTCTAGGACAAGGAGAGAGAGAAGAGCGCACATATCGTGCTCTCTCACCTTGGTGCAGGAGACTGAATCGAGACGGGCCCATAGACTTTCTACTGAGTTCTGCAGCGAGGAGTGAGTGCTTGCCGCTCCTCATTCTAGCGATCGCTGGGGGTCTCAGCACTCAGACCCTCACCGATCAAAACCTTTGATATTTTGCTATGACAAATCAAAATTTTTCCCAAAATACAGTGCCACTTTAAGCTTTTAGGCTTCTAGTAGTGTGTTTGTGTATACTAATAGCTCTTTCTGTCGTAGTAAGAAGTTTTTTTGTTCTTGCTGACCAACATCTCTTCTTTTCTTTCAGGTCTCTTGAGTCTCGAGGGTAATCGTCCATTCTCACATACATTCCAGAGCATTCATGAGCTCCGGACCCTCCACTATGTATTTACTGACACAACTCATCTCTCACCCGTGTACAGTATTTATTCCAGTTGTGTTTGTATGAGAAAGTCCTAGGGGCACGTGATGGTGTGTGGAGGATGTTGTGAGGAGCCTGGGGAGAAAACAGAACGGACAGTTCCGATGATAGCTACCATGTTTTAAAGGCCTTTGTATTTTTGTGTGTTTTTTTCTAATGAGTAAAGGAAAGCCTATATCTGAAGACTAATCAATATTGCCATTGCAACCCTGTGGTAAACACATGGTTATAGGTGAAGACAGGGAGCATTACCATCTAAGAGTAAGGACTGTATTACACCAACAGATTATCTGACCAATTTCTGTCCAATCAGACCAATAATTGGTCTATATAACAAAAGATCTGTGTGTAAACGACCATCTGACAAATGATTGGTCAGAATATCTGTCAGATAATCTGTTGATGTAATACAGCCCTAACAGAGAATCCTGATCTCAGTTGAGATTGTTACTCATAGTATAGAGCTATGATTGGCAAACCGGGGCTCAAATTATGAACAAGATTTGATGCATGGTTACCATAGCCAATTCTCTCCCAGTTATCAGAGACTGGGAACCCCTTTTGATATTGCCAGGCAGGGTGGAAGGATGAAAAAAAGACTCATCGTTAATCAGTGGTCCGGTTCCAGCATCAAGATCCATTCTCCACCACTTCTGGTCCCCACTAGACTGGAAGCGTGACATACCATCTATACACATGCCACCACTCCTGTCCAATCAATAACTTCAGCGGTGATGTCAGGCACAGCACATGACCGCTGGCACTGGTGTGGCAATTGATTGGCCAACGTGAATGGCACATCACACTTCGAGCCCAAGAGGAACTGGAAGCACAGAAGAAGGGAATTCGGCATAGGAACCAGAACAACAGTAAGAGGACAGTCTTTATTTAATCCTTCACCCTACCTGACCATATTAAAAAGGGTTTCCAGTCATTCAAAATAAAGTTAAAAGGTTTTTCCAAGTTACTACTGCAGGACCAAAAAACACCCTAAAACTCACTTTCCTTGTCCCTCTGATCCAGTGCTGTCACTTGGTCCCCTACGCTGGGCTGCAATGGTGACGTTCCGCATGGTGCTGCATCCGATCAATGGGAACTTGGAAAGACCCCTATAATACCAATTAAAGCTGGTCTTGCCATAGTCAACAAAAAGACTGCTAGGATTGCCTGCCAGGAAGGAAGGGAGGCAATTGTCCTTTGGGGAACTCTTGCAGATGAGGGATGGCATTGAGTGGTGTTACAGCTATGTTTGCTGGGGTTATGGCAGCTTGATCTTGGTGTTAGGTCTCTTTAAAGGGAACCTGTCAGCTCTAAAACACCCTCCAAACTAGAGTAAGCGGTGTATAGTGTAAGTGATGTCAAGTCTGGTTATGTAATTTTTATCTTCATACTCGCTTCCATTCTGACTCTGTGCTCTGACAAACCAGCAGTAAAATGCACTCAGTGGACTCCGGTGCTCACTCACATAATGGAGAGGACTCAAAGAAGAGTCCTGTCAATGTATTTTACTGCCGGTTTGTGGGAGCACAGCATCAGAATGGGAGTGAGTATGAAGATAAAACTTACATAATCAGATTCAGCACCTCTTATACTGTACATCTCTTACTCTAGTTCAGGGGGTGTTTCGGAGCTGACAGGTTCCCTTTAAAATGTATCATTGTATGTTTTGTATAAATCAGATGTTACATTTGAATACATGAAACTCTCTAATATACAGTACCATAGAGGAGGAAAGTGGCATCATCCTGACATTCAAGCAGCCCATAGTAGTGCTCCCCTGCTACCTGAGGATGTTCAAGAACACCCTCAGTTTCCAAATCGGTCTAGTGTAAACCAGTAAATAAAAAACTGAGAGGAGGGGGATGCAGCTGCAGTATCTCTCCTGTTGTGTTTGTATGAGACTGTTTGCTGTGAGAGGAGAGGAAGATCAGCAGGGGATACATCTGATTGGCCAGAACACACCACACAGCTCTTAAAAGACCACCCACTCACAAAGCATTGAATGAGAAAAAAACATGTACATAAGCCAGCAGAGAGATTCTTTATAATAAATTCTGAATAGTTCAGGTTTAGCTTGATGCTCCAGAGCCCGACTATAAAATCTGTAGCAGGGCCTCCATCTACCATATGCCGTTTATAATACTGGTATCTTCTTATTTGACAGAGGAACCTTTAGGCCCTCTCAGGCACCAGGACCTGGGTGTGATCTCTACCTCTTCCCCTTCCCATAACGAAATAGGAAAGCTCAGTGCCCAGGACCACATTCAGAAGATCCCTGGTGTTATCTGATGAATGAGTAGAAATTGGAACATATTTCTATGGGAAGACTGTGATTTGGGGAAAAGATTTTGCTTCTTTGTCCTGATAGCGCAGCAAGCAGCAGCGGCACATTATTGTACCATGCAGAGATATTGCTGTGTGTGTGCCGTGATCCTGCCATTGTGTGGATAATTATGTGAATAGGATTATTATTCATCTCTATACATGCAGATGCAATCAGTGGTTTCCTAGCTACAAACACAACAATCAGCCATTTATAGTGAATAATAAAGGAGTGGATCTCTAAGGCTCCTATTAACATATTAGTTATTGTAGAGAGTGATTGGAATTAATAACGTGACCCGCACGCTCGGCAGGGGATATGATCTGGTCTGTAACACATTTCTGTTGCTTTTGCCTCTTTACAATTTTAAGCAATTATACAAATACTGATTCAATGGAGTTTAAAAAAAAATATTGAAAAGTACTGATTATACTGAACATGATGCCAGTGAGTGCCATCAACTTCCCCAACCAGAAGTCAGGGGTGCAGGGAGCAGCTCAACCCATCCTGCACATTTCAGTGATAGGGTGGTAAGATAGAAAAAAGCCCTGTTTCATTTCATCATGGTCAAAACCCCTGAGGCCTTGACTACCACATTCCCAGGGCAGTTTCAAGGCACATTGGTGCCCATTGGTCTAATGTAAAATCCCCCATTATACAGATGGTTCAATAACGTATGGAAGGTTGTTAACTATGGTATAGTACGTAATACTCCCAGTGGTTTGGGATGGTACAGAGGTTAATGGTTAGTGGTTTAGGGCATGAAGATTGACCCATGATTTACCGGTAATTCCAGCTTCCATATACAGTATATATGCATAGTTACAAAATAAAATTCTGTCTGCCTGAAGCCACCTGTAGGGGGAGCTCACTGCATAGATGTATACAGCTCTTGATAAATCCATATTTACTGAACTCCCCCTAGTGGCAGCAGAAATAATTATATCATTAAACAGCTTTTCTCGAAGACTCAAAGGGGCAGGGGCAATATTATAGTTCCAAGCAGCCTGCTCTAAACTTTCACCCTTAAATGGTAGTGATATTCTTGTGGCACAGTTACTTGGGTACTGTATGGACCTAGTATGGGGGAAGAAAGCTGTTGTGTGGATTGTAAATTGGAATAAATTACTAATATGAAGCACATTTGAATTATTAGTGAGCACTACACCAGTATCTGATTGGCTGAGCTTTACTGAAAATGAATAAGTTAAAAAGACGCTCCAGTGTCTTGTTTACATGGCACCAACATATTCCACGGCACTTTACAGACTCCTTATCAGTATTCTTTGGGAGGAAACTAGAGGACCCAGGGATAATCCTTGCACACACACAGAGGACATAAAAATTTTCTGCAGATGTTGTCCTTGATCAGATTTGAACCCAGCACCCCAGTGCTGCAACGCACCAGTGTGGTGTTGGTTATCAATGTTTCTATGTATATTCTGGACGCTATGTTTACCTTTTTATTCTGTTTGCACTCAGTTTTTACTCTGCACCAGTATCATATTCTGTTGATTGCTGAAAACAATCAGCAATTTGCAGTTGGGAGATCCATTGTCCATATTACAATACCCTGCACTTTAATGCACACAAATATCCAATGCAAACAATTAGTATTTATATATAAATGAAACTATTTAGATGTCCATTTATTAAATAACATCTAGCACAGCCTGTACACAGCCGCTAGCCTGCTTGATGATGGTTTCCACATAGCAATAGATTTTTCTATACTGCACAGAGAGTAAAATATTGTGCAAATGATGTCAAATCAGCAAAATGTGAACATATGTTCCAGAGATGCACAATCTTTTTTCTGCACATATCAGCCCAAGGTGGAGCTTTGATGTATTTAGTGAATTATTTATGTATAGTTATATTTTTATGTGTATATTTTATTTTTAGATAAAGAGTGTATGATAAAATGAAAGCATGTGCTGTATGTTTCAAGCTGAGATTGAGAGAATATAGAACCTAAGTTAACCTAACCTTTTACTTGAAGAACATTACAAATTGGGGCCCATGGTATCCATTAATTACCACCAGTGTCCAGCACCAGTAGTCATGGTGGCTGTGGCTGCTGCTTTTAGCTAATATACGAGTTTTATACAGGTGAATTTGATTCTCTCTTAACATGGCCTAAAGGGGCATGTGATAAAGGGTTGTGAATTGTAAACAAGAGGTTAAAAAATAAATTTGGCTCACAAGAGGAACTGGACATTTTCCAAATGTTGGGTAGCCACCTACAACATCTAGTTTGTAGAAATTCTGTTGTAAGTTACAAATGTCTACCACAATCCAAATAGTTTGAGACCTATTGTATTATTTCACTGGATAATTTATTATGCATTACTTTATGAAGACTCGATCACTTATTATAGTGCCACAGAGGTGACTGGTGTGAACCTTACATAAAGGGCCTACACTTTCTGCAAGAATACGTTATGTAGGTATCATAAGCCCCATCCCTAGAGCTATCATCAAGTGGCACTCGGGGGAAATGGAACAGGAAATTTTCATCAGTGTCATGTGAATTGGAACAGTTGAGAAGAGCTGATGGAGAACCTCTTCTATATACTGTACCAAGTTTAGATTGTGTTCACATCTGTCTGGCACTGTGGACACCTCAGGAAAGGACATTAAATATAACCCCATTTACTTTGGTTGTATTTAGTTGTAACCAAAAACGCCTGTTTAATTGCAAAGTATGAATGAGGTTTTTAAAGATCTCATTTACCACTCTGCTAATTACTTCTGCTGTGGTTGTGTCCATAGGTGAGAACATAACCCTACTAGTTGCTCTGTGCTGCAGGATTTCCAGTCACCTCCCACCCAGTTACCTCCAGAGTTACCTCCAGTCGTGTGTTGTTTTCGGTGTCCCATGATTATAATGTACCATTTAGCCATTGGGCATCAGAGTAAAATTTGGAATGGAGTCTCAAAACCCTTTTAGGACTGCCATCATAAATGGAAAGGTTGTGATCATCATGGTCATTGTTCTGTACAATCTGCTACCTCTTCCTCCATTCACTAACTATCCCTCATCTCTGAGACTCTTTTAGCAGGTTTTGGCTCCCCTCTGCAGCTAAGCCCCATAGCTTCTTCAAAGCATACTACTCTGATAGATTCACTTATGTCCATTATAGTGGTGCTTAGTAGTTATACTGTGGAGATAGCTGGCCAGAGGAAAACCAAGCAGAACAAATTTCCAGTTGTGTAATGGTTGAGAAATTCGGAAGGGTCTGTCTCCAGGCAAAAACTGCACTTTGGTTTGGCTAGAGGATGAGAGCAGTAGTTGTGAGTGTGTATGTTGTTGATGTACTGCAGGAGATCCTCATATCTAGGTATGTACTGTGCGGTGCCTTCATTCCACTGTGAAACTTCAAAGGTGAAGCATGTTATATCTAGTACATGTGGACAGTCAAGTAGACTGGACATGTACACCTATAGAAAGAGCACAATATCTTGCCTGTGTGTTTTTGATGTTCTTGTATACTGTCATACCCTTTCTCACCACAGTGGGCACTGCAAATATATGTTTGGCAGGCCAAAGATCAATGCCAGGTTCTTCCTTTATCCTTAATGGCTATGAACTGTCAACTTAGTGATGTCATTCTGGAACCTTTCTACTACCTGTAACTGTTGAGAATTTAGGAGAGACTATTATATGGCTGTCTCTGGGAACATATTGTACAACCTGTAGCAGAGAATCCTGAATGCTGCTGTAATGTCTGTGTACTTACAATAAAGTAGTACTGTCAGTGCTCTCTGACTGTGTTATTCGTAAGGATTGTCCATGCTCCTTGCTGCTTGGAATATGTAGACATCATGGTATTGTACCAAGAACCTTCCAGTGTGTCATCATCATCAGATGTAATAAATCAAGGCCTGTATATCTTTTACATTTCCATGCCTCTGTTGTGCTGACGTAAACCATATTAAAATATGCAAATAGACTCTATCTTCTTTAAAAAGCATGAGACATTGGCGCATGTGCAATAGTCTAGCTTTTCATCCTGGCAGAGACACCGGGCTCTGCTGCGTATGCGTTGATGTCTACTCTCATGGTGATTGCTCAAGAAGTTGGAGCCAGACAAGATGACATAGCTAATGCCTGGCCCTGTCAGTCGAACCTCAGAAGAAGTGACCAGGAGGCTGAAAGGGGAGACCTTTTCTGCAACGAGGGCAGCGGGAACAATCTCAGTGCAGGGAATAGCTAATTTGCATATTTTTTCAAAATTAAACACAATGAAAGCATTGACATGAAACATATACAGGATTGGGTTCAGGTGAGCAAAGCCTATTTGAATATGGCATTGGTTTATTACAGCTACTGCTGATGACAGACTTACTGTAACAGTAGACTGGATGATGGAGATGGTTTGACTATGACAGTGTTGTTGGAGGGGCTATCTAGTGTAGAAAACCCATTTTAAATGCCCAACTAGGGCATATCACCCAACTGTCCTGGATCCAGCAGGACATTCCTGCATTTTGGAAACTGTCTCATGGTCCCAGTAGGGCTGTGGCATATCAGGATTTCAACTGTATCTGTGTCCTGAGGACTCAGATACAGTTGAATGCAGTGGTGAAGCAGGGAGCCGTCAGCTCCCTGTTGGTCCATTCACTGGCCTGTGCTATCTCTACTGCTTAGCTCAGCAGGATGACATCACTGCATTGCGCCTGTTACTGAGGAAAGCATGATGTGCTCCAGAAAACCGGCTAGGTGAGTATTACTTTATTTTATCAACAAACTAAGGGGGCAATATTATTGTATGTGTGGGGGCACTAACGCGACATAACTACTGTGGAGGGGGCACTAAAGGGGGCATTGTAGTGTGTGGTGACCCTAAAGGGGCATAACTGTGGGGGGTACAAACAGGGCATTGTTACTGTCAGGCATAACTAGTATTAGCGGGGCACTAAGAGGGGGCATCACTACTGTGTGGGGGCACTAAGGTGGAATTACTACTCTGTATGGCAATGTAAAGGAGAATAACTACTGTATGGGGGTACAAAGGGGGCATAACTATTGTCTGTGGACTGGGTGGGAATCGTTGGGCAGAAATAAAAATTGGGTGAAAATAGGGGTTTGGCTTAGCGTAAAAAAATTGCTGTTGTACCTTCCTGGGCTTTTCAAAAGTTGAGAGGTATGCTAGGACATTATGAATTAATTGATGGAGGGCCCCTACTTCATGAACTTAATCAACTAACCAAACTGAAGGACAGCTACAAAGCCTCTGTGACTTCAAAGGGTATGCATTACATGGCCAGCCTTAACTTGTAATGGGTATCAACTAATGCTTCATTTTCCCTGTGGTGACGCTGCAGTGGAATTCTATGTAATGACTGATCTCAGGGGTCCCAGCAGTGGAAAACATTGTAATTAAGAAAATTAGCAAAGTTCCTCTCATATGTGGAAATTTACGGGTGGGTTTGTGGTGCTCCTGGAGTGGTGCTTACATGGCCCGAATTTACCAACTACAACATTGTCAAGTAAGTATGCATAACAGGGCCCAGTTTGATTTGTGTTTGGGGCCCCCCATAATCTATTCTATTAATGCCACCGTCACACATTCATTTTCAGGTTTTGACTGGAATTCACCTATGAATGTCATGTCAGAAATATCTTAGACCTTTCACAGACTGGTTGCATGTAAGTGTACTATGGCCATGTGTCACGAGTGGTCTTGCGTCTGGAATCAGACGTTCTGCGCGGCTTTCTAAGTGACAGGTTTGACAGGCTATTCCCTGTGGTTTGGGTGCTGTTCACCACACCCCTTTCCCTCAGCTGTTGCCGCTGGGCAATTAGCTGTCTCCTACTTACCTCTTCCTCTCCCAGTATCCCTTGCGGTTTATATCTGCTACATACCTGGTTGAGAGTGGTGTGGATCTCGGCTGAGATCCTGTTGCTGAGTTCTACTTAAAGTTAAGTGTTTTCCCTTCCTTTGGTTATTCCTGTTTGAGTCTCCTGTTCCTCCTTACGCTTGGAGGAACAGGTTACTCTCTTGTGTCATTAGACTGCAGGGTGTTCTAGGGTTTATTCAGATTAGGTTCCTGTGTATGAGCTTTCCTACCACCTGGGTTAGTTCATACTGGTAGCCAGCTAGGGCCTAGTCTTAGGGTCCCCTGCAGGAGGTGACCAGTTCCCTGGTTTTGTCTGTTCCCATCCCTCATACGCTCGGTGTGGCTTTTCCCCCCACACCCGAGCGTGACACCATGAACTTGAGCAGAAGTAAAGTTGGAGCCTTGTTATTGACCTGTGTAATAATGTTACACTCTACTTTTAACTATTGTGAGCCCCCCTCCAAAGTTTGATTAAAGTCTTAGGCTACTTTCACACTAGCGTTTTAAAATTCCGGTATTGAGTTCCGTCATAGGGGCTCAATACCGGAATAAAATGCTTCAGTTTTGTCCCCATTCATTGTCAATGGGGACAAAACTGAACTGAAGACAACGTAATGCTCCTGAAAGCATTCCGTTCCGTCTTCAGACCGGAGAACAAACCGCAGCATGCTGCGGTTTGCTCTCCGGTCCAGGCATCCGCACCAAGACGGATCCGGAATGACCCCCAATGCAAGTCAATGGGAGTGGATCCGTCTGGTGTTACCACAATGGTAACCGGATCCGCCCTCCATTGACTTTCAATGGAGTTCATTACGGATCCGGCTACACATAGACACATACAGACAGACATACACATAAACATAAACATACACATACATATAGACATACAAATACACATACATACTTACATGCTCCCCGGCAGGACTTCAGAGCGTCGGAGGGACAGGACGGCGCGCACAGATGACGATTCCACCAGGCGCCCAGCAGAGGGCGCTGTGGGGAATCGTCACCTGTGCGAGCCGTCCTGTACCTCCAACGCTCCGAAGACCTGCCGGGAGCATGTAAGTATGTATTTGTGTTTGTTTGTCTATATGTGTGTGTATGTTTATGTTTATGTGTATGTATGTACTGTGTGACATGTGTGGGGCCAGAGCGCGGTTCCGGCTCCACACATGTCACTGCGGCAGGCCTGATCCGGCAGCACCCTTCACCTGCCGGATCAGGCCTGCCGCCAGTGTGAAAATAGCCTTACCTGAGTCTTCCAGTATGCTGTTTGCCGCAAGATGTAATCTGATTGTTCAGTCTGGACCGACAGGAAACGGTTTCCTTTATAAAGAATGTCAAGTAGAAGAGCAGTACCAGTGTCTGAGTAGCTTGAAGAAGAGAAGAGCCCACTCCAATCTAACATTTACCACCTATCCCCAAAATATGTTTTTTGTGGGAAAACCAGGGGTGCACCACCAATGAGGTGAGGTGAGGCAATTGCCACAGGCAGCACCAGGTAGGGGCAAGAGGGGGGCAGTGGAATGGGAAGCACAGTGGGCACAGTATGTGGTGCTGTATTACCCTGTATGGTTTGTAGTGCTGTATGGAATGTTTTCCAAGTATGTCTTTAACACTAGGGCTGGAGGAAAGGGGTTAGGTTAAGAAATTAACATTGAGGAGTTGGGGCGCCGTTTCAGTTTTCCCCTCAGGGAGCAGAAAGGCTAGGTGCACCCCTGGGGAAAACCTATACCCGTCTAAAAGTGAGTGCATATTGCAAGGATATGCCAACACTTCATATCGGTGGGGGTCCAACCCCTGGGTGCTCTACTGATCCTGAGAATGAAGGGGCCACAGGGATCAATTTGTGATGTCTCTCATTCTGGCTGCAGTTCCATGCACACATCGACTAATTTGCTGCTTCACAACAAAATCACAGAGGGGAGAAAAAAATAAATTATTCTCAGGACCATCATAATGTAAGGAATATCTTAGCAATATGTCATCAAATTATAAGATGGGAAAACACCAGTGAGTAAAGAAATTGTCACAGGGCACCAAAGCAACCACAAGGGGGCACTGTTATTCTATTGTGTATAAGAGCATCAACTGGTAGTCTCAAGCATAAATTTTCTGTAATCAAAGGTTTTTATGTTGATATACACAAAAAAACAACAACAATTCCACCGAGAAACACCTTGAAGGCACAAATATGCATGAAATCCCTGTAAACACAAGTGTACAGACGAGAGGCAATGTCCAAGCATTATGGGCAGTGCTATTGCGTGTCTATGTATACACCATGGGCCAGGTAAGCAGGGCCGTATTCACTGGTAATGCTGCCCTAGGCACTAAGCCTGAATATGCCCCTATAAAAGGCACATTCACACTTACTAATTATCGTCTTGATTTGCTAATTTCTCAGCTATTGTAGTGATAATTAGTCAGTTTAAGACGTAACTGCCATTTCCTCTTTTTGTTCTTTTTTGTTCAATGTGTAGGGTAAGTGATAATGAACATTTTTCCAATACACTTTATTGATTTTGAAACTTTTAACGAAAAAACCTTATACTGAAGTTTTCCCTAATTCATCTTCATGGTGCAGAAAAGACATTCATCACTCCACTGGGAGAATATCCTACGATTCCATGGGTTTAAGTATTAAAGACATGAGATAAGTAGGGGGTTGTGTAGGGCATAAGGCAGGCGTGTAAGATCACTTACTAGATTATCTGTCCAGCGCTCCGTTCTCCCACTTTTACTTTTCTCGGCTGGTATGGAAATGAATATCATCAGTACAGGGAGGAGGAGACGGACGGGTTTCTCAATGGGCGTCTCCTTCTCCCTGGCTGTAGCGCGGTCCAGTCGCAGAAGGGAGAAAAAAAAGCTCACCTTCTGAATTTTCATATATATGGGGTTATATGATTGCTAATGGCCATGGCCAACACTCATGAACTATCGTTCCAATACTCAGAAAATTTGCTACGAAAATCTTAGATAAGGTGTTTATAGGTTCATTCAAAAAGTGTTAATCCTCCAATATAGTAAGGATGATATTAGTAGAGATGAGCGAATCTATTCGCCGCTTTGTAGATTCGATACAAATCTTGGAAATTTTACGCTGTGAAGCGAATCCGGATTTTTTGAGATTCGCTTCGTTAGATTAGAAAATGTTCTTAAAGAGGACCTTTCATGGGTCCAGACTTTGCGAACAATGTAGCCCGTTATGGAGGGCATGAGCGTCCCTGGCTGTGACGCTCTCCACTGCGATTGGACAGCGCTACAGCCAGGGAGAAGGAGACGCCCATTGAGAATCCCTGGCGTCTCCTCCTCCCTGTTCCGATGATATGCATTTGCATAGCGCGTGCCGGAACTTTACAGGTGGACAGCGGGCGAACGGAGCGGCACCCTGCAAAACTAGTAAGTCCTCTGACCCTAGTCCCACATGCCCTCCATAACGGGCTACATTGTTCGCAAAGTCTGGACCCATGAAAGGTCCTCTTTAAAGCTTTCTACGCATTCGCTATATACTTGTCCAATAAATTGTACGCTGATGTTACGTATAAGTTACTTTATACGCTGATGCGTACAAATTCAGTTAATTAGCAAACTTTTACTGTTCGTTATTCGTGCGGCATAAAGCCCGGGAAGAAAGCGGTCACCTGACCTAGTGGGAAGGGCTTGCTCTGATTGGCTCAGGCTCGGTAAGCCAGTGACGCATCAGTTGTGCTGCGACTGCTGAGACAAACAGAAACACTGTCTGTGAAGTTCTGAGAGACAGAACTGTTTTGTTAAAATTGGGGTGTAATTGTTCTGGGAATCCATATTGCACATATCAGGGATACTGCAGGGACAGTGCAGGGCTAGTGATTAATCAGACAGGGAGAGAGAAAGGGAGAGAGACATGGAGAGAGACAAAGACCAGCTGAAGGGCCACAGTCAAGTGAAAAATGTCTGATGGCACAGGGCAGCAGTGCCAAAGGACCTGTAGCCGGAGCTTCTACTGGTAGAATTCGCAATAGTTGGCCACTGTTCCACCAGGCTAACCCACCAAGGCGCAAAATTGTAGTGGAGGAGAAAGTGGATGAGATAGTGGAGTGGATGGCACACTCATCTCAATCACAGCTGGATGATCTGCTGTCATCTGCTGATACAGTATCATGTAGCCAGGGGTCAGACTCAGAGGTTTCCTCCTGCTCCACCATTCCGCTCCAGCAAAGCCCGTCATTTTCGTACGCAATTTTTACGCTCATGCGTACGTGTTCACATAAGTTGCGTACCTTTAACAACTGTACGTTCTTTATTAGTGCGCGAATGTTCGCAAAACACCACATAATAATGTATGATTGACTGTGTGGACCAGTTTGAGGGCCAAGGGTAAATGTTCTTCCGCCTTGTTTACAACCTTTGCTTCTACATTAATAGACCCTAGCTATTGCAGGGTCCTATAGTAAGTGACATTTATTCATAAAAAGGAAAAAAAAAGAAACTATAATTGCAACCAAATGATAGCTGTCTGTCACAGCAGGATATACAAATACAGGGCCGGGACTAGGGGGAGGCGACCGCCTAGGGCGCCATCTGGAGGGGGGCACAGCCACAGGGGGGGTCCAACGGGTCTGGACCCCCCCTAGAACCATTCACTTTTTTTTTTTAATTCCTCAGGGCTGCACCGCCGATCGCCACAGGCGCACCGCCCTGGATCTAAGTGCAGTCGGCGTGTGGGGGCAGTAGGAGATGAGCGCTTCCATTGTGGAAGCGCTCATCTCTATATTCATCTGTATCGCCGTCCTCAGGACAGCGATACAGATGCCTGTGCTGCGGCAGGGGAGGGAGAGGCATCTTCCTTGCCTGTTCTTCTGATAGGCTGCAGGCACTAATGGCTGCGGCCTATCAGAGGCCAACTCAGGCAGCGCGATGACGTCATCATCATCGCGCCGCCTGAGCCGGGCAGCACACAGCGCGGGACACAGCTGCTGATAGAGGTAAGTATTAGTGTTTTTTTTTTTTTTTTTTTAAATAGATGCCATATTATAGGGGGCACCTGCTGGCAATTTCTCACTGGCACATTTACTGGGGCATTTCTTACTGGCACATTAAGGGGGGCGGAGGAGAGGAGCACTGTGGGGGCATCTGGGGGCCTTTTTTTGGGCACATTATGGGGGGGCAATATAGGGGAGAGCTGGACTATGGGGCATCTGGTGGCACTATAGGGGCACTATGAGGGAGGGGAGCACTATGAGGGCTCTAAAGAGGCCTTTTTTGTTGGCACATTATGGGGGCACTATGGCATCTGGTGGCAATAAGGGGGCATTTTTTATAGGCACATGGGAAACACTATAGGGAAGAGCGGCACTATGGGGCATCTGGTGGCATTATTTGGGGGCAGTATGGGGAAGTGGAGCACTATAGGGGCATCATTTGGGGGCACTATGGGGGAATCTGCTCTAAAGGGGCATTTTTTACAGGCACATTATAGGGGCACTATGGCTTCTGGCACTAAGGGGGCATTTTTTACTGGCACATTATGGGAGGCATTATGGGGCATCTGGTGGCACTATAGGGGCATTATTTTGGGGCACTTCGGGGGAGTGGAGCACTATGGGGGGCATCTGGTAACTCTAAAGGGGCATTTTTACTGGCACATTATAGGGGGCACTATGGCATTTGGCACTAAGGGGGCATTTTTTACTGGCACATTATGGGGGAGAGGAGCACTATAGGGGCATCTGGTGGGGGCAGCAAGAAGGGGCATTTTTTACTGGCACATTATAAGGGGTACTATGGCATCTGGCACTAAGGGGGGAATTTTTACTGGCACATTATGGGGAGAGGAGCACTATAGGGGCGTCTGGTAGGGGCAGCAAGAAGGGGCATTTTTTACTGGCATATTATGGGGGACACTATGGGGGCATCTACTGGGGCACTATATAGGGGTATTTTATACTGGCATACATTATGGGGACATTAGCTCAACTGCAGGCACTAAGCGGGGGTATTTCTTGTTCTGTCATATTATAAGGTGAATTATTACTACTTGGGGGTATTATGGTGAGCTTCACTACTACTGGGGGCTATGGGGAACACGATGTCTAGTATGGGCACTATGGGGGCATTACTATTAAGTGTGCTCTGGCAGATAATTATTTCTATTGGTGGGATTTTGGGGAGCACTGTTACTTTGGGGGGCACCCTGGCACAGTATCAATTTAGTACAATTATTTTTGGGGGACATTATCTTTATACTATTAGTGTCCGGACACAGTTATTTTTTAGGGGACTCTGTGCCAATAATTGTTGTAGGGGGCACTATCTGTGTGGTAGTTGTATTTTTCAGGGGACAGTTTCTGCAGTATAGTATTAGGGGGCACAGTATTGGGGGTGGCAGGATGAGGTGTTCAGAAGATGATGGAAATGTGGGAAACTAATGTCTGTTTGTATCTCTACAGATACGAGAGATGGCTGAAAAATCTTCATGGTGGTCTGGTCCGATTGGAGAAGATGAGGAAAGAGAACGTCTACAACAAAGGTGACATCACTGGATGTAAGAGGTATGGGGCGCTATGTAGGAGAGGAGATGCTCCGGCTCCTCCCTCTGCCATTTGCAGAAGAAGGATTCAGAGCTGGGTGAGGACAGCCAAGGGGGGCAGTAGGTCACTGGTGGGTGGCAGATGGTGGTGGGGAACCACAGGCCTTGAGCAGGATCTGAGGAGAGGGAAGGAGCTTTCTTGCTGTAGCCTGCTGTTGTCTATTGTATAATGTGAGGCAGGCAGTGCAGCCAGGACACGTCCTCCCCTCTCTGTATGATGTGTACAGGCAGGACTCAACAATATCATTTCAGCTGTACAGTGTTTGCTGGGAGTGGCCTATTATATTTAGGAGGGGCTTATAATAATGGGCGGGGCCAATTTGGGGGGCGCCATTTGACTACTTTGCCTAGGGCACCAAACTGCCTAGTCCCGGCACTGTTCAAATATTACAGTTTTGGCAGCATAAAACTTCTGCATTGTACCCAGCCAAAGCTCTGGTTACTGCATTGTATAATACATTCAAGAAAATCCAGGGATGTCTCAATATCTTCTTTAGCAAGCACTCTGCGGTCATCTGTAGCATACACTATTAGGGGCATCTAACGCTGATGCCGTTGACAGTTTGATCAACATAAAAACTTAACTTTTTTTTTTCCATTTAGAATTTATTAGGTTTTTATATAGTATATATAACATACAGTATACAGTATGAAAAGAAATCACAATATCATAGCAAGGATACAAAGTCTGTGTAAACAGATCAAACAATAAAGTATAACTTTACATTTAAACATTGTGTCTCTCGTTTATCATGAAAGCAATAGATGCCTCCTAGTGTCCCAGGAGTGCCAGGACTTCAGAAATTTATCCGTAGCTTTTCTTTCTTGGGCCACTGAAAATTCCAATGATCTAATCTCCTGTATCCGAGTATAAAGATCCATATCTGAGGGAGGGGTAGGACGTTTCCAATGCAGGGCAATTAAACATTTGGCAGCGGTAACCATATGGAGGAGCAGCCTGACATCACAGCCTTTCATACCCCGTGGGACCACATTTAAGAGCAGTATCAAGGGATCTCTGGGAATATCAGTTTCCAGAACTATCCGGGCAAACCGTTGCACACAACGCCAAAATGGCAATAGAAGGGGACATGACCAGAAGATGTGGAATACCGTAGCATCCGACTGAGAGCATCTCCAACAGAGATCCGGGGTCCCTGGATAAATCACATGGAAAACAGCAGTGGTATAAAAACTTAACTTTAATGTGAATATTAATTTGTTAAAGGAGTATTAACGAGGCAATTAAACGCACGGCTCATTCACAGCAACTACTAAATAGGGACACATAGGAAAGCAAGATCCGACAACAGCAGCTTATTGATGATTTCCATGTAGAAGATTTTTTTCTTCATAATAGAGTAACAAGCAATTGAAAATAAGGGAAAACAGTAACTATAAATGAATATACAGTATATTGCAATATAGTTATAGCCAATATTTTTTAAAAGGTTGACATTTACTTCAGCAATCAACACTGTATTAATGTTTGCTGAGTGTTGTCACAAATGTGAACTAATATAACATGGTGGCTATACTTTGTATGGAAAAAACTGGTATAATGTGAAAGGAATTTGTCTTCACTTGCTCATCAGGGATAATCTAATAAAAATATTAAGGAATTCTGTATGTTATGTTGTGTCATCTCTTGAAAACGGAAGACGACTGATACATTTATGATGCTTTGCAGTTCCTCTGAGTTGCTCTAGAGGGCGATAATTTACCACTGCACAACAGCTGTAACCTTATAGTGTATATAATGATGAGAGTTACTGTACACTAACACTGAATCTCAGTGAAATTCATGTCAAGTCCAAAACTGCTAGGCATTCAGACGTTACCCATTTGCCCCAAATGGTCAATATTCCCCTGGAGTACTCCAAAAAATTGAATGGAGGATCCTATGATTGAAAATCTAGAGCTAATGTGATATCATGTACAATATTGACCACATCAAACATGGCATTACTCTGCAATAAGACCAGAGAGTGCCCATTCATAGTAAATAGTCTCACATTTGTAGTGGTCCTGGCTGAAAGTGTAGGCATCCTATTAGCATTATGACTAGGAACAAGCAGGCCCTGGACAAAGCTGGACAATTCTATATATTGTATTTTTCTCCTCGATACAATCAAATCAAACCTTTTAGTAGGGGTTATCCAAAGCTCAGAACTTCTTTCATGTGAGAACATCCATTTAAAAGACTTTGCCTTTAAATATCCAGGTAATTCAGGAAATGTCACTTTATAACTTACAGGTGTGTTTCTTACGCTATACACTGGATCCCAGCCATGTATTGTAAAGTGGGTGGAGGCGATTGGCTTGTAGGAAGCTGACTGACGGCAGGAAAGAGGATAGCGAGTGAAACATAAACACGTTTATTATGCTTTGAGAACCAGGCAAACCTGATGTCAGAGGGCGGACGCCTGAAATGCCAGCAGCACATTATCCTGTCGACGCAATGACTCTACGCCACAGATAACTACTGTCTGCGCTGCACTGAAGTCTTTTCAGTGTTTGCTTTGGCGTGGTCGTTAAAAGACCACAGAACCACAGAATCTGTATTGATTATGACATCATGATATGCACACTGACAAACAATAATAAGTACTGACAAATTGGGGAGACACAAACACAGTCTGATCACAGTACATAATGGAGTATCACTGCACATGGCGAGGCAAAATGTAATGTATTGTACAATGAAAAGTTCTGCTTCATTCTAATATTACTTTAAGAATAACTCCACAGGTCATGTTTCCTGGTGCAGTTTCGGAAGCCAAAACCAAGAGTGAATTCAAAACTGAGGAGAAATCGTTTCTGTCCTGTATACGCTCTTTCCTTTTATGATCCACTCCTGATTTTGGCTTCCAAAACTGCATGCAGAAACCTGACTGTGTGGCCCTTACCTTTATGGGACAATTTTTGTTTATACATAGAACGGTTAGTACAGATCTACTACTTCTCACAGCCTAGGTAAACATCTGTGAGCTAAACCAGTGCCCCCCAACCCCCTCAGGCGCCTACCGTGTTTCCCCGAAAATAAGACAGTGTCTTATTATTTTTTTTCCTCCAAAAAAAGCGTTAGGGCTTATTTTTGGGATAGGTCTTATTTTCAGGGAAACACGGTTTAAAGCGTGCCCCCATCAAACCCCCGATCAGCCCACTGTGCCCCCTTCAGACCTCAGATCAGTGTGCCCCCATCAGACCTCACATCAGCCCACTGTGCCCCCTTCAGACCTCAGATCAGTGTGCCCCCATCAGACCTCAGACCAGCCCACTCAGCCCCATAACAATAAAATAAAAAACTCCTCTTACCTGTCCTGCGCCGCGGCTCCGCTCCGGGTGCTCCTCTGGCTTCTCAAGGCCGTCACCTGACTGCGTGCAGCGTCAGGTCATAGTGTGCGCACTACGTCCTGACGCTGTACGCGGTCAGGACAGTGCAGCGCCGGCCCTGGAAGCCTGTGGGGCGCTCGACCCGGAGCGGAGCCGTGGCGCAGAACAGGTAAGAGGAGTTTTTTATTTTATTACTATGGGGCAGGGTGGTCTGATCTGAGGTCTGATAGGGTGCCGGCAGCGAAAATATACAAGTGAGCGCTTCCATAATGGAAGCGCTCACTTGTATTCACTTTATACAGTAACGTAGATAGGGCTTATTTTTGGAGTAGGGCTTATATTTTAAGCCTACTCCAAAAACAAGGCAAAATAGCACTAGGGCTTATTTTAGGGATAGGTCTTATTTTCGGGGAAACACGGTATCAAGATTCTCCTTTTAATAGGCATCATGCAAATTAAATCCAATCTGAACAATTGTTGCTGGCATCGGTATGTCTCCTTTCTCCTCCAGGTGCTGTGACCACCACACAAGGTCCTGATACCAAACAGCGCCAGAAAGTATTATGGTTTGCCACATCTATCTCCTGAAGCAGGGCAGCATCAGGACTAATGGTGTTGTGGAGGACAAAGGACCCAGGTCCTAGAGACAGTAAGTATATTATGCTGTTATCTGGTCTGGAGTCTGATTTTTAGGGGTCTGATTTGAAGTTTGATTTATCTATGGGGTCTGATCTGAGGTTAGATTTAGTTAGGAGGTCTAGTCTGGAGTCTGATTTTTTTAAGGGGTCTGATCTGAGGTCTGATATACTGTATGTAGGAGTTTTGGTCTCACTTCTTTTTGGAGTCTGGTCTGGGGTGATTTGAGTTCTAGCCTGGGATGTGGTCTGAGGACTGAATTCATTTTGGGGTCTGATCAGGGGTTAAATGGCTCCTCTACCCCATCCTACATTTTCTAAATAGTGGACTGATGGTCCTTATGGGATAATTGTGTTTTTTTTCCACCACTTTAGATTTTATTCCTGTAAGCAGAATGTCACAGCAATGGGGTAGCTAGTCAGCAGAGCCTGAAGAGAAGAGCATGCCAGCGAGGAGAGCCTGACAAGGGTGAATATGGCTGGCACTAGTGTTGAGCGAGCATGCTCGGCCGAACATGCTTACGCTCGGGTCCGCTCGGTGTTCGGCCGAACACAGAGTGTACTCGAGCGCAATGCTCGAGTCTCTTCCCCGCACTGTAATGTTGATTTGTACGCTAATGCGTGCGAATTTGTGTGATAATGCGTAAGCATTTGTACGCTAATGCGTACACATTTTGTAATGCGTACACGTTTGTATGCTAATGCATACGCATTGTGCGCTAATGCATACTTATTGTGCGCTAATGCGTACAAATTCAGTTAATTAGCATACTTGTGAAGTGAAAGCAGTAAAAGAGGAGAAGTCACGATTCTGATCTTTTTGTATTAACCAGACACCCTCCCCTCTTCTGAGCGGGGGGTGCCTGGTTTAGTCCCATTGACTAACATTATGCTCGGGTGCTCGGCTGAGCACTCGAGCAACCCCTAGTGCTCGGCCAGAGCACCCGCGCATACGAGCACAGAGGTGCTCACCCATGTCTCTCCTCAGCTTCTACATCTTATTAGAAGAAGAGGAAGAGAAGGATGGACTATGGCTACCAGACAACCAGAAGATAGGAATCTGTCAGGCGTTGGAGGGGGGTCATACCTCCCCAAAGTCAAATTTCTGGGTGTGCCCCTGAGCTAAACACCCTGGACTCCAGACCAATACATTGATATATACGCTAATATAAAATATTAGAACAAAATTTATCTCACACAAGATTACCTAGATACAATTGTTACAGTGTGAGAACATTCGCTGACAGCAAACATAGAAAGGAATTAAGGCCCACATTAAACAATTTTAACTTAAAAGGTCATAAATCATGAAATTGCAACCTTTTTCATTATTGGTCAACTTTGAAAAGTGACAAGAAAATTTAGCTTGGTTTACTAGGAATAGGCAGTGTCTTAAAGTCAGATCTATTAAGAAGAAAGCCATAAAAGCTTTTTGACTGAAACCCAAGCCTGAGGTGTGACCCTTCTAAAAATTGTCGCAAATAACCCCAACTTTCTCCTTTCTTTGCCTGGCATAATATACGCCAGTCTTAAAATATGTGGGCCAAAGTATATCATGAAGTTGCATTATACATTGATTTAAGGGGGTGTCCGTAATCTGATTAAGTGGCCCATTGCTTACCCCAGAACACAATAGAAGCCTCCTGCTTCCCATGGGTGTCTGATCACTGCAGCCATAGTGTCCCACGATTAACCCGCATGACCCTTCCCGACTGAATGATCTACTGCACAGATACATGAAATTCCGCTGCTTGAACCCATTGAACCCCTCGTATGTTAAAGGATCGTCTTAAAAATGTACCCAGGTGTCCTCTTGTCCATGGTCACGAATTGCAACTTAGCTCCATCTAAGCGAATAGAGCTGACCTGTAATACCAGAAACAACCCATGGACAAAAGTGGCGCTGTTCTTGTAAAAAAAAAAACAGTAAACAAATCTGAGTGGGTTATGAGGAGCAGTGTAACCTTGTCTGATGGGTACTAGTACATTTCCTTTTGCTGTAGTCCTTTTCTAAGGTTCCTCTGGATCTTAGTATCATCTTCCTTCTCTGCCACCTAGAACACATTGTACTACACTGAAATGTTCCTATAGTATGTATGTGCTTCAGAAATCACAGAGCTTGTCTTCATCTAGGCATTATGACTAACAGCATGGGAAAACATATAGCTCTCCCAGATGAGATTACATCTCCAAAGGTTGCTGATTATACATGCGTAGTAGACAGTACAGTGGAAATGTAGCGAGCGCACAGAAACTGTATCCAGCAGCTACTTTCACACTTGCATTGTGGTTTTCCGATATTGAGATCCAGCAGAGGATCTCAATACCGGAAAAAAACTGATCAGTTTTGTCCCCATGCATTCTGAATGGAAAGAGATCCGTTCAGGATGCATCAGGATGTCTTCAGTTCAGGCAGATTTCAGTTTTATGAGCGGACACAAAACCGCAGCAAGCTGTAGTTTTGTGTCCGGTCATAAAAACTGAAAGAAACTGCTACTGAAACCAGTGTAAGGCTACTTTCACACTAGCGTTTTTAAATTCCGGTATTGAGTTCCGTCATAGGGGCTCAATACCGGAAAAAAACGCTTCCGTTTTGTCCCCATTCATTGTCAATGGGGACAAAACTGAACTGAAGACAACGGAATGCTCCTGAAAGCATTCCGTTCCGTCTTCAGACCGGAGAACAAACCGCAGCATGCTGCGGTTTGCTCTCCGGTCCAGGCATCCGCACCAAGACGGATCCGGAATGAACCCCAATGCAAGTCAATGGGGACGGATCCGTTTGGTGTGACACAACAGTAATCCGGATCTGTCCTCCATTAACTTGCAATGGGGGGTCATTCCGGATCCGGCTACAGAGAAACAGACAGACAGACATACACACATACATACACACACATACATACATACACATACATACTCACATACTCCAGCCAGGGATGCCGGCAGCATGTCTTCACGCGCCTCCTGCGCGCAGCTATGACGTTTCCCCACTGCGCCCAGCAGAGGGCGCTGTGGGGAATCGTCATCACTGCGCGCAGGAGGCGCGTGAAGACGTGCTGCCGGTGTCCCGGGCTGGAGTATGTAAGTATGTATGTGTTTGTGTGTATGTATGTTCTCTGTGTATGTGTAAACATGTGTGGGGCCGGAGCGCTGCTCCGGCTCCACACATGTGTCAGCGGCAGTACGGATCCGTCGGCACCCTTTAGGTGCCGGATCCGTGCTGCCGCTAGTGTGAAAGTAGCCTAAGGCTACTTTCACACTAGCGGCGGTCCGGATCCGGCAGGTGAAGGGTGCCGCCGGATCCGGACTGCCGCAGGGACATGTGTAGGGCCGGAACTACGTTCCAGCCCCACACATGTCACACAGTACCATATACAGACAGACGTACATACATACATACATACACACACATACACACAAACACATACATACTTACATACTCCAGGCAGGCCACACGTCTTCACGCCCAGGAGGCGCGCAGCTATGACAATTCCCCACAGCGCCCTGCCTGCCTGGAGTATGTAAGTATGTATGTGTTTGTGTGTATGTATGTATGTATGTGGTGACGGATCCGTCCTGAACTCCATTGAAAGTCAATGGAGGGCGGATCCGTTTACCATTGTGGTCACACCAAACAGATCTGTCCCCATTGACTTGCATTGGGGGTCATTCTGGATCCGTCTTGGTGCGGATGCCTGGACCGGAGAGAAAACCGCAGCATGCTGCGGTTTGTTCTCCGGTCTGAAGATGGAACGGAATGCTTTCAGGAGCATTCCGTTGTCTTCAGTTCAGTTTTGTCCCCATTGACAATGAATGGGGACAAAACGGAAGCGTTTTATTCCGGTATTGAGCCCCTATGACGGAGCTCAAAACCGGAATTTAAAAACGCTAGTGTGAAAGTAGCCAAGTCAATGGTGACGGATCAGTTTTTTTAGGAGACTAAAAAACCGGATCCGTCACCCATTGACTTTCAATGTATTTAGTGCTTGATCTTTTTTTCAGTTTTGATATCACACAACCGCATCCTAACTGAACTGATGCATCTTGATGTGCAAAATCAAAACGGATCCGTTTAATTCGGTATTGAGATCCTCTGCCGGATCTCAGTACCTGAATTAACAACGCAAGTGTGAAAGTAGCCTTATGGTGGTGCTTTACCATTGTTCTCCATTGAGTTCTTGTAGTGGGCATGCCTCTCCTTTCCTGCTGTTATATGTTCAGTATTGACTGGAGTTCTCTCTCATTGTGGAGGCAGCTAATTAGATAGTAAATTGTCTTTTTGTGCATCATTTTATTATAATGGATACAATAGGCAAAAACAAAGCTGTACAAACTTATGTGGGTACAGTGTTGTGGGGGAAGGGGGATCAGAGCAGGGGTTGCCCAGGGCACCAAATTCCGAGGAGAGTTGAAAGTGGGGCACAGTCACTAATGTTTCCCATCCCTGAAGTTCAGCCTCAGTGGTTGAAGGACACTAGGCCTGAGGCCTATGAGGCAGTGGAACGGTGCAGTATGGTCAAAATGATATCATCTTGACCTCTTACAGCAGGTCACAGGCAGTGTGACAACATCATCACGTCGCCTGAGACTGGGTGCAGAAGGTCATGATGACGTCATCAGGACCACCTGCGCCGGGACGCAGGTAGCCAGGGATGCAGGACAGAAGAGGTCTGTGGCCTTCATCATAGAATGCAGGAGTGAGGCGAGTAATTTTTTGTTTGTTTGTCGCCGTTACTGTTGGGGGCTCTACAGGGGAAGGTGGGTTGGCATTATATGTAGAGATTGTGCTATGGGGGCATTATAAATTGAGATGGTACTAAATATGTATGTTCTGTGTGTCAAATTATGCAGGAATGAGTTGTGGTCAGGAGAAGTCATCAAAAAAAATGAAAGAGAACAACTCCAGAGGAATGAGTTGGGGGCTAAATGGGGATATTATTGACCGGGACTGGGCATGATCATGGTGGAGCAATATTATTTGGCTTTTGTATAGTGTTATTATTGGTAATGTTGGCCTTGGTATACTGTGAGGAATGGTTCTATAAAAATGGCAGGGGGCGCAATACTTGGCTTGTCCCAGGTGCTGGCAACCCACTCTACTCCACTGGGTGGGCAAATATATAGAGGAGTATGTCCCACTGGAAGAATACAGACTGGACCTGTCCTTTGTAGCTGTGTTGATTTACCATGCCTATTAGGAAGGGGGAACAGAATAACCTGAGTTGCCTTTCTACCCCTCAGGAGCCCCACTCGAGCTGTAAGGGTGGCATCTTTGGTAGGTACATCCTTAAATTAAGTATTTATTTATTGATTTCCCAGTATATATGCAGTGGGCGGGTTTGGGGTGGTCTCAATGCTACACTGGGTCCCCCAGACACCATCAAGGTGTTAGAGTTAGAACAGTCCCAACAATCCATGGAATCTACTCCATACTTTACATATTCTTACACTAGGAGGAAAGAAGATGTGGGGCAATATAGAATGTAACAGGAAAATTGCTATAGATTAGGCCTTTCCTCAAAAACCGGTTGTAGTGCCCTGGAGAAAGGGTATTTTGGAGTTTTCACTTTTGTGAACATTTTCCCCTATTGCTGCTATGCAAAGCCATTTACTCACTAGTGCACTTTGAAGGGTTAACATGCACTGTGATTTATGCTGTTGTTTGCACTTACTGCACTGTTATTGCACTGCATTTGCACTGACTTGTGGAAATGGCTAATGCACAGCCAGTGAATGCTAAGAAATGTAAGAATTTAGTTAGTTATTTTTACGTTAGTAATTTTCCACTGCTGTCATAAAGGAATATACAGAGCTGAGTTTTGGCGGGAAAAGCCAGACATAGTGAACTTTTGACCATCTGATTTGGCACTGTCAGGCTGTTGTTTAGTCTAAAAACTGCTTAGTCATTCCCATTGATTTGTGTTGGAGAAAAATACAAGTCTATGGCAGATGTACTGCAACACTGTTTCTATTAGGCTGCACTTTTTCAGCTTCCCCTCTCCCACTAGAAGGTTCAGATCAGTTAGACAGTATAAAAGTAGAGCTGTCAGAGCCCCTTATTGCCTACAGATAAGGACCAGTGTTTAGAAAAAGAGACTCTGCAAGACTGCACGAGTGACCAGAATAAAGATGCTGAGATGGGGATACTCTGCCACAGGCCCTAGGACTTATTTCCCATTGGGGTGCACCACTTCTTACCATCCCCTCCAGAGAAAAGCAACACATGATGACACCTTGATGATGTCCAGGGGACCCAGCGTAGCATTGGGGGTTACCTCAAACCTAACCACTACATGGTAATGCCCCCATAATTTTTGGCCAGTAGCATGATAACAGTTCTACTATACGATGGTATATGAGATGATGATGAGTGGTCATTTCCTCTTCTCCAAGTCATCACATGCAAAGATGAAGGTTATTTGACTGTATCTGATCTTCCAGGAGCATATCGTGGCTCAGTGGTTGGCCTGGGGTTAAATCCACCAGATTCACGCTATTGTATGATCTTGTGCTTCTTCTGTATACTCAGGTTTCATACTGTTAGGTTCATTTAATTTAAATTAAATTGCCACCTGTATATGTGTATAACAACATATAAAGGAGCAGGCACTGATACAGTTGCTCTCTGTGTACAACACTACAGAATATGTTGGTGTCGTACACTATGGAAAAAAAATCAGACGCCAACGATAAATGTACCATTGATGTAGCATCAGTAGCTGCTATGGGGCTTCAGAAGAAGGAAGCTTCTGCTGATTTCCGGATCCTCCTGCACATAGAGTAGTATGTCCTAGACCAAGACACTACATCAGCATTTCAGCAATATTATTCACCCAAGCCAACTTCACCCACTCAGCTCATTACTCATCTACAGTTCTCACCTAAAATGTTTATTTACTTCATTGACTTAGTTAATTTTTTGCTGATGAAAGAAAATTTGTCATGTGTGGTGAATCCACCTATCAACTAAGGCTGGCCTCAGGCTGAGGTCTACTAAACCGGGAAGCCATCCATGCTACACCTCAGCCGGTCCCCATGGGAAACAGACAAAGGGATGGACTAGGAGGATACATAGGATTCTTATTTCACAATAGATAAGAGGTGAGCTGCATGTCAAGGTGGAGCTCCGACTGAGATGGGCGGCTTAAATGATACTTTGTTAAGAATTCCAGTCCAATGAGACATAAATAATGAGTAACATGTTACTGGAATAGCAGTCTGAATGAGTAATATAGTCTGAAGGCTTCCATACAAGTGCATGGAGGACAGTTTTACCTAGATAGATGGATAGATAGATTGCTATTAGACACCACGATCTGCCGCCGGCAAGTGCTGATTTTTAAGCATGCTTGAAAATCACAATTGCCTGATGAACAAGCTTGTTCATTGGTCAATTGGCGGCAGTATTACCCTACAGGATGATCCCTAATGAATAATGTTCTTGTTAGCAATTATCGGCCAAAAAAATGGCCAGTGTAATACAGCCTTTAATAGACAGATAATAGATCTTATCTTTTAACTTGATATATGCATTGAGAGTTTGTAGCTCCGTATAAGGCTGTCTTACACCAACAGATTATCTGACAGATTTTCTGGCCAATCATTAGTCAGATGGCTATTTATACACATAGATCTTTTGTTATACACAAATATTATTGGCCTGATTGGACAGAAATTGGTCAGATAAGGCCAAGTTCACACTTTCGTTATTTGGTCAGTCATTTCCATCAGTTAGGACCCATACACACGACCATATGTATTTTGTGGTCCACAAAACACAGATAGGCAAAAAATACAGATGACGTCTGTGTGCATTCCGTATTTTGCCGAACTGAACAGTTGGCACCTAATAGAACAGTCCTATCCTTGTCCATAATGCAGACCATAAAAAGACATGTTCTATTTTTTTGCGGAAAGGACATACGGAAACTGAATGCACACGGAGTAATTTCCGTTTTTTGGGGGGACCCATTGAAATAAATGGTCCACAAAAACGGAAAGAAAATATGTTCGTGTGGATGAGCCCTTACTGTGAGCCAAAACCAGTAGTGAAGCCTACTCAGAGATAAGGTATAATGGACAGATTTCCTCCTGTTCTGTGTTTTTGACCCGCATTTGGCTTTGGCTCCCAATAAGGCCTTGTTCACTCATCAGTTATTTGATCAGTTATTTCCATCAGTTATTGTGAACCAAAACCAGGTTTGGGTCAAAAAAACAGAACAGGTGCAGATCTTTTAATTACATCTTATTTCTGTGTAGCCTCCACTCTTGGTTTTGGCTCACAATAACTGATGGAAATAACTGATCGAATAACTGAAGTGTGAACTTGGCCTAATTTGTTGGTGTAATACAGCCCTAAGACAAATTATGCTCTGACCACTATAAAGATGAAATATGGAGATGTACCTTAAAGTACACCCCTCCCAGGATCAATCCTATTAAATCAGGCATACTGTGTGGTAGGGTTAATCCTGCTGATTAAAATGATACCTGGTTTGTGAAAATTGGTTCTAGCATTCCTGAGAAAAAAGACCTTTATTCTTTATGGAAATTAGATCTTAAGTGCACTAAGGGGTGGGGCCTAGTGCCAGGGCCGCTTCTAGCTTTTCTGCTACCTGAGGCGAAAAATGAAATGGCGCCCCCTTCCCATTAAAAAAATCAATGGTAGGAAAGTGAAATAGCCAACTGTTTTTAGATCGCAATACTAGTAGCTCACAAAGTAATAAACTACTCCTCTTTCGTTCACACTTGTAAATCTTAACCAAATTTTAAGACTATGTAAAATAAAATCTAAAAGGATTTTGATTTTTTACTACTTGTAATGAACATTCTTGTGGGCTATAAGGTCTCTTGATACATATTGATACATCCTGCAGCCAATTGTGTACTAATCTAATACTATCCTCACATTGCCTTTGCTTTAATTTAATTTAATTTAACTGTGGCAAAGTTGTTTTTTTTTCCAATTCTACCACCTTTGGAATTTTTATCCATTTCCCACTACCGTATTTTTCGCCCTATAAGACGCACCGGCCCATAAGACGCACCTAGGTTTTAGAGTAGGAAAATAAGAAAAAAATATTTTTCATCAGATCCTCTTATCAGACTGCCCATAGATTTCAGGACATCACATCAGACCCCCATATCAGCCCTCCAAGTCAGACCCCCAACAGACCTCAGATCAGCCCACTATGGCCCCATATCAGCCCACTGTGCCCCCATACCATCTCACTGTGCCCCCATCAGACCTCAGATCAGCTTACTGTGCCCCCATCAGACCTCAGATCAGCAGACTGTGCCCCCATCAGACATCAGATTAGCAGAATGTGCCCCCATCAGACCTCAGATCAACAGTATGTGCCCCCATCAGACCTCAGATCAGCAGAATGTGCCCCCATCAGACCTCAGATCAGCAGAATGTGCCCCCATCAGACCTCAGATCAGCAGAATGTGCCCCCATCAGACCTCAGATCAGCAGAATGTGCCTCCATCAGACCTCAGATCAACAGTATGTGCCCCCATCAGACCTCAGATCAGCAGAATGTGCCCCCATCAGACCGCAGATCAACAGTATGTGCCCCCATCAGACCTCAGATCAGCAGAATGTGCCCCCATCAGACCTCAGATCAACAGTATGTGCCCCCATCAGACCTCAGATCAGCAGAATGTGCCCCCATCAGACCTCAGATCAGCAGAATGTGCCCCCATCAGATCTCAGATCAGCCCACCCAGCCACTTATAAAAACCTTACTTACCTGTCCTGCGCTGCCGCTGCCCTCCGGTCCCGTGCTCCACTCTCTTCCCTGCCGGCGCGCACTATGACCTGACGCTGCAGCGTCAGGTCATAGGGCACAGGCAGCAGGCACAGACAGTCTTACCTGCAAAGTCTAGGGATCAGTGTTCGCTGCTGTGCTGCTGCCGCTTTGCTCCTCTTCACTTGCGCGCTGTTTCCCAAACTGCCACTCCCGTCCCTCTTCCTGTGCAGAGAAGGAACTTGGAGGGCAGGACTATTGGGGAACAGCTTGCTATCAGATGTCCTTGCGCTCTCCGCACAGAGAACACGGAGCGACAGGAGACTGGGGGGGGGGGAGGGGAGCGCAGCTTGAAGCCAGAGAACACGGAGCGGCATCCACCAGCAGTGTTTAACTGCTGTGTGAATGCCGCCCCTCAGAAATACATAAAACTGCCGCCTGAGGCGAGATCCTCATCTTGCCTCATGGCAGAGGCGGCCCTGCCTAGTGCATCTCAGCTTTCTGGGTTTATATTGCTGACCGATTCTCTTTAAAGTGGTTTTCTGACTTTTATATTGATGACCTATCCACTGTTTGAGGAGGCATGGTGCACCTGTGAGCACCGCAGCCTTCTCACAGCTTTCCCTAGGCCAATGACATCACGTTCATTGGTCACGTGGCCTAGGCACATCTCAGTGCTGTTCAAGTGAGTGGGGCTGAGATGTGATATGAAGTACAGCCGCTATATAATGTACAGTGCTATGCTTGTTAAGCTGTAGGGGGCTGCAGAGCTCACCGCCATGCCACGATCTCCTCAAACAGCTGATCAATGGGGGTCCCAGGTGTCACACCCCTACCGATAAAAAGTCGGAAAACCCCTTTAAGGCCAGACAGATTTGTAACTCATCAGTAGCAGCTAGAACAAACATGGGTTATCTGTTTCTGTTGTACTCAAACTTAGGGCTAGTGCACACGAACACGTGCTGGCCGTTTGTGCACCGCATCACGCATGCGGACCCATTTACTTGAATGGGTCCACAATCCGGAAGGTGCAGTGTGAAACGGAGGCACAGGGTTTCTCTCCGGACCCATTCAAGATGAATGGGTCTGCATCCATCTGCGGAGACTGCACGGATGTTGCCGTCGCATTGTGGACCGCAAATTGCGGTCCCCAATGCATGGAACGGCCGGACAAGAGCCGCGTGCATGAGCCCTAAAACAACTGTAAAAGCTAAACCTGCAGCCCTGTAACCACGTCTGGTAATGTATTGCTGTGTATGACTTTTTAGCTGTGGAGAGCCTATGTCCTCTAGTTATTAACAACCATATAAAGATTCCAGGCCCAGTCGTGGGATCATCTATGAACCCCTACTATTCCCATATATGTCACAGGGCAATGTGAAGGGTCCCAGTGGCAATTAACCTTAATGAGCCAGCTGTATAAATTCTCGGCTTCTAGGCTGTACATTTACAAGCTGCTCCGTCTTCACAGCCTTTGCATTCTGGGGAGTGGGAAGCTGTAAAGACAGGTGTGACTGCGTGTTTCATCTTGCCACCACCCCCATAACCCTGAAAATGTTAAAAGCTGGAGGGTCCAGGTGGAAACAGGGAAGATGACTGCGTTGGCAATGCAAGGTCACCATCAGATCTTCTTTCTTGAATTGAGATCAGGCATCAAATATCAACAGCAAAAAAAGATGTTAGTGGGAGCGCCTGTTGGTGGGTGCTTAAAGGGAGAGTGTTATCAGAAAATGAACTATTGTTTAATTCAATTTTTTATGTTAAACATAATTTTTTTTTAGAATTTTAGATTTTTTAAATTTTTAAGTCCTTATGTGTAATTGTACAGTTTTCACACTGACCACAGCCTTTAAACATGTCAAGACTTTCTGTTCTTTCAAAGTGGCCACATGCACCATTGACGCAATGGACAGGATGAGACTCATTGGGGGTGATTTACTAAAGCCAACTTTTTAGGCCTGTCTTAGGTTTCCCCTTGTACTGCCATAATATTCGGCTAAATTGAGGCGATACTAAGGAAGTCCGTGCCCTTGGAAAGACAGACTACTCCAGACTACTACTGTTTCTGACAGGGATCCGCAAAGCACAGATACCGGCCCATGTGTATTCCGCATTTTGCGGACCACACATCATCCGCAATGGACGGCGTAACGGAACTACGGATGCGGACAGCACACTATGTTATAATTGTACAAATTTTCCCACAAAAAAACAAGCCTTCATATGGCTATGTGAAAGGAAAAACTAAAAAAAAAAGTTATAGTCCCGGGAAGGCAGGGAGTAAAAAAAGAAAACTCAAAAACAGAAAATCTCCAAGGGGTTAATGGATACAATTGTATCAAAAAAATGCTCCCAGTCCAAAAGTTTACATGCGACCTGTGGCGACCCACAAGGGGAGAGTAGGGAGGAGGGGAGTGGTACTTGTGGCAGTGGTTTCTGGTAGCTATCCCCAATCCAACACCTCCTGGGCCTGTGCTGTGAATGGAAGGTGCACCCTTTCCTCCCTCAGAGCACACTGGACTTTCTGGGGCTCCTGTCTGGTGTTAGGTGTGGTGACCTTGATGTGTGCCGTCCACATCCGCACTTCCGTTCCGCGGCCCAACAAAAAAATAGAACATGTCCTATTCTTGTCCAAATCCATGGACAAGAAAAGGCATTTCTATTATAGAGCCGGCCATGTGCGGACCGCAAAACACACACGGACGTGTGAATGTACCCTTAAGGTGTTCTCTGGCAACTTTTCAGTCTCAGGAATGGTATTTCCTGGATGAGGCTTCTCATTGGGCCTTCTTGGCAGGTGCTCACACTAGTTGACTCACGCTAGCCAGGGAGCAGGACCAGCCCATCACCCTGGAAACTGTGTTAAGACTGTCAGTGTTAACTGCTTGTTGTCCAAACACAACCATAAAGAAAAGAGTGCTTTTAACATTAAATCACAACATTTAACTCTTGAAAAACAGTTCACTTCTAGCAGTGATCCACTGGATCACTGCACACCAATTAACAAATCGAAACAATTTCAGCCTATTGGCGTGGTTCCTTCTGACTACTGAATGAGCCTGGAACACATGAGCCCTCTCTGCGCCTTCACATGTTGCTATGACATGATCTTTGTAGTGTTTTATACAAATTACCACCAATGAATCTCTGTCTTTAGTGTGTTAGACCAAATTAAATACTAATCACACACTGTGAGTAAGCAATTCTAGGGATTGTTCAGCAAGTTACTGGTGTCATTTTAGGCTTAAGGTTCAAAGCGTTACATTTGTATGTCAGATACAACACAATTAACAACAAATGAGCTTGTTCAATAATTACCATTGGCTACCGATACAAGTTTATTATACACAGAGGCCTGGAGAAATTTATAATTTCCCTTTATGCATGGTAAGGGCACGAATACTCTTATTTCAAATTAGCTTCCAGGCATGGAACATAAGGCAAACTTGAGTAGGATTATGTCCAGTAGTCCATCCGCCTGTTTAGGAAGCTGAACTTACTACACCTGACATCTCATGGTTACTCTGCACACTTGCAAGTCCAGTGGGCACTGGGGGTGTCATGAGGAATCCAATCTCCACAGGGACATTACATGTATGAATACTATATAGCCCAATGATCCATTTATATATAGTAATCCCATACTCTTGTAACCATATTGATTAGTCTTGTCTTGTATTACCTGTACGTAGTCATTCTTCTACATGTACATCTGCCTAAAAGTAAGAAAGAGAAAAAATAAAATTAGAAAGACAATATCATAATATAGAAGAGTCAATGTTTTCAGGTCAATGCGTCATTTGACAAACTTCACATCTTCATTCCACAGGTCATTTTAAATTCTAAATTTAGTTTATTAGGCCTTAATGTGTTCAATCGGTGTATCCAAATAAGCTCCCTTTTTTGTAAAATAGCCTGTTACCAAGGACCATAACGCAATTCTATGACGGAATGCATAAAGGCATTCCGTTATTCATACCGTCATAAAAGAAGTCTATGGCCTGCATAACGGATCTGTCCCGTTTCTGTTATACAGGGGAGTCCTCTCCTGCATAACGGAGACCGGACGGATCCGTTATGCAGGCCATAGACTTCTATTATGACATTCCGTTATGCATTCCGTAATAAAATTGCGTTATGATCCGTGGTAACAGAATCTATAATGCAATTCACCTTTTACCACCAAACGCAGCGTGAACGAATTTCAAAATATGAAATTCGCTCATCTCTACTGGATATGAACAGGAGGTAGGACAACCCCTTTAACGTTCGTCTACTTGATAGCTCAGTTCTGTTAGGGCAGAGCTGTGATCTGTGACTACAACTTAGCTACAGTGTCTACAGGGGTCTGAGGTAGCCTAAGTTACACCTCTTACTTCATCAGTTGTTTAGACTGCTGCTCTCTCTCTCTCTGACTGCAGCTCCCCAAAGTAATGGGGAGCCTGGAAGTTAATATGGATCACCATATCCTGGTCACCAGATTTTCACTCAATTGGCACCATTACAGTGCTTCTGGGGATTCCAAAGACCGAACAAGCATTTAAATATGAATTGTGATAAAGTTATTTCTTTCATTTTCAACCTTTTCTACTGCACTATAAAGTGGAGTCCTGCATTTCTATTCATGAATCAGGAGGTTCAGGATGAATAAATCTATGCCATCGAGTGCATGGAAATATTTGGAAGACATAAAATATGGATTGAAACAGGAAAGATGTGTTGTAATCAAAGTGATTATACCCTAAATAACGATCTTACTGTTACAAGGAATTTCCAGTAAGTTACTAATTTTGCTTCCTGTCTCTTTAAGTGTATAAATTCTGTATCTCACAATAAATGTCGTGAACGTCGTTGGGCTGCATGACAGGTGTGCTCACACATCCTCTTTTTTTAACAAGCTGTCATGTCCTTGTATATATCACCCCCGCAGTTTAAAGGCAGGAGTCTGTGAAATCTGTTCTCAAGTGATCCCAATGATACAAAAAGCCTGCACATGTATTAACTGCAGTGTGTGGTTGTCCTGTTATCACCATCGTCATTAATAAGGATCATGTTAACAACCAGGTATTAGAAACACAGTGAAATCAAAGTACAAAGATAATAAACACAGTGATGTCAAAGTACTGGAGGTATAAACACAGTAACGTCACAGTACTAGTATAATAAACACAGTGATGTCACAGTACTAGTATAATAAACACAGTGATGTCACAGTACTAGTATAATAAACACAGTGATGTCACAGTACTAGTATAATAAACACAGTGATGTCACAGTACTAGTATAATAAACACAGTGATGTCACAGTACTAATAAACATAGTGATGTCAAAGTACTGGAGGTATAATAAACACAGTGTTGTCACAGTACTAGCATAATAAACACAGTAATGTCACAGTACTAGTATAATAAACACAGTGATGTCACAGTACTATTATAATAAACACAGTGATGCCACAGTACTAGTATAATAAACATAGTGATGTCAAAGTACTGGAGGTATAATAAACACAGTGTTGTCACAGTACTAGTATAATAAACACAGTGTTGTCACAGTACTAGTATAATAAACACAATGATGTCACAGTACTAGTATAATAAACCCAGTGTTGTCACAATACTAGTATAATAAACACAGTGATGTCACAGTACTAGTATAATAAATACAGTAATGTCACAGTACTAGTATAATAAACATAGTGATGTCAAAGTACTGGAGGTATAAACACAGTGTTGTCACAGTACTAGTATAATCAACACAGTGATGTTACAGTACTAGTATAATAAATACAGTAATGTCACAGTACTAGTATAATAAACACAGCGATGTCACAGTACTAGTATAATAAACACAGCGATGTCACAGTACTAGTATAATAAACACAGCTATGTCACAGTACTAGTATAATAAACACAGTAATGTCACAGTACTAGTATAATAAACACAGTGATGTCAAAGTACTAGTATAATAAACACAGTGTTGTCACAGTACTAGTATAATAAACACAGTGATGTCACAGTACTAGTATAATAAACACAGTAATGTCACAGTACTAGTATAATAAACACAGCGATGTCACAGTACTAGTATAATAAACACAGTGTTGTCACAGTACTAGTATAATAAACACAGTGATGTCACAGTACTAGTATAATAAACACAGTGATGTCACAGTACTAGTATAATAAACACAGTGATGTCACAGTACTAGTATAATAAACAGAGTGATGTCACAGTACTAGTATAATAAACACAGCTATGTCACAGTACTAGTATAATAAACACAGTAATGTCACAGTACTAGTATAATAAACACAGTGATGTCACAGTACTAGTATAATAAACACAGTGTTGTCACAGTACTAGTATAATAAACACAGCTATGTCACAGTACTAGTATAATAAACACAGTAATGTCACAGTACTAGTATAATAAACACAGTGATGTCAAAGTACTAGTATAATAAACACAGTGTTGTCACAGTACTAGTATAATAAACACAGTGATGTCACAGTACTAGTATAATAAACACAGTAATGTCACAGTACTAGTATAATAAACACAGCGATGTCACAGTACTAGTATAATAAACACAGTGTTGTCACAGTACTAGTATAATAAACACAGTGATGTCACAGTACTAGTATAATAAACACAGTGATGTCACAGTACTAGTATAATAAACACAGTGATGTCACAGTACTAGTATAATAAACAGAGTGATGTCACAGTACTAGTATAATAAACACAGCTATGTCACAGTACTAGTATAATAAACACAGTAATGTCACAGTACTAGTATAATAAACACAGTGATGTCACAGTACTAGTATAATAAACACAGTGTTGTCACAGTACTAGTATAATAAACACAGTGATGTCACAGTACTAGTATAATAAACACAGCTATGTCACAGTACTAGTATAATAAACACAGTAATGTCACAGTACTAGTATAATAAACACAGTGATGTCACAGTACTAGTATAATAAACACAGTGTTGTCACAGTACTAGTATAATAAACACAGTGATGTCAAAGAACATAGATAATAAACACAGGGATATCAAAGTGCTAGTATATTAAACACATTGATGTCACAATACTGGAGGTATAAACACAGTGATATCACAGTACTGGAGGTATAAACACAGTAATGTCACAGTACTAGTATAATAAACATAATGATATCACAGTATAGGGGTAATAAATACAGTGATTTCACAATATCATACCTTCCAACCGTCCTGGATTTCAGTGGTAGTCCCGCAGTCCCAGGTGGGCTGTAGCATGTCCTGATTTCAACTATATTTGCTTTCTGATTTACAGTGTGGGCTTTGGCAAGCTGCATGAGCTATCGGACAGCAAAATGTCAGGTCCCCTGCTATCAAAGACTATTGAGGACCCTGGAGAGAAGATAAAAGTGCCTTCCACAGCTTCTGTTTCTTCTGTTCTCACATATACACAATCACATGATTGCTGGGATGCCATTACTAGAAGGCTGCTGCTAACTAGACCCAGCACAGTCCTGACAGGGACAATTGTCACTGCAACTGGGGACATTTCTCCTGCGTAGTGGACAGTATAGTGTAAAAATAAATAAATAAATCCTCCATGGCCTTTTCTCACATTTTGAGGAACAGAGTATAAAATTAAAAGAAATGAATGAAATTTAAAAATTCACAAAAATAAGTCACCTGAAAAAAAACATTCACCACTCTAATCACTGTTGTAGCCAAGATCCATTACCCAAAACTGGACATGAAATGTATCAAAATATATGGTAGACAATGATGATGACAGATGTAAATTCTATTTTAGGGTAATACTATATGAGAAAAATAAACTAAATGCAAAAATACATATTTTTTTATAATATCTACAATCTATAAACAAAAAAATTCTAAAAAAAAAAAAAAAAAAAAAAAAAAAAGATTAATTATGAGTATGACAAATTTGGTCTTCAGACCATTTCAATTGTTGCACATTTTGTTATGTTGCGGCCTTCTGCTAAAATAAAAAATCTGGAGAAGGGTACGAAAAAAATTCTACTGCACTGAACGTTTCCAAGAGCACAGTGGCCTCCATAATTTATAAATGGAAGACGTTTGGAACAACTAGGATTCTTCCTAGAGCCGGATGCCTCACTAAACTAAGTAATCAAGTTTAAAGTGTCTTGGTAAGAGAGCTGACCAAAAACAAAATGGTCACTGTGGCTGAACTCCAAAGATTCTGTATGCAGATGGGAGAAACCTCCAGAAGGTCAACCACTACTGTAGCACTTCACCAATCTGGACTTTATGGCAGAGTGGCCAGAAAGAAGCCTCTCCTCAGTTGCAAAAAAAGCACCTAAAGGACTCTCAGACTGTGAGAAACAAGATTCTGTGGTCTGGTGAAACAAAGGTTGAACTTTTGGCCTCAATTATAAGCGTCATGTCTGGAAGAAACCATGTACTACTTAACACCTGCCCAATACCATCCCTACAGTGAAGCATGACAATGGTGGACATTGTGGATGTTTTTTCAGTGGCTGGGACAGGAAGACTGGTCAGGGTTGAGGTAAAGCTGAATGGAGCAAACTACAGAGATATTGTTAATGAAAACCTGATCCAGAGTGTTCCAGACCTCAGTCTGGGCTGAAGGTTCAACTTCGAAACAATGACCCTAAGCATGCAGACAAGATAACACAGAAGTGGCTTAAAGGCTACATACACCTTGGAGGCAATTTTTTTGTGATTGCATTTTACTAATTTTTGGCTGAAAATATTTTTTTCAATTAGCCTTTATAAAAAATATTGAGCCGTTCTGTCACAAAGGGTTAACTGTTTTTTTTAACTGTGTGACTAGTACTTTCATTTTGTGCCGGTCATCTAATAACCCTTATCTCTAAACTACTAAGCGGTCATAAACACTTATTTAAGCCACATTCTTATCGGTTAGATAAAAACTGAGCTATAATGAGTGTTTAGGAGGTCAGAGAGCAGAGATAAGGAGCCCATCAGCTCCTGTTCTGATAGAAAAGACAGAAAATCCAAAGGGTGCTACTAGAGCATGTCAGCTCTGTACAGAAAAAAAGTATGTCATATTTTTAATAAAGAGTCAAGACCAATTTAAAAAATATTTTTAGTTCAAATGCAATAATAATAAAAAATTTCCCCTCAAAGGTGTACATAGCCCTTAAGCTGCATTTACACGAGACAATAATCTTCCATATTATCAGGAATGACCGCTCCTGCGAATAGTCGTTCTTGACAACCTGTCCATGAAATGCTCGTTCATCAGGTGATCCTGTCGTTCATACAGGAACCATAAAGATAGTTTCTGGGCAGCAGATCATGTCTAAACAACGATCTGATGTTCAGAAGCCATGAATCTGTATGAGGACAAGGTATTACAATAGCGATTCCTCATACAGTGAAGGAGATTGCTGCATGTAAATGGAGCAGTCTCCTTCACTGAACAAGCAGCCGACTGTCAGGAAGTAACGATTCCTTCCTGACAATCAGCTGCAAAATTGTCCCCTCTAAATCCACCTTTAGGAACAAGTCTTTGAATGTGCTTGAGTGGGCTTTAGAGCTGCCAGGCCAGGGCAGCACTAAAGCCTGCCCATCAGTGCCAGTGACATCACCAGGAACACTGCTAGGCAGAAGCCTTCGCCTAGCATTGTAAAAATGTAAACAAAAAAGCTCTTGCCCTGCGCAATACAGCGCAAGGCAAGGGAGAGCATCGGAGCATGAAATGCTCAGATGCACATGTCAGAGGGGCTGAGTGGGGGAAGAATGGGATATGTTCAGCTCTGAACCCGGACAACCCCTTTAAATTATTGTGTAGAAAGAATGGCTAAACCCTGTTTGGCTCTGAAAGACTGAAACTACCGTGGTTCTGAATAGAGATGAGCGAAGTGAGCTTTGGAAGTTATATCTGAAGCCTCTTCGTTCATAACTTTCGATTAATACTGTACGGAGATTCGTCTCCGTACAGTATTAAAATGTATGGGCTCCGATGAGCTGAAATTAGTTACTCTCGCATGGAAAACCACTTTAAATTTGAAACCGTACTCGACTTTGGTTCCGAGTACAGGGATAATACATAGTTATGTTTCATGACATAAGCACAGTGATTGTAAAGATCCACAGCACTCCAGGCAATTTTCAAAGCAGGTGTTGTTTTATTCCGGCATCAGAAATACAGTGCGACGTTTCGGCTCAGCAGAGCCTTTCTCAAGTAAGTGAAAACATGTGAATACCACCCATATATAGAGTGTGTGATGTGGGGAGCGTCCCAGTGCACATCCCTCCAATTATGCAAATTTAGTAAAGAGCATAAACTTAATATATACAAACATCAATATTACGTTAATGAGGTTAAGTCATGATTACCATGTGACTGGTTATAACTCACATAAACCTGGATAGTGTAATTGTGTCCTCCTCCTTGGATGCGGGGCCGGTGTATGAGGAATCCACGTGCAGCGTCCTGTTCACGCAACCGGTTGCGTGGAACCAAACACTTAAGGAGCAATTTAGTAAATTTATTAATGTACATTTATGCATTAATCCTCCAGGTAAAAAAGAGGGACATTTAAGGATAAAAGAGGGACTTGGGTCAAAAAGAGTGACTGTCCCTCCAAAAGACACATGTGCACATGTGATGCACATGTGATGTGTATTGCACGGAGAGCGTGCTGCGTTATCATTATTATTCCACAATGTGTGAAGGGAAGGTCACCATTGGCCCACAAAAGGCATACTGAAGGCAATCGGCCCACCAGGAGTACATTGCCAACCCACCCCTGTAAACACTGATAAAATAGAGATGTCTCAGTACAACTGATAAGGATAAGCTCTAAGGCTAGGGCTACATAATGACATTTGTCGCATGACATTTTGTTGCGCCAATGTCACACGACAATTTTTATAATGCAAGTCTATGGTGTCGTACTGCGACATGCAACATGCTGCAACTGCGACGCGACAGTCACAAAAACTCCATCCAAGATGTTTTTTTCTGCGACTGTCGCAGTCGCATCATGTCTCAGTGTGACAGCATAGACTATGATTATAAAAATTGTCGCGCGACATTGGTGCAACATTAATGTCGCACAACACATGTTGCAGTGTAGTTGTGCCCTATGTGTCACGCGTCTTATTGTCGCACGACAAATGTCGTTGTGCAGCCCTAGCCTAAATGTTTATAAGTTGTCAAAAGTACCGAGATAAGGACTACAAATCGAGTCATCAGAGCAGCAACCTGATGGAATCCGTGTAAGGTTCACACATCCGCATAATAGGTCTGCATCTGTTCCACAATTTTGCGGAACAGGCATGGAACCTTTCATTTTAATGGGGCTGCAAAAGATGCGGACAGCACACTGTGTGCTGTCCACATCCGCACTTCCGTTCCGCAGCCCTGCAAAAAAATAGAGAATGTTCTATTCTTGTCCACAGCTACGGACAAGAATAGGTACTTCTATCATAGTGCCAGCCATGTGCGGTCCGCAAAGTGCAGAGCACACATGGCCGGTGTCCGTGTTTTGCGGATGACCTTAGGGCAGAGAACAATAGTCTGTAGATGTAGTGAAAGTGAAAGCTGTAGAGGAAAAACTGTTGTTTGATAATTTATTTATTATATTTGATAAATTGAAAACGTTACTTTTATCCCCAAATTATTAAAATCCAAATGATTAAAAGATTGCCTTAGCCTTTAAAGAGGACCTTTCACCACTCCTGACATGCCTGTTGAAAAGCAGCTGCGGGCTAATTGGCCACACGGTTCTTCGCCGCAACATGGCCGCAACCACCTGAAGCACGGCTGCTCCATGTGGCCATACCCTAAGGCAGAGTGGCCTGGGTGTACATGATTTACAGCGATTCGTGATTAATTAATTTGCAACAAATCTAATTTCTTGGCTAACTTCAGCGAAGTTGACGAATTGAATTTTTCAAAACTTCAGTCATCTCTAACTGGGATCATCAAGAATAAATAATGGCTAATATTTTTACTCCTTTATTTCATGTTGTGGCTTCACTTGATCAAGGGTCAATTGACTAGGCTGAGAAAAGGGGATTAGAAACAAGAACTGGTCTTTTTTGTTGCTGTGTAAATTTTATTCTTTACAGTATGTTTTTTAAATATATACACGTGATCAACATTATAGCTTTATGCATTGCACCAGAGGATCTTGCAGTTTGCTATTCCATATTCAGCCTTGGAAAGATTGTGTATCTATTCTGGAGAGATTGAACTGAATGCTACCAGTCTCTCTGTTTATGAAAACTGGATTTGTTGCCCCTACACTGGCCAGATTATTTCCTTGCACCACCATTGCACTGTTGCCATTATCCGGCCCTGCACCTGCCACTTGCCTTGCACCCTGCAACTATTCAGAATCAAAGGCTCCCCAACAACCACAGACAGTGGTCCCCAAAAGGCCCAGGGTGTTTCCTGAGGGAAAGTTTGCACCATCCATTCACTGATGCATGGCTCCAGGGAATGCCAGAGTGAGGATAGCCACTGTGAACCACTTCTACTCCTATCTGTGTTACTGCTACCACTCCTATCCCCCTCTCAGCTCTCCCCTGCAAGCTCCCTGCTGAATATACAGAGACAGTAGTCTTAAAACTGGTTTACCACCAAAACTCTGTTTTAGGCCTTCAAGGTTTAGGCTTCAGGCTAAGCTCGATATGTTCCCTACATTATTTCCTACCATGCGAAGTTCTACAGCCAGGTTACATGTGCCTCTTATACAGGGACATAGCATAACGCTACTCTACCTGCAATTTGTTATATGGTTTTATTGTTCATATGGACATTGCTGCTGGTACCAGGAGTGCTTCCCACCATAGATAAATTGGGGAATGCTCCTTCCTCCATTGTCTATTTTCATATATGTTACACTTTTTATTGTGATATAATTTACCATTTATATGGCAGTGTCTTTCCTGTTAACAATGTTTTTTTTTCATATTCTTGTCCCTTGTCTGCCATGCTTATGGGATGTCCATGATGGTCGCAGCAGTGGTGAACACATGTGAAATAGTTGCCAGGGCGCTCTACCGGGCAGTTCTAAGTTGAGAAAAGGGCACTAATCTAACCATTCAGGGTTCTTACCATAAGGGAGATCCTCCACAACAGACCTGTCAGATTTGAGGCCCAAGGTATTGCTAGTGTGAGGACAGTCAGCAAAAGAGAGAGAACATGTCAGGCAGAGTTGAGAAGGAGATCACAGGAGATTGTGACGGTTCAATAGAGATAGAGAGGTGACAACAACACTCATATTGGTAAAAAAAATTATCTGTATGTAGCAGTCATCTGTATAAAGTTGTGCCACTCTGACCAGAGATGAGCTGTTTTGAAGTGGTTAACCCTTTTGTGGCTGACCAGGCCTATCTTGCAACGTTTAATTATATGTGTCCTCCTATGGAGCAATTCTGCCAATGAGAGTTCAGGTGCACAGAATTTGCGCCTAAGGGCTTGTTCAAACGGCTTCATGGATTGCGGACCCATTTACTTGAATGGGTCCGCAATCACGGAGATGCGGTGCGGAACGGAGGCATGGATCGGAACCCCACGGAAGGACTACGGAGTGTTCTATTTTTTTGCGGTGCGGACAGTCGGATGCAGATCGCGGATCCCATTGAAGCGAATGGGTCCGTGATCCGTATGTGGAAGCACCACGCTAGGTGCCCATGCATTGTGGACCGCAATTTGCGGTCTGCAGCACGGGCATGGCCACACAACGGCCGTGTGAACGAGCCCTTAGTGTGGAATTCCTGGGGGAAAGCCTTGATGTGGTGTAGAGTGCCACCACATCTGGCTGTTACCTTACAATACCCTGCAAAATGAGCGCATGTCACATCTCTGAGGACCACAGATTAGTAAAGGTACTGCAATCTTCTAGCACTATCTAGAAACATTGGTGGTAGAAACAAAATCTATTTGTACATTTATCAGTTTCAGAAACATTATCTACAGCCACTTTGCAAGAACTTTTTACCACATTTTCATAAGGATTTTTGGAATGCAGTTCCCTGCTGCCTTCCTCTTCTGGTTAGGCCAGTCAAATTTTGATCTGTAGGGGCATGCTTGGGCAACAGTCTAGGCAGCCTCTGGGCTGAAGAAATTGAAAAGTTTTGGCCAAGAGAAACCACTGGTGATTGACTGTTGTGACTTGGAGGGTTGGGAAACGCCACAGGAACTTTCCCTTTTGGTGTGGACTACAGCGAACACAATTTACAGTCTGTTGATGATGCACAGAAAACCATAGACCATTTGAATGGGATACTCAATGGCTAATTTCTCATAAGCAAATTCCCAATACTATATCCATGGTGATTTAATAGCAGAGGTATCCATTAAAATGTATCACTCATATGTGTACTAATAACGGAAACTGGTCTATCTATACAATAATAAAATCCAAAGCTGATCTAATCAATGTATTTGCCATTAATCATAACCATGCTGTTAGATAGTTGCATCTTATTGCGCTATTGGTTGTAATTCAGCTTTTTATTGATCAGTTAGTAGTTCTATATTTATTACTTGAAGGCTCTGGAGTGTAGCGTGCATTCTAGAATGAATCTGTATTTTGAGCAGAGGGGACATGTCTTGGGTTAACTATGTTTCCTTTCCAATCAATTAGTTCTGTTGTTTCTGCAAACACATGAACTACAGAGGAAATGTTACACTAATTGGAGACATAAACTGAGCTTCCTGTGACAAGGCAGACCCTCAAATGTTAAAAATAGACATGTCATGCTATAAAAAGTACAGAGCAGAAATATCACTTCTATCTTTAGACACCACTGAAGGTTGGATTGTCAACTAGAGAGGACAATGGCCCACAGGCTCTACCAAACGTAAGCAGTGAAGGCCAACAAGGAGTCCAGCATGGGCTCAGGACGATGAGGGCCAGTACAGCTAGAGTCAGTCATGATCACAACTCATTAACAGTAGGTTAAGATTTTGATGAATCATCAATTAAAATTATTAAACATGTCAACATTTTCTAATTCAAAGGATTTCAACCCATACCATGTACATATATTGTAAAGGTAGACATTTTAGCTGCAATGGAGCCCTTGGAGAGACTCAGTTTGGGACTACCCTTTCCAGAAGAACTGGAGGAGGTACTGTGCCATAGAGAGAGAAAGTCACCATCCAAATCAAGGTCTATGACAGAGTAATTTAAAGGGGAAAACACTACCACAGCCAATCACTGTAAATAGTTGTTTACAAAAGACTATAATAACTAAAAATTGTGCCCACTGTGGTACCAGCAAACGTATTGTGCCCCGTGAATAAATCTCAGCGAGTTGGTTTGTAAAAACTATGTTGTGCTTCTGTCTTATTTCCTGCTTCAACACCTCCTCTGGTACAGTACATTACAGGGGCACAGTACTAGGCACAGTTTACTTTTTTAGCTATGTACACCATTGGTGCCATAGACACTATGCTTTCGTTATTGTTATTTTTCAAATATTTTATTAATAAAACTGAGCTAATAATGGGAGGGTGAGCTTTTCAAGGACCTGGCATGTTCATGGATTATACCAGTGATGGCTAACCTCCGGCACTCCAGCTGTGGTGAAATTATGACTCCCAGCATGCTCCATTCCTTTCTATGGAGTACTGAGAACAACCAAGAAAGTGTGCATCTTGGGAGTTGTAGTTTTACCACAGCTGGAGTGCCGGAGGCTAGCCATCACAGGATTATACAAACAGCCCATTAATTTCACCGATGTACTGGCGCTGCTGGGGTAATCTAACACTTACTACTAGGTTTAACTACAGATGATTTTTGAGGGTTCTGGTAGCCGGACTGGATGGTCCAAAGCGCCTTTAAAATTGTATTATTTCTGTTAGATACATTGCTGTTCCCTTTTATGAGGAATTTGGTTAGTATATTGCGCCAAGTATCTTCAAGAACTTTTCAGAGTTCTTTGTAGATTTTATAATATAAATCGCTTCTGTCTGCAGGTAACACCACACAGTCTCGATAGCGTTGAGATGACCGTTCCGTGGAGCTCTTTTAAGGAACACCTTTAATGCAATAGAAAGCTGAAATAGAATTAATACAAATTTCCAGCATTTTACTTTGATGGGCCATCCCTAGGATATTTCCTCTGCCCTTTGCCTTGCTGAGCAATAGAGGTCTCAGGGGACAGACCCCAGTGACCATACATTGATGCTCTATCCTCAGAATTAGCCAACAATATACAACTCAAAGAAAAACTCCTTAAAAGAAGCTGCATCTTGGACCATCGTGTATTATGGAATAAATGGCAATGTCATAGTATAATGTATTAGACATGAAAGATTGTAATAATAAGCAGTTGCGGGTCTGTAAGCAACTTTAAAGGGATTTTCCAGGTTCCTGATATTGATGACCCTTCCTCGTGACAAGTCAGCACCCCCACCAATCAGCTGTTCCCTGAAACCTCCTGCATTGGTACTAGAACTCCAGGCACAACTCTCCCTGCTCTGTTCTCAATATAGGTGCAGGTCCCAGCGGTGGGACCACCACCTATCAGACAATGGAGGCATATGTTAATGTTAATGTTTGTACTTATTATGCAAAATCCAATAAAATATTAAAAAAAGGCATTGCACTAAACACATATAGGGACATTTATCAAATGTGTTAATGAAATAAAAAGTTGCAAATTATGGCACACACCATGAATCTTTTCACTTCTCTTGCCACTTTTCAAAGGTGGCAAGAAAAGTGGTCAGGGCTTAGCAGGAGGTGGTATGGCATCCTGTGGCCTGACAGATTTATTATCATTTAGCTGGCTTAGATTTGATTTCCTGGCACATGAACTGCCTATAGATGCACCAAATGTATTAAGATGTCTGTGTCTCCTAATAAATTTGGCGTATTCTGTGGGAATGGAATTTATACAAAGACTTACGTTTATATCAGTATATCTCCCTCATAGGGGAGGTTTATCATTAGGGAATTTTTTAAAGTCAGTTGCAGAGTCTGCATTGTCATAATTAGTTTATCTTTAAGTCTAACACCTCTGTCTTACTTGACACCCCTAAAGGTCCTTTTACACGGGCCGAAAAATCGTTCCTAGGAACGCTAGTGCCGATAATCGGCCCGTGTAAAAGTGGCCCTAATCAGCCGACAAATGAGCAAAACGCTCGTTCGTCGGCTGATTGGATCTTTTGGTTTCTACAAAAGATCCAATCTGTCGGGCGCACATCGGCCTGTGTAAACAGGCGATGTGCGCCTGACAGTATGGAGCTTCCGGGCCGCACGAGCGATACAGCGATCACTCGTGCGGCCCGGCGCTCGATTCATCGGGCCGTGTAAAGGCTCCCTGCCCGAGCGCCGATATCGCTGATCGGCGCTCGGGCAGAGAGACACATCGGCCCGTGTAAAAGGGCCTTTACTTGGAGTAAGATTGTGGCCAATTTACTGATTTTTTAAAAAAAGTCTCAGTTGATATTTAGAAATGGACACTGGTTCCTAACTATCTTATAATATCATGATTGATCTTTGCTCTAATAATACTTGTTTGCTATGAAGACTATCGGGGATCCACTATGGATGGTTATTTTTGTGATTGTTTTTTTGCTGTATTGTGTTGAAAATGGAAAAATTGAAAATGGTTTAATAAAAAGGATCTGATTTTGAAAAAAAAAGTGTCAGCTGATAAATCACCTTGACAGGCTAACCAAACAAAATTTCCCACTGGCGTTCAGAACTGGAGTAAGTGTTTTTTTATGCGCAAATAAGTCCAAAAAGCCACAAAGCTCTATTTTGCAACTTTTTTTTAAGGCAGAATTCTGGAGTGCAGGGGGTGATAAATTCCCTCATAGACTTCTTGTTCAAATGTTTCTTATTGTACAAAATTCAAAAATTGATATAAACAATAAGTACATGAAATTCCAGAGAAATTCAAATAAAATGAGTTACAGTGATCCCATAAAAATGAATGTGGCAGTCGCAAGAAATCCAAAACGGCTGGACTCCTTGCAACTGTTGCGACGAGCCCATTGATTTCTGTGGGATCACCGTTACTCAGCCAACCTGGCTGCAACGGTTGTCACTCTACCAGTGTCACTGTGTAGCCCTAGCCCATACCTCCCAACTTTTTGGATGGTCAAAGAGGGACGTTCATGGTTCATTGTGTGAAAGATTTATTTTTCCTGCATATTTATAAACTTCAATTATCTGAATGTAGAAATTTCTAAAATCCAAATTGCATCAAACAATGAAATAATATACAAGGTGGTGTCTCATATACAGAGGAAACAAACACTTTCTGGATCAGTATTGTAATTGTAATAATGTTAATCTATACCTGAGATCACAATGAGGGACATTTAAGGAGCAAAGAGGGACTTTAGTCAAAAAAGGGACTGTCCCTCCAAAAGACGGACACTTGGGAGGTCTGCCCTAGCTTTAGGCCACAAGCTCATTTTAGGAGGAGAGTCATAGCAGGGGGAACACTCCCTTTTTCAACCTTGTGTTGTGCATTGACATTAGGTGAAGTTTTATCTCTGGGTATGTTGTACTACTTCTCTTACTCAGTGTCATACTTTTACACTGTATTTTTGTGAAAAAGAAAATAAAAATTAGGAGCAGTAAATAAAACTTGCAGATATTGTATCATGTTTCTATCTGTCTGAACAGGAGCCACAATCCATAGCCAAATGCATTTATAGTCAGTGGGTGTTTATCTCAATGCAATCATTTTGATGATTCTCTATGTAGGAGGTTTCCTGTGGTCAGAAGCTTATGACAAATAAGGGCGGATTATACAGTGGTAACCTAATCTTTAAAGTGATTTAATTGCATTGCATTTTAGTCTTAAAGAGTTTTACAGACCATGCAGAAGGTAATAGATGCCCTTCTAGTAAAGCGGCCAGGACTTCACAGTGAAGCCAGACTGAATTGTCGAGCAGTGCATTGAAAAGAAATAAGGAAAAGTCTATTCATATAACACAATACTATTCTAGCATTTTTGCTCATGGACGGTTTTGCCTGGATTCGTGCATTGATGGGAACTAGAGCAGTCCAGACATGATCAGTGGTGCAATATTATATTGTGTAGGAGGGCAGGTAATGCAGGTATTTCACCTTATCTGTTAATGATGCAGACTGTGATATGTCCCATAATATTCAAACTTGTTCAGGCAAGAAAAGATAGTAGACATCTTAAAAGGGCTTTCCAATTTTATATAAATAAAGATTGTTGTGAATTGGCACCTTTTCCCACATCATTTTGAGGTCAGTCTAAAGGTCCTTTTACACGGGCCGATTATCAGCCGAAAAAGCGTTCCTAGGAACGGTAGTGCCGATAATCGGCCCGTGTAAAAGTGGCCCTAATCAGCCGACGAACGAGTAAAACGCTCGTTCATCGGCTGATTGGATCTTTTGGTTTGTACAAAAGATCCAATCTGTCGGGCGCACATCACCCTGTGTAAACAGGCGATGTGCGCCTGACAGTATGGAGCTCCCGGCCACATGAGTGATACAGCGATCACTCGTGCGGCCCGGTGCTCGATTCATCGGGCCGTGTAAAGGCTCCCTGCATGAGCGCCGATGTCGCTGATCGGCGCTCGGGCAGGGAGACACATCGGCCCGTCTAAAAGGGCCTTAACTGCTTCTGTACTACTTTGAAGATCCGTTTTTCTGGTACAGAGCTCCAAAACCCACAATTAAATGATTAAATTCTGGGGGCCATTAGCCATCACTAGAAGAAGTGTAAAGGTTTACGAAAATAATTAACAGAGACATCATCAATGCATCATCAATGTTATGGCGGTGGCCCATGCTCGCTGACGCTCTGCTCGACCACTTCCTGGTTCTCTGGTATTCCGGTCCTGTCGCCTCCCCTTTTCTGCTGCCGGCAGGTCTGGCCACCGGAGCTACATTGATCACCTCCTTCGCAGGCTGTAGACTGCAGGCTGCTCCTGTTGGTCAGCAGTCACTTGAACAGAGACCACTTCAGGAGTTAGTAGCCCCTGGTGGGTTTCCTGCAACAGAGTCCACATCCTTGTTTAGGGGTTAATCATGGAAGACCAGGGGGGCCACTTAGACAATGCCTTTAGCAGTAGCCCCAAGCCAAATCTGTTCAGGTGACACAGTGGATCCACATTTGCTTGGTAACAATCAACAAATGATCTGATATTAAATTTAAAATGGGACCAGTCTTTTTAGCAACTATTTGCATACCCCTTGTAATAACATTTCTGGAGAATCTATTTTTATAACTCTATGTTGTACTAGTCTGTCATTACCCAATAAGTGTTGCCAGTGTCAGACAGTGCAGGGACACTTCCCTTCCCCAACTGGTAACACCCAGATGGACCTTCATTGCAAACTGGTAGAAATTCATTCATAATTCTAGAAGGAATAATAAAATACTAATACTACTACTACTAATAATAATAATAAAAAAGAATGGTACAACACAGAGTGATAAGAATAGATGCTCCAGGGTGATGCAGGTCCACATCACTATATAAATCAACCTGGAATTTTGAAGTTTTCACACTGATTACTAAGCCTCACAATAGGCTGACATTTCCTTGTCCTGAAGAGAGTCATCTCATTGTTATCACAGGTACCATTAGATTTGATAGTAACACCTCTATTATAAAGCTGGAGGCAGATGACACAGGATCCACCAATGACAATAGATCATGGGAACAGCTGACCTTTTCCCGTCTCTGCACAGCGAACTCCACACATTTTCTGACTGATGTCCATGTTCCTTTTGTAAAGCAAAAGTCTGGAACTGCTGTACACAGCTCAGAGCAGCAGGTCGGGCAAGAAGGCTGCCCCTATAATTATGTAGATAATATAAAATGCAAAATAAAGAATAAAAAAAATGTAATTTTCAAAATTGAATTAAATTTTATTTAATGAGTTTCATTAATAAAATCTAGTTATGTACAGCCTGTATTTTAATGTATTCTTATCCTCAGCAAAATGTACATAGGCTCCTGAACAGGGGTGGACCGACCATAGACTCTACCAGGAAACTTCCCAGTGGGCTGATGCTCAAGGAGGCTCCTAAGCCCTCCTCATGACCATCAGCCAGGTACATAACAGCCAGACGCTCCTAGAGTTGTCTAATGTTGGGAGCATCGGGCACTCATGTACCTGGCCACCAGAGGCAGGTGCCATCCAGAATTTAACTGTATTGTTGTTCTCAGGGAAACATGGGAGCTTTATGACTACTGGGAACACTATGGAGGGCTCTATTTCTACCTGAGCCACTCTGGGGGAGCACACTACTACTGGGACCACTATAGTGGCACTTTATTACTATTGGGGATGCTTTTGAGGGCTTTATTTCCACTTGGGTCACTCTGGGGGAGCATATTACTACTGGGGGCCACTATAGGGGGAGCACTATTACTATGGGACTATTTTTTCTGCAGTATAGTATTTGGGAGGCAGCAGGAGAATACTGTTGGGGCTCCAGTATTGGGAGTTTGTGTTGAGAGGATGGAGAGGATATTCAAAAAGTGTGGAATCTAAGATGTCATGTGGCAAACTCTACAGTGACAAGATATGGCTGAGAGAAGTCACCATGTTAGTCTAGGCTGAGCGGAGAATATGAGGAAATAGAATGTCTACATCAGATCACTGGATATAATAGGTACTGGACTGTATGTAGCGTTGTATTCTCCTGTATGTTTGGTTGTGCTAAAATACCAGGCAAGTTGCTGAAAGTAGGGCTGGCTCTGGGCTGTGGCTGATATCTCACCTCCTCAGCCCCTTCCTCCCTTTCTTAAATAGTTACAATTGGACAGAATGTGGCAACTGTTGCTGGCCACCACAGCAATGCACTGCGCTATTTGGTTCTGTTGGAGCAATATTTTATGGTGCCGTGTGGTATTTGGTTCTGCTGGAGCTGTATTTTCTGTTGCCGATCCCACCTACTTGTTTTGGCCCCATCTTCTGTCAATTTGGTCCTGCCTACAACATGGAGTCACTTTTAGTTTTTTTCCAGGGTAACTTTAAAGGAGTATTCCAGTTATCCCCCAACCACCAATCGCGAGAATAGGGATCCCATACCCCTTGCAGCTCCCCTGGAAAAAATGGAGTGGCCGGTTGCACATGCGCGGCTGCTCCATTAATTTCTATGGGAGTTCCGAAGATAGCCGAGCGCTGTACTCTATTTTTTTCAGAGGAGCTGCAGGAGGTAGGGGGCTGCATTCTTGTGATCAGTGGGGTTCCCAGGGGTTGGACCCCCACCATCAGTAGCGGTGGGCAGGTGTAATTACACCCAAGCCGCCCCATTCATTTCAATGAGAGGGATCGCTCCTATACAAGTGAATAGGAACGAGCCGCCATCAATAAATATAACTTGGATAACCCCTTTAACCAACCGGAATACACATCTAACTTTCCAGTCCACCCCTGCTCAGGAGGTCACATCTGCTAATACCCCCTGATTGTTAACTTTTTATATGGTCTAGTTATTTGCATTCTTCTCTGGGCACTTAAGGTCCTTTTACACGGAAAGATAAATCGTATTAGCGATCGTAGATGAACGATCGAACGATGCAATGTAAATACCGTTTACACTGAAAGAGAAGTCGTTCACAATCTTCGTACTTTCGGTCGTTTTATAATCGTTATTACGATCGTTCCTTGCTCCTTGCCATAAGCATTACCATTACCATCTGCCAACGACTAAACGATTTTCGTTTAAACTGGAAGATTTTTCGAACGATGAACGATTAATTTATTGGCGGCACAAAAGATGCGATCAACGAGAAGCGAACGAAACCTCGTTCGTCGTTAAATCGTTACCCGTGTTTATACGCAACAATAATCGTGCAAATCCGAACGTTTGAACGATTATTTGAACGATAATCGGCTCGTGTAAAAGGGCCTTTATACTCAAAGCAGCAATTTTCACAACTATAAAGATAAGATGAGTGTTGATTTTAGCAGCAGGTTTCTCTATACAGCTCTGGGCTATAAACCATGTTGTAACTCAGGACCAGTGCAAGATAAACTGCTCAACCTTTTATGTAGATTACAATGGTACTCATGGATGAACTTGTCATTTAAAAGGAATGCATAATCAGAAAATGAACAGTAACGAATGTCTGATGTTACCCTGCAGCCTGAGTCCTGGAGCAGGGAAAAACACAATGCGCGGAAGAAATGTCCAGCACTCAGCGTTTCACCATAAAAATTCATAGTTGATTGAAATCAATTTTAAAAATTCCATGTACCCAACACCACATAAGGTCTATACATTTCAAACCGGAAGGTTCTTATTCATAACCTGAATATGAGCAAAATTCACACACATTTAAAACATGATATGCTCACATGACCAATTACACCATAGATACAACAGGTGATCAGCTAGTATTAACTCTTAGGTCGCCAGAACTAATAACAACAAATGAGGTTGAATCTCTAGTTCAACTCTAAAGGGAAGCATAATCAGAAAATGTCCTATTTTTTAAATCAAGCTTACATATTAATTAACAAATTGGCATTTTTTTCCCCCACTTTCCATGTGACATGTTACATTGAAATGTTACACCTCAGTAAGGGTGACCTTACATTAGTCATTTCCGTTTTTCTGCTCTGTTATAGGAGCAGAACAAAGAAATAAGGTGAATCCAGTTTCTAAAAAAAAAAAAAAAACAACTCAATATTTTATTAATGCCAGAAACTAAAAAAAATAACAAAAACAAATATCAGGTGCACAGTTATAAAAAATCCAAGAATCAATTACGCGTTTTGCACAGTTATGTGCTTACTCATATCATATCAAGTGACGGACATATTGTCGACTTAAAACATACAAATGACCAAACAAAACAAACTGGAAGTGACGACAGAAGGACAAACTAATATGAAACAACCGTATACGAAGCCAAGATAAAACATACATAAATTAAATTATTAAAGATACATTGAATCATCTCTTGATTTCATACCCTTTGGGAAGTGCAGAACAACAAAAAAAAGGGAGTGCTGGATTCGTCACATAACTAACACAAACAGAGCTGAACAGACTCCATTGACTACGGTGGAGTCCATTCATTTTCCGTCAAGGATTCAGTTTTTTTTTCCTGCATGTTCAGCGTGCCACAAGGAAGGAGAACAGAGGAGGAGAGAAGTGGTAGTAGCCAGAATGGTGGTCATAATATTACTCACTTCCCTGAGCCGTGCAGTATTGGGAAGGGCATATACGTTGTTTCCTTTGGGGTACACCCCGGTTTTGGGGCTCCTGCCTGATGGAGGTTGCGGTGCCCTTGGTGTTAGTAGTTGTGAGGTGCAAGGCAAGGTCTCTTGGTGCAGTTGCAGATGTTGTTGCAATGTAGCAGTGCAGGGAATAATGAAGCCAGGTTAACAGCAAACAATTCTTGGCTGAAGGATTAAGTTGAAACACATCCGTTAAGTTCTCAGCTTGCAATGGACTGGCAGATGTTATATAAATGCAGTTTCCCACAGTGCTTTCAGGTGACATGGCTGCACATGTAACTAAAAAGCCAAAGTGCCTGTTTAAAGCAATCTCCCTTACACTGCACTTGTCTAGATGACTTGTATCCAATATCCAGATATGGGGTGTAATTTTTCTCTTTAAGCAATGCAACCACAGGGTGGACCCTAAACATCAGACTAAGCTCTCCCCTTTTTTTGAACAGGTTGCAATTTCATAATGTCCATGGCGGGATATGGATATTTTACTGATCTGTGTCTAGTCAACCGATGAAAACTCCTTACAACATGTACAACAGCAATTCTCCAAAGATTTTGGGAGAGATTTATCAAAGCTGGTGTAAAGGAAAACTGGCTTAGTGATCCATAGCAACCAATCAGATTCCACCTTTCATTTTTCAGAGCTCCTTTGGATTGAATGCTATGAACAACTAAAGCCGGTTTTCCTTTGCACTCATTTTGATAAATCACCCCCTTTGGCTCTATAATCCCTCTTTTCATTTGGCCTGCTTCTTGGGCAAATAAAGTTCTTTCTTTGGCCTAGCTCTGACTGGTTCCTTTTCCAGGCTGGCTCCATATTCAGCTGCTCCTTACATGTGCACACTCCTCTCACTTACTCAGAGCTAGTCTGAACGATTTTCAGAACTGGTCTTCTCCATCCATAAAGACAGTGTGACACCATCCCCATCTAGTAGTGGCTAAGAATATGACCTACTAACACTTTGTGCATAAGGCAATATACAGATCCTGTGAAAATGCACTTTTTTAACTCTTTCTTTGCAGTTTTGCAGAGTAATGGTGCTCCGCAGGACGCTGCACATGCAGGAGTTTTTTTGTCTAGTCTTTTTGATGGAATCTGTCATGGAGGCCCAGATGGAGCATCCAATGGATATGTGTACAAGTCCTTATAAAGCTGGAGGTAGATAACTCAGGATCCACCACTGAAAATAGGTTACGGGGGACAGTTCACCTCCTTTCTTCCTACCTGCTGAGTGATTTCTGCACAGCTCACACAGCATGCCCATAATATTCTACATTATAATGTATTACATAGTAACATAATTTATAAGGCTGAAAATAGACATCTGTCCATCCAGTTCAGCCAGTTATCCTGCAAGTTGACGTTGCAGGACGTTTTAAATGCCACTTGCATAACAAGTTTTGCTCAAGTGGCATTTTTCCGCTAACTTTGACAATTTCCATATTACTTGGTGTGGGCAGCCGCCATATTTATTATCATTTATGCTAGTTTCCAGGCATAAATGATGACTGAATTCTATGACTGCTATGAAGCTGTCAAAATTTTTATTCTGGGCATAAAAGCAGTTGGAGCATCCTCCAGCAGCTCAGGGAATATAAAGGCCTCCATAGAAAAGGTGTCATCACGTGTTGTTACTCTCCGGAAAGAATGGTAAGGCATGGTGCACCTTAATGAGAAATAAGTCGACAGAGTCAGGGTTTGCAGTAAACCAGTGTGCTTCTTTACTGGAGGAACTCAAGTGCAAAACAATACAGGCAAGGCACTGAGCTGGCTTCTCCAGTCTCCTCCCTGGTGGCCCAGGGTCTGTGGCAGTGTATCCCCGTGTCAGTGTATTCTTTGGGTCACTCGTGCAGTCTGGCAGTGTCTCTACTAAACACTGGTCCCTATGTGCAAAGTGTCAGAGTCTCTCCTACAAAACACTGGTCCCTATCTGCAGACTGGCAGAGTCTCTCCCACTAAAACGTGATCCCTATCTGCAGACAACTAGGACTCAAACGATTCCCCTTATATACAGTTACTAAATGAACTAGAACCTTCTAGTGGGATGGGTGGCGTGGGGAAGCACAGCCTAAACAGAAACAATGTTACAATTTTAGTCTGTCATAGACTTGTATAGAGTTTCAATACAAATCTATGGGAATGACCAGGCAGTAATTCCAATGTAGGAAAATAACAGAACTCGCTCAATGTATTTTTACTCCAGGTGCTTCATTAAGCTCAATTTAAATATGTTGCAATCAAGTTTTAAATCACAAAAATAGATGAATGATCCTTCTATTATATTTTAACCCTGAAATAAAAACACCCATTATTTCTGCTAGGGGTCTTTTGTTCTGATTGATAGGGTCGGCAGCAGGCACAAGATTGCATACAAGCCAATTTATTGCTTTCATTACAACTGTAGCTCAATAGTTAAAATCAATTAAAAATGCTAAAAAAAAGTCTAGGCGTAGCCCCAGCCTAAGGATATATCAGTGTTTATTCCTGAATAAATAATGAGGAGGCCTGAAAAGGCCCTAGGGGTTTTCCAAGATTTTAACATTGATGGCCTATCCTCGGGGTAGGCCATCAATATCTCGTCAGTGGAGGTCCATCACCCTGCAACCACTAACCCACCCCCTGATTAACTTTTCTGCAGTTTCTCCAGTGATGGAAGTTGGCACCAGAACTACACAGCCCTGTCCATTGTGTAGTGGACAGAGCTGTTAACTGCAGCTCTGCTCCCAATGCAGTAAATGGGAGCAGTGCTGCAGTTACCAGCTTTGCACAGTGGACAGAGCTACGTAGTTGGGGGGCAGTGAAGGGTGTCAGACTCCAATCAGATATTGAAGGCCTATCCTGAGGATAGGCCATCAGTATTAAAATCTCAGAAAACCCCTTTAATGACCAGCCACTTTTTCGTGATTTAATGCATGTGGTGGTTTAATGGTCCTAACTAGGGCTCTTTATTAAGATGTTTTTAGATATTTTTTTTATTCTTTTATTTTGTTTTATTCGTTTTACTTGCAGAAAACTAGAAAACAATAAAATTAATTTTTTTTCAAAACTATAGCTCTTATATAGCTTTATTCTTTAACCCCTTCAAGACCTTGCAGTTTTCCTTTTTTTGCATTTTGATTTTCAGTCCCTGTATTTCTGGAGCCATAATTTATTTTATTTGTTTTTCATTTAAATAGCTGGGGGTTTGTTTTTTATGGGACAAGTTGTACTTTCTAATGGTACTAATATCGCATACAATGTAGTGGGAAGCTGGAAAAAAATCCAAATGGGATGCAATTGGAAAAAAACACGATTCTGACACTGTTTTATTTTTTTTATTTACAGTAGTAAAACTGACCCATGCCCAGTACGATTACAACAATACCACATTTATACAGTTTTCCTTTGTCTTAATACTGGAAAAATTAAAACTTTTTTTATTTTCATCGCCATATTCTGATCTCTATAACTTTTTTTTTATAGTTATGTCTACAGAGCTCATTTTTACGGAACAATCTATAGGTTGTATTGTTATCCATTTGGAGTGTGTATGACTTTGTTTGTAATAACTTTTTATTCAATTTTTCTAGGGAAGTAAAGCAACGCTGTTCAAAGTATGGGATAAATATTTTTATATTTTAATAGTACTGGCATTTTTGGACATGGCAATATTTATTTTTTTATTGCCTATTTATGTTTATTCTGGGAAAGGGGTGTACAGACCAAAAGTTTGGACACACCTTCTCATTCAAAGAGTTTTCTGTATTTTCATGACTATGAAAATTGTAGATTCACACTGAAGGCATCAAAACTATGAATTAACACATGTGGAATTATATACTTAACAAAAAAGTGTGAAACAACTGAAAATATGTCTTATATTCTAGGTTCTTCAAAGTAGCCACCTTTTGCTTTGATTACTGCTTTGCACACTCTTGGCATTCTCTTGATGAGCTTCAAGAGGTAGTCACCTGAAATGGTATTCCAACAGGCTTGAAGGAGTTCCCAGAGATGCTTAGCACTTGTTGGCCCTTTTGCCTTCACTCTGCGGTCCAGCTCACCCCAAACCATCTCAATTGGGTTCAGGTCTGGTGACTGTGGAGGCCAGGTCATTTGGAGTAGCACCCCATCACTCTCCTTCTTGGTCAAATAGTCCTTACACAGCCTGGCGGTGTATATGGGGTCATTGTCCTGTTGATAAATAAATGATGGTCCAACTAAACGCAAACCAGATGGAATAGCATGCCGCTGCAAGATGCTGTGGTAGCCATGCTGGTTCAGTATGCCTTCAATTTTGAATAAATCCCCAACAGTGTCACCAGCAAAGCACCCCCACACCATCACACCTCCTCCTCCATGCTTCACGGTGGGAACCAGGCATGTAGAGTCCATCCGTTCACCTTTTCTGCGTCGCACAAAGACATGGTGGTTGGAACCAAAGATCTCAAATTTGGACTCATCAGACCAAAGCACAGATTTTCACTGGTCTAATGTCCATTCCTTGTGTTCTTTAGCCCAAACAAGTCTCTTCTGCTTGTTGCCTGTCCTTAGCAGTGGTTTCCTAGCAGCTATTTTACCACGAAGTCCTGCTGCACACAGTCTCCTCTTAACAATTGTTGTAGAGATGTGTCTGCTGCTAGAACTCCGTGTGGCATTGACCTGGTCTCTAATCTGAGCTGCTGTTAACCTGTGATTTCTGAGGCTGGTGACTCGGATGAACTTATCCTCCGCAGCAGAGGTGACTCTTGGTCTTCCTTTCCTGGGGCGGTCCTCATGTGAGCCAGTTTCTTTGTAGCGCTTGATGGTTTTTGCGACTGCACTTGGGGACACTTTCAAAGTTTTCCCAATTTTTCGGACTGACTGACCTTCATTTCTTAAAGTAATGATGGCCACTCGTTTTTCTTTACTTAGCTGATTTTTTCTTGCCATAATACAAATTCTAACAGTCTATTCAGTAGGACTATCAGCTGTGTATCCACCTGACTTCTGCCCAACACAACTCATGGTCCCAACCCCATTTATAAGGCAAGAAATCCCACTTATTAAACCTGACAGGGCTGACCTGTGAAGTGAAAACCATTTCAGGTGACTACCTTTTGAAGCTTATCAAGAGAATGCCAAGAGTGTGCAAAGCAGTAATCAAAGCAAAAGGTGGCTACTTTGAAGAACCTAGAATATAAGACATATTTTCAGTTGTTTCACACTTTTTGTTAAGTATATAATTCCACATGTGTTAATTCACAGTTTTGATGCCTTCAGTGTGAATCTACAATTTTCATGAAAATACAGAAAACTCTTTGAATGAGAAGGTGTGTCCAAACTTTTGGTCTGTACTGTATATATATTTACATTTCTAAAACTTTTAAAAACTTTTTTAAGCCTTTTTTAAGCTCCTGAGGTCCTAACAACATGCACTCTCCATTTCTATTTAACAATGCGATTTAAGACATTGCTAAGTAGAAAATTCTGTATATTTCCATGTAGTGCTGCTACCTGCTTGCCTACTTTGAAATAGACTTTTGAAAGGCTTGGTAGCAGACTCAGGCCTTTTACAACAAATGAATGGCTCCCCTGGTCGCCTCGTGGGGGAACCGTTCCAGGCCTACTCTCAGATATCGTGGACACATTTGATCACGGCATTTGAGGGCTTAAATGTCTGCAATTTGCGTTAAAATAGCTTAAACCTGGTGGCTATGGTGCCCTCTGCACTCATGAGTGGGTTTAATTTTTAAAGACCCAACTTCTGCTGTACTGTATGGCGGAGGTCAGGAAAGGGTTAAATATGCAAAGTGATATCAAAATAAATTGTATCATTTTGAATGTATAGTATTTCATCAGCAGGGAGACTATGGCGACAGTTTCAGTTGGCATTTTTTTTTGTTTTTTTTATTTGTAATTTTTTTCTTTTTTTTTTCCTCAGGAGGACATTTAAAAAATAGCTTCATGGGGCATTTTTATACATGATCAGCGTTTTACTGCAAACGGGTTAAAATGTACTTTTGTGTGGTATATGCATTCACTGTTTTAATTGCATACAATTGCTCTTAATAAGCCGTATTCACATCCACTACTAGATGGGGCTGGTGTCTCCCTTTCTATATAGAGAGGAGGGGGTTAGAGCATATCGGACTAATCTAGACCAGACCTGTATCAGAGAAGAGTGGATAGAGCATACTTTATGTCCAGTGAGAAAGCTGAAAGAGAAGCCAGGATTAGGTACCAACCAGAGTAAGGTCCAAAAAGAACTTTGCATACTTATAAAGCTGGCCAGAAGTAAAAGAGGAGGTGGACAGGGAAGTCCTTTGAAGAACTGCTGTCTGAGAAGCGCCACTGAGTCTCCATTGCCACATGTCGAGGAGTTTAAAGGGAACCTGTCATGTTACACATGGTGTCTGAGCTGAAGACAATATGTTATACAGTAGAGCAGGAGATTCTGAGCAGATTGATATATAGTTTTATGGGAAAAGATTCAGTAAAACTTACAATTTATACATTTAAATTCCTGCTTATTCTGGGTTTGGAAGTCAGGGAGCCGGTCCTATCAGTGATTGACAGCCTTCCCTCTATGACTGTGTATACAGAGATACAGTGCCTTGCGATAGTATTCGGCCCCCTGGAACTTTTCAAGCTTTTGCCACATTTCAGGCTTCAAAGAAAAAGATATAACATTTTTTATTTTTTGGTGAAGAATCAACAAGTGGGTCACAATTGTGAAGTGGAACGAAATTTATTGGATCATTTAAACTTTTTTTGTAATAATAAAACTGAAAAGTGGGGCGTGCAAAATTATTCGGCCCCCTTGCATTAATACTTTGTTGCGCCACCTTTTGCTGCGATTACAGCTGCAAGTCTCTTGGGGTATGTCTCTATCAGCTTTGCGCACCTAGAGACTGAAATTCTTGCCCATTCTTCCTTGCAAAACAGCTCGAGCTCTTTGAGGTTGGATGGAGAGCGTTTGTGAACAGCAGTTTTCAGCTCTTTCCACATATTCTCAATTGGATTCAGGTCTGGACTTTGACTTGGCCATTCTAAGACCTGGATACGTTTATTTTTTAACCATTCCATTGTAGATTTTGCTTTATGTTTGGGATCATTGTCTTGTTGGAAGATAAATCTCCGTCCTAGTCTCAGATCTTTTGCAGACTCCAACAGGTTTTCATCCAGAATGGTCCTGTATTTGGCCCATCCATCTTCTCATCAATTTTAACCACCTTCCCTGTCCCTGCTGATGAAAAGCAGGCCCAAACCATGATGCTGCCACCACCATGTTTGACAGTGGGGATGGTGTGTTCAGGGTGATGAGCTGTGTTGCTTTTATGCCAAACATATCGTTTTGCATTGTTTCCAAAAAGTTCGATTTTGGTTTCATCTGACCAGAGCACCTTCTTCCACATGTTTGGTGTGTCTCCCAGGTGGCTTGTGACAAACTGTAAACGAGACTTTTTATGGATATCTTTGAGAAATGGCTTTCTTCTTGCCACTCTTCCATAAAGGCCAGATTTGTGAAGTGTTGGACTGATTGTTGTCCTATGGACAGACTCTCCCACCTCAGCTGTAGATCTCTGCAGTTCATCCAGAGTGATCATGGGCCTCTTGGCTGCATCTCTGATCAGTCTTCTCCTTGTTTGAGATGAAAGTTTAGAGGGATGGCCGGGTCTTGGTAGATTTACAGTGGTCTGATACTCCTTCCATTTCAATATGATCGCTTGCACAGTGCTCCTTGGGATGTTTAAAGCTTGGGAAATCTTTTGGTATCCAAATCCGGCTTTAAACTTCTCCACAACAGTATCATGGGCCTGCCTGGTGTGTTCCTTGGTCTTCATGATGCAGAACCCGGAGACTATCACAGAGCAGGTGCATTTATACGGAGACTTGATTACACACAGGTGGATTCTATTTATCTTCATCAGTCATTTAGGACAACATTGGATCATTCAGAGATCCTCAATGAACTTCTGGAGTGAGTTTTCTGAACTGAAAGTAAATGGGCCGAATAATTTTGCACGCCCAACTTTTCAGTTTTATTGTTACAAAAAAAGTTTAAATGATCCAATAAATTTCGTTCCACTTCACAATTGTGACCCACTTGTTGTTGATTCTTCACCAAAAATGTAAAATGTTATATCTTTTTATTTGAAGCCTGAAATGTGGCAAAAGGTTGAAAAGTTCCAGGGGGCCAAATACTTTCGAAAGGCACTGTAGCTGTTAATCACCAATAGGACTATCTCCTTGATTTCAAAGCCCAGAATGAGCAGGAATTTAAATGAATGAAATACAAGTTATACTGAATCTTTTCCCACAACACTATATACAGTTCCTTGCGAAAGTATTCGGTCCCCTGGAGCTTTTCAACCTTTTGCCACATTTCAGGCTTCAAAGAAAAAGATATAACATTTAAAATTTTTGGTGAAGAATCAACAACAAGTGGGTCACAATTGTGAAGTAGAACGAAATTTATTGGATCATTTAAACTTTTTTTGTAATAATAAAACTGAAAAGTGGGGCGTGCAAAATTATTTGGCCCCCTTGCATTAATACTTTGTTGCGCCACCTTTTGCTGTGATTACAGCTGCAAGTCGCTTGGGGTATGTCTCTATCAGTTTTGCACATCTAGAGACTGAAATTCTTGCCCATTCTTCCTTGCAAAACAGCTCGAGGTCTTTGAGGTTGGATGGAGAGCGTTTGTGAACAGCAGTTTTCAGCTCTTTCCACATATTCTCAGTTGGATTCAGGTCTGGACTTTGACTTGTCCATTCTAAGACCTGGATACCTTTAATTTTGAACCATTCCATTGTAAATTTTGCTTTATGTTTGGGATGATTGTCTTGTTGGAAGATAAATCTCCGTCCTAGTCTCAGGTCTTTTGCAGACTCCAACAGGTTTTCATCCAGAATGGTCCTGTATTTGGCTCCATCCATCTTCCCATCAATTTTAACCATCTTCCCTTTCCCTGCTGATGAAAAGAAGGCCCAAACCATGATGCTGCCACCTCCATGTTTGCCAGTGGGGATGGTGCGTTCAGGGTGATGAGCTGTGTTGCTTTTAAGCCAAACATATCGTTTTGCATTGTTTCCAAAAAGTTCGATTTTGGTTTCATCTGACCAGAGCACCTTCTTCCACATGTTTGGTGTGTCTCCCAGGTGGCTTGTGGCAAACTGTAAACGAGACTTTTTATGGATATCTTTGAGAAATGGCTTTCTTTTTGCCACAAAGGTCAGATTTGTGAAGTGTTCGACTGATTGTTGTCCTATGGACAGACTCTCCCACCTCAGCTGTAGATCTCTGCAGTTCATTCAGAGTGATCATGGGCCTCTTGGCTGCATCTCTGATCAGTCTTCTCCTTGTTTGAGATGAAAGTTTAGAGGGACGGCCGGGTCTTGGTAGATTTGCAGTGGTCTGATACTCCTTCCATTTCAATATGATCGCTTGCACATTGCTCCTTGGGATGTTTAAAGCTTGGGAAATCTTTTGGTATCCAAATCTGGCTTTAAACTTCTCCACAACAGTATCACGGACCTGCCTGGTGTGTTCCTTGATCTTCATGATGCGAACCCTGAGACTATCACAGAGCAGGTGCATTTATACGGAGACTTGATTACACACAGGTGAATTCTATTTATCTTCATCAGTCATTTAGGACAACATTGGATGATTCAGAGATCCTCAATGAACTTCTGGAGTAAGTTTTCCGAACTGAAAATAAATGGGACGAATAATTTTGCACGCCCCACTTTTCAGTTTTATTATTACAAAAAAAGTTTAATGATCCAATAAGTTTTATTCCACTTCACAATTGTGACCCACTTGTTGTTGATTCTTCACCAAAAATTAAAAATGTTATATCTTTTTGTTTGAAGCCTGAAATGTGGCAAAAGGTTGAAAAGTTCCAGGGGGCCGAATACTTTCGCAAGGCACTGTATCAATCTGATCAGCTTCCTCCTGTTGTATAACATGCTGCCTTCACATTGATTCACACAGGTTCCTTTTAAAGTCTTATGGTGCCTAGATACATTTAAGGAAAAGATTGATCACCTGCATAAGAGAAACTATCCACATCCCACAGAAGAAACTGTGGAAGTGTACATTGTAAGTACAGCAACCTGTCCAAAAAAAGATGCAGAGCATCTGATGTTAGGGTCAGCCCCGAGGTTGCATTGCAGAAAGAGAAGTGTTACACCCCATGCCTGGATGTTTGTGCAAGATTCAGCTAGAGAAGTGCAGTGCAAAGTGGATTGCTTTAAACAAATAACTACCTTTGCAGCTGTGTAAGCTGTAAGGACTATAGAAAGTACACTTGTCTAACATCAGTCTGTGGATACTGAGAACTGTAAGGCTACTTTCACACTAGTGGTACGGGTGTCCTGCAGGCTGTTCCGGTAGGTGAACAGCCTGCCAGATCCGTGCTGCCGCTAGTGCACGTGTGCAGCCGGAACTAGGCTACGGTCCCATTCACTATAATGGGGGCGGGATGGAATTATGGCCGCAGCACGACAAACATGTCGAGAGGCGGCCGGAATAAACGTACGACATGTAGTCAACGGGAGACGGATCAGTTTTGGCTATGTTAAAGATAACACAACCGGATCCGTTCATAACGGATGCAGATGGTTGTATTATCAGTAATGGAAGCGTTTTTGCCAAACTCGTGACGGATCCAGCAAAAACACTAGTGTGAAAGTAGCCTTAGTCACAATGTTGTTTAGAACATCACAAAACCGGGTTTTGCAACTTTTTAATTCCAAAACCATGGTGTAGGGAAAGGATAAATCGAGGCCCTGGCATTTGCTGACAGCTGAGAATCAGACCTGCTCCTAATAGAGTGCAGGAGCTTTAGGCTAGTTCCACATCTGCGCTAAAGCTGGATACTGCTGTTCACTGCCAGATCCTATTGACTATAATGGGATCCAGGGAGATATTTGGTAGGTTTCTGGAATAAGGGGCTGTTCAGACGGCCGTAGTATTGCGGATGCCACCTGGCGTGTGTTCCGCAATTTGCGGATGCCACCTGGCGTGTGTTCCGCAATTTGCGGAACACATGGCCGGGCGCCCCATTCAAAATGCCTATTCTTGTCCGCTGTTGCGGACAAGAATAGGACACGTTCTATAATTTCTTGCGGAGCCGCGGCACGGAGCCATGGCTCAGCAAGATCGCTTGCCGGCCATAGAAGTGAACAGGCCCGCACTTATTCCGCAATTTTGCGGAATAGGTGCCGGACCCGTTCACACAGTTGTATGAACGGGCCCTAAGAGCTGGTTTTTGGCCTGACAACAATTGGTGCATGTACAGCACTCTAGATTAAAACCCAGCACCAACAGAAGTACATGTACGACACTTGGTCATTAAGAGGTGAACATAATAACCATGAAAGACTAAGGGGGTCATTTATCAAACTGGTGTTACGTAGAACTCGCTTAGTTGCCCATTGCAACCAATCTGATTCCACCTTTCATTTATGACAGCTCCTTTGGAAAATTATGCCATTTCTACTTTACACCAGTTTGATAAATGACCCCCTAAAGTTCTATTCACACACAGCAGATTTGTTGCAGAAAATTATGTGACTCCCATTTATCTGAATGGGCCTTGAACAAACACATGTCCATGTATAAGTGTCTGCCCAGTTCATGAGAGCTGCTGCTATTCAGTTGTCTCAGAGCTCAGTCCTCAGAAGAATTTTAAGTTTGGTCATCAGCAGTTTTCTGTTGTCACGGAAACCAAGCAAATGTCCTGAAAACTGATTGCAAATGATGTAAATAAGTTTTAAAAGACGACTACTGTTTCCATTAAAAAGAAATCAAATACTGAATGTTTCCCGCTGCTTGTGAAAATATAATTCTAAATAAAAGTACAGGATTGTAAATGGGGCCAAGCAAACCCTGAAACCTAGTAAACTAAACTGAATACAAGCATAAGGGGTGAGGGGAGGAAGACTTGTCCATAGCAGCCAATCAGATTGCTACTTTCATTTGGAAAAATGCCTCTGAAAAATGAGAGCTGTGCTCTGATTGGTTGCTATGGACAACTGCACCACTTTTCCTTTCTACAACTGAAAAACCTTCACAGCCACAGCTAGGAATATTGTATGTCTGTTAAAGATTCAGAAAGCTATTTTACATGGTGAACTAAACATTTAAAGAGGTTATACAGGATTCAATAAAAACATGGCTACCTTGTTCCAAAAACAGCACACCTGTCCACAGGTGGTATGGGGTATTACAGCTCAGGACAATTTACTTGAATTTTCTTATTCTCCACATCCCCTTTAATATGTAATTATGCTCTTCCCTCGGGTGGGAATAAGATTACAGTTTTTAAAATGTACCTTTTTTCCTCTTCTGACCCAAATATTGTAGGAGCTTACACACAGATGGTGGTAACATCTTGACGTGTTTAGGGTAGCAAGTCATGGCAAAAATTGAGATGTGACTACAACATGTGAAAAAATACTAAACTGTTTATAGCAGCATATTTTCATGAAAATAGGCGGCTGAAAGGAAACCTTGGACTGCCTAAGGGTATGTTCACACTGCAGACTTTCCACGTGGATTTTGGCATATATTTAGTGTCAACTGCTGAAGGAAAACCACGCGTATACCACCTCTAATGCAAATACTACATTTTTCTACATGTGACATCTGTATCTTGGAAAAAAAAGAACTAGCATGTAAATTCTTGCCACTGTTACTGCATGGAAATGAGGGTGGGTGACAAGAAATTGAATAGCCAGAAGGAATGGGGCTATATCCGTGTGCAGATCCGTGGCGCGTACAACTGCAAATCGGTGGTAAAAATCCAGTGGTCAGCCTCAGATTTTTGTAATGGATTTCACTGCAGACTTTTCTAATGGAAACACACTCTTAATATGTGAACATGCCCTTATACTCCCTAATGCCAGATGTCCCACTACCACACAATCATCCCACACAACTTAATCCAATTTTTAAGATTTCATGCGGCTAAAATTCTCTGGAGGTTGGAGCTACATCCTTTAAAATGCAATCATCTGCAGATCTTTACGACATCTGCTACTTCCTCGATTTGCATAACCTTATGTCTTGTCCTTCTTGGTGTTGCAATTTTAAAGGAGTTCTCCGGGAATTAAGAAAATGAAAATATCTAAATATTACTTTATTATAAATATATTCCCAAATACCTTTCATTAGTTATATTGGCTTGTTTTGTCTGGGGAGCAACCATAAAATGGCTGCTGTCCTATTAGTATACACAAAACCTGTCCTAATCACACAGGAGAACGTTACTTCAGAACGCTGAGGTAAAGAGCTACCTCATCCTCTTCTCTGCTCTGCTTTGTCACAGATTATGATCCTGAATACAGAAGATCTTCAACTGAATCTCTGTAGGAATGGAGTTCATGAGGAGACATGAAGTACAGAGAAGACAGACTGTGGTAATGGAGACTACATACAAGTGCTGCCGCTCATTAGTAACATCCCCACCTCCTCTCTGTACTTCATGTCTCCTCATAATCCCTGACAAAGCAGAGAGGAGGATGAGGCAGCTCTTTACCACAGTGTTGTGAAGTAACTTGTCCTGCTGTATGATTAGGACAGGTTTTGTGTGAACTAATAGGACGGCGACCATTTTATTTCTCCTAATGATTGCCCCCAGAGAAATTGAGCCTTTATATCTAATGAAAGGTATTTAGGATTGTATTTATAATAAAATAATATTGAAGTATTTTCATTTTCTTAATTCCCGGAGAACCCCTTTAACTTTGAGGTGTGTATATTGGCTTCCTTGTAAGCTTCCTGGTGACTTGTGATTGTGGAGCAGTAGAGAGAATACTGTGTCAGCTGTATCTATGACCCGTTGCATGGTACTAATTGAGAGCTGTAGTAGTCAACCAGCCTGGTCTGTGAGAGTGGAGATGGTTCAGGCCAGTGACCCACGTTAGAGTTGTTGATCCTATTGGGTGTTTGCTTCTAACGAGACTGTAATCAATACACATCATGTTCTCTATAAGACACTGTGCTGTTGCGATTAGTGATAGCTAAACTATGCATATTTAATAGACTTGGTATCGGCCAAGTCTTTGTACCTGTTGTGACTGTAACCATCAAGTGTTGTGCCCCTTCTTGGAATAATGTTGTTACATGTTCACTGCTACATGTCTGCCTGTTCACATCCTTGAGCAGGATCCCAGTGCCTCTTTGTGACCCCACACAATAATAGTGGCCCACACATAGTAAGAATACCTCCTTAGTGCCCCCCCCCCCACAGTGAGGATACTCCTTTAGTGCCATAACACTGTAAGAATGTCACCTTAGAGCCCCTCAGAATGTAATGATCCACTCAGTTCCCTGACACAGTATAATGCCCATTTAGTAACCTTGAGATCGTATAATGTCCCCTTAGTGACTGTCCACAAAGTCTGATGCCCCTTTAATGCCCCCCAGGCAGTATGATGCCCCTAAGTGTCCCCATACAATAGAATGCCCGCACATAGTTAAATGCACCCATAAGTGAAGTCCGCTTAAAGGGGTTATCCGGGTTCGGAGCTGAACCCAGACGTGTCCCCTTCTTCACCCAGGCAGCCCCCCCCGATATGAGCATTGAAGCATTTCATTTCACCCTTAGGGCCCATTCAGACCACCGTAGTGCTTTGCGGATCCTTAAAACATGGATACCGTCCGTGTGCATTCCGCAATTTGCGGACCGCACATGACCACAACCACAATAGAAAATGCCTATTCTTGTCCGTGGCTGCAGACAAGTTCTATCTTTTCTGCGGAGCCGAACCACGGATGCGGATGCGGCCCCGTTGAAATGAATGGGTCTGCACCCGTTCCACAAAATTGTGGAACAGATGCAGACTCTTTCATACAGCCGTCTTAGTGAGCCCTTACCCTGCACTGTATCACGCACGGCAAGGGCTATTTGTTTATATTTTTTACACTTCTAGGTGGTGGCTTCCGCCTAGCAGTATTTCCAGTGACATCACCAGCACTGATGGGCGGGCAGTTTTACAGGCTAGGGCAGCACTAAATCTCACCAATTAGTGCTGGTGACGCCACTGGGCTCACTGCTTGCTGGAAGCCTCTGACTAGCTTACCCAGGGAGAGCCCAGTATATCATCGGATCATCAAAAAAAGCCTTTGCCCTGCACAATTTAGCACAGGGAAAAGGAGAGCATATCAGGGAGGCTGCCTGAATGAAAATGGGCATATGTCCGGGTTCAACTCTGAGGTTAAACATCACAAAGTGATGTCCCCTTGCATCCTCCCAAACTCTTTGATGTCCCTTTAATTGCTCCAACAGTGATGCCCTCTTGAGTGCCCCCCCACCTACAGTATGTTGCCCCCTTAAGTGCCACTATATAGAGTCATGCCCTCACACAGTACGAGGCCCCTTTATGACCTCCAAATCAAATACTCACCTATCCCATTTCCACAACAGATGGTGCAGAAAAGGTCTGCTCTGGCTGCCAGTCTGCGGCTTGGTGCACAAGGCATCTTGACATCACTGCATCGCACCTTCCTGCGCCAAACCACAGGCAGCAGGGGAATGGTGGAGCAGGGAGCTGATGGCTCCATGCTTCATTATTCTATTCAGCAGCATCTGTGTCCTGCTAGATCCAGGGTGGTTGGAACGCATGGCACCCATTTCTACACCTGTGCGATTTGCTAAGCGTGGGCTGTTTATGTTTAGGTTGTTTATGCAGATGACACTGCTAGGTTCTCATGCCACTGGAGACTAATGGAACCTCTCTGCCACCAGCGGTGGAAGAGGCCATGAGTGAAAGATGGCCGCCAGTCCTTGAACGTGGACTTTTAGGGAAGCGGGTGCCATTTTATAAAGCTGATAAATGAAATCTCCTGCTGTAGACGATTCATAATGGGGCAATTAGAAATAAATTTTAATGAAAGCTTGGAAAAATGTATAAAGTAACATTACAAAATCTTACGTATGAGACGCATACATTTGGGGATAGAGAAAAAAATGGAAGAATATTAGTCTTCACACTGATTTTCAGTCACACTGATTTCTGTAACAAAATCTGCAGTGTGTGAAAGCACCCTTCTAAAGTTTCCTTGGTGACCATTGAAAACCGCTTGGCCTGACGAAGATCATGAGGTGGTTTGAAGCAGGATTATTGAAAATGATATTATGATGAGGGAAAAAAAGGAAAATACAAACGATTTGTGTATTTTTTCTACTTATTATTAGTAGAAATAACACTAAAACTACATTTTATACAAATGAATAGAAGCACGGCATGGCAGGACTGAAAATGAGCTAATATCCATGACACATGCTCCTACAGGTATTGCAGGCATACGTTCCATTCACATCCAGCCTACTAAGTCATAAAAACTTGAGGTGTCTTCCCTGCATTAGCAGTGCCCACCTGCTCATCCCCCTTTCTGCCTGGCATCACCCCCCACCCACTGATACACCTTCCCTTTAAGCAACCTCACCACGCTCGGGATGACATCATCCCTTAAATTTCATCCCGCCTCTCCTGGCCTCTGATTGGCTCATCGGCACTCCCTACACACCTCTCTAGCGATTGGTCCAGGTCTATGTCATTGAAACCCCGTAGCCACGCCTCTATAGGTGTTTGAGGCAGCGTCTGGTCTCTATGGAGGCGGTGAATGGCTGAGTCAGCTGTCTATCAAATCTCAGAGGGTGGGGCCTGGATGCCAGGGAGGTGCTGCTGCTGGGCTGGTAATAGGGGTGATTTTCTGTGCACCCCGTTGTTGGAGCGATGTGGGAGGAGCGGGGTGTCAGCTGGAAGGGATGATGGAGCTGGAAGACACCGGCTTTCCTTCCCTTGTCGCCGGCTAGCAGAGCTGCTGCAGCGGGGCACCTGCATCTCCGCTCCACAGTCTGCAGTTCTGACCGAGGTAGGGAGCGGAGAGGAAGACAGGAGCCCATCATTGATGTACCCAGGGAGGAGACAGCTCTGTCTAGGGGGGCATCTAAGACACAGGTGGGGCAGGGTGGCATCGCACTGGGCAAGGGGGTGATGAGCTGTAATATAAGGGTCTGGGGAGATACAGTGTAATACAGGGTTCTAGGCTGGCACATTGTAACGAAGAGGATGTCATCAGAGCTTTACCATGTAATGTAGTATTGGGTTCAGTCATATAGAAGGGTAATGGAGGGGTCAGGTCATTAAGGACCAGGGGGTCTCCAAGGAAGAAATCCATAACCACAGGCATCACCAGAGACCGCAGGAGAGGCCCATCTGGTGGAGAACAGGTAAGTTAAGGGTGGTGGGTGGAGGGCGGATGATTGACAGCACCTCCCTAGCACCTGTGCCCTGGAGCGGGTACCACTCTGGGCGACATCTCTCTGTCTAATGCCTGATTTGCAGAATAAGAAGTGTCTGCCCTAACACGCCGCCATGATGTTGTTAACCCCATCCTTGCTGGCGGCTCCTTTAAATACGAAGACCCCCCCCCCCTAATATCATTTTTATGTATTGGCATCTTTAAGGGAATTTGTCTGGTCCGATCTCATTCAGAAGCTTTTACATCATCCCCTGCTCCATCCCGCACCTGCCTTTTTTTTTTTTTGATCAGCCCACCCATTTGCAGTTTGCCTGTCTCCATTCCCTTGAGTGGTTTGCAGGCCCTTCCAGCAGTGAAGGGATTAATGGAGCATTATCAGCTGCCCTCTCCCATTTCTGCATATCTTGCCTCGCTACTGCCTGATCACATCCTTCTCTGCCTTCCCTGACAACCAGTGTTGCAGCCCTCCCCCCATTTATGCCATTGTATCCCATCCTTTTTTATGTCTGCATCATCCTCTTCCTCCCAGTAGCCTTTCCAATCATGACTGGTCTTGTAATGGCATTGTGTGATTTCTTGGTGTTTTGATGCTTCATCAATAATATATAATATTTATACTATATATATATATATATATATATGTATACAGAGTACCTTATCTGCTACAATGTGTCACCACAGCCACATGTATGTTCCAATTCCATCTCTTCTTCTAGAATTTGCTAGCCAATTTATCTCTTTTCCTTAATTTTCGTATCATGGGACTTTCACCATGTGCAGAATCCTTGTAATATCTCCATATTGTTTTCCTTTGATTTATATAGTGCCAGCCTATTCTGCAGCAGTGTCCATGGGTTTTAATCACCAAGGGCTTCCATAAGACTCACTATTCATTTTCATACCAATTGAATTAGTATATATATTTTGGAGGGGGAACTGAAGAACCTCCTCCCCAAACAAGGTAACCTCAGCCGCAGATGTTGCCCTGGTCGGATTTGAACTCCGGACCACCCTATACCCCATCCAGCTGTGGTGAAACTATGACTCCCAGCATGATCCATTCATTTCTATGGAGTGTACATCTTGGGAGTTGTAGTTTTACCACAGCTGGAGTGCCAGAGGTTAGCCATCTCAGCCCTATATCATATGCCAGTCAGATGCCCTCTTTCAGGTCCCAGTCCTAGATACTCCCATGAAATGAGACCATTTGCTGCCCTGTAACCTGCACATGATATTTCTGGTATGCCCGAATCCTGGACATATGGCTTGATCCTATACTGTATGCAGTAGGCCCAGCACCAGCGCCTAGAAATTGCATCTGTCCTTCTATGACAGAAACCCCCCCTCTTCCTTAAGACTGTTCCTCCCCATCATGTAAGCAGAAATCCAAGGCTGCCATTTATTTAGCTTGGATCACGCTCTGATTTAATTTTGCTCTTCTTCCATGGATGCTGGGATTACCTACAATGACCCTGTGTTCTTCTCTCCTGCCGCGAGCACTTGTATTTTATGTAACATTACTATGTAGAGTTTATCAGCCGCAGCAGATTAGTGTTTGGACGCCGTCCTTTTGCTTCAGTGCTGTCATTACCCGCATTTACTATGTCCACAGAATAGAGGATCTGTTCTTTATGAACCCAGATACCCACAGAGGCCAGCTGTGAAAACCACACCACATCTGATGTCATCTGTCTCTGGAGAAGTTGGGTATTGCTGTCATGGAGGTTTGTCACCCAACGCTCCTGGATGACCAGTCATGATATGCAGGCTTACTGGACTCCACTTAAAATGATATTTTAGGGAATTACACTTTAAGCAACCCTCTTCCATATACTGTAAGGCACCCCAAAAGTGAATGCACCAGTTAAAGTGACTTCCACTGCTTTTTTGCGGGACACATGTCATTCAGAGTGACGAAGTGGGTCTTTTGAACAATACAGAATACCGTATATTGTGCTGTGCTGCTCTGTTAGGAATGAAGGCTGCCTTTGTACTTCTAGAGATGCCAACAATTCCAGGTATGGCAGTGCCTCTATAAAACATCACAGTGCCCCTATAACAGCGAGACACTGTAGTAATGCCACCATAACAAAGCCAGTCACAGTTCCCCTGTAACAGAGAGACACTGTAGCAGTGTCACCATAACAAAGCCAGTCACAGTGCCCCTATAACAGTCAGACTGTAGCAGTGTCACCATAACAAAGCCACTCACAGTGCCCCTATAACAGTCAGACTGTAGCAGTGTCACCATAACAAAGCCAGTCACAGTGCCCCTATAACAGTCAGACTGTAGCGGTATCACCATAACAAAGCCACTCGCAGTGCCCCTATAACAGTCAGACTGCAGCAGTGCCACCATAACAAAGCCACTCACGGTGCCCCTATAACAGTCAGACTGTAGCAGTATCACCATAACAAAGCCACTCACAGTGCCCCTATAACAGTCAGACTGTAGCAGTGTCACCATAACAAAGCCACTGACAGTGCCCCTATAACAGTCAGACTGTAGCGTTATCACCATAACAAAGCCACTCACAGTGCCCCTATAACAGTGAGACTGTAGCAGTATCACCATAACAAAGCCACTCACAGTGCCCCTATAACAGTGAGACTGTAGCAGTATCACCATAACAAAGCCACTCACAGTGCCCCTATAACAGTCAGACTGCAGCAGTGCCACCATAACAAAGCCAATCACAGTGCCCCTATAACAGTCAGACTGTAGCAGTGCCACCATAACAAAGCCAATCACAGTGCCCCTATAACAGTCAGACTGTAGCAGTGTCACCATAACAAAGCCACTCACAGTGCCCCTATAACAGTCAGACTGCAGCAGTGCCAACATAACAAAGCCACTCACAGTGCCCCTATAACAGTCAGACTGTGGCAGTGCCAACATAACAAAGCCACTCACAGTGCCCCTATAACAGTCAGACTGCAGCAGTGTCACCATAACAAAGCCACTCACAGTGCCCCTATAACAGAGTCAGTCCAGTAAAATGACAGACTTCATCACGGAAATCTGACCGACTCCATTATAGTCAGTGGGCTTCATGACGAGGTTTCGTCTTTGGCTTGCATTTGGTTTTCCTGTCCCTCTTATGGAATAGAAGAATGGAATTCCTGATGCAGATATGAACAAAGTCTTAGACTTCAACAGTCCCCCTTTAACAGTGAAAATGAAAAGTGGACTCTGATTGGTTGCTATGGGCAACTAAGCTGGTTCTACTTTACACCAGTTTGATAAATCTCTCCCACAAGCTTTAGTGCCCCTATAACAGAACCAGTCCGCAGTAGTGGTCTATTAACAGAGTTAGGCGTCATACACACGCCCGTATCCATTTTGTGGTCCGCAAATCGCCGATCCACACAATGCGAATCTGGTCCATGTGCCGTCTGCATTTTTTATTTTTTTTGCAGACCTAGTGTCTTCAATGGGTCTGAGGTCTGCATCCAGACTGCAACATTGCCCACATAACAATTCCATGTATAATGACACCAAACAAGACCCAGCCATCCTGCCGAGCAGAGCCGGACTGCATCTGTGCCCCATAACAGTGCCAGCACCAGTCAGTGAATGTAAGACCCTGGTTGTGGTCCTTCAGTGCACAGGTGACAGTATGCCCACTTACCCTTGGCAGAGGCAGTCTTTCTCTAGGAAAGCTGCTTCTTGGTACTGTTTTGCAATTGGTTTACCATCTATAGCTAAAAATATAAACCAAGCAACTAAAATCTTCAAATACATTTATGAATGTTTAAGGCCTCTTTCACACGGGTGAGATTTCCGCGCGGTTGCAATGCGTGATGTGAACCCATTGCACCCGCACTGAATCCTGACCCATTCATTTCAATGGGGCTTTTCACATGAGCGATGTTTTTCACGCATCAGTTCGCCGTTGCGTGAAAATCGCAGCATGTTCTATATTCTGCATTTTTCACGCAGCCCTGGCCCCACTGAAGTGAATGGGTCTGCGTGAAATCCACATTGCATCCGCACGCAAGTACGGATGCAATGCGTGATTCATTGATGGATGCTTAGAGATGTTGTTTGTAGACATTCAGTTTTTTATCACGCGCATGAAATACGCATCAAAACGCTTTGGAAAAAACTGAACGAACGTACGCAATCGCAGTCAAAACTGACTGCGATTGCGTGCGGATGCGTGTGGACTGAATCCGTGACGCCCGTGTGAAAGAGGCCTAAAGGGGTCCTCTGGAAATATCAGTGCACATAAGACCTGCTGTAAAGTTCTAATTTCTAATCGGGGTTTCTGTAAAAATTTGGTATGGAAATGCTGATGGTGTCCTGCAGCTGCAGAACTGGATTACTTGCTGCAAACTACTCCTACAAACTCTTCATCTGTGCAGAAGAGTCCATGGATATTCCACAAATATTCCATGAATTTATAAGTGCCACCCGTTAGGACACCTTGTTGGATTGATTAACAATGTGGGCGGATGATTCTCCTCTTCTGGTCAGTCTGTAAAACGATGATTGGAGCAAAACAGTTCTTACTACAGGCTGACAAAAACTGAAGACTTGCACACTGTATTTCATCAGTATTTATGTAGAGAATCCCTTAAAGGGGGTGTCTCACTTTAGCAAATAGCATTTATCATGTAGAGAAAGTTAAAGGGCTCTACCTTATTTATATTGATGACCTATCCTAAGCATATGTCATCAATATCAGATCAGTGGGGGGCCGGCCGTTCAGCTGTTTGAAGAGAACACAGTGCTTGTACGAGTGGTGCCTTCTCTTCTCTGTTTACCTGCTCGCCTTTGTAATCGCAGCGGTGAGCAGTGTAATAATATCTCAGCCCTCCCATTAACTTAAATGGGACGGCTCCTTCAAGCCCCCACCCACCCCTGCCGATCTGATATTGATGACCTATCCTGACGATAGGATATCAAAATAAAAAATAGGACAACCCCTTTAATATAAGGCACTAGCTAATGTATCGTGATTATCCATATTGCTTCCTTTGCTGACTCGATTCATTTTATCATTTCATTATACACTGCTCGTATCCAGTGGTTACGACCACCCTACAATCCATCAGTGGTGGTCGTGCTTACACATTATATGTAGAAACGGCGGCGCCTCTGGTTCTCGAGACCGAGAAAGTGTGCATAGGCACGCTCCCATCAATCCCACCTCGTATCTGCTCTGCAGTGGTGGCTGTAATCCCTGGATATGATCAGTGTATAATGTGATGGAAAAATGAATCATGCCAGCAAAGGAAGCAATATGGAGAATCACAATACATTAGCAAGTGCCTTGTATTAACTTTCTCTACATGATAAATGCCGTTTGCTGAAGTGAGACAACCCCTTTAAGGAGTGAGGTAGTTGGGATAGATAAGAATAATGTAAATTAGGTGACATAAATGTATTGGCCACATGGCGTCTACATTACGTAGATGCGATGGAAGGGGCGGAGAGATACTGTGATGTCAAGTTGAGCGGCAGAACTGAAGCATTTGGCTGCACATTCTGTTCTCCATAGAAGATAATGTACAAATTCTGGCTGGGATATTTTTCCCTGCATGCTTGCTAATCTACCACTGGCTGCGCAAGGGTTAACGAGCTGGCATAGCGATGTACCTTTGCTGCTTAGCCCTTCTTTATAGTAGTGTGCACTGCCACCATTCCCTTTACGCCTCCCCAACCCCCAATGGAAACCCCCAGTGCACAGCTCCTTCCTTCCCTGGGCTATGGCTGGAAAAGGGGGGATGGGAAAGAAAAGCGCTTGCCATACATCACACTTGAGATGCGAGCAGCAGAATGTGGTGGGGTCACCGTGCACTGTCAGGATGGAAGCGCTGCCTGCATCGCTTTCTTTAGGTTTCCTCCACCCTGCTATGTGTCCGCCCTCCCTGTCCCTATGATGTTGGGATGAATCCACGCTGAATATGCTTGTGGGGTCAGATTTAACCCTCTACCTGCTTTTTCAATATGGCTGCTCTCTCCATAGGAATGGTGGTATCACTGTAAGATGAAAGGTCGCGTGATGTCATCATGGTTATGGGGCTTCTCTAACACGGCAGTGACATGGTGCACACCGGGCGCATCACTAGTGATAATGGGGGATCTGTATGTAATTGTATTTCTTTGATGGTAAGTGAGCATTTATTGGGAGAAGCAAATGATTCCTGTTTTTACGGCAGGAATTACAAGCTTGATGGGTGTTTTTATAGAAGTGTTTGTGTATGTGGTTATTGTAGAACAGATGTCTCCACATCCATTATATATTCCCTGCATTTTATTTTGTGCTAATAAACTTCACCTGAATGCATTAAAAAGAGAGTCCTTAAAAATCATTTTCAACCGGTTTTGTCTCATTCTGGAAAAAGTGGCTGACAACCAAGAGGGTCACCGTTATGTTTCGCATAAGGTTGTCACTCTTCTTTCCGGGAGTTCTGAATACAAGCACCAAATGTGCCTATAGGAGCAGCTTCAGGGAAGGCATTGCTTGCAAATATAACGAAAAAAGAAAAGAATCGGAGTTCTCTTTTAGGCGTCATGTACACATCAGTAGCCGTTTTTGAGGTCCATAAATTGCGGATCTGTAAAACATGGATGCCGGCTGCGTGCATTCCGCGTTTTGCAGAACGGAACATCCTGCATAGAACTGTCTTGTCCTTGACCATAAAATGGACAAGAATAGGACATGTTCTATTTATTTTTTTTGCAGGGCTGCAGAACGGACACACGGGTCTTTTGCGGCCCCATTGTAGTGATTGGGTCTGCATCCAACCCGGAAAAAATGTGGATCGGATGCGGACAAAAAACACGGTCATGTGCCTGAGGCTTTAGTGAGAAACGTCCTTTAATGTTGCAACAGCATTTATTTGTACTAATTTGGAAATAGTTTTTCAAAAACTTTGCTTGTTGAGGTATAGGGGTGAATTTGCCATTACGAATGCTTTCTTAAAGGGGCTATCCCATCAGGACAACCAGCTTTATTTAAAGAGGTTGCCCAGGATTGGCCTATCTTCAGATGTGTCATCAATATCAGGTTTATGGAGGTCCGACTCCCCGCACCCCTGCCATTCAGCTGTATGAAGCCAGTGATGTCACATTCATCGATCACATGATCACATGGCATAGGGGCAGCTCAGTCCCATTCAAGTGAATGGGACTGGGCTGCAGTATCAAGCACAGCCACTATACAATGTATGGCGGTGTGCTGTGAGGAGGCCGCAGCTGATCGACGGGGTACAGGAAGTCTGACCCTCATCAAAGAGATATTTATGGCCTATCATGAGGATAGGAAATCTTTATTGTACTCCTGGGAAGCCCCTTTAATAGTCCCCCCTTTGCTGTGTTGATCATGGAAGGCCTGGCTACCACTCTATGATGTCCATCTGCCCTGGCATTGCATATGGTTAGGGGTTGACTTGATGGGACACCTATTGGGAAGAGAATATTTGACAGTTTGGTGGAGCTGATTCAGCCATGCATGGCCACACGATAACACAGTATCCTGCTGCTGGAACACCAAGTATAGCTTACTGGGGAACCTGGAAGTATAGCTCACTGGGGAACCTGGAAGTATAGCTCACTGGGGAACCTGGAAGTATAGCTCACTGGGGAACCTGGAAGTATAGCTCACTGGGGAACCCCTACAGCGCCATCACAAGGGAAGTGACACATTACACAATTCTCAATTACATCAATGGGCTGTCTGTATAATGCACAGATGTACCGGCCCCTTAGAGCTAGAGTCGCTCTAGCTGATAGATGGGAGAAATGCATCTTTACTCATTCAGAATTTCTTCACAGAGCACCTGCGATCAACATTTAGCTAAGATCAGCTACAAAAAGCTTTTCCAGTGGACCCAACACATCCATTCATGACATGGACAGTGCATTGCTATCAATGAGTACATTGTAATGCTTCTGTTTCCCTGTGGTGGCGCTGCAGGAGAAATGAACATTGGCTGCCTCGTTCCCCCATAGATTGCAGCTGACTGCTGGGGGCCGGAACATTGTTTTTTTTTTTTTCGGGGGCCCTTCTAACAAAGAGAGCTTGATCTTTAGTACATGTTGTGTGTAAGCAATGTGTCTCCAGCTAATTGGGGTCTATACATTTTTTTCTAGACCTGGAAATGCAACACTGCTTTTGGATTGTGAGTAAACCAATCCATGTTACTACTAAGTGTAGAACATTGTAGGGAATTCATTACTTTGGGATTGTTAAAGGGGTATTCCCATCTAGGACATTGATGGCGTATAGCTAGAAGGCCTGCTCCGATCTACAGAAGGGTCACCCAAAGTGAAGGAGAGCATACCGGACATTAGCGGCTTACTCTCCATTCACCGCTATGAGATTTCTAAAAAAGCTAAGGGCACGTGCTTGGCTATTTTCGGAAGTGCCATAGCGGTGATTGGAGTGTGGCCACAAGCTGCTCTCCTTACGCTTTAGGGGCCCTGTTCTGGACATAGGGGTGGGTTGGAGCTGTTCCTATTAGACATTGATGGCAATATCAATATGCCATCAATGTTCCAGATGGTAATACCCCTTTAAGCACCTTGAATCTAGAACCTTGTCCATATCGCCAATAGGATTGTGCCATTATCTTCATAAGTCTTGGTAATCTCGAATGTAGTATGAGCTTCAACAACCACAGATCAACTTTTCTTTGTGGTGTTGGACTGGGCTTGGGATTTTTCAGATTTCTTTTCATTTGGTTCTGATATATGGCATGTCACCTCGGGTCAATACTACTACTGGGCCAGACCAACTCTGGCCCCTTTTAATGGGATTTTCCAGAAATGAGAACAGAACCTTCATACAACGCTGTGGGATGTAGACATTCTGGACTTACAAGGCTCTATACTGAGGTGTCTTCAGCTACAGAGCTTTCTTCCTTCTGGAAGAGAGTTAATTTGCATACTTTTTCCCAGGGAGCATTGCCTGTAATACTCTCTACACTAGCTGGATCACCAAAAGGAGAGCCAGTACCTTCCAAGGGCTTAAATGAGTAAGACAAGAGTATACAGAGTGATTTCAATATTGAAAGTATAAGGGGGAATTTCTATCTATGACGTTCACTAATACTGCTTCCAGTCTGGATGTTGTTTTAAGATTTCTCCAGATTTTTTTATGAAGCATATGACTATAATCTGGTTTTCATATGAATATTCCATGTATCGATTTGTCATGCTGTTTACTTTAGATAGAGAGAATATTGATTGCAAAGTTCCTTTGTAATCAGAAATATGAGCCAATGGTTCCTTTTTGATCCTACTTAAATGACTCTGACCAATGTCGGACTGGGATGCCTAGGGCGCACGCGCCGTCACTTCGCCGAGCTTGCTCCTGGCTCCTTTCAACTGATAAGAAGCGCGCGCCCTCACTTCCGGGTTCGGCGAAGTGACGGCGCGTGCGCAGTTGAATCCAAGCGCTTGCAGTGTTCGGCACTGCAAGCGCTACTGCGCATGCCTGGGACATCGTTCAGATGCGGCGAACGGTCTAAGCGCTGTCAATCATAAAGGATAGGGGAGTTTCTAAACACTGGAGGGCGTGCCTAGGACCCGGGAGGGCGGTGAAGATACGGTGCTCAGAAGGGAAAAGCCCGCCCTCCGGTGCTCCGAAGGCTCATTTGCATACTTTTTAAACATCAAATTACACATCAACCGCTGCATCTACAAGGGAATTACAGGTATGATTTGAATTCATTGTGAGGCCACTACCCACCTATGTATTTTAATACATAGGTTAGGAGGTAGTGACAGAGCCTCTTTAAGGGGGACTCTTGCTGTGGCAGGCATACATGATGATGAGGGAATCTGATCCCCGAAATCCCAGGATCCTTAAAGAACATTTGTGAAAGCACTTGCAGATTATATTATCACTGTGATTAGGGGTAATAGGAGTTGTACCTAAGCTGGATTTCCAACTGTTGGCTTGTATGAGTACCCCAACTAGTGTGTGCCATTGACATACCCTCTCTCAGCTATACACGTTTTGTGGTGAAAAACATGTGTATTACTGCAGATAAGAAGTCCAGATAACTATTTTTTATTTTCCTACTGCCCCTTGTTCCCCCACCGTTAGCGCTTAGAGCTGCACTGAAATACACAGTCAGGACTGCTGTGCTGTTCTAACATAATGTCCTGATAATGTATTTTAACACAACTCTGAGTGCTGATAGCGGGGGACCAGGGGGCAGTAGGAAAATAAAACATAGTCATCTGGACTTATCTATCAGCAATCAGAGTTGTGTTGAAATACATTGTCAGGACTGCTGCGCATGTGCACATAAGTCCTCTCCATTATGTTAGAACAGCACAGAAATCCTGACTGTGTATTTCAGTGCAGCTCCGAGCGCTAACAGTGGGGGGAAAAAGGTCAGTAGGAAAATAAAAAATAGGGATCTGGACTCCTTATCTGCACCGCTACTCATGTATTACTGTAGATAATGGCCCACAATAGAGGTGACAGATTCCCTTTAAATAAAACGGACCCCGTATATATTAGGGAGAAGATAGCCCTAAAATGATGCTGACAACTTCTAATTTCACCAAAATGTCCTAGATAATTGAATGTAAGTATTGAATCCACTTGATCAAATGGCCCAGGTATCACTATGAGCAGCACTGACTGACGGCTGTCCAAGATTTTCTGCAGCAACTGTACCATTTTCTGCATTGCATTGTGGGCCGGGTTGTCTACTAATCAAATCACATCAGCCTCAGAAGCAGGCGCCTTCCTCCAATCTAGGCCAAGCAGCCTTTGACAAGATGACTATTCAATTGTCTAATCGTGGCACGTTGAATTGTAATTTGCAGTATTTTTTTTTCTCCCTTTTTTTGCCATGTACGCTGCAGTGCATTAAATCATAACCTCATGCGACGATCCACATGGAAGACTTGTCCTACCCACATGGGCTTCGTCTTCTCCTTTGATAGATGCCGTTCCTAAATGATTCCATTGTATTTCGCTTCTGCTTTAAAGCAGGTGGAAACGTAAGGCACAGATGAGGGAAGAGGCAAGACAGGGCTGAGAGCTGGCAGCTCTTTCCGAGGGCGTATGAAATACTGCCCTGATTCCCTCTATGTGTGGTAAGAAAAGAACTTTGAGCATCTCTAATTAACAATTACAGTAATTAGAACTGCTGCATTGGTGAGGAGGTAATTATATTGGAGAAGGCTGTGCCTTCCCTTGTAAATAAACGCCTGCAAAAAGCCGATCTGTTCCATTTGTATTCTGATATCACCGATATAATCACTTTTTTTTTTTTTGTCATTGGGGGCTAGTTTCAATTAATAAAGCCGAGGACTGAGAATGTAATAAAATGAATGCCCTTTACATTTTCTATTCAGTCGTGCAAAACTACAGTTACTTACAGGGAGGGAAGGCCTTCTTCAAGAAAATACAATGGGCCTTTGCCCTGGTGCTGGTGTACAACTGTACTCTCCCTTCGTAGTTTTGGTAGAAGAGAGAATGTATGTATCTTACGCTCGTCTTCCCATTCCTGTAATGTCCTTCAGGAAGGTTTGAGGAACAACCTGAATTGGAGCCCTCAATATGTTGCTTGGCAAGGGCCTGTACAGTATGTACTCTCTTGTCTCTCTTGTTGGTATGGTAGGCATCTTGGCCTCTAAATCATCTGTATGCCACCTTTAAGTAATCTCTGACCTATAAGAAAGGTACATGATGTAAACTGTAGTGAAGGTAATTTTCTTACCATGACTGTATTTGTGAGTTATAACCTCCCTTCTGATCCTCAGCAATCATGTGTCCAACTACACAGGACAGGAAACCAGATACTCTATGTATTCCTATGGCAGCCTCAATGTCAGTCTCAGGAATGAATAGAGGAGTAACTGACTTCCTGTCCTGTATCAGTTGGAGATCAGAGTGATGGTCACATGACACAGCTGAAGATCAGAAGGGAGGTTATAACTCACAAATACAGTCACTGGAGAGAAGATTACCTTCACTGCAATTTACATCATGTACCTTTATAACAGGTCAGAGAATAAAATTCTTGGTGGGAGTTCTTCTATAATCAAAATTCATAAGCATTACACAGGACTTTTACATGAAGAGTCCTGGTGCTTCTTCACAACATCGCCTTCTCTTCTTATCTCTTGTAGCGTACAGGGTGGGGTTCACTATGGACTTATCTACCAGTCCCTTTTTGATGTCTGTGGAGAACGGGAACATTGTGGGTACCAAGCAGCTCTCTTCATAGCCTTCTCAAGCTAGGCCCCCGTAGTATGTATGCTATTGTTGGTATTATTGTGCTGTTCGGCACTTGAAGAAGTTACCTGCCTGTGGCCATTGATTGGGTGCACCTAATAAAGTTGACGGGGTATCGGTGTGGAAAAAGGAGGTTATTACTTTAGCCGACTCCATGAAAGTGTAAAGTGTAGTTATGACATTACGTGTTTACTCGATTCAGGTAGTATATCTGTGGTGGAAAGTACAACTGGAGATGCTGAAATAATCTCTGCCTAAAGGATTATGGACACCAACGTAAGGGCTCAGGTGCCTGTGTGGCAGACCACAAATAGCCGTCCGCAATGCACAAGAATTAGCCGTGTGAATCTCATATTGCCGTGCAGACCCATTGACGTGAATGGGTCTGCGATCCGCAAGATACAGCAATAGATGGGACATGTCCTATCTTTTGCAGTGCAAATGCACGGACCCGAAAGCCTACGGAAGGGGTTCTGATCCGTGCCTCCACTCCACTGTGCAAAAGATAGGACACGTCCCATCTTTTGCCATATCTTGCGGGTTGCAAATCTATTCAAGTCAGTGGGTCCTCATCCGCAGTATATAGAATGCACACGGCCAGTGTCCATATATTGCAGATCTGCCGCTTGCGTCCCGCAATACGGCCACGGAACCCTTACGCTTGTGTGCATGAGCCCTTAATGAGAGACTATTATAGACTGAGGCAGTGAAAGAACCTAATATCTTTGTGTACATTTTTACATAATGAAACATGGAACATGGCACACCCTATGTTATTGCCTTATCTGTACCTTGCCTCACATATTAGAAGAACTCTACAAATATGCCTCCACAAGGACGTGTAGGTGTGGCATGTTAACAGAAACAATTTCCAGTAAATGCCAGTCCTTTCTATTGGTTGGAAAATTTATTGGACAGACACTGCATTTTGCCACCTAATAGCCATTAACCGATGGCTAATTTGTGGAGAAAGGCGATCTCCAGGATTAGAAAAATAGAAAAATATGGCTGCTTTCTTCCAAAAACAGTGCCATATGTGTCTATATGTGATATTGTATTATTTACTGTGTGATTAAGTTATTCTGTATTCATACAATGCAATAAAACATTACTATTTTTGTACATTTTGTTACATATTTGGGTGTATAGTTGTGCCTTTTAGCAGTGTGGATTTGGTATTGGAGCTCTTGTAAGGGTGGTTGCACTCTGATTTTTGCTAGTTCTCACCCTTCCATTGAAAAGGGTGAAATCCACACAAAAAACGCAAATACTATTGACATGCTGCAGATTTCAAAATCCACGCAGCAGGTCAATTTCTGCACCAAAGAGAAAATCTCATACACTATGGGGGAGATTTATCAAACTGGTGTAAAAGTAGAATTGGCTTAGTTGCCCATAGCAACCAATCAGATTCCACTTTTAATTTTTTACAGCTCCTTTGGAAAATGAAAGGTGGAATCTGATTAGTTGCTATGGACAACTAAGCCAGTTCTACTTTACACCAGTTTGATAACTCTTTACCGGTACTGTATTACACAGCGGTTTATCCGTGTGGAAAAACCACACGTAACCTACACCATGTCCAGGCACCCTAAGACTGTGTTCACAAGTGACTGAGTAACTGTGGATTTGCTGTTGCAGATCTTTGTGCGGCAAATCTGCAGCGTTGTGCAATACCAGCAAAGGGAATGGGGGAGATTTATCAAGACTGGTGCTTTCTATAGTTGGCCTTTAGCAATGGCATCACATTATATACCCATTAACTCTTCCCTTGAGCTGACAAGCCTGGGAATTGCAATGAGACTCTCTTTCTCAGTATGCCCTGGCATCTATCGGTGTTTACCTGGTGCTCATATCTCCTTCTCTAATGGATGTCTCCCAGTACTGGATCTCTGCAACTTCCAGAAAAAACTGTTTGTCTTGCCCAAGCTATTTCTGAACTCCATGGTGTCTGGGATACTGTGCACCATGTGAACTTCCAGGGTTAGACTGGGGTTCCTTGGGCCTACTAGAAGATATTATTCTTGGGTCCCAAGCCCCATGTCATCAATAAAGTCTAATGTTTTGATTCATAGAAATAGACCCTAGTGGTAAGTTATTTGCTCCAAAGGCAGCTCCAAATGCTTTTTTTTCTCCAGGACCTTTGAAGCCCATTATGGTATCAGAGCCTGGGCCTACTGGAGGATCCTCTGGTACTCTGGTGGGCCAGTCCAATGCTGATTGTGACATTCCATGGAAACTTGTCATAATGCTTGACCTCTTTCCAATTCTTACCACAGCATGATGAAGTGTCTAAACTAAACTGGGTGATGAACAAATAGGTTATGTATGGTGGACAAACCTGTTCTCAGACATCTTTGGTACTTCTTAAATGGCAGATTCCAGCTTCAGACAGGGATTTAATGTTTGGGACATTTCCACTGGATAGACATAGTTTACGTCTGTGAGATTGGTTTGCAGGTTGTCCACTTCTTCTCCTTCCCGTTCAGTCCTGACAGATTGGACACCCACCAGATGTCATGTGTGGCTGGTTTGTGCACTGTGAAGAGACTTGAATCATTTCCATTCAATTCTTTAGCTTTTTTCCTGTGGGATATTTCTACTGATAAACATACAGGACATCCCAAAACCATCACTGAGTACGTGAAAAGGAAACCAGTGGAGATATCAGCCATAGCTTACCCAGCACGATGGTCGGAGAACATTTCCACTACAATAACAGACACATAGCTAGAAATATACGTATTGAGTGGAGTCTCATCCTCTGTTTTGTGTTCTTACAGAAATTCTGTTGCAGATTTGCCATGGATTTCACCCTATGCATTGCAAAGGTTGAAATCTGCGGTAGATATCTAGAGCATAAATTGATATGCGGTGGATTTAAAATCCATGCTGCGGGTCAAATTGCGCTGCAGAAATTTTTCTTTAATCTCATCCATTTTGATGGTACTGGAGAATGCTGCTGACTTGCCCAGTGTGTGCACATGCCCTTAGAACAAAGATGGGAACCAGAAGCAGGGTCCCCTACAGGAGGGTGCAGCAGTGCATAGGACTGCAATCTGTGGGGACCTCTTAGGACATAGGCCCTTCATATTACTGTAGCTGATTGCAGAGGTAGGTCTGTAGAGAGGGATTCCCTGATGCCATATACATGAACGTAAAGCTGAGCTGTGTCACGCCCAGTACACAGTATATAATACTCATCACCACTTTTATGTTGAGCTACTGCAGCGTAGCATTGCAGTAATATCTTCATGAGGCAAATAACTGAATGTATGAAAGAACTCGCTCCATGCCCACCATTATTCACCTGTCTACCACTAAATGGCTGATAACATCGAACAATAGAGTGCATTTGGTGATAAGTTACACTTTAGGTCAGTGGTCCACTTCCTGTGGCTCTCCACCTTTTTGAAAACCTACAACTCCCAGCATGCATGGTATATTGTACTGCGCTATTCTGTCCGACAAAAAAGATGGAAGCAAAGGGAATGCAGTTTAAATTAAGTTTAAAGCATTATCGGTATTAAAGAGGTTGTCTCACTTCAGCAAACAGCATTTATCATGTAGAGAGAGTTAATACAAGGCACTTACTAATGTATTGTTATTGTCCATATTGCTTCCTTTGCTGGCTGGATTCATTTTTCATCACATTATGCACTGCTTGTTTCCATGGTTACTACCACCTTGCAATCTATCAGTGGTGGTCGTGATTGCACACTGTAGGGAAATGCACAAACCTATGTGCACTCCCTTGGTCTTGGCCACCAGAGAGGCCTGCACTTTTTCATGTAGTGTGCAAGCATGACCACCACTGCTGGATTGCAGGGTGGTCGTAACCATGGAAGCAAACAGTGTATAATGTGATAGAAAAATGAATCCAGCCAGCAAAGGAAGCAATATGGATAATAACAATACATTAGTAAGTGCCTTGTATTAACTTTCTTTACATGATAAATGCCATTTGCTGAAGTCAGACAACCACTTTAAATCTTTTAGACAATAATGATTTATCCTCTGGTTCGGTCATCAACATCAGATTGGTGGGGGTTGGGACCGCCACCAATCAGCTATTTTTGTCTGGCAGTGGATGGAGCCAGAAACAGAAGTGAATGTAAGCTGAGTGCAGTGCACTGGCATGGCCACCACACAATGGACGGAGTCTTCCGTTTCCAGCTCCGTCCACTGTTTAGTTTGGTGGAAACAGTTAATCGTGGCGGTCTCAGACCCCCATCAATCTGATATTGATTACTTATCCTTTAGATTCCATTTGCCTAATTAAGTAAAATGGGTAAATCATGGTATACATTTGAGAACCGTTTTAGTTATTCAAACATGATGCTGTGAACACTGCTGGAGAAAGGTACATTTTGTTGTGGGGGAGGATGGGAGTGTGGAAACCTTTGGGGATGTCTTCTGCACTATTACAGGGCCTTGTCTTGTACCAAACTGGTCAGACTGTTATAAAGCTTTAGCACAGTTTGATCTCGGACTCATATACTGATATACACTGTGCAGTCTGATGGCTTCTCCTTATTATTAATTGTTGTCTTTCTTGATTGCTTTTTACTGTGCTATTTAAAGGGATTGTGTCAAGAAACATATTCTACAGTTTTCAAACCAGCAAAAATGTATTATAGCCACTGAGTTATTCAATGAAATATATCTGGATAGCGCCACCTGCTGTCCCCCATCAGTGGTATTCATATACCATGTGATAGAGGGAACAAAGCTGAGCTCTGCGATGTGAGATATATAGGTTTATATGATTCGGAGCAAGATTTCTGAGTAAGGCCCCATTTACACGACCGTATGTTCATTTCCGTATCTTATCCGCATTTTTTACGAATAAGATGCGGAACCATACGGACCCATTAATTTTTTCATAGGAGAAAAAAAAAATGCGGAATGCACACCGTGTGCATTCCGCATTCGTATATATTACGGAAGTTCTCCCGCAAAAAAAGGAAACATGTCCTATACTTGGCCGCAAAACACGTCCGTAGCCCCATTAAAGTCAATGGGTCCGCAAAATTACGGAAGACTTTCCATATGTCTTCCATTCCGTTTTTATACGGATCACGGAATACATACAGTCGTGTGAATGGGGCCTAAAAAGCAAAGTAAATCCTGCCAGGACTCCTAGGAGAGATGGTAAGAGTCCTACTTACCCCGACCCACACACAATGATTAACAGCCATCTGTGCACATACCCTGATACAGGGGGAGCTGTCAGTGATCCTTTGTGGGCGGAATAATCTGGACTCTCATTGTCAGAATTTATTCTGCTTTTTATACCTCATTCACACGTCAGTGATTTCCATTAGTTATTGTGAGCCAAAACCAGGTGCAGCTCTAAACACAGAACAGGTGCAGATCTTTCCCGTATACCTTATGTCCGTGGAGGCTCCAATCCTGGTTTTGGCGCACAATCACTGATGGAAATCACTGACCAAACACTGACGTGTGATTGAGGCTTTACTCCAAAAAGAAAATTGACACTGTATGTCCCAGAGCTCTAGCATATCACACCCTCACATAAGGCAGCATAAATCACCTGACAAGTTTGTTTTAAGCTGCTGCTATGTGCCCATGCTTTACACTTCCATTCTGCTTGTTTAGAATTTCTGCTGTATTCAGTATACATTCCATAAGCCGAGATTTCACTTGAGCCCAAAAAAGTCACACGATGGTTAGAAAAAATGTCCCCATATCATGAGACCTTTTTATATATATATCATTGTGTACAACGTCTAGTCAGTGTGATGTCATCAGCGGGTAAGGAGTGGCCTAGAAAGGCTTTTATACGGTGGTGATAAGAGGCTGTCCATAAAGTGCATTGCTTGTATTCTTATTATAAGGCTTTTTACACATGGCCGTACTTGTATATGGGTCCACAAAATCCAGATACCTTTATTCCATATTTTTGTCCACAATGTGGACCAGAATAGGAGATGTTCTATAATTTGTGGATCCCTAAAAATACAGATGTGTGTATAGTACCATAGAAATGAATGGGTCAGTGTGCCAGCCGCAAAATCGACATAGACTTTCGGTAAGAAATACTTCTACATGATGTCATTTTCTAACATAAAGGGCAAAAGTTTATTTTATTAGACATTCAGAATAATCGGTAAATAATTAGTATTCTGCAGAGCTCGCCCTGTTGTTCCACTTTTACTGCCAATACGAAATTCATGTTGTTTTCATATTCTAACCCACTGAGTAAGAATCCAAGGGAGTGTTGTGAAAGCCTCGCATCTCCTCGTCTTACACAGAGAGAAACTTGGGGTGAGGCAAGGTGGAACCCTCCTGTCAGCCGGCTACGCAGAATCAGGGTGGGGTTGTAATTGCAGCAGTTCACAGGCCTCACTATCACTCTGGTGATGAAACACAAGCAGCCAAATAACAAGAGTCTCAAAAGTCACATTTTTCCCAAGCAAGAAAGAATTGGCTGTGAGAATTATGCAGTGAGCGCCTTCCAACTATTTTAACACATTATGACAGGACTTTTCTTTTAACACTTCACATTATGTGCCGCTCTACAAAAGTCATTTCATTATTACATTAGCCCCAAAAATGACCAGTCAAAGGAATAATTGCTATGGAAAGGCTGTGTGATCCTGTACTGTGCAGCACACAAAGTCCCCGTGGATCCATATAACAGACCTGTTCGCACTGCGTGCCACTGAATGGTCACGGTGTACTTTCCTAAAAGCACTGCTTCTCCGTAATATGACATTTATATTTCCAGGCATATGAGTCCTTGAGGAGAAAGAAACTTCAATGGCTCTCCAACGTAAAGAGTATATTGTTGGTCTATAACAGGCTATTGGTGACATATTTATGATCCAGATCTGTAGGGTCATAAAAATGGTCTGACCTGTCATTGGGCTGATCTCCCCTCCAAAAAACAAAAAAGTTAGGGTTTTCACAGAGGGGCCACAGTGTTGCAGCTGTAATGTGTCCATCTGATATTGACCAAAAATGTTAACCTCTCTTGTCCTCAAGCATGGAATCCTACGATGTACCTACTGATCTCATCTTTGTTCAAAACTTATGCACCCCCTAAGGGCAACATGTCTGTTTTCTGTCTCATGAGTTACATTCAGTATATTACACAAGAGTTGAGTTGATAAATTTTGCTTTTGTCACCTTGCAGTACACCATGTTGTTTGTGCATGTTTCTAACATGTATGTCTTTTTTCTAGGTGGTGTTACATACTTGCGTGGACGTTTTTAATGGTTGGTGACTACTTTGAGGAAAGTTCTGACTTCTTGACCTGGTCCATACATCTCCAAGTAGTGACTTGATTGGAAAAACTTCTTCCTGGCTGTGATAAAGATGCTTCAAGCTGGACACTACACGTAGCCTTCATGCATATGGTTACCCTCCCATTTTCATTTCTGATGTAAACTCGTGGATCCACTCCTGTGCCGTCTCTTTGCCCCCCATCTGTTCGCCTTGGTTGGATTTGTCAGCTTTATAGCCCTCCCTGGTGCCTTTTTCTCCTGGTGTATATTTTGTGACATAAAGCTGCCAAGATGATGTGCGAAGTGATGCCCACCATTAACGAGGACAACCGTCGGGGTTCGACCTACAGCTCCGATGATGCCAACTTTGAGCAGCTTATGGTAAACATGTTAAATGAGAGGGAGAGGTTGCTTGAGACTCTGCGAGAGACTCAGGAGAGCCTGGCCACTGCGCAGCTACGGCTGAGAGAATTGGGTCACGAGAAGGAATCTCTTCAAAGGCAGCTAAACATCGCCCTTCCACAGGTGAGAGCAAAAGGATCTCGGATCACGTCCCAAGGTCTTCTGTTGCATGAGTACAGCCTTTCAATATTCTTTCTAGTATTGCTTGTCATTTTTGGGTACTTTTTTCCTCACCTGTAGACAAGACTTATTTCCATGGTCCTTGAGATCTGGATTCAGGGCTGAATGGAAACATGTATTCTAGTACGTAAACTGTAATAAAAATACAGGAAAACTGTAGAGAACATTTTCAAAGAGGTAGATATTTTAAGGTTGTTTGCTCACTCTTCCATATACTTGGTGTGATAAAAGATTACTGTACCTTGAAATGATGGTAACACGTAGATTTATATCAATTTTGGTCAAATTATTTTGGTATTTACTGATTTTAGACAAGATGTTTTTAGGTTGTGCAGAGGTTGTCCAATATTAGAAAACATGGCTGTCTTTTTCCAGAATCACTACCACACCTGTCTGTAGGTTGTGTATGGTATTTCAGCTTGTCCTGTTCACTTCTGTGGAACTGAGCTACAATAGCAGACACAACCCATGGACAGGTGTGGCACTGTTTTTGGAAGAAAGCAGCCGTGATTTTCTAATCTTGTGCAACCCACATTCTTTAAAGTGGTATTTCCAATTCAGACGTTTATGGACTGATAGATGTGTTCTCCACCTCTAAGACTCACACATATGTGTACAACAAGAGTTCCCTAACCTTATCATGGAGTTGTAACCATTTACATGATGTTTTAGTGGATGTCTAATAATTGAGAAAGAACATTTTATATCCAGATGGCAGAATCCTTTAGTCTTTGTTTCCCTGAACCATGCCTGGCCTGAGTTGTGAATAACCCTTTAAGAGTGCAGCTACATGGTGACACTGGTTGCGTGACAGCTGTCATGGCCAACATCGCAGTCTTGCAGTGATCCCATAGAATTGCAGATTTTGGATTTTTTGTGACTCTATTGTCAGAATTGCCGCAAACATGCAACTCTCGCTGAGATTGCATTCATTTCTATGGGATCACCACTACACTGCGATGCCCGTGCGATCCTGGCCTCAACAGCTTTTGCGCGACTAGAGTCTCCATGTAGTCATAGCCTAAATGGTTTATCCTCAGAGTCCAACACCCCGCACCCCAGCTGAAGTTGGCAACAGAACTACACAACTCCTTCAACCTTGTAGTGGAGGGAGCTCATCACTACAGCGCTGCTGCCATTGTTGGACAAGGTGCTCCATTATGCATGGTGTCAGACCCCTTTTGATCAGCTAGTGATGGCCTGTCCAGAGTAAAGGCTGGACAACCCCTTTAAGTATAAGTTCACCTTTGCATTTTACTTTGTAGGTTGTACATAAAAGGTTGGGTACATTTTTAAAGGGTTTCTGTCACCAGTTTTTTCGGTATGAATCAGGCTGATATTAGAGATGTGCTAATGTCACCTGATTCCAAATATATATCTGTTTTATTTACTGGTGCCCGCATTTTTATATAAAATGAACTTTTATTTTATGCTAATAAGGCCTCTAGGTGCAAGGGGCGTTACCCCTGCTTCTAGAGTCTCTGTTGATTGACAGGACCAGGCAGAGAAGAAACACTCCATTCACCATAGCTTGCAAGGACCTTCAATGATGTCATGACCATGTGATCAGTCACATGGTTAGGAGGAGACAGGCTGTTTGTGTGATCCTAACCATGTGACTGATCACATGGTCATGATATCATTGAAGGCCCTTGCAAGCTATGGCGAATGGAGTGTTTCTTCTCTGCCTGGGCCTGTCAATCAACAGAGCCTCTAGGAGCAGGGGTAACGCCCCTTGCACCTAGAGGCCTTATTAGCATAAAATAAAATTTCATTTTATATAAAAATGGGGGCACCAGTAAATAAAACAGATATATATTTGGAATCAGGTGACATTAGCACATCTCTAATGTCAGCCTGATTCATACCAAAAAAACTGGTGACAGAAACCCTTTAAATCCATTACTTACCTGGTATTGATTCTGAATGCAAATCACATCAGAATACTCTGCGGACACTGAACAAGTAAGGGCTCTAGATAATAATAATGATAATAATAATATTTATTTATATAGCGTCACCATATTCCGCATTGCTTTACAAATTCAGATGGTTCAAGTACAAAACTGCTCACAAGAGCTTACAATCTATGAGAAATTGGGGGTGACACAAAAGGTAGTTGATTGTGATATGTAGTAGTCAAGCCATTATTGTACTGAAAGCAGTGGTGTAGACTGATCTGCTTCGGGTATGGGGCTGTTTGTAGATCCGGTTCAGGCCTGAGGAGTTAGTTACTCAGGGAACAGTTATTTTAGGTAGCTTGATAAGCCTGCCTGAAAAGATGTGTCTTTAAGGCACATTTGAAGTTAGGGAAGTTGGGAACTGACCTGATATTCTGGGGTAGATCATTCCAGAGAGTAGGTGCAGCTTGAGAAAAGTCTTGAAGACGGGAGTGAGAGGTACAAATTATGGAGGATATGAATATTAGGTCACTAGCAGAATGGAGAGCGTGAGTAGGGTGGTAGACGGAGATGAGGGAGGAGATGTATGGAGTACTGTGAAGAGCTCTAGATGAATTGATCACAGAGGTTAGATGACTGGTGTATACAGAGGTGGATGTGAATGGCTACAGAATAGGCTGTATAGGCTGAGGATCGATGCATGTCTCTGTGTATACAGTGTACATTTTGGTTTCTATTGTGTGCATATAGATAGAGAGATCAGCCAAAGCTTTATGACAAAAGGGGTATTTTACCCTCATTACTTATTTATATGACAAGTGTGCTATGTAAACTGATGGATAGAGAGAGGTGAGCGTGTGGCAGGATGCCTGGCAGCTGAGAGTGCAGTTTATGTATTGATCCACATCAGTGATTCGGGATGCAGGCTGGATTTTCAAAGAAATATGATAGCATGCCGTCTCTGGCATGCCGACTTTAGCAGTATAAAATCCTTGCAGATTGCATCTTTCCATCTATGATCATCAAACCAATCTCGCCTTTTGTTTTTCCCTCTTTCTGCCTTTTGTAAAGTGATCAGGGGTGTAGCTGTTGGGAAGGGGTGGTGGTAGGAGGGCTAGGTTACTGAAGCTCTGAGGTCCTCACAGTACCCCTCTGATGCCTAGAAAGACCGCTACAGTATAAATAGGGCATTATAGTATACCTCACTACATGTATGTATAGTCTATACAGTGTTAGGCTTCATTCACACGACCGTATGTGTTTTGCGGTCCGCAAATTGCGGATCCGCAAAAAAAACGGATGACGTTCCGTATGGCATCCGTGTTTCCGTTTTTTTTGCGGATCCATTGTAACAATGCCTATCCTTGTCAGCAAAACGGACAAGAATAGGACATGTTCTATCTTTTTTGCGGAACGGAAATACGGAAACGGAATGCACACGGAGTACCTTCCGTTTTTTTTGCGGACCCATTGAAATGAATGGGTCCGCATACGGTCCGCAAAAAAAACGGAACGGACACGGAAACAAAATACGGTCGTGTGAATGAAGCCTAAAACCATAGCATATGACTTTGAGGGGTGGGCACAAGTTGTACAACAGGGCCAGGAGTATCCAGCAGTCACCTATCTGCACAGGATCGGTTCATCTATATTTTCCTGATTTTTAGAATAGTTACCTGGCTTCCTCTGAAATGTATAATTCCAGATCGATCTTTAGGCAAAACTACCTGAAGAAAAACAGTCAAAAAGTCCCCTTATAATAGCACCATACTCTGTCTAAATAACAGTGCTATACAGTGCCCTGATAACAATGCTCAGGTCCAGGTAACTAGACCCTGCTGTGAAGGGAGGACCGATGTAGGAGACATGAATTCAGTGTCTGTTTTTTGGATTATGACTTTTTGGATTATCAAATACTATATTAAAAGAAATGTCACTCTATGTACAACAAGAAATCCTTGGTGCAGAAATGCTGCCGAAGTGTATTAATATATCATCTCTTGTGTGGGATTATAGTGACTTCCTCATCTGCATGGAAATGTAACTTTGTCACAAGAGCAACAAATAGGTCCTAAAGTCTGTGCTGTTTAATATTTTTAATCTATGTATGGGCCAAAGCTCAAGTTATAAAGACAAAATTTTAATTATAAAGATTTTAAAATTCTGTTTACCTATGGCCTCCAGTAGAGGGAGCTTTGGAGCCTACTGCATATAGTTCTACATGTCATTTACATATACATTGCCATTTTTTAAATTTTTTTAAAAATAAATTTTCAAGCTATTTTATCAGTTAAAAAAGAACCAAAAAAGTGTACATCCAACATATTTCAGTTGGAAAAGATGGTTCAGAAACAGATGACAAGTGGATACCACAATTTCACCATCAGATGCAGATAGGAAGACAGATTATGTCAAATTGATATGATGGATTTTTCCATCTCTGTTACGGTGTAGAACTAGAACTTAAAGGGGTTTTCTGAGATTTTCTTTTTCTTCTTCTTTTATAATTCTTTTTATTAGCTTTCAAAGAATAAACATAAACAAACAAGCATATACTTAGGTTGAATATAACATTTACAGAGTAAGTCATGTCACATCATTCACATTGATAGATCACATATTTTGTTCTTATAGGAAATAATTAAGGACATATCAGGGATCTATATCTTAGAGTCGAAAAGGTTCAACAGATATGAATATTGACAGAGCTGATAGAGTAGACTCTGGTTTCTGCCGCCTTGTTAGGCTATGGAAAATACAACTATAGTGTTACAATTTATAACAAAAACTTAAAAACTTGAACAACAAAAAGTTGGGAAGAGGGTGGGGAGAGGGGGAGGGAGTAGAGGGTAGTGCAAATAAAATAGGGATTATCCTGGATAGGGGATCTTATGTTTTTTTGAGATTTTAATACTGATGACCTATCCTCTGCATAGGTCATCAGTATCTGATCGGTGGGGATCCAACACCCAGGACCCCTGCCGATTAGATGTTTGAGAAGGCAGCGGCTTTTGCAGTAGTGCCGCAGGCTTCTCTCAGCTTTTCCTAGGCAGAGTGACGACAGATTCATCGGTCACGTGGTGGCCTAGGTGCAGCTCAGCCCATAGAAGTGAATAGGCTGAGCGTGATACCAAGCACAGCCGCTATACTATGTACAGCGCTGCGGCGCTCACAGGAGAGCCATTGTCTTCTCAAACATCTGAGCGTGAGAGTCCCAGGTGGATAGGTCATCAGTATTAAAATCTTAGAAAACCCTTTTAAAGTATACCTACACTTTTGTTCTCCCATGCGATCTGACGTGATGCTTCTCCATGCTGGGTGCTAATATTGCAGTGACAACCATTTTAGATTGCCCAAAGACCTTTAAAGGGGTTGTCCGAGTTATTGTTTTGTCCTTTGTATGTTTCTAACTATTCAAATACAACAGCTTTTCCATACACTTTCTGCTTCTAAAGCTGCTGGTTTCTCAGGTTTCATTAAAGGTCATATGACCTGTGATGTCAGCTTGCCTCCATGTTAATCTTGTATTCGTGCACAGAGCCTGTACACGAAACGTCACTGTGCTGGCCACGCCCGCCTGCTCTGCCGCTGCTGCTATCTGCTCTCTCTGGATTCTTTCAGATAAAACATTATCCCCTTCAACCAGAACACACTGAAGGCTTTACAACAGCAGCTGCAGATGTAAAGAGACACAGGATCTGCTCTCCTCACCCTACAGACACAAAGCTGACACTGGAGCTGATCTGGAGAGTATTGTATTATAGAGAAGAAAGGAAGGGGGAAGATCCTGTGTGTATCAGCAGTGTCATTGTACAGCTGGGACTTGTAGTCCTACACATACAACATGCGGCTGAGTATCCCAGCAGACATGTCACTCAGGGCAGCACTTGTATTCACTCCCTTTGCAGAGCAGAGCAGGGGGAGGAGCAGAGATTGTTATTAATGCAGGTAAACAAAGGCCAGAAGAGAACCAGGGAAATGAGGAAATATAGATTTTTTTTGCCTAAAACTTGCTTAACTTAGTTATATATTGCTGCCCATCAGATTTAAAGTACTATATATTTTTTTTCATAACTCGGACAACCCCTTTAAGGACCTTGATGTGACCTTACACGTTTTATAGGAGACCAGATGAATATTTTTGGAGCTTTGATGCAGCCTGATGAGGCAGATCGATTCAGATTTGCATCCTGGTGTAGATGATTGTTGGTACATTTTATACCAGTCCTTGAGATGTGCTGCCACTTATACTGTGGCCTTAAGTGGCAATACTTAGTATCAGCAGCCTGCAGAGAGAGGCCTGATTGTCACATTTGCACCATAATAGAATTATAATCAATGTAGCGAACGTGTTTCCACCAGGCGGATCGGTTTGATAGTCTGAGTTCCCGGACCGGAGTCCAGGTACACGACAGACTAAAAATAGTCCTGTAGGCACAGCCTCCATTGTGTCCTCCCCAGACCTGAATATGGAATACGTGGGAAGATTAGGTTAGCAGCCTGTGTGCTTGGAATGGTAATGACTCTGCTTACAGTTTGCCGTTCCGGCCAGGGAGATTGGATTGCCTTATCCTGCAACAGCTATTTAAATGGTGAATGAATGGCTGAGTTTGAAGAAAGCCGAGTTCTTTCACAGCTTTTATAGCAGTTCCTTAGTACAGTATTGTAATTTATTTCACAGAGATTCGTCCTTGCGTCATTCGCAGCGTGCAAATATATGCGGCCAGTTTAGATAACCTGCAATTTTTATTCTGCGTGGGCTATCTCCCTCCTAACCCAGCCCGCATATCTGTGAAATGGTGTGTGGTACGTAATGGCTTTTTGACTCAAGAAGCAGGGACAGACCTACCTTATGTGTGCCAGCCCAGAAGCGTTGAGCTAACACCACGTTAAAATGTAGCTGAGTTTGCATAATGGCTGTGCTTCTTTGTACGATGATAAGTGTGAAGGAAATGTTTTTTTGGGGGTTTCCCTAATGTCTTTTTTTAGCCTAATTATTCCCCTCTTCAGCTGCACAGCTAGATGCATTTCTCTCAAGGGGCGAATTCCTCCTGTCAGCACTGTACTGCTGTGACATCCTTTCCCTTACTTCCCACCAAGTTTCTTTTAAACTCTGGAGTTCATACAATGGATAAGAAAGGCAGACCACTCTTGTTATCTTCAGAAGCAGTGTAGAAGCAGTTCTTTTATACGGCTCAGGATCTCAGATAGATCTGCCCCCCCCTCCACTTCCTCTCTGCTGTCTTCTGTGTCTCTGTTACCAGGGATGGATCTTATCTGACAACAGGCAGTGGACTGCAACTTAGGTAGAAGTGAGACCCCTAGTGGCCATGGTTTTACAGCTTTTTTTCAGGTGGATGAAGGCAGATTTTATAAATGAAGTGATTTAGAAATTTGCTAATTACCCAAGTCTCTATAAAATTAAATGAAATTGTATGAAAGTATGGTGCCTCTTTAAAACGAAAAACCAGTGTGAACTATTATCTGGTAAACCAGTCTTTCTCAACTCCAGTCCTCAAATGCCCTCAACAGGTCAAGATTTTAGGATACCACTTAGAGAAATTTGTGTCCGTTCTTGATTGACCTGTGCCATATTAAGGGTCTATTGACAAATGGGTTGTAAATATAGTTGCACATTCTCCCATGTTTAAATAAATATATATGACTTCACCTGGTGGATACAGGAGACTGGAGTTGAACAACACTACTAGACTATATGAAAGGGAAGGGAATGTGCTACTAATTGGTTCCATTACTAGAGATTTTGTGGATTTGCAGAAATTGATAGACCAGTGAGGAGTTTTCTGGAGACTCATGAGGTTAGACTGGGTTCACATCATAGGAGCAGAATAATGCCGTATCCATTGTATGTGGACTCCATTGACTATAATGGAGTTTACTGGGATTCTGTCATGGTGTCTGTCATATTAGTGGAGCTATACTATGCTGTAATGTCAGGAATGTTTGGTTTCACATCTGCGTCAAATGTTCTATTAGGTGCCTTCAGCACAGATTCTTTTAGAGAAAGCTGTAAGAAAAGTGCAGCATGCGACACTATTTTTTTTGGTTAAAATGACGGACATCATGACAGAACCCCAATAGACCCCATTATAGTCATTGGTGTCCATCATGCAACATATCCAGCACTGCTCCTATAATGGAGTGCTGTGAACCCAGCGCCTACAGCTCAGCACAGGACTGGACACCTCCTCTGTGTCTACCTCTGGCAAAAGGGTGTCAGTAATAAGATTGGAAACCTGTGCTTCTGTACTGGCAACACCTCAGTCCCAAGCAATTATATTAAATATATGTGTATTTCAGAAGAACAATTAGTCAAAAATATGTAATTTACCTAAAAGGCTATGAACACCTTTGGGTAAGGTGGGGATTCTTTTATGATTGCATTTGAATAATTGTGGGCTAAAATTATATTTTAATAGGTCTTATTAAAATTTTTCAACAGTTCTTGTTCTACAGGGTTAAGTTTCAGTTTCCATTCAACCTGTCAGGTTGCTGCTCTGATGTTTCCACGTGTAGCCATTATCTCTGAACTGTTCATAAACACTCATTTGAACAATATCCTTATCAGTTTGATAAGAATTTAGCTATTAGTGTTTATGAGTTGCCAGGAATTCAGAGATAAGGGCTGTACATTGAGCTGTGAGCTGTCAGGAGTTCAGAGATAAGGGCTGTACATCGAGCTGTGAGTTGTCAGGAGTTCAGAGATAAGGGCTGTACATCGAGCTGTGAGTTGTCAGGAGTTCAGAGATAAGGGCTGTACATCGGCATATATCGTCCTGTATATTGTCCTGCTTCCAAAAAGGAATGATGGACCTAAAGCTAAACTAGATGAGAGGCTCCACTATTTTTCTTAATATTTATGAGCCAGGAAGATCAAGATGACCCGTGCTGTTTCCAGTGTGGAGGGGGCTCTATGCGTATGCAGCATAAACAACAAAAAGCATGTATTTTTCAGTAAAACAAGCGATTATAACCAATAAGCCATGCTGCAGCAGTGATATCTATGGGGCATACTCGAATATTGTAGCTCAGGGGTCAGCAACCTCTGGCATGCTCCATTCACTCCTGTGGGGATTCCGAGAATAGACGACAAAGCGTGCATGCTGGAAGTTGTAGTTTCACAGCAGCTGGTGGGCTGGAGGTTGCTGATCCCTGCTGTAGCTTGCTAAGAACCATTGATAATGTTGAAGATACAGAGATGACTTGTATATTCAGCAGGAGAGCTGTGAGTCATTACCGCTGATGCCTGTAACAGAAAAAGGATTGCCCATCTTGTAGCAGAAGTTCCCCAGCAGGGGTTCAGTCTGTAAAACAGCCAGGCTTACTGCAAACCATTCTCTGCTAGAGCCAAGGTTTCTTTAATCAAAATGTTTTCTGTAATCTTCATACTCCAGTGATCTGCAGGCTGTCATGTAACTACAACTACCAGCATGGCTTGAAAGTCAGTGGCCTAAGAGTCCAAGATTGCAGCAGACGTGTGTGCAACACAGAAACATTAAAAATGTGCTTATTGTATTTTAGTATAGCCATATGTTCTTTTTGGCAGCACATGAAGTAGGGCCCCATACACTTTAATGCGTGATGTTGTACAACTCCACGTAACTGGGAGCTTGTATGGCGCCATAATACTGCTATGGCCATTAACCTGGACGGCTCTTGTATCTGTAAGCGCTGCTCCTACTCACTTCAGTGGGAGCAGTGCTGCAGTAACCAGCTCCAAGGATAGAGCCTTGTAGTTCCAGCACTGGAGCTCCAACGAAACAGCTGATCAGTGAAGGTGCTGGGTTTCAGACCGCCACCGATTCCGAAGATAGTCCATCAATATCAAAATATTGGACAACCCTTTTAAAAGGGGTTGTGCAGCCTGTTTATATTGATGACCTACCCTCGGGATAGGTCATCAATATCTGATCAGCAGGCATCCAACACCCGTGACAGCCGCTGATCAGCTGTTTGGAGAGGAGGAGGTGCTCCATATGAGCACTGCTTCCTCTTCATTACACTACTGGTCGTCTCCCCTGTGCGGTGACGTAGTAGCATGTCAAGTGAATGGAGTGAGTACTTGTAATTACACTGCACTTGCAAGAAGATGGGCAGTGTAGTGCCACCAGTGATGCGCTGCCTCCTCTTAGAACAGCTGATTGGTGGGGGTTCTGGGTGTCGGACCCTCGGCAATCAAATATTAATGACCTATCCTGAGGATAGATCATCAATAGAGACAGGCAACCCCTTTAAGCCCTAGTTAGTATATTAACATTCTCCTAAATGCCGCAACCTAGTGGGGGTTACAAAGGTGTGGTTTTAATCATCTGGGGCAGCACTTCCAGGAATTATACCTGCTTTGTTAGTTTTGATCCTGCTGAAATGTGCCCTTTAAAAATGTTGTACTATTTAGTGATGCAGGCCGCAAATCCTATTCCAAAAATGTTTTTAGCCCCAAATAAATGTAAAGCAATAATACAGAAAATGTCTCTGAAGGTGTCCATTTTACCTTACATGATACTTTCTTCTATGAATATAATTGTGCTGGTTTCCAGTTATGAGAAGCTCAGATCTAAGGAACTAAGCTGTTAAGTCAAATGCCTGACCACAAACTCATATAAGCTGGAGTCTGTTTCCAATGACAACCAGCAAAATTTTGAAAGCAGCTACAAAAATGGTTTTAAATAACTGAAAACCCTTTCAAAACTGTGAAGCAAAGTATTTGTAAGTTACTCAACCTTTAATATAGATTCAGAATGTCAAATGGTGAAATATGCTTTCAGGCTTTGAAACCAAAGTGGCGCTGGATGAGCGGCGCACATGAGGTATTTGTGACCAGGAGGAGGATGTTATTATAATAAAGGAGGGCGGGCCGGAGCAGTGAAATAGGAGGGGTTTGAGTGCAAATCGCTCGGTGGCCTGGGCTCCATCTAAATAACACCACTTACGGGCACTTTGGCAGACTAATTTGCATAAGTTATAAAAGTATTTTTTCGCCGAAATCAGCGAGGGACACGTATAATAAAGATAGCGTTGAGGATATATGGAAGGTAGGCTACAGCCTAATCTGAGCAGTCTATAACGTTCAGATTAGGTGAAAGACTCCCTTTAATACCAATATGTGATATGAAAACTTTCTACAGATCACATCACTAGAAACCTTGTGATTGTTCTTGAACCTGCCCAGATGTGTAAAGTCAACTAAAAGGGTTTTCTCGGTTTCTTCAGGATAGGTCATCAGTATCAGGTTAAGGTGGGTTCACACGTTTTTGCTATGGTGATGTGAATGGATATGTTGTAAAAAGAGGATACAAAAGTGCAGTACACCACGATTTTGTATCTTGCATGGTCTGGTAAATAAACGTATACATTAAAGTATACATTTTATTTTGACAATAGAACTCTATGGGGAACGGATGCCACTGTATGGCATTTGTCTGAGGCATCCGTTAACATATGTTTCTTGTGTGAACCCAGCTTTACAGTAAGATGTAACAACTATGCATAGATAACACAGGTTCACCTCATTGATAAAAGTAGATTGGCGACAGTTTAGCTTCTCCTCACTCTCACTAAACATTACATTAAAGTGTAACTGTCATTCTTTTTTTTTTTTTTTGTAATGACTAGGGGCAGTGATACTGACTACTTTTGTGGTATACTGTAATTACTGATATTGTACATTTGTAATACAAAATTAGTTTTAAAGTAGCACATTTTGAGCCATAGCAACACTCCTCTGTCTTCTGTTTACATAACAGTCAGCGTAGAGCAAATGTCCACAGTTGTGTAAACAGAAGACAGAGGAGCGTTGCTTAGACTCAAAATGTGCTACTTTATAGCTATTTTTCTAATAGAAATGTACAATTTCAGTAATTAAATTATAGTACAAAAATGGTCAGTATCACTGCCCCTACACATTACACAAATAAAAAAAAAGAATGACAGTTACACTTTAAGCATGCCCACAAAACAATTCCATAAAGACTAATCCCTTTTTAATTTACTTGGTTTTCTTATGTTTTGTTTCTTGCTGTTAAAGGGGTTGCCTCACTGCAGCAAATGGCATTGATCATGTAGACAGTGTTAAAGGGGTGACACCCCCCCCCCCCCCCAAAATGTGCACGGGCACCTCATACAGGTTATCCTAATCCACTCCCGGCACCTGTGTCACTCCTGATGCCCCCACAGCTGCCGCTGCATCTCTCCATTGCGCGGATCAAAACATCAGGTAAAGCCTGTGATGCTAGCGTTACCCACGATTCTAGGAAGGCTCATTCCCGTCATGGCCTGCTATTTGCTGACCCTCTCCCAACCCCACCCCCATTGATGAAGTGAATAATCCCTTCAAGCCAATCGTTACAACTGCTCTTGCTGCAACTCAGACAAGATTGCTGCCCCCACGATCTTGTAAAGAAAATAAAATAAACAAAATATACAAAGAACATGTTGTACTATGTAGCTATCAGTTTTATTACACAGGCACACCCGTCATTGGCTTTTTCATCTTGCAGTTTTCTCTGCTTTATAACCAATGACACACAATTCTGCTTGCTGTTAAGTGGTGGCCTTTATTCCTTTAACCCCCCCCCCATATGTACAATTTTAATTATTATGCATTAATAATTGCTCTGGTCAAAAACACAAATTACACAAATTTATTGCCTCAGCATGGCTAAGAAATTATATTACCAAAAACAAGAGATACAAAAAAATACAGAATACAGAAGACATGACTTCCCTGTGTAAAAATGTGCCTGTTACCCCATCACCATAGCTATACCATGACCTGAAAACGGAAATGAATCTTCTTTCCTCAAATCAATAAACAAACTGTGTCTGGAAGGAAGCTTTTAATAAAGTCTTGTGGTCTGCTCCATGCATCCATGTCATTGGATATGGCCTATTGGATTACACCTGGGAGCCCCATTCCAGCTGAGTAAAAATGTCCCTTTTATGCAAATATGCAATTGTTGCATTTGTTCTTGAGATATAGCATTAATTATAAATTTTTATTGGTTGTTACTGATTAGATGTCATGATCCCAAATCACCGGATCATTACAAGTATATAGTCTTTAGTTCTTTTCTCCTTCCAGGCTGCAGCTTTGGGTTTGGGTTTCCGCACCTCCTTTTGTATGGCTCCTCTTTTCCTATTCTCTGGCTACTGTTTTTCCTGTTTTATTTTTTCTAGATGGCTTTTCTTATTTTCACCCTTTTTACTGGCTATGACTTCTTTTCTTATCCATCCTTCTTGCTCCAACTTCGCTTCTTAAAGAAGAACTCCCGCAAAAAAATGTATTTCATGGCCTGCTAGAAATGTACATAATATAATCTGTAGTGAATGTAATTTCTTACTAGTGTCTGTATTTGTGAGTTATATCTCCCTGATGCTTCTCATCTGTGTCATGTGACCAGCAATCAGACTCACCAACTCACACAGCATCTTATCTGTGGACAGGAAGTCTAATTTTCTATGCATTCCTATGGGAGCCTCACTCTGAGTCTCATAAGAATGAATAGAGAAGTGACTGGCTTCCTGTCCTGGGTCAGTTGGAGGTCAGGGAGTTGGTCACATGACCCAGCTACAATTAGAAGAGAGGGGATAACTCACAAATACAGTCTCTGATAAGAAGATTGCATTCACTATAGATTACATCATGCACCTTTCTAACAGGTCAGAGAATAAAAAATTTTGCGGGAGTTCTTTTTTAAGCTTGTCATACATATAAGATCTCTGTTGACTAAACCCACCGATTTCAGCCAAACATCTAATGTGTATAGGACCTCCCAACTCTCCTCTCACAGCAGATGTACAGGGAGATAGGAACAGGCAAGTTGGATTTTAGCCACCCGATACTTTTGGCTTTCGCAACTCTCCCTATTCACTACATATGCATGCTTTACCAATCTTGCCATACATACAATATGCATGCTTGGTCAAGATGGCTGTTGGGTGAACAAGCACTTGGCCAACAGTAATCTCATGTGTATGTCAATCTTTATCTTCCTTTCTGGCTCCAGTTCCTTCTGTTCTCTTTCTTCTTCCTGGCTTTAGCACATCTTATACTCTGGCCCATCCTCTTCTACTTTCAAGCTGCAGCTCCATATCTCCTCTACCTCTTTTGTTGGCTTCAGCTCCTTCTTCTCTCATTCTTTCTGGTTTCATCTTCTCCTTTCCTCCCCTGTTTTCTGTCTACAACTTTTCCTATTGTCTTATTTTCTGGCTGTATCTCCTGCTCCCTCCCATACTTTTTTTTCGCTCCAGCCTCTCCTTCTTTCCTCCCTTCTGCCTTTAGCTTCTCCTCGTCACCTCCTGTGCTCCGGCCTCACCTTTCTGGCTCCATCTTCTACTCCTGCTTCCTGGCTTTTGCTCCTCTTCTACCCTCCTTTCTGATTATGGCTCCTTTTCTTACCTCCTTTCTGGCTTCAGCTACTCTACTTCCCTCCTTTTGCTCTGGCTCCTCCTACTCTTCTTTTTTTTTTGTTCCAGCTCCTCCTTTCCACCCCCTCTGACTCCAGCTTCTTCTCTTCTGCTCCTTCCATACTCTGGCCTTGGTACTGCTTCTCATACTCTTTTTATTGCTCCAGCTCATCTTCTCCTTCCTGGCTGTGGCTCCTCATTCTCTTCTTTTTTTTGTTCCAGCTCCTCCTTTCCACCCCCTCTGACTCCAGCTTCTTCTCTTCTTCTCCTTCCATACTCTGGCCTTGGTACTGCTTCTCATACTCTTTTTATTGCTCCAGCTCATCTTCTCCTTCCTGGCTGTGGCTCCTCATTCTCTTCCTCCTTTCTCGCTTCAGCTCTGCAGCTGCTTCTTCTTTCCAGCTCCGTCTTCTCTGTCTTCCAGGCTGCTGCTCCTCTTTTGCTCCTCATCCCTTTAAAGACCCAATGTTCTGTCCACAGAGAAGTGAATGATATAAAGCTTCTCTTCTTCATCTGCAGCAATGTACATTGTAATCAATGTGCCAGATGTTTCAGAATCACATTTTGAAAAAGTAGTTTCATGAAAATCACTGCTGCTGCCCTTCTGCCCCACAAAGACATAATTTCTCAGAATTGTAGAAAAATCTACTTGGTATTTCAGAGCTGAGCTGCTGCAGAACCTTTCTATAATCACCTTTTCACACCAAATATATTTAGGGTATGCTTGGTTGGGATGGAGATCCTGGAGGTTTTCTGCCATAGAATTGTAGGTGAAATCTGCAGCATATACAGTTGCATATTAATTTATGCTGGAGACTTCAAACTTTCTAATGCATAGGGTGAAATCCACAGCAATTCTTCTGCAAAATCATGGAGATATTGCCACAGATCTGCAGCAAAATCTGCGGTGCTGGACTTTGGGTTTTGTGCTCTTCAAAATACGTTTGGGGATATATACACTTATGGCATTATGATAGCGTACCTTGAGTGTTTTCAAGGGTTTCAGATTTCTATGGCCTACAGTTATGTTCTATGGTGGAGGACAAGTGAAGGGTTGCTAACACATATTACTGCATAGCATTTGGTAATTGTCCATATAAAAGGTGGTAGAAAATAAATAACCTAAAATGCCATAGAAAAAGTCTAGTGAGGTGCCCAGTTACACAAAGCAGGCAGTGTGCTAAAGGGGGTCTGTGTAGGACTCATTCCCCTGGGAGCGTTCTGAGAGCAGAGCTACACAAAGCAGCCAGTGTGATCTTACTGCTGCTTTCACATCTCTTCCTCACCTTCGTGCAATTGGCAGAAAATTCACTTTTTTTTCTTCCCTCATTGCGTCCTCCATAAGACATTTTAAACTGTGTCCGCTGCATGTGGAGACATTTTCACAGTAATTCAGTATAGCGTACAAAATTATCTCCTAAATAAAACCATAGAAACTGTTGGAGGGAATGAGATGGGTGTCCCTGAAATCTACACCTTTGTAAGCAGTTTTTAAAGAACGTGCATTTTTTTGCTGCTTTTTTTTTCTCATAAATTGCATTTTTTTTTGTAGGAATTTGCAGCCCTCACTAAGGAGCTGAACTTGTGTCGTGAGCAACTTCTAGAGAGAGAAGAAGAGATTGCAGAACTGAAAGCAGAAAGAAACAACACTCGGGTGAGTTGGGGGATGACAGTGGGAGTGTTCGGGACTGGTTTTAGAGAGGGGGTATTGGAAGGCCAGGCTGCCAGTAAAGGGGTTGGCACTTCCCTCTCCTCCTATTTCAGCACCATCAATTTCTGGTGCAGCCAGCAGATGGAGGAAACAGGATATCTACCAAATTGTATAGTGTTTAAAGGGTTTCTGTCACCAGAAATGACCCTATTAAACCAAGTGTCATTTGCAATGAGCAAATGACACTTGATGCCAGTAATGTTACTATTATACCCCTCAGTAACGCCGTTTTGCTAAAAATTACGATTTTATAATATGCTAATGACCTCCCCTAGGTGCAGTAGGCGTGAACCTGCACCTAGGAGAGGCCGTAATTATGCCTCTTACCACGCCCCCGGTCGCGCTGATTGACAGGGCCGGGCAGCCAGCTCTTTCGGCTCCCGCCCTGTACGATCCGAAATCCCGCGCCTGCGCAGTAATGAAGCCGGGACCCGGCAGCGGGCGCCGGCTCTCTAGGCGCGCTGATCGCAATGCGCAGGCGCGGGATCAGCGTGCGTTGAGAGCCGGCGCCCGCCCGGTCCCGGCTTCATTACTGCGCAGGCGCGGGATTTCGGATCGTACAGGGCCGGGAGCCGAAAGAGCTGGCTGCCCGGCCCTGTCAATCAGCTTTAAGGTAAAGATATCAACATGCGTATTATTTGTATTTGTGTTCATAGACAGACAGATAGACAGTACATCTATCTATCTCACTGAGACATTATGAAAGCATTTTCTGTATTCTACTTCTTGAAGAACCTATATTATTTGCATTACAGGCATAGCCTGTAAAGATGATGGTGGCTTTTAACCATTTTGAGCTACGAGTGTTTTGGAACATTGACCTCCTTCAGTTGGGTGGTTGCATTTGAGCTTCTTTAATGTTGTTTCCCTTGATAATGAACTTCATGATTACATTTTTCTGAAATGGTGGGATTAACCAATGATCTGTTGTGTATGATGGCAACCAGTAGGATAGGAAAGGTAGGATTTCAACATGCCCACTCCTGTGTTCTCATGAGAGATAAGCCACAGCCAAAGAAGTATGACAGTGACTTAGTCTGTCTTCCTCTCTCTCTACTGAAATAGACGTGGACGGAGAAGTCCTTCATTAGTGACAACACAACCTTTTATTATCATGGACTCCTGCTCATTCCCTGCCTGATGGGCCCTTAAAGGGGTTTTCCAGGACTATGCCGACCTGATATTGATGACTGTTCACTACATGGTCCAATGATCAGCCGAACAAACTGGTTTGTCAGTGAGTGTATCTTTTATGTGGGTATAAAAATGACTTGTCGGCAGCACATAATGCCTGGCTGAGCTGTATGCAGTGAACATGAATGCCATGTCAGGCAGGGCATAGGATTACTAGATTATTCTTCAATAGGATGACTGACCACAAATCCAGAAAGTCCTTGCCCCCATGGGTTTACTTTCTCACATATCAACAGTTTTGAGAAGATCTATAGACTTTTACATTGGTCTGAATATGAGACATCTTCTGGACACAAAGTAAACGATTTTACCACTAATATTTAATCAGTAGTAGAACGCTGCGGCCCTTTCCGCCCAAATAAATGTGTCATTTGTGATTTAGTGTTGGTATTACCCTCTGGGCTGAAGATGCCCTTGTCTCAGATCTTTACAAGGTATTGAAAGGTAGGCTTTAAAATCTCCAGTGCAGATATGTTGCTGGCTTCCGGAGCTTACATTATTTCGTCCACCCGGCCCATAAAAGCAAGCATGCCTATTTAATTGTCAGGTATGTCAGCGGAGTGGTTAACACCCTTATGCGAGCAGTTGAGTGGGTGTTCATAGCAAAACACAGGATTATATAAGGAGCCCTTATATTGAGATTCCTTTCTTTTCCTCAGCTGAGTTGTTTGGGGCATATTTGCCTTTGAGGCTTTAGCTGAGAAGCTGAAGATGAGCTGATATATTTTTTTATGTTTTGTCTGAAAAGCCTGAGCCCAGGATGATTTATGAGGAATGCCAAATAGCTGCAACACCATTCCATGTTTGTCTCAAATTATCATCTTTTCATTTACCAGAAGCCATACAAAGGAGTCTCCTGTTCTAGATAGCTAATGATCAGGGGCATCATGCATGGTTATGTCAATCACTGACCAGTGATCCCCAGTCCTAGCATTGAATTTAAAGGTGTAGTGTCCCAGTGTGCCCTCTACTACACTGCAATTCATGAGCAATTTAAAAAAAAATCACTTTTTTTTGTACTTCTCTAGTGCAAAGGTCATCTCCTCTGTGCTGGTAATGTATAATTAGGAACCTCCATACTCACCAACATTTAAAGGAGTTTTATGGTACTTAGAAATTGATTATGTATCCTGATCATGGGTCATCAATATCATATTTGTGGGGGTCCAATACCAAACACCCCTACCAATTAGCTGCAGTACCCAGGCACAGCCACTATACACTGGATGGAACCTTGGCCTTCTGGCTCCATCCACTGTATAGTTTCCAGTGCCAAGAGCTGCCTGAAATAGCTGAATGGTGGGTGTGTGGGGTGTTCGACCTCTACCGATATAATGTTGACGACTAGGGATGAACGAATCGACTTCGGATGAAACATTAAAGTCGAGTCGCATAAAACTTCGTTCTAATACTGTATGGAGCCGGAGCTATGTACAGTATTAGAATGTATTGGCTCTGATGAGCCAAAGTTATTACTTTGCGTAGTCTCGCAAGACTTTGCGTAATAATTCATAAATTCATTTCTACTGTAAAAAAAACATTTCCCGAACTTGGGTTCGCTTCCAAGTGGTACCTGATATTGATGGCTTATCCTAAGCATCCCAAAAAAAACTTTTACCCAAAGTTAAAGTTAACATCACGTAATACAGGGTGGCCCACGAAAAAGTAGCCAGTCTCCAGCGATAGTATGTCAAGATGAACAAACAAGTGGATTTTTTTTTTATTACTCACAGTTCATAGAAGATGCTGAAAGTGGTCCCCGTCCATGTCTATGTATCTTTGGGCAAGTCGGATCATGTTGGCTGATACTGCTTGTGATGCTGCGGGTAGTGCTTGTGATGTTTTCCTTGAGGTCATTGTTAGTGGATTGTTAGCAGACACTTTTTGTTTTACATTTTCCCAGAGATAAAAATCTCATGTGGACACGTCTGGGGAAAGTGGTGGCCATAACCCCTTGCTCACAGTTTGCTCCTGCCAGTGCGTTCCATGAGGTACAGCACTTTGCCCCATCTGATTGGAAAAAGCAGGACATTGTTGAAGAGCTGCAAACAGTATCGGCCAACATAATCCGACGTGCCCAAAGATACATAGATGTGAACGGGGACCACTTTCAGAATCTTTTGTGACTTGTGGCTAATTAAAAAAACAATCCTTGCTCGTTCATCTTGTCATACTATTGCTGGAAGCAGCTACTTTTTCATGGGTCACCTTGTATTTTAATGTTGAAGCTGGAGTTGGAACTGGTACATTTCTACAAATTGCACCCAAAACTGACTCTGGGCCTGCAGCCCTTAAGTAAATATTTTGAAATTGGCAGACTCACCCTTTAAGAGGCCAAGCCTGTGCTACAAGAAGAGCTTGGAGGCAGAGAGGATGGGATGTTGTCCACAATTGGGGCAATCGTTTCCCTATGGGAAAGTTCTGAGACAGTCTCAAAAATTCTGACCAAGTTGCGTGTGACCTTTTCTATTTTTTGGAAACATTCAGATCACATGGGAGTTTTTTGTGGAGAAATTTCTTGTGAACAGTGGCCAATACCAGCAGGTTACACTTCCCACCTTTCAGATCTTTCAGATCTCTTTGCAATGTGACGTAACATATATTGGGACACAACATGTATTGGGAATTAAAGGGAATCTGTCAGCTCTGAAACACCCTCCAAACTACAGTAAGTGGTGTATAGTGTAAGTGATGTCGAGTCCGGTTATGTAATTTTTATCTTCATACTCACTTGCATTCTGACTCTATGCTCTGACAAACCAGCAGTAAAATACACTCAGTGGGCTCCAGTGCTCACTCACATAATGTAGAGGACTCGAAAGAAGAGTCCTCTGAATGTATTTTACTGCTGGTTTGTGGAAGCACAGCGTCAGAATGGAAGTGAGTATGAAGATAAAACTTACATATTCGGATTCAGCATCACTTACACTATACATCTCTTTCTCTAGTTCAGGGGGTGTTTCGGAGCTGACAGGTTCCCTTTAAGCAAAGCTGCCGCTTCTAGCTAAATAATTGCACCAGCAGGGACACGCCATTAATTCTGTCAGCTCTCATGCTGTGCAAAAAGTCGAGGAACCTGACACGACTGGAGGAAGTGTGCAGTTTGCCTCAGTAACAACTGGTGCCAGCATGGTATATTGGGGGCAGTGGAAGATGTCACAATCCCTTGCGTTCGGTGAGCGACTGCGCGGCAGTGATTGGCACTCGTCTCCGACAGCAGTGTAAGGAGTTAACGACCCATATGATATAGGCTGCCCTCTTTTCTGTTAGGTTGGAAAGTCGCTATAAATAAGCACACTTCACGGTGCGCCTTCATACCATGGCATAGTGCCGCATCAAAGTCGAGGACACGTAGGAAGTGCCTGTCATAGTAAATGTGGATGACAGCATGCCACAGGCAAAATAAGACGGCTGGAAGGAGCTTTGTGTGTTTTCACTATAAAATTACCTCAGTGAAGACTTATCAAAGAACAAGACAGGGAGATTACACCCAGCGATCCGACAGCAACATGGATGCCGATAGCGGGATGGGGCGGTGGGTTCAGATAAACTGGATCTAGTGGTATCTGTGTAATGTAGGGTGAAATTGAGATAAGCACGAAACCTACAATTGGCAGCTAAGACATGCAGCAAATATCTTTCACACCTGTGTATGGAACTGGAGGTATGTGAGAGAGGAGATCATAGAGAGGAGATCAAAACTGTCAATAATCTTGCTGAAAAATAGCACAGTCAGCATATTCATTGGCTAAAATGGCTGATAGTACTTTCTTCTACTGCCTAAAAGGGTTATTCTAGGATTTTACTATTGATGGCCTATCCTCAGGATAGGCAATCAATGTTTGATAGGTGGGGGTCTGACACAGTGCACCCTCACCGATCAGATGTTTTGCTGTAGCTTTAGCATCAGAAATTGACACTGGACCTACACAGCTCCATCCACTTTGCAGTGGATGCCACTGGTTACTGCAGCATTCACTTAAATGGGAGCAGTGCTGCAGTAAGCAGCTCCATTCATTATACAATTGACAGAGCTGTATAGTTCCAGCATTGACTTTCTGTGTCAGGGTTACTGCAGAACTTCAGTTTGACGAGGGCGCAGGGTCTAAAACCCACTTCAATCAGATATAAATGGGCTATCCTGTGGATAGGCCATCAGTAGTCCTGGAATACTGTATCCCTTTAAGACCTACTGCAAAGTTGCATTATGTTTCATGTTAGATGTACTCCAAAAATCAAAAGAATTTGGTTGCAGTTGTTTACCTTACCTTTAACCCTTTTGCTGGCAGTGGCTTTTGGAATTTTTTCTCATCTGGTAGCGAACACAGTTTTCACACTCTTGACATGAAACCTAAATTACAAACTAAAAAAATCCTGCCATACCAATAAATATAGTTACATAGTTCATAGTTAATGCAGTTAAAAAAAAGACACAAGTCCATCAAGTTCAACCAAGGTATAGGAGGGTATATATATATACAACAGACCCACAGCACATTGTCAAAATGCCACTTCATACATATCACACGTCTACATTTAATGCTGCATCTGTCAGAAATATATTAAATATTCCTCTCTAGTGATAAGCATTGATAGCTGGCACAGCAGACCACATTACTCCTCCCCCTGCAGACATGTACAGTTACACAAGGAGAGAAGGATCTATGTCTCTCCTCCTCTACCTGCAGCCTGTCCGCACATTTCCCTCCCCACCATTCCTTCTCCAGACTGGCTGAGAGCACAGCCAGCTTAAAGGTGAAGCTGCTTCAACAGGATCTATCTCAAACTGTTTACCAGCTACAGGAGCCAGGTCTTCTCTTATAGCCTCTAAGAATCTAAGCTTTAAAACAAAGTAGGATCAACATAGCCTCCATATTGCTGGAGGCAGAACTTTTATAACCCAGACTGAACAGGAGTGAAATATGCAAGTATATGCAGCTCCTACTTCACCTGGCTCTATATCCAGCTGTAATGTTGCTGGAATCGACATGTCTTGAAGCTTGGATTTTAAGCTTTAAAACCAGACCTGGCTTATATTTCTAGCTGCAACACAGCCTGAGATAGAGCTGTTAGTACAGTAAAAAGGATTCATTCTTGGCTACTGAAGTGCCATGAGTTTCTTCCTTGGCAGTGAAAGGAATGCTTACAGTATATGACCAACAGTCAATTGCAAAATTATATGAGATAAATGATTTGCAATGATTCAGGAAAGGTGCCTTTTTACATATAAGAAACTCCAAATGACATCGTATAATATCAATGAGACACTAGGGGGAAATTATTGCATATAATATTCAATGCAATACCATGCTATGTGAACATGCTTTTCCAAAAATCGCCTGCCATATAATCCCCATGGAGCCCTGGTCTAAAGGAAGAAAAGCCTGGTTGGAATTCACAAAATGAAGAAACTAGTTTCACACTAGAAAATGCCAGTGACCTGGATGGCAGCAGCACCTGTGGGGGTTGCAAAAGTAGCTTCCTGTTAAATATTGTCATCTTTGTTAGCAGTCCCTTGTGGCGCAGTCCTCAGGAAGCCATTAAATATAATCCCTCAGTGCATTGTGAATCTGTTAGTCTTTGATATCAGACATGCAGGAGGTTAATAAAAAAGTGTTTGGTCTGCTGAGATTATATTTTCTTCGAGTACAAGTAAGTACAGAACAGACTGTTCACTCCATAGAAACTGTTATTGCAGTGCCAGGCTGCTGGCATAGAATGATTACTAGATATATCCACTGTAAGATATTGCGGCATGGGCCCTGTTGCCATTATGTTAATGTCTTCAGCACAACGGAAGTGTTTTTTTTGTGTTCTGCTTTGCTTCTGTCTTCATCTAACTGATACATTTCTCCATCTCCATTCCAGCTGCTGTTGGAACATTTGGAATGCTTGGTGTCCAGACACGAGCGCTCACTGAGGATGACTGTGGTGAAGAGGCAGGCACAATCACCAGCCGGTGTCTCCAGTGAGGTAGAAGTGTTGAAAGCTCTAAAGTCCCTCTTTGAGCATCACAAGGCTCTTGATGAAAAGGTAACAGTGTCTACAGTCTCTGGAGATCTTCCAGCTTACCCATTTATTAGGCTGAAGTCATTTTAGTGATAATCATGGCACATACTTAAAGAACCCAAATATCTGTTGCTTCAAGGGAAATTCCAGCCACACATTGTTGCTCTCAGACATCCATTTATATAGAGAATGAAGGGACTCTATAAAGCAAATGTGTGGCCCTATTTGGACTACCCCTTCTTAGAATGAAGCCTGGTCACAGTGGTCCAGGTTTCTTCAACCCCTGACAATCCGTTGTTGTTCCCTGAGGAACCTCTTTGTGACCACTCATGGAAAGATCTCAAGAAATTTAGTATGAGATGCTCTTGCTCAAAGTAGGGAGTTCCTAGCAGGTGACTCCCTGTTTATCAAGTTCATATGTCCTGTTGTGGAATTGTTCCAGTGAGGCAACCTCTTTAAACTCTACTGAATTAGATTTATGGAAATCTGCAAGAAGGTTCTAAGCTAGTGGCCTCTCAAACCGATGTGTGATTGCTTTCTGTATAACTTCAGGAAATTAGTGTTGGTCCAATATCACAGACTCAAACACAACCTCTCATATGTATTAAAAGGATTGACCAGTTTAAAAACCTAATTTTCATATACCCTATCAGGGAATTCTGAATTAATAGAGCTAGGCCCTCTATTTAGAATGCCTTTTGGTCAGAGAGGAAAGCGTTTACACAGGGCACCTCATGCTCTGGAGATCCTGTTTTATCTTACGTTGCATGGACAGTCCATTGATTTGAGTTGACAATGTGTAATGCTTCATTTTTCCTATGGCAGCGCTGCAAGGAAATGTAACTCTTGATGCCAAGTTTCCCCACATAACTGGCGGTATACAACCCAAAGTGGGGAACCCCTTTAAAGATATACCACCATTTGCACTGGATTTCAATTTTTTATAGCTTATAATAAGAGTCCAAGGTCTAGCTTTTCACTTAACATTTTCCCCATCCATAATCCATATTTTATCCCCTCCAATTCAACCACCCCATATACCACTAGAAATAAATGGGCCCCAAAACATCCTGAGTGACTTCTTCTGCAGCACTCACCAGAGCTCTGTGGCCTCTTCAAACAGCTGATCGGCAGGGGGTACCGAGAGTCTGTCCCCCACTGATCAGATATTGATGACCTATCCTGCGGATAGGCCATAAATGTAGGAGTCACGGAACATGCTTTTTAAGATGGGTCACCCTCTGTTTTTGTTTTGACTACTGTACTGGCAAAGTTTCAGGTACAGGTCAAGACAGAGTTTACTCAAACTCTGCCCGATTGCATCCTAAATATGGCCCTCTATTCCCAGAAACTCAACTTTCAAGTAAGAGCCTCAACTTTTTGGAAAATGGAATGTTTTAAGTCACATTGGATTTTACTCTATAGAGATATAGTTTTTTTTCAGTTCTGCAGCGGAATAAGCTGCATTTAGATTGACGGCAAATGGATTGGTTCTTGCCCGGTATAGGATACAGAGTACATAACAGCACCCTTTGATGTTTACTGCCTACCTTGCTCCCAGCACCTAGAGGCATGGGACGAAGGAACCAATTAATAGCGCTAAACAGCCTATCAATTCATATGTCACTGGCGACATCTCTCAGCCACTTCATAGATAGCAGGTCCCTAGTCAAACATAAGACCTCATTGTCATGACTGTTGGCTTAGAGCCTCAGGTGTAGAGCTAGTTTTCATGAATATTGGCTCAGGGCATAATATGCTAGTTTCCGCTGTGTGTGAATTCCACTTATGCCATGGCAAATACAGGAATTGTCAGCAACTGGGTAGGAAAGTGTTCTTTATTTTCCAGTATTTAATGTTACGGAGCTGACTGATTTTCAATTAGACAAGTTTAAGTTGACATTTCCTAATACATTTCCATGCGGAAAAATTCTGCATGGAAAAACAATCATGCTGTGGATTTTCTGATATGCGGCTGTGACGTATTTGTCACAAATTTCGATGCAGATTTCACCCTTTCAGTGTATAAATCTGCAGTGAATCTGTAGCACTATCTGTAATATCTGTGCATTTTGTTTTGGGGTCGCCACAGGTTCACTACAGATTTGTGGTGACATCCATGGTGGAAAAAATTCTGCCATGTATGGGCTCAGCACAGAACCATTACCTAGAAAATGTTTGTTCTGCAAGGAGTCATTTGATTAATATCAGGGTATTATGGAATGGTTATGCAGTTTCCCAATGTTTTGTGTAAAGCACCTCCATAAAATATTGTGTGTCAGTAATACTATATATAATGGGATATGCTTACCTTACATTATTCTTTGTTATTGTATTTTTGCTCTTGATTAAGATTGATGAGGGTCCCTGGGCAAAAAAAGTTGGCGGTGTCCTTCTTCCTAGTGCAGTGTCATATAACTAGTGGATAAGTCCCATGTTTTACTGTATAAAAGGCAGGAAATGTACTCACTATCAAAAAACATAACACACCCAGAAAGAAATGTCTGATTGCTGCAAAGCTCAGCATGCATTTATGTCCCAGGTAAATACTTACAGGTGTGGTCTGATTAGACACTAGGTCTTGCCACAAAAGGTCATATAGTGCTTCCCCTCCTGCCCTATAAAAAGGCTCTCAGAGGCTACTTTTGGAGAGGCTACTTCTTGTTGAGAGATTGTTGACTGCTAGTCATGCCTCTTTGATGCACTTGAGAACATTTCACCCAGTTGACAGACTTTGAGAGGAAGTGCATCACTTGACTGAGAGAAGCAGGATGGTCTTTTCGACTAATTGCCCACCATCTAGGCCGTTCTGACTTAGCTGTTAGGAGGTGTTGGGAGCAGTGACTATGTGAGGGCGCACACACAGCGAACAGGCTCCAGATGGCCCAGACAGACCACTAGTAGAGAGAATCATTTGGTCCACCAACAAGCATCTCCCTCAGTTTCATTGTCCTCCATTCAGACACAGGTGGCACCTTCATTACACACCCCTGTCCCTGCCATGACCATTTCCAGGAAGTAAGCAGAAGGAAATTTGGTGTCATGGCGCCCATTACATGTCCTGCCATTGTCAGCCAGCCACCGTCGCCTACATTTGTAGTGGCATCATGAACGACAAACCTGGACTGCCGTGGTTTTAAACCATATTCTGCTTGGAGCATTATTATTTTGTGAATGTGTGTACTTGAGGAAACTAGTTGGAGGATCCTGGGCTTATTGCCCCCTTTTGCTCTCCATAAAATCTTGCCCACATTACACATTATGATTGTAAACCCGTCTTGTAACAATGTGCAAACCAAGGAGATTCCATCTGACATTTTGGTCACTATATTCCATAACCTCAAAAGTATATTTACTCTCTAATAGCTACTTCATTTTCTCCTTTTTTTTTTTATAACTACAACAGGTTCGAGAGCGCCTTCGCGTGGCCCTTGAAAGGGTAGCAGTGCTGGAGGAAGAGCTGGAAATGTCCAGTCAGGAGGTAAGCATCTTGAGTTTGTTAGTCATCACAGAATCATGGTGTAGTGTGTAGGAGATGTAATGTCTGCCTCCCATCCTCTTCTTCCAGTCTCTTTCACTACGAGAACAGCTTGCAAGGAGGAGGTCAGGAATCGATGATGGCAGTAAAGATGGAGACTCACAGAGTTCTGTAAGCATTCCATAGTGATGTTTTTTTATTTGAAGGAAATGAGAGTTTGCTGGATGGTGCCGGCTTAGAAGGAGGTTATTATACCAATACCTGTCTTACAGTTAATGGTAACAGAAAATTTCTTTCCCTGAATAACAAATTAGTGGCTCTAATGGGACACATTTTTTCCCCATTTTTGTTAAGGGAAAAAACATTTCATAGAGGATTCCATATTCCTCCATAAACAGACATTGAAAAGCATTGGTTATCCCATTTGAGGATCCCATCAAATAGCATTCCAGATCTCAGCATCTTGGACCTGATATTTTGGATTATGTGAGAGTTCACGGTTTTAAGATTTGGGCCATCTAAACAACCCCGTTCCAATGGCCCAATTAGGACATCTGTGAATAATAGAAAGGGATCTCCAGCTTGGGACCCCCTTCTTTTAGCCTGAGTGGAGATCCTTCCTCTCAGGATAACAAAGCATAGTCATGAATTATAGGATAAATGTGTCACCAGTAATTTCCCTCAGAGGTGGTCATTATGTGATCATTAGATGTTTTATCAACCGGACCTGTAGTGATCAGGGGGGGGGGTTGCTTTATGAGGGTGATGTCCTATTGCCCTGATATAAAGCATTCAGATATTTATTTAAATAAGAGGAACCCTGCTTTTATGTTCAGTACCTTCCTAGTGCAGGCTGAACTCCTTTGCCCGAAATATGTTTTCCTGTACTACCCTTGTTTGTTCAGTTATGTGGATATCACAAAACCATAGTCATATTCCATGGAGGTAACTTATTGATGTATTTTTGTTTTTATTATTTCAGACCATCCTGAATGGCTCCACTCACCATGAGCTTAGAGTGGGGCGGGAAACTGAGCTGGAAGAGATGTTGGAGAAACAAAGGTTAGAACTATGTCAGCTGAAGGAACGCTTGACCATGATGTGCCGCCAAATGGCCGAACTGGAGGAAGAGTTAAACACTGCACAAAAAGATCTTATAAAATCTGAGGAAGTCAGCGCCAAACTACAGCGTGACCTTAAAGAGGTAGGGAGATAAAGTTCATGGTGTGTATCCTAACTCATGGTGTCTACATGCTTCTGCATTTCTTCATACTTCCAATTGATGTTATATCTGACCATTTTTTATTGATTCGTTGAGCTCTATTTTCTGTCATCAGGCTCTGGCACAAAGGGAAGATATGGAAGAACGGATCACCACTTTAGAGAAACGCTACCTGAGTGCACAGAGAGAAGCCACTTCACTCCATGATGTCAATGACAAGTTAGAAAATGAGCTTGCCAGTAAAGAATCCCTGTATAGACAGGTAATGTATAGCAGACGTTACCTAGATTAGTCATAATTACTATATTTTCATATTGATCATTGCTGACTTCATCGAGTCACGGTGGCCCCTTGTCTACTTCAGAACAATCCACTGACCCACTTCACATTTGTTAGAAGTTTCCCCTTAAAATAAGCCAATCATGGACTGTTGGGACGCACAGCAATCAGTTGTAATTTGAACAGGAACATAGTAGTAAGAATTCAGTTTCCTTGAAGTATGAATGAAGTATTATATGGTGCCTGCTGAAATCAGTGGGCTGTCTTGAGTCATGCAGGGATGAGCCAGGTCCTCCAAAGAGAGACACTCGTCATAGCCAGTCTCTTCCCTAAATAAAAGACTCCCCTGTATTTAATAAAAATTCCTTTCCTATTTATGGTATATAAATATAGGTTTCCTAGGCCAAAGAATCCCTTTACATAAATTTAGGTCAGCCAAAATATTCAGAAGTGTGAAGTGATGTCAGTTATATTTGCTGAGCCAAACTAGGGCAGGGGATAAGTGTCTGATTGGCAAGGGTCCAACCGCTGAGGTCTCCGCTGATCACGAGGGCCTGTGTTTCTGGTTGGAGGCCCACTGATTAGGCACTTATCCTCTATTCCTCACCCACAGTCTTTAATGGCATCCGTTTAACATATACCATATTCTTCGCCCTATAAGACGCACCTGCTCATAAGACGCACCTAGGTTTTATAGAAGGAAAATTAGAAAAAAAAATATTTTCATTAGACCTCAGCTCAGATTCCCAAGCAGATCTCAGCTCAGACCCCCATTGTTAATAAGGCGCCCATTCAGTCCTCAGATCAGGCCCCCAATGTTAATAAGACCCACATTAAGACCTCATGTCAGACCCCAATGTTTTTAAGACCCCCAATCAGACCTCAGATTAGACCCCCATGTTAATAAGCCATCTATGTTAATCAGACCTCAGATCAGAGGAAAAAAAATAAATCAACTTAAGTTTCCTGCTCTGGATGCTGCCGCTCAACTCCTGACATCCAGTGCTCCTTCTGCTCTTCCTGCCATGCTGTGCTGTGACCCAACGGCACACAGCGTGAGGTCAGAGTGCACCAATGTCCTCATGCTGTTCGCAGGTCACAACACAGAGTACGGAGCCTGCAGTAGAGGACCAGAAGCGGTGAGTAAAGACCCCGCATAGGGAATGCTGCATTCACCGCTCATTGGTATTCGTCCCATTAGACGCACTGAAATTTTCCCCTCACTTTGGGGGGGAGGAAAAGTGGGTCTTATAGGGCGAAAAATACAGTACATCATGAAAAGCTATTGAAAATCTGACGTTTAGGACACCTGTGATGGATGAACCATGTTACATAAAAAAATTTTTTCTGCTGGACTCAGCAGAATGGAATCTACTACGCTATTCCATACCTTTTTTCTGGGTTATACCAGCCAGATTGGGGCCAAAAATATATTTCACTTTCCTGCCATTTTCCTTTGGCTTCCTAATATGGAGGGCAAGATGCGTATGTCTTTTTGTTCAATCACATGTCACTTCTGAGTGTCGATCAGTAAGATTTTTCCTATTCCTTGTATTTGCAGTTTCATAGTCTTTGCTCCCCACCTGCTGCTGACCTATATTCCCCATTATGCTTGTTCTTTATATGTCAGGCAAGCATCAGGGGGATGCAGTTTAGAAGGCCGTAGTTTTTCATCTGCTGGTCAGTGGACTTCGTAATGACTGCATTGGACTGTGACCTTAGATTATATACATTTCCAGGTCACTGACTGGAGATTTTGACCTTTATCGGTCTTCACTGTGTTATTGATCTGCCTGCTCACTGAAATTCCGGGCATGGTAAATGAGAAATGATTACATAGGGTCTCTTCCAAGTAGCGTAGATTTATGGGGCTGACAATCCCACATCCTTGCCTTGCTGCATCTGGAACATTCACCTTTAACTCTTCTGACTTCTCTCTGCAGAGCGAAGAGAAGAACCGGCAGCTGCAGGAGTGGCTGGAAGACGCCAAGCAGAAATTGCAGCAGACCCTTCAGAAGGCGGAGACTTTACCAGAGATTGAGGCTCAGCTGGCGCAGCGAGTGGCGGCTCTCAGCAAGGTATCTATACTTACATGCTGCCTAATCAGAGCACACAGTGGGGGTGAGCAGTGAGGGGGCCACATAGCTTTCCTATTCAGTCCTAGATTCTCTTTCAGAGTTACATTAGAACTCGGGATTGTGGATGAACTGGTACATTGGTATAAATGACACATAAATACAGATTAATTTTCTAGGAACAAAGACCTATTGTGTATGATAAATGCTTAATCGTAGGTTTACTGCACACCTCCTAGGGGCCCCTGCAATGTCTCATCCTCTAGCCCATTGTAGGAAATGACTGCTCTTTGTAGGAGCTGTATATATTAGTATTTATTTGGACAGTGAGATATCGCCGTCTATCTTCATATGTTTTCTTCCCTCTGCATAGACCATGTACAAGCCTGCTGATCTCCACTGTGGCAGAGTGGCTTTTGGGCCCCAAGCCCTATTGCCTTGTCATCGATCCTTCTGTTCACAAGACTGCATGACAGGGCGTGTACCCCATTCTATTCCAGACATTTTAAAGAGAATTCATCTTTGGTCTATTAAAGGGTTACAAAAGACCTAACCTTGAAGTATTAATACTAAGAGATGTATACAAATTGGATGATTGACGCGTAGGAACATTGTCTGTGATGCTAGCAATGTGAAAAAGGTTCTTTGGGAATATATGCAGTAATTATAGCTCATCGTTCAGTACTGTTCTGTCTCCAAGAGCTCATCTCAGGGACAATGTCTGCAGAATGGGGGACACAATTTTAATACATCTCATCCATATCTAACAGGTGCACAGATAGATCCTTATTACTTGTTCTCAGTGTGGAGAAGGAAGGTCAAGGGGTTTTCTGTCACTTGGATATTGATCACCTATCCGCAAGATAGGTCAGCACTTGGCAGCCCAACCGATCAGCTGAATGGAAACTAAGCGGCAGTACCTAGGCACTGCTACAGCACAGCGGACAGAGCCGTCAGCTTTGGGCTCCGTCAACTGTTTAGTTTTCATCACTGGGTTTGGGTGTTAGAACACCACCGATTTGATACTACCCTGAAGATAGGTCATCAATACACCGCACACATTACTACAAACGCATCACGCCTGATAATCTACCCATGTAAATTTGCTGCCTGATAAATTAACAAAATTCTTGTTCATCAGGTTAATTGATCTTTCTTGCAGCACATTAAATCAATGATTCTGGGCAGCAGATTGTAGTGTGTGAAGAGGGATCTGCTGCCCAGGAACAATGAATCTGTATGTGGCCAAGCAGTAACAGCAGGCATCGATCATCTCTATACAAGGGAGGTGATCGCTACATTTAAATGCAGATCTTACCTCCACTGACAAGCTGGCAGTTATCGGGAAGGAACAGTTCCTTCCTGATAATTGCCTGCTTCTTCGGCGCATGTAAATGCGCCTGAAGGCTGGCATAAGATATGCCAATCAATGGCTGGCTTTGTATTGTCTCCTTTGCTCATAGTCATTGAGCCTCTACGTTTCGGTCACAGATGAACAGCTCTTTCACACATAACTCTTAAAACTCTCATAACCCTGATAGCCAAGTGTTGTCTATCAAATAGCCATCTTTTACCATCTTCATATCTTTGTGTAACCAGGCAGAGGAGAGACATGGGAATTTTGAAGAGAGGCTTCGGCAACTTGAAGCCCAGCTAGAGGAGAAGAACCAGGAACTACAAAGGGTAGGTGGTACGCTATGTCTTAATATCTTTCCCCAGATCCGTGAAAAGCTGCTCTTAATGGATTGATATTCCACATTGTACTCCATTTTTGCTGATTCTGCTGTCTAGCCCGTGCATGGTTTAAGGACAGGCAAATGATCAGGAATGAACGTTCCTGGCAACGCTCATTGGACCGAACATTGGCCTGTTTCAACAGCCCACATTCAGCCAGTGAACTAGTTTGTTTGTCAACCTATCGGTTCTTTTCTGCAACCACAAAAGTCTTTGTCGGCAGCTCATCACGTGACCATGGCATGTACTGCCAACAATATGCAAACTGTATTGGGCCAACTATTGTACCACCAATTGTTCATCTCCCATGCAGTTTGCAAGCACTAATCAATTTGTTATATCGTTGATGTTATGGCACCCCTTAGCCCATGTTTAAGGACCCTTATACAATGCACATTGTATATTATTGGGTTAGTTGAGGCACTTATGACTGTAAACAGTGTGGGTTTGTGTTCATGTTGTCACAGTAGGCCACACTCCTGCTTGTATATGCTGAATGTCTACTGTCTCCTACAGGCCCGTCAAAGGGAGAAAATGAATGATGAACACAATAAGCGTCTGTCAGAGACTGTCGATAAACTCCTGTCTGAATCAAACGAAAGACTGCAGTTGCATCTTAAGGAGAGGATGGGAGCCCTGGAGGAGAAGGTATGCGTCCAGACCCATAAGTTGACCGATGGCTCCTTTCAATATGTTCTGTTTTCTTGGCTTAGTCTCTGACAAACAGGAGCCTTTGGAAAGGCTGTGAGCCTCCAGATGCAGCGAGACAGTTTGTAATGTCGCACATTGTGATTTGTATTCATGTTCTAGGGCCTTCGTTTATAGCAACTGATCTATCTAGAAAGTGTCTCAGCGGTTTAGTTTTTTTTTGTTACAATATGCCCCTTTTAAAAAGACAGATTTCACTTGTGTAATATTTTGATGATTCAATTGAAGGGAGCTGAAATGCAATGCAGACAATACCCATGGGCACGGGGGGCACTGCGCCTGGCAAAAAGTAGACCCTTGTACTAACCTTTGCCAATCCATTTAAAATATTTGTATCCATAGACTCTAGCATGAAAGGGCCTTTAATGAATGGACTGCCTGATCTGTGTGTCCATGTGAATGAGATCCTGTAAAATGTGACCTGTGCTTTAAAAAGTGGTACCTTTAACCCTTAAAGAGGCTCTGTCACCACTTTGCAACCTATGTATTTATATACATAGGCATGTAGGTGTTGTAATCCTCTCCCCAGACATACCTTCAAATTGCAGAGCCAAGCAGCGATTCTTCCAGAAAAAGAACTCTTATAAATATGTAAATGAGGCTTCAGAGTACCGGGAGGCGTGCTCTTTCAGTCTGAGCACTGCTTCATCAATGCCCTCTCGGCTCCAAAACCCGCCCTGCAGCCTTTATCCCCGCCCCTCCTGTCTCTAATGGCGCATGCGTTGTACGCTTGCAGTGTATTGCGTACGCGCCGTCACTTCTCTTAACCCGGAAGTGACGCCGCGTTCGGAAGCTCAGCTGAGCGGAGCGTACGCAATACATTGAACGCGCCTGCAGTGTTCGGCACTGCAAGCGTACAGCGCATGCGCTGGCGCGAGATTTCAGCGCTAGACCAAAGGGTCTAGCACTGTCCATCAGAGACAGGAGGGGCGGGGATAAAGGCTGCAGGGCGGGTTTTGGAGCCGGAAGGGCGTTGATGAAGCAGTGCTCAGACTGAAAGAGCACACCTCCCGGTGCTCTGAAGCCTCATTTACATATTTATAAAAGTTCTTTTTCTAGAAGAATCGCTGCTTGGCTCTGCAATTTGAAGGTATGTCTGCGGAGAGGATTACAACATCTACATGCCTATGTATATAAATACATAGGTTGCAAAGTGGTGACAGAGCCTCTTAAAAGAGAACCTGTCACTAAATAATGAAGGAGGTTATAGAAGGTTGAGCAGATTGATGTGTAGTTTTGTGGGAGAAATATAAAACTTGTAATTAATATATTTAAATCTCTGCTTTTTCTGATTTCAGTTGTACACATGGGAGGTGTTATCAGTAATTGATAGCATTCTCTGTGTAAGTGTGTATACATAGATATCTGTCAGTCACTGATAGCTGTACATGGGGGAGGTGTTATCAGTAATTGATAGCATTCTCTGTGTAAGTGTGTATACATATATAGCTGTCAGTCACTGATGGCTGTACACTAGGGAGGTGTTATGAGTGATTGATAGTATTTTCTGTGTAAGTGTGTATACATAGATAGCTGTCAGTCACTGATAGCTGTACTGGGCAGGTGTTATCAGTAACTGATAGCATTCTCTGTGTAAGTGTGTATATAGAGATAGATGTCAGTCACTGATATCTGTACACGGGGAGGTGTTATCAGTGATTGATAGCATTCTCTGTGTAAGTGTGTATACAAAGATAGCTGTCAGTCACTGACATGGTGTTTCATGGTGACAAGTTCTCTTTAATGACCAGGACTATTTGAACCATAAAGACCAAGCTTTTTAGTCATAATTTTCTTTTTTCTTATTACAAGAGCCATAACGTTTTAATTTAAATGTAGAAGTAGGTGCAAGAGGGCTTGTTTTTTTTTGGATTGAGTTATTTTTTCAATTACACCCCTTTAGGGTACATATAACTTATTGCTTAATTTTTATTAACTCTTTCTTTAAGGGGGCTAGAAAAACACAGTAGTTCTAACCTTGTTTTTTGTGCACTAAGTTGTGCGCCATTCACCATGCAGCTTAAATAAAGTGTTTCCTTTGTTCTGCGGGTTGTTACAGTTACTGCAATGCCCACTATGTATAGGGTTTTTTAGCACTTTTGCAAAATAAATGTTCTGAGAGTTATTACTTTTTTATTTTCCCATTGACGTAACTGTGTTATGGCTGTTTGCAGGATGAGTTGCTGTTTTTATTGGTATAATTTTGGGTGTTTAGCACTTTTTGATCACTTGTTCTTATTGCATTTTTGGAAGGGGTGATCAAAAACCAGCACTCCTGTGTGGGCTTTTTTTGTCACCACATTCTGAGAGCTGTCATGAGGGTTTGATTTTTCCAACATGAGCTGCAGGGTACACTAGACTTACTAATTGTCTCTGGCAGGGCCAAATAGACATGACCAGATGGCAGACCTGGGTCTTGTTTAGGCCCCCCAGCTGCCATAAAAGTCCATCAGCACTCAATAGTTGAATTTGATGCCCTGATTGCTGTTGACCACAGTATCTGATAGGTTAAATGACGAGGACTGGGTTTATAGCTGTAATATACAGCTGACGCCCACTGCGGAAGTTGCAGTTACAGCTCCATAAATTTACAGTAATAAACAGCGCCAGCCCAGCTCTCCTGAAGGCACTTGGAAGCACAGAGTGGCCTGGATCAGTGTAAGGCACATGATAACATGTAAAAGAGAAGAACTCCAGCTCCCATAAAGCTGTGCTTTATTTTGCCAAGGATGTAAAAGCCAAATAACAGAAGACAAGCAGCACTTATGCTTTTCGGGTCACCACATCAGACCCTTACTCTTCGTGTGCTCCTTACTACATCTAGCACTCTCATCAGCTCTCACGGCAAGATGGTTCCCTAATATAAGTATGATGTAGAAATATATTAAATAATATAAACATATAATATGCATGATTTATATAAGTGCTCATTGTTTATGAACTTATATATACTTTTCAATTCAACAGGTACCCTTCCCCATGGAATCCTTAGGCACAGGCCTACTGTGCCTATGGGCAAATCGGGCTATGACTACAGTAGATGAATAACTATGCCTTGTGTTTTGATGTGGTCCCATAGGAATGCATTGATTTTACTACATTTAGGAGTGTTGACTCTCAATGCGCTTTTGATGTGGGGTTGCTGTTCATAGCACAAGCCTCTATAGCCAGGACATTTATGATAATTCCGTAAAGAAATATGGCAGCATACATTGAGCCACCTATAAATATAGGGGTTATCCCATGATTAATGTAAAAATGAAAATCAGACATCAAAAAGTACATGATGAGCTCTTTCTACCAAAGCTGGATCCAGCCCTGTACCTCACATGGATCCAGAGATCTCAACATTCTTTGCTTCAATTGCTCTGATCAGCGTTTCTTGTCTTTTTGGCTGCAGTTCAGGGGATTTGTCTTTTCTGCTGCAGCTTTCTTCCTATCCAGCTCAGGGGCAGTGTTCTTTCTGCTGCAGCTATCTCCCTGTAACAGTCTCAGCTTCTACCAGTAGATATGGCTGGTGGCATTTGAAGGGTGGAACTGAGCATGTGCGACCACCTCAGCGAGGCAAACAGAGAATTAAAGAAAAGAACAAACAACAGTTGAAGCTAGACAGATACATTTTATTGAATAACTCACTAGCTATACTAAATTTACAAAAATATTCAGATTCAGGTGTTGATTTAAAAAATGTAGAATATTTTTCCTAGGACAACCCCTGCTAGCTGATTTGCAACTAACCATTTTTCCTTCTCAGTAACCCGGCCATCCTCGCTATGCTTTTCCTCTGTTAACTATATACTCACTTTGTGCTGTCTTTTCCTTTTGCTTGCTTCCTCTTTCTCAGAACACTCTCTCAGAGGAGATAGCTAACATGAAAAAGCTGCAGGAGGAGCTTCTTCTCAATAAGGTTTGTATCAGGGGTTCCTTGAGAGTGGCTTACAATAGTCTTGTAGAACATATGGCTTCTTCTGTATTGTGACCACTATCCTGGTTCTCAAGCACACCAAGTATAGTAATTCTCTTAACAACAGAAATTCACATGGAATCATATATTAAAGGGGTTACCCCATGAGTAATGTAAAAAATGAAAACCAGCCATCATATAGTACATGACAACCTCTTTCTTACAAAGCTAGAACCAGCCCTGTACCTAACATGGATCCAGAGATCTCAACATTCATTGATCTGTTAGATTTATATCAAGCTGACAGCTCAAGGGGAGTGTTTTTTTCTGCTGCAGTTAATAGGGCCGTGTCTCAGATCTCCCTATCACAGCTCAGGAGGCAGTTGAAGGCTGAAACTGAGCATGTGCGGCCTTCTCAGTCAATGCCATTATCAGTACCCTGTCCTCGCACATAGCTGGCGATAGAGAGCAGCACATCCAGTATGAACTGTGACGTAAACTGTAGTGTAGCACCGCGTGACTCTTTACTCTGACGCAAGGTTAGGTCTAGAATAAAAGATGGAATGAATGTAGGAATGCTTGGCATTACATAGAGATTTTATAGTTGCATGTCCTGTAATGAAGACTGCTCTTAAATCACATTTTCCCTTTTTTAAATAAATACAGTAAGTTATTAGGGGTTAGGGTTATGTTCACCTCCTGGCACCCAAAAATTTGTAAATCCTCTAGAATGTTATTTGAGGAGATAATAAAAATTAGGGACTGTATGTTAAAGTGGTTGATCAATTACTTAAAAAAAACTAATAATAGTTTAATAAAATAAGTCATACTCATTCTACCGATTCCCGCCACTCTCGTTCCGATGCTTCCCTAGTGCCCCACCACTGTGTACTTCTTGGTCCCACTGGCTGAGGTGGGTCATCCCCACAGCCAGTGATTGGCTGGGCGGTCAAGAAGGATCAGGCAATACAGACCAATGAATCATCAAAATGAGAGGGGGAATTGGTACGGTGAGTATGATTTATTATATCGTTTTACACCCAAGGAGAAGGAAGCTGCAGATTATTGTCCAGTAAAACACTACGTGTCCTAATTTATGGTACAGTAGAAGTGCAGGTGATCTGGGTGCCATGGTCCTAGTACAGCCATATTGTGGTTGTCTGTTAGTTATAATTTGCCTGCTGGCAATTAATACCCTTATTCTCCAACCCACAACCTAAAACTTTTATCCAATGAGAACTCAAAGAAAAGAGGTTAAAGTCACAAATGTTCACCCTGGATAAATCCCAGTGACATACAGGGCAGGACTTTGTTATTTTAACGTTCTCATTTTCTTATAGATATTATTTATCAGTACGAATAAAAGTTACGCTTTAAATTGTTGGAGAGAATAAGGGCATCAAAGTAGCTATCTGGATGACAGGATGAGAGGAAATGCAGCACGTGAGAGGCGGAGTATGCCTTTTCTTTAATTTAATGTCATTCTGACCTTTGTTCATAGAAAAAAATGCCAAATTGTGAATCACAGATACAAGCTGTTACCGCCCAGGATGGTAATTTTTTCTTTTTGTTGTTAAGGCTCCATTCACACATCCTGGAAATGGGTCCACATCTGCGGAACGGGTGCGGACCCATTCATTTTCAATGGGGCCGCAAAAGATGCGGACAGCACACAGTGTGCCATCCACATCTGCACTTCCGGTCCGTGGCCCCGCAAAAAAAAATAGAACATGTCCTATTCTTGTCCGCATCAATGGACAAGAAAAGGCATTTCTATTATAGAGCCGGCCATGTGCGTTCCGCACATGGCCGGTGTCCGTGTTTTGCTGATCCGCAATTTGCAGATCCGCAATGACATACGGACATGTGAATGAGGCCTAATTGTTGCTGACAACAGCGTGGTAGTAGCATCATTTATGTTAGCGTGGTCATTTGGGCTTTCTACTTGAACATTGTCTGGAGGTTTTATATACATTTCCACATGCAACCCAAACCACCCCAGATCCAGGAGGACAGTCCCAGATTTTGAGCACTCTTCCACAGTCCCACCTTCAACTGTGTGTGTATCCTCAGGAAGCAGATACAGTTAAATACAGTGATGAAACAGGTGTGGAGAAGCTAAGGGGGGATAATACTCCCTGAGGGGCAGGCTCTAACCAAGTTTCATACCTCATGAGGGCACTGTGGGGGCATAATACAGAGGGAAGAGGCAAGGGGGGGGGGTTTGGTTGGGTACATACTGCCTAAGGGCACTAAGAGGGTATTATACTGAAGGGGAAGGCACTAGGGGACATCATACTATGTTGGGGGCATTAGGGGGCATCATACTCTGTGGGGGCAATAACAAGGCATCTAAAGGGGCATCATTACTGTTGAAGAGGCACTGTGGGGGCATAATACAGAGGGAAGAGGCAAGGGGGGGTGTTCAGTTGGGTACATACTGCCTAAGGGCACTAAGAAGGTATTATACTGAAGGGGAAGGCATTAGGGGACATAATACTATGTTGGGGGCATTAAGGGGCATCATACTGTGTGGGGGCAATAACAAGGCATCTAAGGGGGCATCATTACTGTTGAAGAGGCACTAAGGGAGCGTTGTTACTGTCTAGGAGCACCTTTACTACGTGGGGTGCATCCTTACTTTGTGGTGGGCACAAAGAGGCACTATTACTTTGTGGAGATACAAAGGGGACTGGGTGGGATTGGGTGACTATGTAATGGACGTGGGTGGGGTTAGAGGCATGGCTTAATGTATAAACCTCTGTTGCTGCATGCTTCTTCTGCCACTTCTGTAGTCCCTCTTTGCATTTTATCAAAGTTGGGTGGTATAATTTCTATGTTTTTCCAATAATTTGAAATACTTGATAATCCAGCCCACTGATGTCAGTATGAAGTTTTCAGTGCTGAAGTTTATTGAATGGTGCCTGGTACATTTTATAACTGTTCTCCTGTCTTCCTCCTCTAGGAGCAGCTAGTGGCTGAGATTGACCGTATGCAGCTAGAGATAGACCAGTTGAGAGGGCGACCTTCATCCACATACTCCAGGTGAATCATTTTGTCATTTGGATGGTTCTACAAGCCCAATGTTAATGTCCATTCCTAAATCTGCACTACTACAAGTATATGGTAAAAGCAGAGATATGGTCACTACAATGCACCCCCCAATTAGCCATGCAGGAAGCACATTGTTATACTTGAAGACATTACCAAGTTTCTTCACATGAGTCAATATATATCATTTATGAACTGCTTATTCTGCCTACCATTTCATGGTAGGTTAGGGCTTCTCAATCTTTGTCTACTGGTGCCTCGCCAGTCGAACATGGTGATTCCTTGGCCTCACTGTTGTTAGTAATCCACAGCAAAATCTTTTAAAGCATCTCAGTTTATCATAAAACTTGTCTCCTGAAGGCTGTGAAAAATTAAAATATGTACATAAGCAGTAAGTCATGTTGCTAAACCAAAAATTGGTACAACCATAAAAAATGTTGTCAAAACTGCTAAGACTACTTGGCTGTACTTCACCAACCATTGAGAGGACGTTACTAGTGAGGCTACTTTACAGTTTGAGAATTGCAGGTTTAAGGTAAATCTGTTAGTTATATGTGACAACCAATTTCTCATTTTTAGAGTGTTCCTTTAAAGAATAACCATCATTAACTTTCTGCCACAAATCATTGTCCTAAGCCAAGCTAAGCTATGAAATTTTGTAATATATCTCAATGCAGAAAAACCTTTTTTTTTCCACTTGTCAAACTTCTCTCCTCCTCCTACCGGCTTCCTGCACTGATCACTTGCTCTTGATTTACTTGTAAAATCCCTGCACAGATTTCAGCTTTACTGAGAGATCAGGTTACAGCTACAGCTATGCCCATAAGCGTGTATGGGGAGTGGAGGGAATGGAAGGAGAAGCTGCAGAAAGAGGCTCAGAGATGCTGCTGCTGGCTGTAGTAAGCTATAAGATGCCCAAAGCTGGATTCACAGCTACACTGCCCATTACTGCTGCATAATGCCCCCCCATGCTGTGTATGAGTGACAGAGAGATAAGGAAGCATTATATCTTCTTCTTTTGTGCAATGTATGGGAGACATTATAAAGCTAATCTCTGCCCACTAACTCATGGAATACTGACTATTAGAAATGGAGCATGCAGAGGGAAGAATGCAGTCATATAATGGCCAGAAATAGCATTATTTCTCATGTACCCACACAACAAATTATTCTTAAAAATTCACCCAGAATTGGTCACACAGGCTCTCCTGACTTAACCTTGGCCGTCATTTCTCACTTGGTCTGGATTTTTAGTGTAGGAAAGTGACATCATACAGCACCGTAACCTTCAGTCACGACCAAAAAAGAGGTGCATGGCAGGGTTTAATAAGGAGATCCTGAGCACTTGCTGAGCTTGGGACTGCTCACAGGGCACTTACAAACTAATTTGCATACCATAACAAGCTTCATTCGGTGATCGGGTCTCAGGTACCCAAAGGTATGCTTGCACAAGTGCTTTAATGCACTGGAAGTAGGCAAAAAGAAGCTAACACTTAGCTGTAAAGAGTAAAAAAGGGAATATATAGTAGGGAGTAATGCATGAATGCAAGATCAGACTACACCAAGGGCTTGTTTGTAGTCTGTAACCATGGAAACAGATAGCTCTACATGGGAGCCAATACTATTTGCAGAGTTGCTTCATTTTTATTTAAAAGCTTGCAAAGATGGACATGCCCTTTAAGTCCTTCTAATCAGAGTGTCTTATAATGTCATATCTTTGCTTTATTATGTCTTTTATATACCCTTCTATTTATTGCTACACTCTATCTTTTCCCTTATACCACCGCACTCCACAAGTATCTGCTTCAACTATGCATTTTGTAAGTGTGTACTCGACAAAAAGACAAGTTTGCTTGTTCAATTATGTGACCAGTCCAAGGCAATCTATGTAGACCGGAGCTCAGATATCGTCGTCCGTCGCTTGTTTGTTTCAGTGTCTATGTCTTTTATGTGTAGCACATATTAAAGGCCTTCCGTCACTGAACCGAGAAAACTGACGCCTTTTTAAAAAGACAAATCTTATGTCACACATATTCCCAGAATGCTCTGCATCCTACTGTCTTCACTGTCAGCCATCTTGTTCCGGCAGCTTCACACAGGTCCAATTCTCAATTGCAATTTTAGCAATTTTTTTTCTTATGTAATTTTATACTTGACAATTGACAATATGATAGTGTGAGACTGCAGGAACAGGGCCCAAAAGTAGAGGCCCTAATGCCGTACTTCTTGTCTGTCGTTTCAGTCACTGTGTCAGTTCTACAGTTATGGACTGATTGAAGCATGTGCATCACGTTTTGCATGTATCATACATGTCCGTAAAACCAGGACAGAAGATGTTACAAATGACAGTTCATCATGTAATTACTGCTAGGCTCAATATTGCATTATGTCATCTTCCATCTACAGATCTCTCCCTGGCAGTGCCCTAGAGCTCCGCTACTCCCAGGCACCAACTCTACCCATGGGCAGCCACATGGATCACTACAGCAGCACAGCCGTGATTAGGCGGCCCAAAAAGGGTCGTTGGGCGGCATTAAAAGACGATCCCACAAAGGTACTGTGCATAGGCTTGATTATTTTTAATCGGCTCCAACCCCCTACCCATACAAACGTATCTGTCAAAAACCACATAATCGGCATCACGTATATTATACACCGCTTGCTTTAGATGGGGGGTGTTTTGGACCTCACGAATTCCCTTTCTGATAACTGCCTGTGGAGTAAGTGCTGCATGAATGTTGAATTCACCTGATGAGCGAGCGTACCGACTGTCGCTCCCGCTAATTGGCCTGTAAATGCACCTTAATGCAAAAAGGGGCTAAACACAATACTACCCTCCCTTAGAATGACTATTTTACCTAATTTGTCCCCATACACAAGTTACATAAATTTTTTTGTTTTTGTTAAAGAGGTGGTCATTTTGTCTTCCTCGCCTTCATCCCCCTCTAGTGCTACTGCAGGTAAAACAGGCGGTTTATGAAAAGTAGAGGGGCTTAGACGACTGTTTGTTGCTGAGAGGCACCTTGCTTTAGCAGAAATCTTCCACCTCTGCTCTAAACATGGGGGAGGCGACGAGACCTATTTGGCAGTGGAGGTGTAGAGCTGCATGTACATGCAGTGATCTCCTCCACAATATGGGGACAAGTGATGGCTACTTGTATCGCTGATCCTCATACAGGTGCATTCATCCTGTTTACACCACACGATCTTCTGCCCAGAAATGATCATTTAGGTGCCCTCAATAAGAATTGTTTCACCCAATGAACAAGCGTTTTGCTCGTTCATTGGGTGATCTGCGGCACCTTTATACAGGCTGATTATTGGGAACAATCAGCCCGAACATCGGCTCATGTAAATCCGCCTTAAAGGTGTTGTGTCATCTCAGACAATGGGAGAATATTTCTAGGATATGCCCCCATTGTCTGATAGGTGCGGGTCCAACATGTGGGACCTGCACCTAATCTTGTAAACGAAGCCTTGAAAGTCACGGAGGGCGCATCTCGCTTACGTGGCCACCGCTCCCATTAATTTCTATGGGGCCAACGGAAATAACCAAGCCAGTGCTCGGCTATTTTCAGCGGCCCCATAGAAGTGAATAGAGGGCGGCCGCGCATGTGCAGTGCGCCTTCCACAACTGTTGGGACTCCATTGTAGGTGTAGGTGCGGGTCCCAGAGGTGGGACCCACACCTATCAGACAATGGGGGCAAATTCTAGCGATATGCCCCCATTGTCTGAGATGACACAATCCCTTTAACTGTACAGGAGAATAAGTTATTTATGTCCTGCATCTTCAGATAAACCCTATTCCACAGTCAGTCCTCAGCAGATATTTTTTCCTTGGAGTATTTCATTCATTTGTAGGAATATTGTGCCTTTAAGAATGACTTAGTGGGCCATAGACTAAAAGTAGTTGTTTTGGGTGAGCGCTATTTCGGCCTCAATGTAAATCGTTTTCTTTCTTTGTTTTTATGCTGTCTTCCTGGACTCGCTGTCATGTAAGTATCCTTGTCTTCTTCCTGCCGCATGTCGACAGTAGAAGTGTACCCGAAATACACATATCCCAATAACAATGTGTGGAATTGGAGTAGTAAATCGCCCATTATCTTATGTAGCAGGCTTTGGCGGTATAACGGTTCACCTTCCATATTATTATTCAGAGACTAGAGGAGGCATTGATGTTACCATATATCTAGTGCTGTAAACCTCAGCTGTTTGTATGAGCTGGATACTGATGAAATGAACCTAGGGGAAGCAAGGACAACAGAAGGACAGGAAAATGTCTGTCAGTGTTTCAGCCTAGCCAGGAATTCATTCTTTAGTACAGTTCTCAATAAGGTTTATGGCTGACAGACATATCCTGTCCCCCTGGTGGCCCGAGATCCTCCTCTGTTCACAGGAAACAGCTGTACTGAGGTGGGTCACTTGGGTTTTTTTTATTTTTCCCATAGGAAATAATATAAAGTCTGTTCAAACTAATTGACTACATTAGATCCTTTGCAGTATCTTATAAGCACATATGTGTTAATTGCATTAACCCAACACTCTGGAAACTGTTATATTGCAGTGGTGTTATCTTCGCAAATTTGTTACCCGCAGCTGCCACTGGATGGAGCTCACTGCAGACAGGTTTACATAGCACCCAGTGCGTTCAGTGGGACCTTTGAATAATTCCATATGCAGTAAACTTCACCTTGTGGTGGCTGCAGGCGACTAGGGTTTTATTGTTTAAATGTCATGCTATGATGCGAAGCAGGGGGTTTGGAACTTTATGTCAGAAAAACAGAGCTCCGATCCCCGAGTGTATAACGAAATCACCCAGGGCAGACTTTTCAACTTAGCTATTTATGCCATGTTGCCGGATATATCTGTTCTTTGACTTCTGTTGATGTATTGAGTAGTATAGTAGGTTACAATTTAGTGATAAGGGGAGGTGGAGCACCAGCTGAAAGCAGTGTGATTAGTTATAGTTCAAAGTTCAAAGTGGGTCCACAATTGGACCCTATTCTGACACTCCAATGGAGCCCAGCCTAAAAGTTCATATCTGACCTTTTGAAAAAAACAAAAAACAAACAAACAGCAGCAAATGTTATAAAAAAAATAAAAAAAAAACACTTCTCCAATCCTATTTAGCATCTTCATTTATAGAGTGGACATTAAAGGGGTCCCACCGCTGAGACCCGCACCTATATCCAGAACAGAGCCCCGAAAGTGAAGAATGGCGCACTGTGCATGCACAGCCGCCCTCCATTCATTTTCTATGGGGCCGTAGAAAATAGCCGAGCGCTGGCTTGGCTATTTCTGTCAGCGCTATAGAAATGAATGGGAGCAGGGGCCGCACATGTTTTATTTCTATGGGAAGCCGGCTTGGTGGTGGCCGGACCGGAGTCCTCCAGCCACCACCTTGCCGGGCTCTGTTCTGTATATAGGTGTGGGTACCAGCAGTGGGACCCGCACCTATAAGACAATGGGGGCATATCCTAGCGATATGCTCCCATTGTCCATCATGAGACAACCCCTTTAAGGGTACACCAATGTGACCGTACCCTTAAAGGGGTTCTCCTGGAATACCAAGTTCTTACCAAGTGCCTGCAGCCCCGTAAATAGAAGATTCATACTTACCTACTCCCACCGTTTCAGTCCTCCACGTTACCTCCGCTTTTTCCATGTTCCGATCCCTGGCTTTTTTTCTTGTGGCACTGCATGGGCATGGTCACATGCTCTGCTGCAGCCAATGGGTGATATGGTCCCGGGAGAAAACAAGACATGGACACAGCAAAGGAAGTGCGGAGGAACGGAACAGTGGGGAGCAGGTAAGTATTGTTTTTCTATTAACGGAGGCAAGCTGCGGGCACTTGGTAAAAACTCAGCATTCCTGGAGAATGCCTTTACTGTCGAACAGCTGACAACCTCATGTGAGTTTTCCATGTGTGCGAATTCTAGTAATATGTCCACTCCACTCAAAATGGAGGCTCCCGTAGGATGCAGTTTCTGGCTCAGAATGCCTTGGAGATTGCTCAAATCTACTGTAAAGCTAGCCCCGCAGGATAACAAATGGCTTCCTCTTCCTTTGCTCTTATTATTTAGAGATGTGATTTGCTGCTCCTGTCATTCGTCTTCCCAAGCAATTATTTCTACCAGTAAAAATTACATCCAAGTTGTCAGAATTTGAGCCCCGCCAAGATCAGGCAGTTTCTCATGACGGAATTGCTTTTAATTCTAAACCATTAACCCTTGTGTTGCAGATTCGAACACTGGACGAGCAGGACTGGGAGCGGGCACAGCAAGCCAATGTACTGGCCAATGTGGCGCAAGCATTTGAAGGTGACTTGGACGGCTCAGATGAAGACGATAGGGAAACCATCTTTAGCTCCGCGGACTTGCTGTCTCCTAGCGGCCAGACGGATGTGCAGACGCTGGCTATCATGTTACAGGAGCAGCTAGAAGCGATCAACAAAGAGATCAAGTAAGCAGTGCCCTGCTGCTAATGTTTTCCCGAGTCCCTCTATGCGCTCCTGCTGACACTGCTTACTCTTGGCAGGTTAATACAGGAGGAGAAGGAGACCACCGAGTTACGAGCTGAGGAGATAGAGAGCAGAGTCACCAGTGGTACTCTTGATGGATCCCTTGGACGTTATCGCTCAGCCAGTTCCATCCCAACATCAGTAACCACTTCTACACTGGCCAGTCCTTCCCCGCCCAGTAGTGGGCACTCCACCCCACGCATCACCCCTCACAGCCCGGCCAGAGAGGGAGAAAAATTTGTAAGTAATTGTTCTTCCCTTTCTGACTTGTTAAAACCAGATGATGTATTTACAGTACACATCTTATGTTATTGACACCTTAGTAGGTCGCCATTCTCATCTAGTAGCCTGTGTGTGCATGTAACTTCTGACTGTACATCTTCCTATTTGTATGGTGCCAGTTTTGGGCACCACATTGTTAAAAATGTAGACACTGAAGATTTGGACAGCATCCTATGTGTGTGGTGGAATTGCATTGTAATATGGACCCATAAACTTTCCTGTATGCATTGACACTTAAAGTGTATGTTCACCTTCAGGGGCAATTTTTTTATGATTGCAATTTACTCATTTTGTGCTAAAAAAATTTTTTCAACTGCTCTTTATTAAAAATATTGAGCTGTTCTGTCACAAAGGATTAACTGTCTAGCTGTGTGAATGGTACTTTCCCTTTGTGCCGATCATCTAATAAACCTTATCTCTTTATTACTAAAAGGTCATAAACTCTTATTTAAGCCACATTCTTATCAGTAGGAGAGATGTTTAAGAGATCAGAGATAAGGAGCCGTCAACTGAGCTGCCTGACGGAACAGGGTGAAAATTCAGAGCCTGCTGCTACTAGAGAAACTCAAGGTTGCACAGAGACAGGGGTTCAACATTTTTCATAAAGAACAATTGAAAAAATCATTTTAGCTCAAAATGAGAAGCCCCCAAAGGCTAGATCTATGTTGATCGAACCCTCCAACCATGTAATGTGTATGGGGCCTCCTGTCTCTCCCCCAGCATCCAATGTTGGGGATAAGGATCGATTTCAACTGCCTGATCCTTTTATTCTCAGGACATAAGCGACTGCAAGAAATGTCTGGCAGTGGACTCCCCCTCCTCCCTACTACATATTCATGTTTGGCCGAGTTGAGCATGTATATGTATAGGAGGGTGAGGAGAGATATCTGTTAACTGAACGTTTGGAGAAAGTTCTGTGACTAAAAATTTCTTATCATCTGAATAGGGTTATCTAACATAACAAACACATGGATTTCAGCAAGCCCCATGCAGATGAAAGGGACAATTGTAGAAATTTCTGAATTGCCTTTTATTTCTTCTTGTTAACCAGTTACCTGAAATTATTAGTAGTATTCTGTAGCAGACAAAAACTCTTCACATCAGTATGTAACCTCAGGATATATGAGTAGGCTTCTATAATATAGTTCTTTTAGGCTACTTTCACACTTGCATTTGCAGAATCCATTTGTGACATCCGTCCCAGGCTCTCACAAACGGTCCTGAACTGATCAGTTTTTCCCTAATGCATTCTGAATAGAAAAGGATCCGTTCAGAATGCATCAGTTTCCTTCAGTTCAGTCTCCATTCCGTTTTGGAGGCGGACACTAAAACGCTGCCTGCGGCGTTTTGGTGTCCGCTTGACGGAAGCTGATCCAAACGGATCCGTCATGACTCACAATGTAAGTCAATGTGGACGGATCAGTTTTGTCTGACAACAGAAAACGGATCCGTCCTCCATTGACTTTCAATGGAGTTCATGACGGATCCGTCTTGGCTTTGTAAAAGATAATACAAACAGATCCGTTCAGAACGGATGCAGACGGTTGTATTATCATGACGGATCCGTTTGTGAGAGCCTGGACGGATCTCACAAACGGATCCTGCAAACGCAAGTGTGAAAGTAGCCTTAGCTTGTCTCTACAGCACGGGCCATAGTGCATAGTGAACGTCATGTGAATATAAGCTATATGCAGTATGTATGTGGCCACCTAGTGTTCATACTTGGAACGGCAACTTTAGTTTCGTCTCAGAAAGCTATCACATGCACCAGTGTTGTATAGCTTTGATAATTTGTCCTTCATTGTTCTGTGGTGTTGTATTCTGCAAAATGCCTGTTTTTATTAATTTTGTACATTTTAACTACTTAGAATCATGTTCCTAAAGAAGACAGCAGAGATGAGAAGTCATTGATGCAATGTGAGACAACCCCTCCCTTGACCCCTCGCGCTGTACGACTGGAAAGAATGACCCAGGCACTTGCTCTACAATCCAGCTCCTTGGAGGATGGAAGAGAATCCAGAGCAAGGTAAGGAGCATGATCACAACTTTATCTAACATAGCCGCAGAGGAATTTACATAGATATGAGTGAATGATTTAAAGGGGTTGTCCAAGACTAATAAAGACATCCCAGAATGGCGACCCATGATAGTGATCATACCTACCTGGTTGTCCCTGCTGGTTTTGGTCTCTATTGCTCCTGGGCCGGCTCTTCCTCTCCCTGCAGAGCTGAAATCAAAATCTGTTGACGAGGGGACACGTGACCGCTGCAACCAATCACAGGCTGCAGTGGTGACCTGCTACCCTTGTGTCACATGACCACTTGTCATGATGCCAGGGGAGCAGGTCCCCGCTGCGGCTTGCGATTGGCTACAGTGTTCATGTGTGCCCCATCAACGGATTTTTTTCAGGGCTGCAGGGAGAGGAACAGCTGACCCGAGAGCGTTAGACACTGAACCCAGCAGCGGGGACCAGGTAAGTATTATCTCCACTGCGGGTTGGCCACTCTGAGATGTCTGCATTAGTTTTGGTAAACCCCTTTAGTACTTGATGCTTAGGGTCCTTTCCATATATTTTACATGGTGGCGAAGCTCTAGATGCATTTAAAGGGGTTGTCCAGGTAATGAAAAAAAATTAGAATGGCTTTAAAAAAATAGTCATATTGACCTCAACAATTTCCCACTGCTTTTCCTCTCTTCCTGGGTCCACACCAGACTCTACTTCCTGGTTCCTCTCAATATGGGAATGTGATTACTCAGCTAATCACTGGCTCAGGCGGGTAATTGCATTATCACAGTATGACTATATTTCTTTAAGCCATTCGGACCATCTTCCAAAAAAATGTTACTACAGGACATCCCTTTAACCCTTTAAAGACAGGGTATAGTTTAATTTTTTATTTTTCTTCTTCACGTTCCAATAGCCATAACTTTTTTAATTTTCCATTCACATAGCCACACAAGGGCTTTTTGTTTGCAGGACAAGATGCATATTTCAGTGCCACCATTTAATTTAACATGTCTTGTATTGGAAAACAGGAAAATAATTCTTTGTGGGGTAAAATTTGAAAAAAAAAAAATTCTGCCAAGGTTTTTGGGGTTTTGACATCACGACATTTACCGTGCCCTAAAAATGATGACGTCCTTATTCTGTGGCTCAGTGCGATTGCGGCAATGCCAAACTTTTATAGTTTTTATTTTTTAGTTTTAAACTTGCATTTACTTTTTGATCGCTGTTATTACATTTTTTGGAGGGACAAGATGACTAAATAATGGGAATCATGTGTTTTTCATTATGTTTTCCGTGACAGCGTTTACCAGAAACTTTTACTATTTTAATAGTTCAGACCTTTTCGGACACTTTGATACCTAATATGTTTATTTATTTTTTGTTTATATATTATTATATGTAAAATTGAAAAGTGGGTTATTTAAACTTTTAATATTTTGGTGTTTGTTTTTTTTAAACTTTTTTTTTAAACTTTTTATTTCATAACTATTAGCCCCCTTAGCGGGCAAAAACCTGGAATCTTTTGCCGTACATGTACAGCATTATGCGTTAAGGGGTTAAGCCATTTTTGTACCCTCTTTCTATACCCAGCTGATAAGCAATGGCCTCCTGGAACATGCCGTATTGCCTGCAGCAGCAGCAGACCAGTATTTACTCTATGGGCAAGATGGACTGGTCCAGAGCATTGAAATGGGGGACAATGCTATACCGGTGCAATCTATATCAGTGGTCTCAAAGTTGTGGCTCTCTAGCTGTTACAGAACTACAACTCCCAGCATGTCTGTCACCTTGGAACTTTCAGGGTATGCAGGGAGCATAAGGAGACTACTAATCTGGTAAATGCTAAATCAGTGATATATATCATATATATACGTTGATGCGTTGTATAATTCCTATTATTAAAGGCTTGCCCTGTGTATCCCATTGAAATTGCCATCCAGGTTTCTGAACTTTTTGAATGGCAAATCTGCCTAGTCACGCATCAATAACATCTCTTTAATATACTATGCATAATCCTGCATAACCAGATGGATCTGCAGGTCAGGAGGGCAGGTAATTTAGGTAACCACCCCATTGGATGATGTAATGGCAGCCACCCAGCTTTCTTTAGTAGAGTAAACTAAGTAACGGCTGGATAGAATTTTTACCATCATGCCCGATGCAGCCACTGGCAGTTCTCCCATTTAGCCCTCCTTGTATGATTTTGAAAGGGCTAAAAGGTGCACTCATGGTTCAGTGGAGAGATAAAATGGGCTTATTGAGTGGGGAGGCCTGAAGCCAGTGTACCACCCTCTGCTCATATTCATCACACTTGCATGTATTGTAGGGACTTATCAAGCAGAAGTAAAGCTGTTTGTACAATTTGTTGAAGTCATTATCATGGTTACTTGGTCACGGAGCTGCTTTTAGAGCACAGGCTGTGTTTTCCTTCAGGAAACTTCCCTTAAAGTTAAAGTTCGTAACCTTCCACCAGGGAGACAGATTAAAGGGTTTCTGTCACCAGTTTTTTTGGTATAAATCAGGCTGACATTAGAGATGTGCTAATGTCACCTGATTCCAAATATATATCTGTTTTATTTACTGGTGCCCCCATTTTTATATAAAATGAACTTTTATTTTATGCTAATAAGGCCTCTAGGTGCAAGGGGCGTTACCCCTGCTTCTAGAGGCTCTGTTGATTGACAGGCCCAGGCAGAGAAGAAACACTCCATTCACCATAGCTTGCAAGGACCTTCAATAATGTCATGACCATGTGATCAGTCACATGGTTAGGATCACACAAACAGCCTGTCTCCTAAACCATGTGACTGATCACATGGTCATGACATCATTGAAGGTCCTTGCAAGCTATGGTGAATGGAGTGTTTCTTCTCTGCCTGGTCCTGTCAATCAACAGAGCCTCTAGGAGCAGGGGTAACGCCCCTTGCACCTAGAGGCCTTATTAGCATAAAATAAAAGTTCATTTTATATAAAAATGGGGGCACCAGTAAATAAAACAGATATATATTTGGAATCAGGTGACATTAGCACATCTCTAATGTCAGCCTGATTCATACCGAAAAAACTGGTGACAGAAACCCTTTAAAGAAGAACTCCCGCAAAAATTTTTATTCTCTGACCTGTTAGAAAGGTGCATGATATAATCTGTAGTGATTGTCATTTTCTTATCAGTGACTGTTTCTGTGAGTAAAAACCTCTCTTCTTATTGTAGCTGGGTCATGTGACCAATTCCCTGACCTCCAACTGACCCAGGACAGAAAGCCAGTAACTGCTCTATTCATTCCTATGGGAGCCTCACTTTCAGTCTCATAGGAATACATAGAGAATTAGACTTCCTGTCCACACATAAGTCTATGTGTGAGTTGGTGGGTCTAATTGCTGGTCACATGACACAGATAAGAAACTTCAGGATGATAGAAGTCAAAAATTCAGACACTGGTAAGAAAATGACATTCACTACAGATTACATCATGTACAGTTCTAGCAGGACATGGAATAAATTTTTTTGTCGGGAGTTCTTCTTTAAGGATCCTATCTGACATCCGCAATGTAATTCCTCCTTCATTCTCCTCACAGTGAAATGCTCTTGCGTTTATTGATCAAGTGCCATCATCTACATATAGCCTGCATATTACCTTATTCATACTTATTCAACATTTAGATTGGTAAATTTGTGGCATCTAAAACCTGCTTCTGTAACACGATGACTCCACCCAGGAATGGGACAGCCCAAGTTTGCTGGGACTGTCTCTGAAACTCAGGGACAGTCCAGTCAAATCTGGGACAGTTGGCAGCTATCCCTTTTTGCCGTGCCTGTAATTTTCACCCCAACCTTCAGAGCAGACATGTTCACCCATAGTTGTGGTACAGTTGGAAGTGCTCATGAAGATAACATCATCATAATGCTACATTAGGAGCCATACTGTAACACCTATAATAGAGAAGAAAGCCTTTATAATGTACAGTTAAAGAACATATACATAAGGGGGGGGAGTTATCAAAGGGGGATGTAAATGAAAACTGGCTTAGTTGCCCATAGAAACCAATCAGATTCCACCTTTCATTTTCCAAAAGAGCTTTGAAAAATGTAAAGTGGAATCTGATTTGATGCTATGGACCCAAGGAGTAATAATGAGGATGCAGTAAGAAGGAGGATAAAGGAAAAACAAAGACTGAAAGTTACTAGGAAAGGAAAAGGAAGGATCGCTCTGCGTAGGGTTTCCTGTAAACTGATGTGAAGGTCAGACATGCATCTTTTTCTTCTTCCCCCAGCCTAGGCGCAGATGGCCTTGGAGGCACCAATAGCACGAGCCAGGACTCTCTTCATAAAGCTGCTAAAAAGAAAAGCATCAAGTCCTCAATTGGGCGTTTGTTTGGCAAGAAGGAGAAGGGCCGTATGGGACAGATGGGACGAGAATCCTCATCTCTTGGTAAGAACATACATTTCTTGGTATCCCATCAGTGACTTCATACTACACTACATTGCAGTCATGAGATTGGCTTTGTGGTTCCTTTCATAGTGTCCTTTGAATTCTGATGTCAGGCAAGTGGTCTTGCAAATCTGTTCTTTTGAGCTAAGGAATCCTCGTAATCCATAACATTAGTCACTTACTAGTGCTAGAGTCCTGTGCATTAGTTTACAACAAGTAGCCATGGGCATCTTGGTCAAGCAACTCCCTACCCATGATATTTTCATATGGCCAAAGCCAACCATCAACCTTCGTTGGCTGCCTCTTGGTTGACCATTGTCTAGGCTACATCCCTTACAACAGAGGTGGCCAAAGAGTAGATGGTCATCTGACAGTAGTTCATAGGGGGACCGGGGCAGTAGATCTTGAGGTTAGGCCACCAGACTGGCTTTAAAGAGGACCTGTCACCTCAAAATAAAATGCAACCTGAAAACACCATGTTATAGAGCAGAAGAAGCAGAGCAGATTAATATATAGTTTTGTGGGAAAAGATGCAGTAAAACCTGTAATTCAAACATTTATATCTCCGCTTTTTTGAACCCCAATGCTACCAATCATTCACAGCCCCTTTCTCCCATTGCCGTTCCATCTAGAGGCTCTGCTCTCTCTGCAATTGCCGCGCCCTCTCTACTCCGATTGACAGGGTCAGGTTTGATGACGTTCTCACTACCTGGCCCTGTCAATCAAAGTGCAGAGGGTGTAGCAGTTGCAGAGAGAGCAGAGCCTCTAGGTGTTATGATAACGCCCCCGTTGCTCATAGAGGCTCATTTTCCTATATTAAGACATAATTTTTCTCAGCAATGCGGTCACATATGAACATGGGACCAACACAGATGTCTTCAGCTGCCAAGTGCACATGTAGCAGATCAGCCAGTTTCATAGGTACAAATCTGCTGACAGATGCCCTTTAGAAATGTATGGCCCATTGTAACTGACCAGCCCCCATCATGTAAACATTTCTTTTGATGGCTAGCCAATGCAATGTCACAGCAAAATAATAACTCTGGCCAGCTGATTCATAATGACCAAAAATACACCAAGTAATAGCTGTAAGTATATACAGGTATGTGTACATAAATGCAGTCATTTATATGTTTTAGACTGGCAGGGCCTGCTGTCGGTAACGCCGCTCCCGGGTCACTTGTCTGGGTTCAGCTCGGCTGGAATGTCATAGGTTTTAGGCTTTGACAAGTCCCACCTGCCACTTTACCTGCTGTGCACATAGCTCTCCCCCTGGTGGCTACGGACGGCACAGCGTGACATGAACTCCTGCCTAGATATGTTCTTTTCAATAGACATAGACAGCCTGTGGGGGGATGTCCTATTTACTCTGTGCGCCTTTTTTTATCACCATGGCAATTTAACCAATTGATATACTGACTACCGTTTCTTAATCTCTGTACTGGAATACAAATTCTGTATGCGGCTTTAGATTGAATGTAAGTATAGCATGAGTCCAGATGGACAACATTCAGTGTTATGAGCTATTGTTGGGATGCCTTCATGTGCCATTCGATAGGATCCTAAAGCTACTGGCGCCACAAAGTTGCACGATGTACAAGATGAACAGTATCATGGACTTTGGCAGTTAAATATTGCACATTCTCCCCATATTTGCACAAGTTATATACAGATACTTAAAGGGGTTAAAATCATATATCATATAGTACATGACAATTTCTTTCTAACAAAGCTAGAACCAGCCCTGTACCTCACATGGATCCAGAGATCTCCCCATTCAATACTCCGATTGTTCTGCTAGATTTATTTCAGACTGGCAGCTCAGGGAGAGTGTCCTTTATCAAGGGTTATTTCCTTTCTGCTGCGGCTCTCAGCCTATAACTGCCACAGCTAGGGCTAGTGAGAGTTGAAGATTTAAACTGAGCATGTGCGACCATCTCAGTGATGTGGACAGCGAAATAAGGAAAAGAACAAACAGAAGGTGGCGCAATACAGACACATTTTATTGAATAGCTCACTGGCTATCCAGGTGCTGGATTGATAAATGTAGAATATTTTTCACAGCCCAGGTTTACATAGTCCTAGACATTATTTTTTTTGCAAACGCTTATCCACATACAAACCCCATGTATAAGATGAATTAATGTATTACTCAGGTATGTAGAAAATATATGCATGCAGCACATGCAAATAAGGAAAAAGCCACTGCAAATGTACCTACATACGAAGCTTCCCAAGGCATTAAGGTAGCAATAATATTATAGGAACGTGTTTTAAAGGGGTCCTCTGGTTTGGACAAGCTTCCTTGTTTGTCCTATTAGAGAATATGGAGCTAATGAAGAAGCATAATCGCATTACATTCAGTGGGGAGCAGCCCTGGATCCACGTCCACTGAGCACAATGTGCATCTTAAAGTATTCATGTATATTGCAATTCCCTTGTTTGTCATTTACGGTGCTATTCTTGTGAAGGTCACTAGGTGGCGCCCACATGCTTTTCAGAACTGCTTTGGTAAACTAATTGCCTGACCCTGCACTGAAATCCGTAAAGTCCAGCTCAGGCCTCCTGGTGTAGTGTAAAGTTTTTGTATTTCATTGGGAATAACCCTGATCGTGCTAATGAGCATTATATGAAGCAAAATCTACATGTTTTCTTCTGGAGGTTCAGTTTAAATTTAGCTGAAATAAGGCGCTACTACTTCAGTATTGAATACTCACATACTTAATATGGACCACTGCTACGACTTGGGTAGTCTAAAACCTCCACTCCAAACTCTGCACCTGGAGGATCCTTAGTGATGTTTTCTGTGGAAATAACGATGTATCTACCCTTAAATTTTCTTAAAGGGGTTATGTCTCTTCAGCAAGTGGCATTTCTCATGTATGCAATACAATGCACTTACTAATGTATTGGTACTGTCCATATTGCCTCCTTTGCTAGCTGGATTCATTTTTACATCATGTTATACACTGCTTGTTTCGATGGTCATGATCACCATGTAATCGACCCATGGTGGTCGTGCTTGCACTTTATAGGAAAAAGTACCGAGCTCTCTGGTGGCTGGGACAGTGGGAATAAACTTACATCGGCTGGTGCTTTTTTCTATAGTGTGCAAGCACGGCCACCGCAGCTGGATTGCAGGGTGGTCTGTAACCATGGAAACGAGCAGTGTATAATGCAAAGGAAAAATGAATCCAGGCAGCAAAGGAGGCAATATGGACAATCACAATACATTAGTAAGTGCCTTGTATTAACTTTTTGTACATGATAAATGCCAGTTGCTGAAGTGAGACAACCCCTTTAAATTTCGTTAAGGACTCCAGTTTTTCAGGCTACAAAATCAATACAATCTTTTGCCATCTATTGAAAAGTGTACATTAAAGTGGTTGTTCAGTTTCAAAAATTGGGCAACATACAGTACTGTTTTGATGGTCCTAAGGTGACGGTAGTAGTATTTATGATCTCCATGCTGCTTCACTTTCCAGCTGGAACTCCATCTGAGGAGACTTCACCTGCCGATCCTATGGGCTTGTCCAAGCTGGCTGGACCTGTGGACAAAGACCGCAGAAACAAGAAGAAGTAAGTCATCTCTGATTCTACAATGAGAATACATACATTGTGAGAACGTATACAGGGTAGTCATTAAAGGGGTTGTCTCATGAAGACATCCCCTTCTAGATGACCTTTTAGGGTACGTGTGTCAAACTCAAGGTCTTCAAACCGAATCCACATTATATTATGTGGCTCACGCGAGATCCAAACACCAAAGAAATCCAATCAGAAATTCTGTAGTCGCTGCAAGACGCCTCCCTCACAAACCATGAGGACTCACCTGTGAGGTGCCACTCTCACCAGGCTTCTGTAGACCCACGCTCTCTAATTGGCTTGGTCTCTCAGTAACCAGAAAGAAGCGTAGACTTTAGGCGGGGCTGCCACAGTTTCTGGTTTTTCGCGAGAGTCGCACCTCACAAGGGAGTCCTCACTAGATGGTGTGTTCTCTAGTGTGTGAGGGAAGCGACTTGCAGAGGCCATGTCAAAGAGAGTGAGCTTCAGGGAAGGCTCATGACCAAAGGAATATAAAGTGCACCGCCGGCATAGGGTCTCTGGAAGGATAGGGCAGGTTCTGGCAGTAAAGTGGAAGACAGCCAGTGTTTGGTAGAGGGGGCGGCATCAGCAAAGGCTGAACTCCGATGCTAAATGGCCCTCTGAAGGCAATCACAATGCTGATGTGGCCCTCAGTAAAAATTAGTTTGACACTCCTCTTTTAGGGCATATAGACATCATGGGGAGTCCCACATGTTAGCGTTCCCTAACAGAACAGAGCTCTCAGATAGATGTACTCACACCATCCTTGTATTATATCTGAATGTCTGCCATCTAATACTACAGGAGAAATCTCTGGCTGGCCCCTGGCAAAATCTGCTTTTCAGAGGAGATGCCAGGAGCAGCATTTTGAAAGGGGTTATCTCATCAGAGAAGTGATTAGATAAGAATGGACCTTTTGGTCTCCTGACTTGTCCGATTTAGTAAATAAATAGCCACCGTGATATAACTATTCTGGAGCATCTTGCATTATACCATCCTCAGTTATTCCGTCTGGAAATCAATTCACAATAATAGGAGTGGTATATGTTAGTCTGAACATAGAAGAACACTTACTGCACCAGGTTTCTAGTGAAGAGCTCCCTGTTACCAGCCCATAATCAGTGCTCATAGGTTGATTCAAGGTGAGGTGTATATCGGAAGGTCCCCCCGACCCATTATTATTGTATATAACCCCTGCGGTTGAGTGTCGCTTCCGTTTCAGATGTCTCCCCCCGTGCAGTTTTCTCCTTTCTAACTAGGTCTCTGTTCTATTTGTGGCACAGACACATTTGATCAAAAATTCATGCATTGTGAACAGGTGTAACTTGCGTCAGTGAGTCACTGCTTGTCATCTACTGAAATATCATCTTGTTTATACTTGCGGTCACAAATGTGTGTGAGATGTTAAGCAGTTTATATGCTGAATGGATCATCACGAGTTGTACCACGGCAATTTAAGCGTCAGAAAGCCTGTGGGTAGCTCAACACGCACATCGTGCTGGAGGGGTCCTTCATGTCTGGCTTTTAAAGGCAACCCATTAAGTGACACCTCTTTTTAATAGACTTTTAAGCCGCCGTGTTGTGGGCCTCTAGAATTTCTGGACCAGGACAATTTTTGTTTTTGCATTTTCATTTTATCTCTCTGCCTTTCAAGAGCCATAACGTTTTTACTTTTCTATTCACATTGCAGTTAGAGGGCTTATTTTTTGCAAGACAAGATGCTTTTTTTTAATGGCATCATTTCATACTGTATCTTGTATTGAAAAAATGGTAAAAAAAAATTTGTGGGTTGAAATTGAAAAACAATGTAATTCCACCATAGATTTTTGTTTTTTTCTGCTTACTGTGCACTAAAAATTACATTGCGATCTTATTTCACAGGTCAGTAAACTTGGGAAAATTGGTAAAGGAAGAATTGTTTGAACTTTTAATTCTTTTGTTTAATATTTGCTTTTATTTTTTTATTTTTTAGTCCCACCTACGGAATACATACAACATACAATCATTTGATCGCATATACCAGTTTGGCCAGTTTCCTATATACATGACCTATTCTCAGGATGATGCGTTCTCTTCAATCAGCTGATTGGCTGGGGCGCCGGGAGTCGATCCCCATCCGATCTGATAATGATGACCTATCCTGAGTATAGGTCATCAATATAGGAAACTGACCAGCATGCAGAGCTTAAAGGGGTATTCTGAATATGACAGATTCGGCAATAAAACTATTGTAAGTCAATGGGCACCGTTTTTTTTTTTTTTTTTTGCACCATTGACTTGAAAAAACTTGGATTTAGGGCCGGATCTGGCTTATTCATTTTCGATATAATACAACCAGATCCGTTCTGAATGGCTTCTTCACTCTCCCATGCCGCACACAAAAATGCTGCCTGCAGGGGATTTGTGTCCGGCATGGGAACACAACAAACCAGAGCAGAATACATTCTGGTGCACTCCATACCGGTTTTGTCCCCATTGACAATGAATGGGGACAAATCAAAAGCGTTGTTCTGCTGTTTTGAGACATGGTGTCAGATCTCAAAACCATACAGCACAACGAAAGTGTAAAAGTAGCCTAACCCTCACCTATGTACAATGGAGATGTATTCTTTTTTTTTTTTTTTTGTAGAGAGTGAACTTAATTTTTTAGATCTCATTTTCATTACAGTAAAATTAAAAAATAATGTTTATGCTTGTGATTTTTTTTTCCCAGGCATGAGCTTCTGGAAGAAGCTTGTAGACAAGGACTTCCATTTGCTGCTTGGGATGGGCCCACTGTTGTTTCTTGGCTGGAGGTATAGTACAAAAGCACATGACAATGTAATAGTCATCCTTAAAGGGAGTCTCCACCTTTTGGCATCAGGTCATATTTAGGTCCAACATTCTGTGCTTGATTCATTTCTTAAAAGGTCACTAACTTTTCCAAAAACCTTTCATATGTCAAGGTTATTGTCATTACAGCAGTCAGAATTTTACTTTTCTCATACAGTTTCCTAAATCTCCTGCATATTTTTTAAATCATCATTTTTGCTGTGTGCAAACACCACTAGAGGGAGCTCTCATCTTGGCTGCCTGTAACCATCACTAGAGGGAACGATCATCCTGGCTGCCTGTAGCTCCCTCTAGTGGTGGTTACAGACATCCTGGTTACCTGTAACCACCACTAGAAGGAGCGATTATCCTGGCTGCCTGTAACCACCACTAGAGGGAGCGATCATTCTGGCTTCCTGTATCCACCACAGAGGGAGCTATCATCCTCGCTTCCTTTAACCACCACTAGAGGGAGCCATCATCCTGGCTGCCTGTAACCATCACTAGAGGGATCTATCCTCCTGGCTGCCTGTAACCTCCACTGGAGGGAGCTATCCTCCTGGCTTCCTGCAACCTCCACTAGAGGGAGTCATCATCCTGGCTTCCTGTAACCTCCACTAGAGGGAGCTATCATCCTGGCTGCATGTAACCATCACTAGAGGGAGCTATTCTTCTGGCTGCCTGTAAACACCACTAGATGGAGCTATCACCAGAGGGAGTTTACCACTAGAGGGAGTTCAATGTATAACAGCATGCAGCAAGCTCCCTCTAGTGGCAGCTGCAGGTGTCCAGCATGCTATTATTTAAATCTACAAGTATGTGTATTGTAGAGGATATGAGTCTCTTTATGACCAAAATGGAGCTACAGACAGTATAAAGAAAAACAAAAAGGTGTTTAATATGGACATTAACACTAAGGTCTGGGAGGAACAAAGTCATCCTGGCTGTCCTCACGCCTTCATTACAAATGAAACCTGCAAGCATCAAGTCTCTATCACGTTAGGATTCCATCATGCTGCTGTTGACCAAAACACATTTTTCCTCTTTTCACAGTTGTGGGTTGGTATGCCAGCCTGGTACGTGGCTGCATGCCGTGCCAATGTGAAGAGTGGGGCCATCATGGCTAACTTGTCTGATACAGAAATCCAGCGTGAGATTGGTATCAGCAACCCTCTACATCGTCTGAAGCTACGCCTTGCCATCCAGGAGATGGTCTCTCTTACGAGTCCTTCGGCACCAGCCACGTCACGCACGGTGCGACCTCTAATATAGCAATAAACTGATAGTACTACATTAGTCCATTTGATTAGTCCATTAACCCTTCCTCCCCTCCTCTTCCATCAGTCAACAGGAAATGTATGGATGACCCATGAAGAAATGGAAACTTTAACTGCCACTACTAAACCCGTGAGTAGTATAAACCAAACATGTGCCACCAATGTACAACTGGCATAACAGGATACTGAAACACTTCAGCAGGTAGCTGGCATCAGACTTACCTTTTGGCGGCCTGCTTGGTCGCGTATCACATTTCCGATTCCATTTGGCACAAAAGAATACACTTTTATGTAAATAGGGATGTGCTTTGATTCCCCACCGTTTTCAAGATCTCAGCCAGTAAAAGAAAACATTCAGATGCTGCTTGTATTTAACTACATCTTCTAAAAGGGATGTTCCCATGTTACACATTTATGGCATATCCACAGGATATGCTATAATTACCTGATGGGTTTGGGTCCCACTACTGGAAACTTTACCTATAAAAATAAGGGAAAAATAAAGTTTGAAATTGCCAAAAAGGGTCTCGGAACCCCTTTTCTCCTGATAGGTGATGATCCCAGTGGTGGACCTGTCAGATATTAAATATGTACAAAGTATGTTAAAAGAATGCAGTATTTTTTTCTTATGTACAGTGATTGGAAACCTAAACAGACCATCAATGTTTTTTGCTGGATATTACACTTTTTACATAGTTTCCCCTGCAATATTAGAGATAAATCATCCTCTATATCTTTTCTACAAAAGAGAAAAGGACAGAGGTGGCCACTCAAGTGTAATATTGTCAGGATGCATTTTACAGAGAGATAAGTAATGCTCTTATCTACTGTTGTTGTGACAGTCACAACTACTTATTGGCACGATGTTAGGAGTCCATGCGGCCAACAGTTTCTAGGGACTGCAGCCTCTGTTCACAGCCGGCTATGCTACAAAAGTAAATAAGCCTGTAAAGCGAACGGGAGAGCTTCCTCCCCACCAGAGCAGCCTCATCAGGGCAATGGACTAGAAGGCAAGTCTTTTATTTGTCAACACGCTTCGAGGATGAACAGCCCTCTTCGTCAGGCACAATGACATCTAATCACATGTTGTTATGCCTGATGAAGCAGGTTATTCGCTCTCAAAATGCATTGACAAATAAAGGAATTGTACCTTAATCGTTCCTGCCTTCAAGTAAATTGTCCGGGTGAGGCTACTGTGATGACAGCGCCTGAATTAGGCTCTTTTTTGATCGAGCTCTCGTTTGCTATGTATGGTAGATTTCACTAGTCCCCTGGTACTAACTGATGGAGCCTACTGCCCTTATTCACACTACATGTGTCTATATAGAGATGTGTCTGCATACAAGTATATATTTGCTTCAGGTCTACCCTGTCACTCTTCTCACCTCTTCACTTTCTTCTTTATCTTTTTCTAACACTAACCCTTGTCAGGAGACTAAGGAGATCAGTTGGGAACAGGTAGGTTGTTGTATAGGAATGTGTTTTTTTTCAGGGAGAAAAAGGTATGCATGTCAAATAAAAGCGGGTCCTCCTCCTTCTGCCAAATTCTCCTTTATTAGGGTTCCTCATTTATAAGATCAAAGGGTGGGTTAATCCAGTATGTGTAGCTTATTCCCGTTTAACTGAGCAGGTCTGTCTAGGCTGAATGCCATGATGACACCTGCAGCCCTGCTCAGTTCATAATACAATACCCACTTAGGTCTGACTCAAGCAGATATTTGTCATACATGGTGCTGGGCTGAAGGTGGCTTGGCTGTGTGACAGTCTGAGCAGCACTTCACACGTAGAGAAGTATTACACAGCTCTCAAGAGGTAGAATGGACATGTTGGGTCTTTTTCATTGGCGCATTATGCTCCCTTAAAGGTAAATGGGTTTTCTTTGGTAGACTACACCTTTAATGGGATTTCCTCTGCCTTTGATGTTCATTTTACTGTAGTACAACCTTCCTCAATGCACAGTAGACAAACATCTTATAATATTCTTCTGTTGACAGATCCTGGCTTATGGTGACATGAATCACGAGTGGGTTGGTAATGACTGGCTGCCTAGTCTTGGTTTGCCCCAGTATCGGAGCTACTTCATGGAGTCCTTAGTCGATGCTAGAATGTTAGACCACCTGAACAAAAAGGAGCTTCGAGGACAACTGAAAATGGTAGATAGTTTCCATAGGTGAGTATGATATTTTCTTGAAGGGCATGTCTGAGCAGATTTGTACCTATGAAACTGCCTGAATGATTATATGTGCAGTTGGCATCTGTGTTGGTCCCATGTTTATACGTGCCCACACTGTTGAGAAAACTTATCATATGCAAATGAGCCTCTTGGAGCAACAGGGGCGTGGCCGTTACACCAAGAGTATCAGCTCTCTCTGCAACTGCCACACCCTCTCCACCCTAATTGACAGGCCAGGCATAATAATGTTTCCACTGCCTGGCCCTGTCAGTCAAAGTGCAGAGGGCACGGTAGTTGCAGAGAGAGCAGAGCCTCTAGGTGTAACAGTAAGGCTCTCACATTAGTAGAGGGGGTCCTGAGCTGTGGAACCCCCCTTATGATATACATAGGACCTTATAGGACATATGGGCAGAGCTTGCCATGAGCACACACCCCTTTTAAGCTGAACTCTTTTTTTACTAGGTAATATAGAACTTTGTTTTTTTCCTTTGTGTTGTTAGGGTTAGCCTTCATTATGGTATCATGTGCCTGAAGAGATTAAACTATGACCGTAAAGAACTGGAGAGAAGACGAGAAGAAAGCCAAAACCAACTAAAAGGTACAATACCATCGTGAACAAATATCTTAAATATACTCATAATCTTGAGAGAGACTGTTTCTAGCACCATGGCACAATGCTTGCCTGCTGCTGGGGCTTCTGGGCAGTCATATCCATAGATGTCATATCACAGGACCATAGCAGCCAGTCATGGCAGAGCCCTGTGACGTTGCATCTATAGGGCTTCATTGTGATTAGCTGATGTGGTCATGTAATATTATGTCTTGGTGGACATGAAATCACTACAGGGATAGTAAAGGGATTTTCTAATATTCCCCTGTGTTCCTGAAAAACCCTTTAAAAGGAATCTGTCAGCACTTCACATTCCTTCTCCTCAGAGCAGAATGGACAAGGTTGGGCAGTCATGGCGCTGAGGACATTTACATGTTTCCTCCTCGGTCATGCCAGAGGCATGAGCACCCGCCAGTGTATGCTTAAACAGCTTTTCCCTTCACCTATCTTGCTCCATCAGTAGCTTTCAGTGGTCAGAACTGCCAACTGATTCCCTTTAAAACGTATACTTTTCAATTGACCAGATACTGCATATAGCAACTTCATACATGGAGCCTCCAAATTTCCCTAAATAGAGTGCAGTCTTTTCAGTCATCAGGTCCCTGGGACTGGGCTATGATTATGTCATATCTTATTTTGGTTGAGTGGTATTATGGTGGTATATGAGAATTTCTCCACTTAAGACCGGAACTATGGAAATCTCAGGCATTTACCACACACTGAGACCCACTTCAACAGTTTTTGAATACCGGTAAAAAATAAAATTAAGATACAAGTGAGTATGCCCTTCAAATACAAAAACCTTCTCTAAACAACTATGGCATGTATTGCCCCATGAGAAGTAAGAAGATTTATCATCCACCTACTAAGTAATAAACCACGCACTCTTAGCACCAGTAGCTTTTCTACGACTCCCTCGCCACAGGCATAGCAGGGTGGGGTGTTGGCAGGTCTTGATAAATGACTCCAGTCATTTGTCTACATCAATTACCTACCTGTCATGGACCATAAATCTCAATGCTTAAAGGAGAAGGACCAGAAAATGGTCAATGACGGTGGATCAGTGATCTTGTCCCTATGATAACTCTTGGTGGCAATATCTTCATACCTCTACATTAAACCTTCCTGTTTGAGATCTTATGCTATCACAATGAAACACTATTGGCAGAGACGTAAATTGAAGCTCCTGGGTCCAAATTCTAAAGGCCCCGTTACACTGGCTGAGGATCGACCAGATAATCACTAACAAGTATTTGTAGGAACCCTCATTAGTGATCTTGCGGTGTAAAGGTGCCACAGATTACATGATAAATGACTAAATCATCACTTACAGGCAGAAGATCATGCCATCTGCTCTGCTACCAGCAAACAATGATTCTGTATGGGAATGAGCAATGGCATTAACGATCACTACTCCCCATACTGTGGAGGAGATCTCTGCATGTAATGGTAGAGGTCTTCTTCATTTTGCTTATCCTTCAATCATCTACGAAATCTAGCAGTGTAAAAGGGACCATTAATCTGAAAGACCAGGGACCCCCCCAACCACCATGTGTTATTTATGATACTGGTGTCTTCTTACAGAACAGGAGGGCCTTTAGGCTCTCTCACACACCAGGACTGCTATCTCTGCACCCCTTTTGTCCATAATTGCTGGTATCTAGACCTGTCATGTTCTAGTAAATATCAGTGTGTGCTTCTTATCTGATACAGGTTTCCTTCCTAGTGGCTGCTAATGGTGCACTTACATCATGTGTATATTTCCCTGCTCTTTTATAGATGTCATGGTGTGGTCCAATGAACGGGTAATGTGCTGGGTGCAGTCTTTGGGGCTGAAGGAGTATGCCAATAACTTGCATGAGAGTGGAGTCCACGGAGCCCTCATTGCATTAGATGACACATTCGACTGTAATGACCTGGCACTGCTGCTACAGATCCCAACACAGAACACGCAGGTCAGTGTGTAATAGGGAACAACACAGCATATTAATCCCTGACATTTTATTTCTTTCTTTTCAAGTGGATGACTGTTTAATTTAAAGGGAATGTTAAAGTGGCTTTGAAGTTAATTTTCATGGGGCAGAGGTTAGTTTGTCAACTTAGATCCATGGAAATTTCTATATTACAAAGCACATAGAAGGAGAAAGGCATGGCACTCACCCATCCACAGCAATGCATACTTAAAGGGGTTGTCCGGGTTCAGAGCTGAACTCGGACATACCCTTATATTTACCCAGGCAGCCCACCTGAACAGGGCATCGGAGCATCTCATGCTCCGATGCCCTCCCGTGCCCTGCGCTGGATTGCGCAGGGCAAGGGCTCTTTTATTTACATAACACACTGCCGGGCGGAGGCTTCCGCCCGGCAGTGAGTTCGATGACGTCACCGGCTGTAATGGGCCGGCTTTAGCGCTGCCCTAACTGTTTTACTGGCTAGAGCAGCGCTAAAGTCCGCCCATCAGCGCCGGTGACGTCACCGGGCTCACTGCTGGGCGGAAGCCTGTGCCTGGCAGAGCCTGGTACGTCACCGGAACCAGGCTAAATGCCTTTGCCCTGCGCTAATTAGCTCCGATGCCCTGTTCAGGCGGGCTGCCTGGGTGAATTTAAAGGTATGTCCGGGTTCAGCTCTGAACCCGGACAACCCCTTTAAGGCATTTAGGCACACATAATGTGGATTAGAAAAGGCTTGGCAGATTTGAGGTTTTGTGAAAGTTGTATTGCTGTCCATGAGTCATCACCTGTTTTTCCCTGTAATGGATAAAACTGGAAGACCAGCTGAATTGAATGTTTACTAGTCTTTTCTATAATTAATATTGGGTTTGTATTGGATTTGTGTGATGCAGTGATACTTCTGCCACAAGATCAATCTCTCTGTACGGGAGAGACAAACACAATAGGAGGAATTTATGAAGACTGGCATTTCCTATGCCAGCCTTAATCAGAAGTGTGCTGGACTAAGATGCGCCAAATTTTTTAAGTGACTCAGGCTCTTAATAAATTTGCTGCATCTTCCGTCAGCATGTGCCCCAGAAAAACAAATCTACTCCAGCTATATTATTATTCACACCAGTAAATGTGTCTGGTCCTCCTGCTTAGCCCTGTCCACTTTTTGAAAAACTTTGCACGAAAATTTGCTAATTTTGTTCTACGCTAGAAAACTGGTGTAGCTGGCATAATAAATTCCCCCAATGTGCGCATTTTCCACTCTTCACTTTATATCCTCTCTATGTATATCATTTATGGAGTGCACATCTTGAAGCATACCATATCTGCTGTCCGCTCTGAATTAACCCTCTTCCTTCCTCTGGCCAGCACCATTGATGCATTGTCTTTTATTGTTAGGCTCGGCAAGTGCTGGAAAAGGAGTACAGCAATCTCATTACCATGGGGACGGAGCGGAGACTCGATGAGGTCAGCTACTACATACACACTCCAAATAGCATGTCAAATGTAATGCACCACACAAAGCTGGCGGCTAATATATGCCTGCTAATGGATAGCCTGTCCCAGGATGAGGACTTTAATAGAAAATGCATCCACTAAAGTTCTTTTTCCAGGACAACAGCTGCAATATATATATATATATATATCTCCATGCTCACGAATGTTACTTAGTGGACTGGATGAGACAGTTGTCGTCCCCTTCGTTTGGTATAACCCTACCACAGTAAGTGCTGTATTACACTGCCCAATGTTCAGGCAGTGCAAGCCCTGGTAGATGATAACACATCTATCGGCGCTCAGTTGCATTAGCCTGATTACCCAGTCCAATGCAAGCTGAATTCGGGAGGAGCAATTCCTACCATAGTCATTGCTCCCTCATTCAGTTATATTGATTATCGGCAGCACATCCCTGAGTAAACAAGGACATATGTGATGCCGATAATCAGACATCTTTCATCCTCAGCCCATCAGCTGAGAAACAAGCTGGTTCATCTGCTGATTGTTGAAGGTCTCTTCCCAATAATTGGCCTGAAAATCGAGCGGTGTAATAGGGCCCTAAGGTAATACAATGGGGCAGATTAACAAATCCTGTCTAATATTTAGACAGTGTAAACTTGGACTAGACGGTCTGCCAGATTTATCATACTGGTTCACGCTGGATGGTAAATTTGCACTTTTCTCTAACTTTACATCACCTATTAGTTGGCTCATTGTGCGCAAAAGTTTAGTAGAATTTTGGTGTATGTTGGCGCATCTTAAAGGGGTTGTTCTAAGTCTGAAAGTTATCGTCTATCTGCAATATGGGGGATAACTTACTGACTGGTGGGGGTCCAACCACTGGGACTTCCACCCATCCCAGGAATGGGGGTCCCATGTTCTGGTCCTGACTGAGCGGAAAGCCAAGCACGCGACCTGCTGCTCCATTTATTCTCTATAAGACTACCATAGATAGCCTTGTACCGGGTCACCTATTTCCGGCTGTCCTATAGAGAATGAAGGGAGCAGGAGGGCGCATGCTCAGCTCCATCAGGACAGGAACATGGGGTCTCCATTCTCAGGATCAGTGATGGTCCAAGTTGTTTGACCCTCACCTATCAGTTAGTTATCTCCTATCTTACGGATGGAGAACTTTCATACTTGGCACAACCCCTTTAAGCTATGCCCACTTTCCCACTAAGACCAAGGCACAAAAGTGTCTAAAACACTTAATAAATGTGGTGTAAAGCATGTACACCAGTTTTTTTGGTGCAAATTAAAGGGTTGTCTCATCTCTCCATTTCTAAGAGTTAGTGTTAGCGCTCTGCTGTTTCCCAGCCAAGAGGTGGTTGGGACTGTATCTCATCTTGCCTTAGTAACGACAAGCTGAGATAACCACTTTAAGAAAGAATTCTGTTGCGTTTAGTTTAGTAAATCTCTCCCAATGTATGCTGGAAATTACTTCAAAAAGCAATACAACAGAAGGAGGATGAGGCAGAATGATTCTCAGTACCAGGCCCTCTGCACGGTGGCGGTGCTGCCCGCAGGGGATACACTTCGAGTCACTTTCACGGCTGGCTGAGCCCACTTTCAACAGTGACCCATTGCGTGTGACTTGAGTGAGCAGAATGGAGATTATGCCCTGCAGACATTGCCCTGACTGTCGCTGGAGAACTGCAAGGATTAACCCCTTACCTCCAGAAGAAGCTTATTGTCATTTTGCCCATTAACTGTATTAATCTTGGGAAAAAGACATGACAAGTGATTATGGACAAAGGTCCTATTAAATCACAATATAAGGGCGGGTTCGCATTGGCGTTATAGGTTCCGTCATAACAGAGTTATAGCAGAATATAATGGAATTCTAGGACGAAATACAAAACAGAAGCCTTTAAGAGACATTCCATTTTGCTCCGTCCTAATACATGTCTATGGGACCAAATAACGGTTCAGTTTGTTTCCATTATACATGGCGGAAGAAATAGTCCTATCGACTGGACTATTTTTTCCAGCATGTATAACGGAAAGAAACTCTGTTGTAATGGAACCTATAACAGAATTCAATAACGCTGATACGAACCCGCCCTAAGGAATATGTTTGGGAATAGCTAAAATAACCATTCCATAAGCATTTTTTATTAAAATGGTTTTATATAAGAAGCCTGTAGACATGCAACAGGCTGCATAAACAGCAGACTGTTCACCGCCATACACGGCACTGCAGCACAGTCTTATTTACTTGAATAGAACTATATTGCTATATGGCTTCAAACTCTGGAATGGCCGGCTGAATGCCACGTGTTGTTTGTATAGTGCTGCTGCAGGATATTCTCATAATAATAGTAGGTGGAGGATAAGAATGACAGAATGATGGCTTTATTGTCCATTTGATAGGCCTAGAATGCAGTGATGGCTAACCTCCGGTATGCCAACTGTGGTACAACTACGACTCCCAGTGTGCTCCATTCACTTCTATGGAGTTCTGAGTGCAGCAAAGTAAGTGTACATCTTGCGAGTCGTGGTTGTAACCTAAAGTGAATTCGAACGATTTGACAATGAATAAGCTTACGCAGGCTACGTGAATAAATATATTTACTAAGTGATTACATATACGATAACACAAAGAAATCACATACAGAATAATAAAAAGTAAATAAACATCACTAGCCTAAACCAGCTATAACCCATGGCTCTCTACCCCGTTATAACACATGACCGACACCCCAGGGTTTACAAGAGAGATAGGGCAATCATACTCACATCCTACCTAGAATGGAGGGCTTGGTGGAATCTCCTGAGTGAAGGTGGTTAGCAGAGTTTTAACCTGTTAGTCCCTCCTCCAACGTGCATCACGCATGTCTCTAAAATCACTCAGTAATGTGGTCTTATCAGCACAATGGGGATGGGTACTATCTCTAACCCACTTCATTACAAGGGAAACTTATAAACTATTACACTAAGTATTAAACAGAATTAAAGGGGAGAACCAATCAGTCACTTAAAAATACCCTTACAATACAGTGGTTTTACCACAGCTGGAGTGTCGGAGGTTAGCCATCACAGGTCTAGATAAACATGAGCCAGATGGGAAAAGAAGATTTACGCTTATTATATACCATTATATGGAAATGTCATCTGCAACGCTTCTGCCCATACCACATAAAAAGGTATAGTAACATATAATGCAGCATCAATTTATTATCCTCTCCCTGTTAAGAACATAAGTACGCTTGGCCGAGCTCAACGCGCATGTGGGGGAAATGGGAGGAGTAGTTTTTGGTCATTAGTTATTTAAGGTTGTATGGCTACCTTTACTTTAGGCATGGTCGTAGCTATAGTGAAAGCAGGGGGAATGTCTGCTTTTGGGCCCAAACTCAGAAGGGGCCCACCCAGGAGGACTAAAAGATTTTATTGACATTATATACAGTGACACTGTAGGAAACGGATGCATGGCTGCCGATCCTGGTCTGAGATAGTCATCTTGACTAGACACAGGAGTGGGGGTTGCAGGGGAGGAGGGGGTTTCCAAGTTTCTGGAGGCAGTGGGGAAGGCCCAATCAAAAATTTGTAGGTATGCCACTGAGATGGTCAGGGGCCAAGAGGTTTAACCCCCTCTGATCATGAAGTAATTGCATATCCTTGCTAAGTGCCATCACTTGTTATGATGGGAATAATCTTGACCATGCACATTAGATATTTATCAGCCTATTTTGCAGCTCAATTATCCTCCACCCTCTCCTACTGGGGGAGAAAATGGTTGTATGTGCTTTACTGTAACCCTTCCAAGCCTTTGTTTAGACATGCTTATGGGACAGCTTTCATGTTAGATTTAGGTAACTACAATATAATCATAGTGATTTCTGCCATCAATTACAGAATCTTCATAAATTGCCATAATAAATGAGTTCGCTCATGGTTTCCCATCAATTTTAGGACAGTGCCAAGACATTCAGCCGGTCTCCCTCTTGGAGAAAGATGTTCCGTGAAAAGGATCTACGAGGAGTTAGTCCGGATTCAGCTGAAATGTTGCCGGCAAACTTCCGGACTGCCGCTGTCTCCTCCATTACCTCACCCGCCGTGCAGCTACGGAAGATGCAGTCTGAAGGTAGACTTCTGGTGACTTATGTCTCCCATATGCATTAACAGAGTTTTCTTCACATACATTTTTAAGACGTCAATTATATCAGGACTCTACTGGGTTAATGAAAAGGTCCTGGTCTTTTTGGTTTAGATATATGTTCATCTAAACCAAATGTATGATTAACGCAGAAACATCTAAGCAAAACCTTGTTCTGTGGATTGATGAGGTTCTCAGCAGTTGGACCATCATCAATCTCACTATTACAACATGTCTAATGGACACAGTGGGAGCTGGCCTTAAGCTTGCCATACACAATAGTTATCTGTAGGGCAACAGATATCTTGCTTGATTTTCCCATGAACATTCACGCTCAGCTGTGTGGGTGTGGGGCAGCATGATAGTTCTTCTGTGTCTCTTACTGGTGGAAAGAAGGATGAGCTATGTTCAACATGCCTGATACTTTGTTCCCCAGGATATTACCCTCTCTCAGCTGAGCGTGCATGTTTATGGGGGGGATGGCTAAACAGAGACATGGTTCTCTGCTGTATTTAGAATGGCATGTCTTAGATCAAAAAAATGGAACAGCTACCCTGCTACTGAGCGATAAGGATGCTTGGAATACAGGGCAGTACGTGTCATATGTGAAAGGTCCGAGTCCAGCATCCATGGACATCGTCAATATTTTAACCTTTATTCGATATCCAAATAAAATACATTGCAATAGATTTTTGAAATTGATATTGTCCTATCAAACCAAAAAAATCAGCATGTTTCAGGAATAAAAGTGCAGATCCATGTTTCCATTTTTCTAATCCGTTTAAAAGACAAGATTCAATTGATTTTCCTTATATTATGAGAACCAGATAAAACCAATCAAGATATGTATATGTTGCACAGATGTAAATTTCAGTGCATGAAAAAAATGACTGAATTTGAAGCTGGAGAATTTCCTGGTTTCTTCTGTTACTCAGAAACCATGCACTAAAGCTCCAGTCTGCAGGACTTATAATAGGGTTGTTTTGGTCTACATCATGTGGTACCTTAAAATAAATTCCATCTGCATTTTCAGGAAGTCCCTCCAGCAGCCAGCGAGCAGACGTCTCAGTCAGAACCTATTCCTGTTAATGCCGTCTTAATGCGGTGAGTGGGGAACTAGGGAGGATGGTGTCTCAGAAGGTGTAAAAACATCTTAACTTAGAACCGTGATGCAGAAGAGCTTGTACAGAGTGTAACATCATAGACTGCATCTCAAATACAGGTCATAAGACTTTGCCAACTTTCCTGTAACTATAATGTGTAATATATAAAAGGATAGTGGGTTATTTGATTTTCTGGAGGTTGCACTGCAGGCCTGGTGTTGTCATGGACCTCTTGGCATGCTACAGGCTGCTTTAAATTGCAGGGTAATTTTTCCATGCTTGTGATGCTAATGCTACTTCCACACATATCTAGTTAGGGAATCTTCTTATCATATATCTTATTATAGTATATAATGTGATGGAGGATCTTCCACCCCGACCCCCTACTATTAATCAGAGTGTAGTGCCACTGTAGAGAGCAGCTTAACATTATATCATTCAACATTGAAACGTGAAGTAGCCCACAGCCTCTGCTCATAAGGATTGGTAAAGAAGCTATCCTCATGGGTCTATCCCTATGAGCAATTTCCTGTTTTAATTCCTTAAAAGCGTTGACTTGGCGTCTTCACAAAAGTTCTTTAATGTGGTCATTAGCCATTGAATATTCAGGTCCAGCTTCTGTATCCGCTAGCAATTAACTGTTATTGAATGGGAGGCTGCTGCTGCTGCTGGGCACATACAGTATGTAGTAATACACGCTGGCCTGTTCACTAGATAGCTGGCCATGTCATGCATGGACAGGCCTCGTCCACCAAAATGTGTAATTTGCCTGCGTTTTGCTGTGGTGTAAATATTTTAGACTGCATTTTGGCTGGGAGCCATACAATTTGGCATTTGACACTGGAAAAAACTGCAGACCTGTTGCACTCTAACATTAGCATTAAAGTCTGTCCTGGCAGATTTTTTTCTTTTCTACCATGTCATGGTTGCATTATGTGCACGTGACCATATTTACAGTCATTACTGGCGATACCACAATGCAACATGGTGATATTCATGACACATTACCTAAGTTGCTGTGTAGCTTTAATTTCCCGGTTTAGTTGAGGTGAACCTACAATTACTGTATATGTCAGAGAATCTCACAAATAGCGACAGTCTAATATGTAATATATATATATATATATATATATATATATATATATATATATATTGTATTCGGAAAGTCTTCAGACCCTTTCCCTTTTTTCGCATTTTGTTATGTTGTGGCCTGCACTACGTGCACTATGAGTTGGCTGTGTACTATGTCAGGATAGAGTGCTTGGGGCAGCCGGAAGAAGCGCACAGAGAGGTGATAGAGTAATACACTCACAGGACCCTGGTTCACAGGTAATTGTGTAACGATTACAAAGTTTTTATTTTTTTTTACTGGCAAAATTGAGCCCCCCTCTGCGGTTAGCAAGGTGGCGACCAAGGCGGGTGCCTACCTTTACATGCCTGTTGTCCAGGCCCTGACCACAACATAACAAAAGGTGAAAAAAGTGAAAAGTTCTGAAGACTTTGCAAATGCACTGTATATGTACTTATTATTAAAGCTGCTTTCATCACAAGAGAGAAGATAAAGCAGGGTAATCAGGCTCCTCCCTCTTGTCCTCAAAATCATAGTATAGCTAGTTGCAATTTTTACTATTAGGCAACTTACATAAGTCATCATTTATACATTATTACTACGGTATTCACTTAAAATGCTGTTTGACAGTTCTTGCTTCTGTATTTTCTTCCATAGGTAACATTATTAGGGCAATAAGTTCACTGAGGGCACTTTTTTGACATTCACTCACTTCGCCAAAGGGGCTTGGCCAATCTGAATATCATACCCCTCCAACCAAGGCACTTTCTGCACACCTAGACACTGGTCGCTGTGTCATATAGGGGAATACAGATGTGAACTGAACACAGAGAAGCCCTGCAGAACATTTAAGACATTTTGCATCCTCATGTTCTGTCTGTGGATCCAGAAAATAATCCGTCGTACAGGTGGAATGGAAGGAGCATGCACTGGAAACCTCATCTTCATTATTTCAATTCTTTTCCAGTCCATTGAGTGCTGATGGGTCGTTGCAGACCCTTTCAACATTGAGGAGGTTTTGGTCAAGAAGAAACTCTCTAAAATATAAAACCTTGGGTGGGACCAAAGGGGAATTGGTGAATAGTTGATATGTGACTTAGACTTTGTGTTTTGTTTTCTGTTGGGTTCATCTTGAGCTATGCAGATTGCAGTCCATTCCCGCTCAAAAATAATCAAATTTGACTGAAGACTCAGTACAAAGCCATGTTATACCCGGTGTGTTGGATTTTTTAAAAAAAAGCCCTAGATGATTTGAGACTGTCCCTGGATGGATGTGGTGCAGAAGGACCATTAACTGATACCACCAGAACATCACTAGGCTCTTTCCATTTATTCAAGTCCCACCAACTTCACATGGCCACGACATTGCCAGTAGAGCATGGCAACATTTTCGATCGTACTGTCATAACTATTTTTTTTAATTTATTATTATTTATTTTACTTTTCACTGCCAGTCAACATAGCACTGCACAAGGTAGACGATGTGCACACAACCGTCTCGTGTTCTAAAGAGCTTGGCAGTTTTTCTTTTGGTACTCTGAACAAACTCAAGAACGTGCGTTCTACAAGCTGGGACTCCCGCTTCCGTAAAACAACTAGAAGTTGGTAACCTTACTAGTTTTACATTTTTTTTTTCTTTTGTAGGGTCTACAGATTCTTGTTTACAGGTGAAAAAAGAGCCAGTTACATTGAGTGTTTTTTTTCGTCTTGTATGCTATCTTGTGGGTCTGTAAGTGCTCGATATATTTGCGACATTACAGGTTTATGTGAAACTAATGCCCTCGTTATTTCTGTGCCATTTCCAAACGGGTCAGTAAAACGGCTGTTTCACCGTAGAGCACACTACAAAAACTTTGGCTCTCCAGCTGTTGTCGCAAGGAGTTTTACAACAGCTGGAGACCCATGGGCTGCTGCTAACCCTTTCCCTTATTGTGTAAAACATATCAATTCAATATCTCAGACTGCTCTGTTGGATCACTCTTGAAGTGGACAAATGCCTTAAGTCATTAATCAGTTCTTAGGAGGACATTTACAAAAGTTACATTACATTTTATTTATTTCATACCAGGTGTGTCATATCGTTCGACTGTCTCCGGTATTTTATGTATCAAATCAGAAGACCTACTCCCATAGGAGGACAAGAGGCAGAAGATTGGCCCATGTCCCATTATATAAATAGATAGTTCATGGTTACTGCATAAACTTGTGTCTTTTTTGTGTTATGACTGTGCCAAATAGGGATGAAATTATGATGGCAAATGAGATTGCACCTCATCACTTCTCTGTGGTGGACATATTAATAGTGTATTATGAATTACAAGCTATAGCCTACAACCGTGGAAGAAGAGATTATACATTTTAGAAGCTCCAGGCAGATGTGAGATACCATTGAGATGCCTCAAGGGTTATTGTGTTCAGTGGCAGTAATAATGGCAGCTAAAGAGGAAAGCCACAGATCGGCCATTTGGCCCATCACTTGAGTAAGAGGTCTGTACTTATGTATCATAGCAGTGCCTGGATGATGTTATACAGAAGCTTTTTACTTTACAGAGGAATATATTCTATAGGAAAGTGCCTTGCTGACCCATTAAATGTTCCAGAAAGGCAGCTGCTTGTCAATGAGATGTTGGGGCCTTTCCTGTTGTTTTTTTTTTTCCCAAAAGGTTGCTCTCTGGCCGTGAAAAGGTTAAAGTTCTGCTTTGACCATCGGGTTGTAGCTACTGATTTGTGCTGGTTGTCTGCATGATGGTGATTCAACATGGTACATCTGCTTGAATAGGAAGTCCATCTAAAATCCATATTCTAGACATGTCAGAAGATGATGTGAATAGACATCCATGGTCTCAGACCCCCCACCCAGAAACAGCTTCTGGCACAGAGTGCTGCAGAATTCATGTTGCGTTAGGGATTTCGAGTTCTAGAAAGAGGTTAACATGCCCAACTCCTTTGTTTTAGAAAATTAAGGCTCTTGGGATCCTACTGTTTTAGGTGAATTTGAATGGATTTCTTATTCATAACATTTAGCTTCAGATTGATAAGATACTTTTCATCTTTTTGGAAGCCCCCTGGTAAAAAATAAATAAAAGAAAAGTATATGGAGAAGTTGAATATTTTTAAAGGGATACCAGACCTTAAATGGTTTGTCTAGGATTTTCTAAAGTTAGACAGATGGCTGGAAATGTGATATAATAAAAAAAAACAAGCAATACTTACCTGTTAAGGGCCCATTCACATCTGCCTTGAGCTTTTTGTTCTTCAGAAGAACAGAAAAATTAAAAGTAGCATCCCTCTTATTCGCTCCTGCCAAAAATAACTAATGTCTGACTGATCTGACACAAATGGATTACAACCGATGCTCAAAATAAGAAGGATCAGTTATTTTTCATTTTCTGTTCTTCTGACAGATCAGAAAAACGGAACGCTCAATACAGATGTGAACTCCCTTGCCATTCCAGCTCCAGTGTTCCTTTGGTCTTTCCTACTTTGCTGATGAGCCATACATGCACATGACCACTGCAGTCAGTCACTAACATCAGTGCGAAGTTTACATGTACAGCATGAGACCACTAACTCCAGTGATTGGCTGTAGCAGTCACATGGATGTACGTTGCAGCAAAATGGAGTGATGGGGACCACTGGAGCATGTGTGTTGGAGTGGTAGGGGATTGAACAGGTAAGAAATGCATAGTTGCCAACTGTCCCAGGAAACAGACAGAAAGGGTGAGGGGCCAGAACGGTCAGAGATTGTACAGATTTAACCCAAAAGTTGACAGTTTGCAGGTGTTTTCTGAGTATTTTCAGGGTGGATCTGGACAGGGCTTAAAAGTCCCGAATTTTGTTGACAAGTACTGTATGATTATGGTTATTTTTCTATTTTATCACAATTGCAGCTGTATTATTTTTTAATATACCAGAAATTCCCTTTTAAATGTATCATTCTAGGCTTATCAAGTTAATCGATCAGTGGGGGTCTTATGTGCCACCTCTTCATTATTAAAATAGGGACCAAGGGGCAATGTTTTCAAGTTTGAAGGAACCCCAATTATTTGCATAGGATAAGTCTGATTGACCTGTACAATGTCAATTTTGGAAAGATCCGTCAACATATATTTTATGCCAGGGAGGTATCAGGCAGAAGTGCAGAAATCATTCATTTACCAGTTAAAGCTATTTCTCTTCATTTTTATTTCTGATTTTTCTTTTATTTTTTTCTTACTATAGTGCAAAAAAAGTAAAAAAGCCATAGATATGTATTTATTTTTTTCTGGAATGCTGGTATAAAAATTATTTTATTATATGTTGTACATGATATGTTTTTATTTCTGTTGCTTTTTTTATTATGCATATTGTTTGACATGTAAATTTATTTTAGCTCTTCTGTTGCACTGGTTGTTCACTCGTCCCTGTGTACTGAGTATTAAACTGGTTTGGTTTGCATTATTTGTCATTTGAGCAGTGCTAGGTTTACTTTCCACATTGGTCAAAAACCAGAGTAGACCTCATAATAATTAAATATAAAAAATTTGGAAATTAAAATCACGTCTCAATCACAGCATTATCGTAAAAACGTCTTTAAGTGCACTACATCTTATTGCCCATGTGATATACAAAACCAGTGAAATCCATAGCTTTTTATGCTCTTCTTACATCATGTCTTAGCCATAAATCAGATGTACACATCTGGAGACCGGAGACTCCCATGTACGCCACAGTATATGCATACGTCGTCTGTTGTAAAAACGTACACTATATAGAATACATTTGTTTTCCGGTTGATTCCATTGCATAGAATATACGATCCGGCAGAGGTCAAGAGGATACCCTTTTGTCCTCCATCTGGGTGCATGCAGTCCTATAGATACATGTAGTGTACATGCTGGAAGCTTTTCTGGTGTCTATGCCAAACATAGCACTTAAACACAATGTGAACATAGGCGTAGCCCTTGAAATCAGTGAAGGGGTTGGGCACATTACAGAACCATGGGGTGGGGTCCTAGCATAACCTCACCATCATTATGTTCTAACTTTTATTAATGCTGTTTCACTTACATCAGGAACAGCAAGCATTGAAAAAGTTTTAACTAAATTCCAGTTTTATTGTGAATTTTCTCCTGTACTCATCAGTGCCCCCTGCTGTGCAGCACACTTTGTTTTCACTACCTGCCAGAAAGTCTAAGGCCTCCGCATCTGATCCACATGGTCGCATTCATTTAGTTGGGTTAGCGAAAAATGCTGTCCGCATCCATGTCCATCTCACAAATTCTAGAACATGTCCTATTCTTGACTCTTGAACAAGAATAGTCATTTGTATAATAGGGACTGACGAAAATGCGGCTTATACACAGAAGGCATCCGTATTGTGCGGATCCCGTGGTCTGTGGGCCTCAAAACTGATATGGCCAGGGATCAGCAATGTTCAGCAAACTTGCTTGCTGTTCTTGGAACTCTCACAGAAGTGAATGGAGCATTCTGGGAGTTGTGGTTTCAGGAGGATGCTTACTCCCGGTCTAAATAGTGAGATCCAACCATGGCTTGGTGTAGCCAGCTTGTCCCAAAATCTGAAATTTAAAGTGCAACTACAGTTAAAAGGGTTTTCTGCGATTTATTTTTTTACTGATGACCTATCCTCATGATAGGTCATCAGTATCTGATCGGTGGGGGCCTGACACCTGGGACCCCTGACGATCAGCTGTTTGAGAATACCCAGGTTGAGCATCCCTGGTGTAGAGGCTGTGCTTGGTATTGATAGGTCATCAGTATCTGATCAGTGAGGGTCCGACACTAGGGACCCCTGCCGATCAGCTGTTTGAGAAGGTACCGGTGCTCCTGTGAGCACCGCTATCTTCTCCCCGCTCTCCAAGCACAGCTCCATACATTGTACAGTGGCTGTGCTTGGTATCGCGCTCAGCTGCCCCTAGGCCATGTGACCGATGAACATGATGTCACTGGACTAGGAAAAGCTAAGAGAAGGTTGCGGCGCTGACGTGAGCGCCAGTACATTCTCCAACAGCTGCTTGGCGGGGGTCCCAGGTGTCGGACCCCACTTATCAGATACTGATGACCTATCCTGAGGATAGTGGTAAAATCCTGGAAAACCCCTTTAATTTGCAGTGGCCTCTCTGGTCCAACATGGTAGTCATTGAGGAACTAAAGCACCTAGCTGGTTGCTTAAAGTTGGAGTGTTGCCAAAGTGAATCATGGTCCATGTTCAGGACCTGATCTGGGATTATGAAAGTAGTATTTTGGTGCAGGTTTTTTCTTTAACATCTGTCAGCAGATTTGTACCTATGAAACGGTCTGACCTTTTGATGTGCATTTGGCAGCTGAAGGCATCTGTGTTGGTCCATGTTCGTATGTGACTGCATTGCTGAGAAAAATTATGTTGTAATATATGCAAATTAACCTCTAGGAGCAATGGGGGGTGTTACTGTTACCCTTGCTCTCTGCTCTCTCTGCAACTGCCGCACCTCCTGCACTCTAATTGCATTGGCCATGTGTGATGATGTTTTCACTGTCTGATCCTGTCAATCAAAGTGGAGAGGATGCGGCAGTTGTAGAAAGAGCTCAGCCTCTAGGTGTAATGGCAACGCCTTTGATGCTCCTAGAGGCTCATTTGTATATGTTAAAACTTCATTTTTCTCAGCAATGTGTGCACGTATGAACACGGGACCAACATAAATGCCTTCAGCTGCCAAGCGCAAATGCAACAGGGAAAATATCCTTGATCTTTGGATTCTGAGGGTACGTCAGACCACAAAGTTTCAGTATATCCACTAATGGTAAATACATTACATCGAGCAGCCTTTGTATACTGCACACACTTTGTCCATAGCAGCTCGGCCAATGCTGATGCTGCAAAAGACATTTTTGTCCTTGGGTTTTAATTTTTAAAATAATGTCAGTGATAATGTCCCTTATGGGTACATTATGCTACATACAGTAGTACTGTGATATGAAATTGCTGCTATTATCTTCAGATCCCAGACAATCCAGATGTATTACCTATGTTAATGAGTACAACAGGAGCTATTGTTTTATTTCTATACAGATTTTTAAAATGTAGCAGGGCTGAGATGTTTCGCATAAGACTGTAGGTCCCATCTTGTAAAATGGTGGCATATCGCTAGGTTATTCCACCACTTTAGGATCAGTGGAGGTCCAACCTCAGATCTTTAAATACAATACAAAGTGATGGTAGAAAACGTGAGCAACACCCAAGCATCACATTGTAGGACCACCTCCCAGTTTGGCTACCACATATGGAAGATAAGGAAGTGGCATCCATCACCCATTAGCTGCCATTGTAAAAAAAATGTATACCGTGCCTCTGTACATAATAAGTTTAGGCTGAGGTGCTATTCCATACAGCAACAAAACAAGGTATACTGAAGTATACCAACAAGATGGAAGCCAAAAGGACACTCTTTTGGCTCTAGTGGAGCGAATGGGGCCTTTACATACAATGTCAAATTAGACCTACAGAGCTAGTTCAGTACTAGGACCATGGCACAGTTGGACCCTCCCCAGCCTTATATTGTACTGGTCTCTGAAGTGTGCCTGCCAGGGGCGTAGCTAAAGGGTCATGGGCCCTGGTGCAAGAGTTCAGCTTGGGCCCCCCTTCCCTTAGTGTTTTGTGGAAGCACATAGCCTTTGTGCGGCCTGACACAAAAATTGAATTGGCACCCCCCCCACCCCATGCCAAATTCTTGACCTAACCCCTTCCCTCTAGCCAGAGGTAGAGGCACTTTCTATAATACTGGTGTCTTTGGGCCCCCTCAGGCTCCTGAGCCCGGTAGCAATTGCTACTCCTGCACCTCTTATAGCTACACCTCTGGTGCCTGCCAAATGCAAAGATCTTTGTAAGGACTTATGCACATGACCGTCTCCGTATTGTGGTCTACAAACAATGGATCTGCAAAATATGGGCACCTTCGTCGTGCAATCAGTATTTTTCTCACTCTGGTTACTGGATACAAAACAGTCATGTGCATGAAGCCTGAGAACTAGTTTACCTTTACTAATAGGCCAAGTTCTTGTGACAGCAGAGCTAAAACATGGGCAAAGATGACAATGGACAGTGATGTGTCCTTAAAGGCTATGTACACCTTTGGGGGTAATTTTTTTCATGTATTGTACTCATTTTGAGATAAAAATCATTTCAATTGGCCTTTATTAAAACTTTTGAACATGTTTCTCTGTACAGCCTTGAGATTCTCTGTATTTTTACGCTGTTCCATCAGGCAGCTCAGCTGACGGCTCCTTAACTCTAATCTCTGACCTCCTAAACACTCATTATAGCTCAATTCTTACTGATAAGTGTTTATGACCTTTTAGTAATTTAGAGATAAGGGGGGTCATTTATTAAGACTAATGTTTTAGACACTGTTGAAATAACCCCTATATTTAGCAGTGGATCCGCCAAAGTTATGTTGAGGCACGGGCCTCTACATAACTTTGGCGCATCCAGCGTCAGTCTAAATATAAGCCAGTTTCCTAACTGGCTTACAGTTAGTCCATTTTCTGAAACCAGGCGTGAGCGGGGAAAGGTCGCAGATTGCGGCACAACTGACTCTTGCACCGCAATCTGTGCCTCAAATACGCCTAATATAGGCATATTTCAGGATAATAAATGACTGCCAAGGTTTATTAGATTATCAACAAAGTATGATTCACACAGCTAGACAGTTAACCCTTTAACCCTTGGAAAACTGATTTTTAGCCCAAAATGAGTTAAATATGATCACAAAGAAATTGCCCCGGAACGTGTACATATCCTTTTAAGGGGGATTTTACCTAAATAATGCTTATTCAAAGTTTAATGAAAATTATGCACCTTTCTACAAAAATATATGTTTTAGTTCCTTACTAGATCTCTGCTTGCTGTTAGGGACTAGAAACACTCTTCTTTCTGTCCCGAGGCTGCAAACTGTTTGCAGGGGTATTGTATCTGCTGCTGCTCTCTTGTAACAGACACTCATTTGGATGTGAACGGTGATTGTATCTATTGACTTACTGCAAGCAGAGATCTTGAGGAAGTGAAGCACAGAGTATAAAAGAAAGTTACCTGAGTTTTCATTATACATTATTATATTTTCCACCAGAAACAGTGCCACACTTGTCTGGGTTATGTCTGGTATTGCATTAGTCCTACTCAGTTGAGCGTGGTTGCAATACCACACAGAGTCCACAGACAGGATTGCTGATGTTAGTGGGGGGGGGGGGGGCTCTTCTAATTCTGAACTACTGTAGTTCTTACAGCCACCATCATGTCTTCTTGCATAGAAAACATGTCCTCCATTTGTTACATATTAATTTTTATTACTTTGTTCCTTTAACATATTTTATTATCAGACCCCAAGACATGATCCAAAATAATCAATAAACTAGGGATATACAATGGTGGACGGCTCGGTCTGCTTTTTTCCCCCCAGAAACAGCGTCACTCTTGTCCATAGGATGTCTAGCATTGCATCTCAGCCTCTTTGACTTAGGCCACAAAATGGCTACCTCCATTGCCTGCAGACCGCAAGATACACATAAAAACCAATAAGGGCTTTGGACAGAGGGGCCAAATAATCTAAATTTATATTCTCGAGAGGTCGTTTAGCAAAACTGCGAAAGGTTTTGGGACGGGTGGCAAGAAAAAGTCACAAACTTGTGTATTCTCTTCAGATGATTGTATCTTCACAAACAAGTGTCGAAATGCCTTACATTGGTCGGGTGTCTGTGTGTACCATTATGTTGTGTGGAAATAGTGTCCATGTTTAGATACAGCCGTGTTAAAAGGACAGTTACACCTATCTGTATAATGAATATATTCCAGTTTAGTACATGATGGTTTTGACTTGAAGTGGGAAAATACAATATGAAAGCTTTTTTTTTTTCATTTTGAATGTGGAAATAATTTCCTGAGGAAAAAATGCCATAGGATTACCATGGTCTATGACGCCTGTTTCTGTCAGTGGAAGTTTCAGTCATTTCCTATGATAATCCTTCCTGTCCTGTTTTATGGTGTTTTTATGTAATTAATGGAGGTGGTTTACCTGTTTCCCACTCATTTTCTGCTTTAGGATAGTAACATTTGGTAGCCACCATTAGCTCAGCCTTCACAGTAGAGAGCTCATTTTCGTGTTGGAACCGTAATATGAAAATATATATGCCTTGTCACGCTCATGGGGATACGGAAAGCTGAGATATGGAGACCTGTTTGGTGTGGACTACACCCTGTGGAGCATGATGATTTGAACATGGTGATCACCGGCAGGGTTGCACCTAGCCTTTCTGCTGCCTAAGGTGAAAACTAAAACGTAACGTCTTAACCTAACCCCTTTGCCACAATGAAAGCACTCATTGCCCATGGCCCTTCTGCTGCACCTCTCTTGCCCCCACCTGGTGCTGCCTGAGGCGATCGCCTCACCTGGCCTTATTGGAGGTGCACCTCTGATCACCGGTAAAGGATCAATTTTGACTCATTTGAAGGGAATATATCAAAACTGAACTCTAGTTTTGGGCATACAAAAATTTTGAAAAAGTAGTATTTTGCCCAAAAATGTGATACTTCTTAGGATTTTCTGTAGCTCACATCACTTTCCCAAAAAGTGGGCATGCTTGGAAAAAATTCACTAATGTCCTTAAAATACCCATGTTCTAGGCAGCCACAGGCAATGTGAAAAACAGCTCTGCAGTGTGGGGACTTCAGCAAACCACCTCCTATATGTGAGCTTTCTGGACCCTAGTTACACTGAATTGGGGGGAGTTTCGAGTTGGTGGCACTTTTAACTTGTCTATATGTACCTCTTTCTACTGTGAATAAACGACAGATACGTTAAAGGGGTGTCTGAAATAAGATAAAATAGTCTTCTGTTTCCCCCCCAAAGCAGATCCAATTTTATTCAAGGGCTGTGTCTTTACCACAGCTCAGCTTCCGAATACAGCCACTAGACATGAGTGGCACTGTTTCTTTTTCTAATTTCATACCCAGGTTTTCCAGGATTTAGCCATTGATGGTTTATCGTCAGTATCGGATTTGTGGGCATACGGCATCTGTCACCCCCACTGATCAGCTGACAATGCCAGAAACTATACAGTGGGTGGAAGGCTCCATTCACTGCAAGGGTTCTGGCACCGATGTACTGCAGCTCATCTACCTTAAAGGGGTATTCCGGTAACGTAACTTAATTTTTGATAAACTGCATTAAGGCTGCAAGCTATGACCCAACCAGAGCCCATATAATACATATAACCAGAGCTTCATTTTACCTTAAAATCCATTTGTCTAGCTCCTGTGTGAGCCTGCAACACACTGCTAGTTTGTGCTTGTTTATGAGTGTTGATAATTACTGATTGGCTGCCTGATATTCCAGTGCAGACACGCCCCCTTTACTCAGGAGGCTGCAGCACACTGACATTAGCTAGAGAACTGATAGCAACACACTGAGCATGCCTGACCTGACAAAGGCTCAGATCTACAGTTCAGTGCGATGGTAACTTATGAGGAACACAGAAGGTAGCAGGGGAAGAAAAGTACTTTATAACTACTGAACGGTAAATATGTGAAATAGACATTATATTAGGTAATGATTGCTGATGAATTAGTCTAAAACATAAGTTGAGCTTTAGTACCTACCTTGGCACGGTCACTACACAGTGGACAGAGCCTCGTGCTTCCGGCTCCGTCCACTGTATAGAGCTGATCGTGGGGGGCCTGGGTGTTGTGGATCCCCCACCAATTTGATAATGATATAGGCCATCAATATTCAGCTCCCGGAAAACCCCCTTAACTAAGTTCAAGTCAGTGTTCTTTTTAATGTGCGGTCACTTCATTGGCAATTACATGCTGTCGAATAATATTTAACCATTTATATGTCGTATGTGAGTCCTCTACTGCAAAAATATATAGGTTTACGTTTACTATAAAAAAGTGATTTGCAATAGCTCAAGCCTGGCAGCTTCAAAGCCACAACTGTTAATGGCATTCGATAATGTACAGAAGCGTAATAACCCCCCTTGTCATCACTATATCAAATACCTCCTCTTATGCTCGCTGCCGTAACAATCCATGCAATAAAGGTTTGGTACAGTGATGCAATGCTGTTGTATAGGTGCTGGCTTCACACATTCCTCCCTCAGATTTTGACACCTGCTCCTAAGTCTTATTGTAAAAAAAAACAAAAAACAAAAACTTGCCTCCTAAATTCTAGGAGCCTCCATTCATTCATTCTTTTCGTGGACCCGGAAAATAGGGGGGGGGGGGAGATGTGGGGATTCTGTATAATTACAGTCGAGTTATTCTTGTGGAATGTTGCCCCTTACCGCAGGGCTTGGGGGTGCCGCCAGTTGTATAATAAATGCTGTATTTATTTGTATATCTTACGTTGATATGTGTAAATGATCTTGGAATGTTTTTTTCTTTTTTTTGTGCATGGTTAAAATATTTCTAAAAAACAAAAGAAAAAAAAGAACAGACATTGCAAGACAAGATTGTGACAGAGGTTTTTTTTTAAAAAAAAAAGTTTTTTATTATTTTTTTGGTGGAAGAAGGTTAATTTATTATTTTATTTTTTTTGTAGTTTTTATTCTATCAAGGTCTTGCAACGAGGAAATATTAAACTCTGTATGAATGATTTGCTGGAAAAAAAATGTTTAACAAAACGTTGTGAAAAATTTATCATGGTCTGGTTTATTTATTTATTTTTTTTATCTCGTAATTCTTCTAAATTTCAGTTGCAATAAAGCATTCTCAGTGGATTCTGGGTGATGAAACTTTTACTTCCGTTATAATAAAGAATTTATTTTTTGAACTAGTGAAAAGAAGAAGCTAGTTATATAAAAGACTGCACATATTTAATCTTATCTTGACTTTTTAACAAATGAACTTAATGACTATCAACTTAATGACCATTAAAAAAATATATTTTTACTAAAGTAAAAAATTAGGTATAGTACATGAAAGGTCAAAATCAACCAACTCCAACTACTGTACATTGTGTTTCAACCACTTTTCTGAAAATAAAGCTGGCCATGCACTAGAGATTTGATGCTCAAAAGGCTAATTTAGATAATTTTCTGTCAGTACCTGCACCTTTTGCTGACATTAAAGGGGTTATTAACACCTATAATGCCCATCCCCCCCCCCAAATGCCCGGACACCTCATTGTCACCCCACTGTTTTTTATTTTTTGGTCTTAGTTGTTGTGGTTGAAAAGTCATTCATGTCAAAAGACAGATTTGCATCCCATCAATGGCAGCCCAGACCTGGCCACTTTACAGTGACTGATGTTGGGTAAGATTATCGCTAGCAAGCGTATGTACTGTTGTAAAGGCGCCCACAATTACGCAAAATGCTCATTCATCAGGTAATAGAGTCATTGGTACGGACACAGAATTCATTGTTGGCTACAGATCGTGCCATCTAAACAGCACTCTACTGCCAGAAAGTGATTAAGTATGGGGATAATCATTGGCATTAACAATCACTGCTACTGTGGAGGACATCACTGTATGCAAATGTAGCAGTCACCTCCACTGATGAATAGGCGATTTTCAGTTTGCTCCATTCAGCAGTGTAAAGGGGACTTTAGACTGGCCGACCAGAGGATCTTCCTTTGAGCACCAAAGCTGACAGTAATTATCCAGCAGAAGACAACCTAATTTGGAGGTCTCCTTAGGGCCAATACCTCACTACTAGAGTCTGTTTCTTAAGGGATGATAGACAAACAACCTAGCAGATCTCATTGAAGGCATGTTCTTTGTGTACAATGATAAGACTACAATTAAAAATGGATGTGTACATGTTGTGTAATGATAGAGGGTGGCCTTCAGAATCATAGGTGGTCCAAGGAATCTTTGATGCAACAATTTTACTATTTAACTTATGGCGTTGTTATCCAAAACTACAACTTTCACAGACCAACCTGAATTGGTAAGTGGTTTGGAAAATGGCTCACTGAAATCTCTTAAGTATAGCCAGATTAAGTGGTGTTGTAGTGGTCGATAGGTCATTGTGAGGAATGGATACATGTATGGAAAAAGGTAATGGTGACCAGCCACTACTTGATCAAAGCCATGGGCTGCGTAGTTTTAAACGACCGCCAGACTGGTGACTGGAGGGTGCCTTAATTAAAAGGTTCCCGTTGTTTGAGCTGGACCTTCTATCCAGGCAGAATATTGAGCAATTTGTATTATTCTGGTCAGACAGCATGTGTGACCACAAGATTCTTCACCACCCCTGCAACACCCACTTTTCCTTCTGGGAAGCCACCCAGATATGCAGCCTTAGGGGATGCTTGGATGGCAGATGTGCCACCCTCATTGTTGGAGGCTAATGGTCCTTGACCCTTGCAAGTGAATCAAATACATGAGGATAGAAGTGAAAAAGATAACAGAATAAACCTTCAATTTCCAACATTGTAGTCTTTATTAATAAAAAGTTAGAACAATGAAAAAAACCTCCATTTTACTTTTTTTATTTTTTTTTTTTAAACAGTTCCACAACATTTTGAAAATACTTCCTCCTATAAAGTGCAAAAAAATATTCCCCCCTTCATTAGACTAGGAGTAGACAGTAACTGGAAAGAAACAGACCAAAATAAATATAAGTTGAAAATACAACAAAAAGACTTGAAAAATTATAATAAATATGAAGCATTTAGAAGCATTCACTACAGATCCTTTTAGTTCATCTGCACATGCAAAAAGAATATTGTTTCCATCCATCTAAAAATGTAGGCCTTCTACTAAAATAACAAAATGTGTTGTTTTCAATTCCAAATAATTAATAGATCCTCAATGTATATTTCTCTTTTAAAGCTGTAGCTCTACATATTTTTGATTGTTGCAGTAATCCTTTTCATATAGGATCAACTAGTATTTTAGATTTTGTTACCATTTAAAGGAGTCATCCCATCTTTATATCTGTATTAGAGATGAGCGAGCATGCTCGGCAGAGCATGCTCGAGTGCCATTTTTGCGTATGCATTTTAAAATTCCTACGCTATTCATACGCATATTTTAATCTATACGCAAATGCGTACAAATTGAATTCAAATCGAATTTTTTACAAAAATGGCACTCGAGCATGCTCGCTCATCTCTAATCTGTATTACTTTTACATACTTGTTTTGGCACCCCTTGTCGTTCTTTTGATTACCTCTCAGAACGTCCTCCTAATGTTCCACGTGCCTAGAAGCTCATTCCCGACAACCAGATCCCCTTGTACACGGGCAGCACAGTAATTCCCATTATCTTATAGTCAGCTAATAAGAATCAGTGCACTAGAAGTGCCTTCTTCTGAGAGGCAGCACTTTTTTTTTTTTTTTTTTTTTACAGACAGCAGGGGGCGCCATAAGACGTATGTAACAGCAATATCTAGACAGGAACATATCTTTAAATTGATTCCGATGGAAAAACAGTTTTGCATGGTCAAAGAAATGTAAGATCGTGGGACAACCCCTTTAATATTGTATTGCATAGCGCAGTGATGCCCAGCCTGTGGGCCTCCAGCTGTTGTAAAACTACAAGTCCCACCATGCCCTGCTGTAGGCTATCCAGTCATGCTGGGAGTTGTAGCTTTGCAACAGCTAGAGAGCCGCAGGTTGGGCATCCCTGGCCATAGCGCATCCCTACAAGAGCCACTAAGTCAAGCACATTAAGTGTATGTTCACTTGCGACAAATTTGATGCAGAAAATTCTGTGACTGTCTCATTCATTTAAGAGGGATTTGCACAAATCCATGCACATGGTGCAAAAATAACCCCATTCAGATGCATGTAATAGAGTTCTGTATGAATACATCCTTATACACTACTTGTTTTCTTATAACAAACCCTGCACCAAGCATTTATTCAGAAATAACGTTATTAGATGTAGTGCAGCTTCTGCAAAAAATAAATAATTCAAACAAATTAATAAATAATGCAAAGCAAAATACAATTCAGCACATTTAAATAAAAATTACAAAACCATATGAATAACAAATAAATATTAAATAACATAAATCATATGAAAAGCAACAAAAACAACGGTTCTATTCATCCCGGTAAGGATATGGAAGTCTGGGGAAGTCTTGTTTGGCGTATAGAAGCACCTTGTGAATACGAAATATAGAATGTACATAGAAAAAAAAAGTGCTTTGTTCCTTGCTCAAAGAATACCACCTTCCTACAGCTTTAACTGAAGAGCCTGCTAGAACCTGCCATTCAAGACTCAAGAAAAGATGGATGACAAAAGAACTTGAATTTCGTGGCCTTTGCAAGTCACTGTGATATCCTGTCTCTTGATGATCGGTGGGGGTCTGACTGTGGGGGTCCCCAATGTTCATCAGAAAGAAGGGACTGAAGCCCTTTGGTATTTTCAGTGCATTTTACAGCTAGAGTCTGGGTATTGTGCAGGAAGCTAACACGCCTCCGTTCATGTGAATGGGGTTGAGTTAGTTCCTGCACAGGTTTTGGATTGCCCAACTCTAGCAATCTAGATTTTCAATGATGGTCCAATCTTTCAAGCCTGGAACGTCCACTTGAAAGCATGACCCACAGTACCGCCTGACCATGAACTGCACTCTGGACCCAAGACACAACTACTAGATAATGTATCTCCCTATTAAAACCTATGACTTACAAATAAGTAATGGTCTCCTTTGTCAAATCTGGTTGTTCTAGAAATTTTGCACAGCAATCATAAAGGACCTTAGGCTCCAAAAAACCCTGACCCTGTTCATACAAAGTATGAGTCACTAGTAAATGACAATAGGCAAGTGTGGCTACAGGTTACAGATCAAAGTCCAGGACATCAGTGGGAGTGCTAGCCCGCTCAATCTCCTCCACGGCCTTGGAATCTGTGATCCTGTCACTTCCAGCATGTCGGAGGTTGGATTCCAAAGACAGTTCGATTTGCTCTTGACACATTCTCAGGATATTCTAAAATTAGGGAAATTGGGTTATTATATGCATGCAGAAAACAGACTACACATACAGCAAAAAGCTATTGCAGCATTTCTGAGGAACATCAGGTATTTCTGGGTAAGTGGTCGGACAATTTTGCCTTATGCACAAGCAGTCAGATTTTTCATCGATGTTATCAGGAATCCACTAGAGGGCGCTCTGCTCTTTCATACAAACGACTCTTGTGAATTCACAAGCGGCATATGTGATGCAGAAGTTTCTACCACCAAAACATCCAAATTGATGCGTTTCTTTCACCTGTGCATGGATTTCTGCAAGCCCTAATCAGATGACTGGGACAGTTGCAGAAATTTCTGTTAACAAATCTGCTACCTGTGAACATACGGTTAAGGCCTCATGTACATGGCCGTTGCCAGACCATGCCCGTACTGTGACCCGAAAACAATGGATCTGCAATATACAGGCACTGGCCGTATCACTTGAATGGGTCCGCAATCCAGGAGGTGCTGTGTGGAACGGAGTCACGGAACCCCACGGAAGCACTGGTTTCTCTCTGTGCCACCGCACCGCAGAAAAAAAAGAAAATGTTCTATTTTTTGCGATGGGGGCGGATCACGGACCCATTCAAGTTGAATGGTTCTGGATCTGTGTGCGGCAGACGCACGCATGGTGCCCTTGCATTGGGGACCGCAAAATGCAGTCCCCAATGCACGGAGTGGTGGGTGAACAGTCGTGTGCATGAGGCCTAAAGGGGTTTTCCAGGCTAATGATATTGATCACCTATTCTTAGGATAGGTCCTCAATATCGCACTGGTATCTTCCTGCTGCCACCAGAACTACTGTACTACTGAGAACAGCTGGAGGCACAGCTCCATTCAACGTGTGGTAGATGGAAGTAAAAGCTGATCGTTGAGGGTGCCAGACCCACACGGGTCTGACATTGATGATCAATAATGAGGATAACTTATCAATATTGTTTGCAGGGAAACCCCTTTAATATACACTCCCTTATCAGGGAGTGACAGGTAATGAAAGTATTACACGATAGAATTTTATATTGGTTATTAAGCTTACCGGATCACAACGAATGGCTCTGGCGAGGTAGGTTGTCGCTGCTATACTGGAGCAGGACATGCCCAGGTTCTCAGGCCGCAGGCCTGTGACTGCAGCTGCCACGCTAGCAGCGGCCACCATAGAGGCTGGTAGAGCGATGAAAGAACAGTCTATGAGACAAAAATAAAAAGGAAAATGTAATTACAGTACATGCGATGAAAGCTATTGCTATTACATATAGGCAAAAAATAACTGGCATGCAACCTACCTGTGGTGCATAGGGCAATGAAGGTTTCAGTGTGCTTCCTGACCTTCTGCATCTTGTCTGGTGACATGCTGAGAAGCTCTAGGAAGTGTGGGAGAAAGTCCCTGGGTGTCACTGCTTCTATGTCCCATTTTAACTTGTTCAAGATGAGCAACTCCATGGCCTACACAAAAGCAGAGAAGGTCAGATACAATGCATCAAAGGATGGACCTCTAAGGCCTCTTTCACACGTCAATGAATCAGGGACGTGTGCTGTGTTCTCCATGGACAGCACACGTACTTATTGATTTTAAAGGTGTTTATTCACACAACAGTGATTTTCCACTTAGATCCCACTCACACAACCGTATTTTTAGTCTGCATCCAATCTGCATTTTTTGTGGATCGCACATGGACCCATTCATTTCTATGGGTCAGTGAAAAAAAACATCCATATTTTTGTTCCGCAGTCCCGCAAAAAAAGGATGCCACACAGACATCATCCGTATGTTTTGCAAGTCTGCAAAATACATACGGTCATGTGAATGGACCCTAAAGGTGGGCCAGTGGAATAAACACTTAGACTTACTACTTTGGTCCATAATGCTGATCAAACATGCCCATTGAAGACGACACAATGAGGTACTCACCCTCATTTCACTGTCCGTGAAGGAGAAGTCGGAATACATGCAGAGGTTCTCAATGGTTATTGGTTTGGACTCCTTTAGCTTGGAGGCAAGAAGAAGGCAGGTGGCACCCACAAGCTGAAGACTCCTCTTCTCTACAGGCACCACAGACAGGAACCTGTCCAAGCAGTTGACGGCCTGGGGGAACACCTCTTCTCCACATCGCTGGTCTTCACATACCTGAAAACACATACCGTAGGTGGGGTCATTTATAAAATATTTTGGTTTAGACGTGGTGCAGAGATTGGTTTGATATATTCTATATGTCTACTAGTGGGTGTTCTGTGATATACAGTATCTACCCAAAATTCATATAGGCCCATTTGTCATATCTATGAATGTGGTAACCATCGGATAAAATCTGCACCATGGTTGAGGGCGGGAAGTATCACTTCCCAGAGTTGGCAAATACACTATAAATTATTACTTACTTCAAATATAATGAGGGAGGGTTGTGTCTAATGGGATATCAGCAGGTTATAACACTGCACTGACTATGAAAGGGAGTAGGGATTTATGATAGCATACATAATGGTTAAGGAAAAAAATACAGGCCTCATTTATCAAAAATGAAAGGCCTGGCTACCCATAGGGACCAATCACAGCACAGTTTTCAATTTTTCCACAGCACTTTAAAAAAAGAAAGCAGAGTTCTGATTGGTGGCTATGGACAACAAGGCCAGTTTTCTTCCACAGAGTAATACCTGAGGCACAAAGTACATGTGCTTTCTGATTTCCCAGTCAGGGGCATAGCTAAAGGTTCATGGGCCCTGGTGCAAGAGTTCAGCTTGGCCCCCCTTCCCTCAGTGCTTTGTGTGTCTTCTTATGCGGCACAAGGGTCTTTGGACCCCCTTAGGCTCCTGGGCCCGGTAGCGAATGCTACCTCTGAACCCCTTATAGCTACGCCCCGGTTCCCAGTAGCTGTATTACCTTTAAAGGGGTTATCCAGGAATAAATAACTACAATGATGCTCGCTGCCTGCCTCCACTATGGAAAGATTCATACATACCTGCTCCCCGCTATTCCAGTCCTGCCCGTCCATCCTCCGGTCCGCATCTTGTTTACTTCCCTGTGGTCACTGCAGAAGCCAGTGGTTGGCTGCAGCAGAGCAGGTGACCATGCCTGGCTTGACGTAAACAAGATGTGACCAGAAGATGGACACACAGGAGCCAGTGCGCATGGTGCGATTTGGGCTGCGACAACCGTTGCACGACCAAAGATGGCTGTGTGTAGTGCAGTCACTTAATGTGGTTGCAACACACATTGCCGTGACCCCAGAGCTGCACTACTGGACTTTTTGTGATTTGGAGGTCCGGGTACCCCATTCAGTTCATTGGCTGCATTGCTGCATAAAGATCTTTGGTTGCATGATGGGTTTTGTGACCAAGATCACAGTATAGCCCCAACCTTAGGGCATCTTCCTTCATTGTGTTGCAAATCTGCTGCAAAATCCAGATTTTACTGTGGCTTTTCTGCAGAGCTGGCACAAATTGCACCCTAGGCATGCTGCAGATTTAACAATGTGCACTGTGTGTAAGGGTTTGTAACACCCCATTCACGAACATTGGGGGAGATTTATGAAACTGCTGTAAAGGAAAACTGCCTTAGTTGCCCATAGAAACCAATCAGATTCCACCTTTCATTTTCCAAAGGAGCTAAGAAAAATGAAAGGCGGAATCTGATTGGTTGCTATGGGCAACTAAACCAGTTCTACTTTACAGCAGTTTCATCAATCTCCCCATTGTTTATGATACAATGCAGAATCTGCACCAAAAATCTGTGCTGTCTGAACATACCCTTAGGGTGGGGTAAGACATTTAGAGGCCTGTCTGGACTTCCAGAACTTTTTTTAAGGCAAAAATACCTCAGTCTGCAATGCTTTTCATGCCATCAAAAATCCCAGTTCCCCTGACAGACCCCATTCAATAGGGTTTGTCAGTATTTTCCTGGGAATTAATGGCTGTAATGGCTCAATTCTAAGTGAAAGCCACGATAGGAAGTGTGAACAAAGCTATAGGATGCATTCACACAATGCAGATTTTGTAGCAGAAAATTTCTGCGGCTGAAAAATCAGTTCTGGTCACCTGAAAGTGGCTTACAGAAATCCATGTGCTTGCCACAAAAGCAACCTCATTCAGATTAATGAAAATTCTGCAGCAAAATCTGACTTGTGTGAAGACACCCATGCACACAACAGTGCAGTTTATGCAGATTTTCATGTGCGTTTCTGCATCTACATTTGATACTTGTAGATTTTGCAGCAGGATTTGCCCGGATCTCACCTTTTGCACTGTAACGGGTGAAATCTGCACTGAAAGTCTGCACAAACAATTGATATGATGTGGGATTTAAAAATCTGCAGCGCAGGTCTATTTTTTTCTGTATCTGAGAGTTTGAAAATCTCATCTATTTAGCTGCTGCTGCATTGCACTAATGCACTATAATCCACGTGTAATATATAACGTGTGCACGGAAACTTATGCTGCAAGCTCCATCGTCCACAGTACGAGGCAAAGCGATATTTTTTGCCATGGAAAATTATAATATAAATGCTAGTGGCCCCAACCTGCAGCTCCTCTCCTGTTGAGAAACTATCATACCCAGACAGCTGCAGATGTCAGGGCATGCTGGGAGTTGTAGTTTCACAAAATCTGGAGAGCTACAGGTTGAAGATCACATGAATATGTTGATAATTAGCCAGTTTCCAAGAGCAAACTGATAGCAACCCCCCTAATATACTGATAGACCCATGGTATAGGCAGTCAGCTCAAGATGTAATTAACTCTATGTGTGCCAGCACAGGTGACTTACCTCCAGCATCCAGCTTGTCAGCATCTTCCTCATGTATGGGTAGATCTCCTTCTGTACACACTGGAAGTATGTGGGGGAGGCCATGTATCTGTCCTGTGATGCCAGCAGCCTCTCCAGCACCCGGCTCTGGAGCAGCACAGGATCAGCCTGGGCCCTCAGCTCCTTCTCAGGCTCCCAGCACAGCAGACTGCCCTCCATTCTGACCTCTGTGTGTTTACAGGCTGCTTATCAAATAGGCAGTGTCCCTTTAAACTTTCTCTGCTTGTCCCTTTAAACCGCAGCCTCATATAGTCCCTGGGTTCGTCAGGCCCCGCCCCCTGATCGTAGCCCCGCCCTCTGAGCTGCCAGTCACAGGGGAGCACAGGCACATATGGCAGGAGCTGGGGCTGCTCACCATCACAGATATTATTACTGATCAAATCCAGAGTGAAAAATCAGTCGTAAGTCGCAGTTGACTTTGCCATCATAGGCCACAATGCAAGTTCCGTGTGACATGTGACTCGCCTGCGACTTTTTTGCGATTTGGCTGTTTTTACAGCTAGGTCACAAGTTGTAGACAAGTCGCCCCAATGGTTTTTGTCGTGTGACTTTTCTGAGACGTTGCTGTCTCGTGTAGTCCTAGCCTAAGGTATGGTTCACATTTCTGTGTCCATTTGACGTCTGTGGAAAACCCGTCCATGTTTCATCATTGAAGATGTCCGTGAAAAATCCGTGGGGGAAAATTATCATCTCCCTTGCATCTGAAAAGTGGCGTTAAAAATTTGCAAATTAGGATTGGCAACTTAACTGCAAATGTTAAAAAAAATTGTCGCATCTTTGTGATTTTTTCAGTGACCCATGGCCACATGGAACAATAACATTAAAATCAATGAGTACATGTTCTGTCCGTGCAAAATGCAGATAGCACACATCTGTGAAAAACAGAAATGTGAACAAGGCCTAAGGATGAGTTTACATCCCTGCTACTTATTTCCGTTGTTCTGAACAGTGAAAATAACGGAAGTGCTAGATTCTGCACATAACTGACAGAAAAAATCAGATACTATTGACCATAACGAAAAAACATTTGGTTTCACTTTTTTAGCAGAGAAAAAAAATCCTGCATGCAGAACTTTTCTCTCTTCTGAAGAATCTGCGACAATGCAGATGTGAACAAGCCCTAACATAGAAGGCAAGGGCAATACAGCGATATGTGTTGTGCGCAGGGGCGTAGCTATAGGGGGTGCAGAGGTAGCAGTCGCTACCGGGTCCAGGATCCTGAGGGGGCCCAAAGACCCTTGTGCCGCATAAGAAGACACACAGAGCACTGAGGGAAGGTGGGCCCAAGCTGAACTCTTGTACCAGGGCCCATGAGCCTTTAGCTACGCCCCTGATTGTGCGACATTGCATCTAATGATTGTCAATAGTGTCGCAGTGTGATATGCAACGTTGTAACCCGACCATCACAGAAAATCCGTTTTTTGGTCGCTGGGTGCAAGGTGCATAAGACTTTGCAATCATAGATCTCAATGCAAGTCTTGTGCAACTGCGAATTACCTGTGACTTTTCTGTGATTTGGTATCCTGGGGCTATACGCGCAGTGTTCTACGACCGCAGATCACAGTCACTATTTTACAGCTGTGATTTGGCTATAACTAAATCGCAGAAAAGTTGCAGGCAAGTTATAGTCACATGCAACTTGCACTGTGGTCTATGAGAACAAAGTCTCATGTGACTTGTGCCCTGCAAACAGGGCTGCTCCAGGTTCATGTGGGTCCCTGGGCGATAAATCTCAGTGGGCCCCCTTGTGGCATTTTTTTACATTTACATGTCCCCCTGTGGCTCCCACAACGTATAATGACCCCCAGTGCCCCCCAGAAAGTATAGTGATCCCCAGTGGCCCCCATACAGTATAATAACCACTAGGGGCCCTTCACACAGTATATTTACCCCCCAATGCCCCACAACACAGTATAATGACTCTCAAGTGCCCCCCACACAGTATAATGATTCCCGAGTGCCCCTCACACAGTATAATGACCCCCAGTGGCCCCCCACATCGTATAATGACCTCCTGTGCCCCCCCATACAGTATAATAGTCCCCTCACTGGGGGTCATACTGTATGGAGGGGGCACTGGGGGTCATTATACTGAATGGGGGTTCATTAGGGATCATTATACTGAATGGGGGCACTGGGGGTCATTATACTGTGTGTGGGGGGGGGGCACTGGGGTCGTTATACTGTGTGGGGGCAATAAAATAATAATAATGATAATAAATACACTACAATGAAAGATGGTAGAATAACAGCACATGTTAATACATTCAATTCATCACCAAACTAATAATATTTAAATAAATAAACCATAAAAATCAGCAGATAATAAATAACTGTACCCCTGGAAAGCTGGGTGACTATACCCCCCTAATATAAGACCGCAACAGTTAAGTAAGGGGAGGGTGGGCTTCAAGATGTCTTCTTCCTCCAGATGATAAGTGGCAAAATGGACCGAACCATTATGCTCAACTACACAATGATGGAACTTCAGCATATGCGGACGTGCCCACTATCTGGACTACAATGTAAAACATGGTGGACCATTCATTTGAATAGATGGCAGCAAGTAATACTATATTTGTCCTGTAGTGGGCAGTTTAATTAGGCTCTTAAGAGGGTGATGAACTTCAGTCAGTAACTAATGCTTCACTTCACTGGCGATTTGGTGAACAGGGGAGGACTGGCCATAGACCTGGCAATGAAAGTCCCTGGTGGGCTTATGCCCAGGGGGCTGCCCATGCCCTCCGCACTGTCACAGGTGTCCTCCCGATTTCCTCTGGATGTGTGTTCTCAGGACAGTGATATAGCTGAATACTGCAGCAGGGCCTGGCGACCTATGGTCCCTTGACCTGCTGTTCACTGGTACATGGGGAGATGCTTTTCTTTGACTCTATACCAACTATTGAGACAAAATTTTGTGCCAGAATTGCACCAAATTTTAGCCACCCCGCCCCTTTGAAACAAAGCTCAACCTACTTTACACTAAGCCCGGATCCTTTTCTGAGTATGTCGTAAAAAAGTGTAGCAACCATAGATGTGCCAAATTGCGCCATTTTGCACCACTTTGTTAGACAGATATTTTGTGCAGATACATCAGTAAATCTGGGAAAATGTTCGCATTCACTGACAACAAGCACATATGTTGAAAATTTAATACACAAAGAAGGAGATCTATCAAGACTGGCATTCAAATACGCCAGTTTTGATCCCTGTGCTCCCAAGTGAGGTGGACCTAATTTATGAAGAGACAGATGCACCGTGCACCAGAAACTGAAGACTACGCCAACTAGGGGTTGGCCTACACCTCAGCTATAGTAAATGCACTCCTGGTTTTGGCTTCCAAAATTACATCAGGAAACCTGACCGTGTGGACGTACTCTAAGAGCAGGAAGGTTTGAACTTGTTGGTTGGTTCGAGTTGTCGACAATGGGAGATTAAAGATCCGGGCCCCACCCGCCCTCTCTTTTTATGAACTGTCGAAATGTTTATTAGTGGGAGTTTTGTTGCCCAATGTTGTGTGGGGCTGGTTGATATGGCATCTGATGGAATATTTTATGGTTTTAATTCATTTATTACCTTATATTTATTATGCTAATTGATTCAAGTATTTATTCATGTTACCCTTAATAAACATGGCGGCCAATATTTTTAATATGCTTTGCGTCTGTGGTCATTCATTGATGAGTTAGCTATTTGGTGTAGTGACCATTATGACTTGAGCCACCATGGACGTAGGCTGTTGTAACTTTGTGTAGTGTTTTTCAAACCGGGAAAAACCCTTTCGTTAGAGCATCAAATCCCAAAAAACACTAACACTGTGCCCATGATACTAGAGGGCTGCGCTCCCGTTTGTGGGGCGCATTGCAGCCAATGGTTGTGTTTCTGTTTGATGTTAAAGGGGTCTTTCACTGTGTATGGAAGAAAATATTTGGATAGTAAATTTGGAAAATGCTCCCAAACATGCACATAAGCAAATGTTATTTAAAAGGCTCATGTTTTCCACTTGACATGCAAGACTTCCAGGGAATACAGGCCTGGCAGTAGTGTTCAGCCCCTGCCTCCCAACATCCTTCAGTGATGCACATCCTCAGAATCCAAACCCATCAGCCGCTCCCGAAAACAAGCGAAAAGAAAACTCATCACTGACAGATGATTGGTTTACATAGAAATGCCAAATTCCTCCATGTAACGTCCCTTCCAGTAATAGATAGAAAGGGCTTTTCAGCATCAGGCAGCTTACTGACATCTTGTCTAGACCTCTCTTAACAACTGACACTTATTACTAGGCAGAGAACCGATCCACCCCCCGACTTGTCCCATAATCTCAATAGTTAAAATATGAAAGTCATTTATTATTTTTAATTTTAATGCATTTAACAGACGGATAGATAGATAGATAGATAGATAGATAGATAGATAGATAGATAGATAGATAGATAGATAGATCCAGTTGCGTAAATAGAGTTCTATGGGCTCCAGGGTAAACTTTGGATCGAGGGCCCCCCACCCCATGCTGTGCCCAGTCGCACCCTCTGTGACTGCGATCGTTAAACCCTGGTCTCTGATAATAATAATATTCCCTCCCCAAAATGTAACAATATCACCCACAGTAATATCCCTATATTGCCCTTCCACTGCCTCCAGTAATGTCCCTCCTTGCTCCTAGTAATTTCCTTCTCCTGCCCCCAGTAATGTCCTCCACTGCCCCCAGTAATGTCCTCCACTGCCTCAGGTAATGTACCCCACTGCCCCAGGTAATGTTTCTCACTGCCCCCGGTAATGTCCCCCACTTCCCCCAGTAATGTCCCCAACTTCCCCCAGTAATGTTCCCCACTGACCCAGGTAGTGTCCTAAACTGCCCCTTGTAATGTCCCCCACTCCCCTTAGTAGTGTCCCCCACTGCCCCCAGTCTTCACTCACATTTAAGGGGCCTGGCACTGTCACTGTACTTCATGCCGGGCCCCATCAGAGCACTCAACTCACCAGTATCATATGTGCTCCAGTCTGGCGCAGATGGGCGGAGCCTAACCGATGTTAGTCAGGCTCCACCCACCCATTTAATTTGCAACTGATTCTAGTAGGGAGGTGCCAGGGCCTGATAAAGGCTGGAGCACATATGATGGAGGTGAGTTGGGTGCCCTAACGGGCACCGTCTGCGACCGCAATCGTTGCGCCCCTGGATAGACCAATGGATGGATAGATAGATAGATAGATAGATAGATATAGAGAAAAAATGGCAGCACTCTCCAAGTAAGTATAAAAAGTGACGGTCTTTATTACCCCATGTGGGAAAGCGACGTTTCGGCTCTGAACTGAGCCTTTCTCAAGCACAGTTCAGAGCCGAAACGTCGCTTTCCCACATGGGGTAATAAAGACCGTCACTTTTTATACTTACTTGGAGAGTGCTGCCATTTTTTCTCTATATATATTGATCTTGGTCTGATCCTGGGCGTGCACCTCTGCTTGTGCTTTCCAGTGCTGCCGATAAGTATTTTTCATTTAGATAGATAGATAGATAAGAAAAAACGAAAGCGGCACCGCTGTAAAGAAGTAACGTGGTGTGCCAGCGGCTGTGGAGGTGATCCAACTTCCAAGCTGAAATAAAAAAAGTAATTCCACAGCACTCCCAAGGTTGTGATAAAAAACGGTGTTCTTTATTCACCAGAGCGACGTTTCAGTCCTCTTACTGGGACTTTTCTCAAGCAGTGATATTAGATAGATAGATAGATAGATAGATAGATAGATAGATCATAGTCACCATTTTTGCATTTGATAAATATTATATTTATTTATTACCCTTTTTAAAAGTGAATCTGTATTTCAAAATCTGTTAGATATGGATTTCATATCTATCTATCTATCTATCTATCTATCTATCTATCTATCTATCTATCTATCATTGCACTGCTTAGCATTGCAGTGACTGTCCATTCGCCGCCACCTGGAAGTGTAGCAGTGCATGCACAGTTGCTGTTCGAGTACTGGAAGCAGACCCTCTGTGTTTGCACTGCTACTCAAAGGAGCGATGCAGGAGCAAAATTGTCAGGGCCAGAGTGAGAAGTGTCAATCAAGCAGCAGGGGCAGCTTTATCAGCTACGGGGACAGCCCCTCGCAGGTAAAGGGCCTATTATGATGAACGAGTCGATTTTCTGATCTCTAGTGCAGATCCAAGGGGTGCGACTAAGAAAGATTTATAGATAGACATGAAATGGATAAATAGACTAATAGATAGATAGAAAGATAGAAAGATAGACAGAATCTATCTATCTATCTTTCTGTCTATCTATCTATCTATGACAGCAAAACATAAACAGCGGAGAACAAACAAATATCAGGTGCAGATCCAAGAGGTGTGGCTGAGACCCCCCACAAAAATCCGGCCACACTCCAAAGTTGGTGAAATGTGTCACATTTAATTACCCTTGTGTCCACTCTTGAGAAAGGCTGAAAATCTGTCTATCCATCTATCTATTTCAAAGATGCATATAATACTAATTAGGGTTCCCTAGGAAATCTGCTTGACATGCCCCTATGACATTGATACAAAACAACCAGATATGCACTTTAATCCCTAAGAGGAGGACCTGCCAATCACACATGACATCTGTTATGCAGAAAATTCCTTTACATTTCAAATGGTGAACCTCTGTTCAGGGAAGTCTTGGGAATGCAAAGTATTCTGGTACCCAGGGACCAGCTGGTCCAGTGGAACCAGGAATTCATTAAGGTTCTGCTCTCTCTTTGACAGCAGAAGGTTTTTGTTTTGATGGAGGAAGGAATTGGAAAAATGATGTGAGAACTTGGTGAGGGCCAGTTTGATGTGTTGCTGGTGACAGCTAGAAGAAGGGACACAATGTAGGGCTTTCTTACTGCATTGTTCTGGTGTCCTGCCCTTGTCCCTTTCGGATACATTGTCTCCACAGGGTTCACACCAGGGTTTTTTTTGTATTGAAAAAACCCTTGGTCCTTTCCCTCTATTCAATGGACATGTTATTGCAGGATATAAATAAAAGAGGGGCGGACTTCTAAATTGCTGCCTAATTGCCCATTTGGAAATGAATAGTAAAACAGATAGATAGCAGAGGGATACCATAAGGCAATGTATAAGATTTATTTCTCTAGACAATGGCTAAGGAAATGTTGTGGTGGATCTTCTTCTGAGCCCTGATACAAAATCTGTAAAAGACAGTTTTCCAGTCATAATACTGCTGTCTTCTAGTGTGGCAGAGGGACCTTTGTGCCCCCTCAGATACCAGGGTTGAGGTGCAGCTACCTCTTCACTGTAAGTCTATATACACTGATGAGAAAAATGGTAACAATATTTAGAACTTTTGACTTTCTGGCTCCATATATCACCATCCACAACAGCTTTAAATGTGAGACTACCATCATTTTATAGACAATCATCTTGGCTATCTCATACATAAATTGGACTTGTGGCTATTTAGCATACGATTAGATATGCAGATTCTTGTCATGTAACTGCATTGTATTTGCTCCTAAAATTCTAAATTTAATTTTTTATTATTTTGTTAGTATTTTGTAAATCCACCTTTGGCTACACTGCCCGAATCCTTCTGGGCATGCTCTTGAGCATTCAAGCATGTCTCGACTGAAATCTGTTCCAGGTCTCTTCTTCACATTTCCAATGTTGGTGCATACTGGTCTACTCACTTGGGTACAAATACAGCTTTTTCTTTAACTCTGCCCACAAGTGTTCGATTGGGTTGAGGTCTGGGGACTGTGAGGGCCAATCCAGCACCTCTACTTCATTGTCATTGAACCATTTCTTCACCAGTCTCGATATATATGCTTCGGATCATTGTCCTGCTGGAACAGTATGTCATCCTTTTCATATCCATAGAACTCGAGTGTGCAAAGTAACTCGGCTTGTAGGATACTCACATATACCTCAGCATTGAGATTACCATTCATCCTGGTATCCAATGGCTTTGGCTGTGAAACAACCCCATATCATCAGGCTTCCTCCACCGAACTTAACAGTACTATCAATTTCTAGATCCATTAGCACCCTTTTCCCTTGTTTCTTCCAGAACCATTTGCACCCATTAGAGCCCAGTCTATTGACTTTTGTGTCATTACTCCAGATCACTCATTTCCAATCTTCTACTGTCCACTGTTAGAACTTTTTTTGCAAACTTGAGCTGACGCTTCTTATGATGATATTGAAGTCGAGGCTTCTTCACCTTTTTTCGGGTCACCATTCCAGACTTGTGTAATGAGCATTACATGGTGCTTGCATGGACGTCTGTGATCTCACTATTACGAAGCAAACGAGCCACCTCCGCTGCCGTGTTTGTTGCATCAGAACTGATAGACCTTGTGATGAGCCGACTTATTGACTCCAATATTTTGCCTCGACGTCCATCTTTTGGCTTTGGAATGGATGGACAGACTTAATTTTGTATTCTTCTGTGATGGCAGTCACATGATGCAGTTTGGCAATTTTCTTAGCTGAGATACCACTATTGATTAGCTGGATGATGCTGTTTCTCTATTCTTGGGAAATCTACTTCATGACTGCTCATGGATTTAAACCAGTGACCTTTCACTTGGGAATGAACCTACTAACACACTGAGCTATTAGGAAATGTGAGAACAGGTTGTAATTTGTAGTATACAAGAAGAAAAAGATTGTTCCACCACCAGGAGCAAAACAGTGACAATGCAGTTACATGACCAGAATCTGCATAACTAATCATATGCTAAATAGTTGTAAGTCCAATTTATGTATGAGATGGCCAAGACAGTGCTCCAGACTAAAAAAAAAAACCAAGGAGCCATTGGCTCCTAACCTGAAAAATTTAGGAGCCAAATAAAATTTTTATGCGCCAAATTTAAATACATAAAATTATAACGTCCGGCCCTTAATAGAATTGTCCTATCCTATTTTTTGGGGGGACAAGGTGACTAAAACATAGTGAATTGTGAGGTTTTATTTAACTATTTTTCTTTTACGTGTTCACTGTATAGGATCTTTTTTTTATATTTTAATAGTTTGGACTTTTTGGACATTTATTAATATATTTTATATGTAAAATTGAGAAATGGGGTGATTAATGAGCCATTCAGACGGCCGTAGTATTGTGGATCCGCAAAAATACGGATCTGCAATACCACTGATGCCGCCCGGCCTGTGTTCCGCAATTTGCCGAACATGGCCGGGCGTCCTGATCAAAATGCCTGTTCTTGTCTTCTGTTGCGGACAAAAATAGGACATTTTCTATCATTTCTTGCGGAGCCGCGGCTAGGCAAGTTCACAAGCCGCCCATTTAAGTGAATGCAGCCGTATCTATTCTGCAAAATTGCGGAATAGATTCAGGCACGTTCACACGGTTGTATATATACATATACATTGTTGTTTTTTTACTTTTTATTTAATAATTATTGGCCCCATCAGTCCTCCGATCAGCCCAGCGTGCCCCCTTCAGACCTCGGATCAGCCCAGCGTGCCCCCATCAGACCTCGGATCAGCCCAGCGTGCCCCCATCAGACCACGGATCAGCCCAGCGTGCCCCCATCAGACCTCGGATCAGCCCAGCGTGCCCCCTTCAGACCTCGGATCAGCCCAGCGTGCCCCCTTGAGACCTCGGATCAGCCCAGCGTGCCCCTTCAGACCTCGGATCAGCCCAGCGTGCCCCCTTCAGACCTCGGATCAGCCCACCGTGCCCCCATCAGACCTCGGGCCAGCCCACTGTGCCCCCTTCAGACCTCGGGCCAGCCCACTGTGCCCCCTTCAGACCTCGGGCCAGCCCACCGTGCCCCCTTCAGGCCAGCCCACCGTGCCCCCTTCAGGCCAGCCCACAGTGCCCCCTTCAGGCCAGCCCACAGTGCCCCCTTCAGGCCAGCCCACAGTGCCCGCTTCAGGCCAGCCCACAGTGCCCCCTTCAGGCCAGCCCACAGTGCCCGCTTCAGGCCAGCCCACTTGTGCCCCCTTCAGACCTCAGATCAGCCCACACTGCCACCATCAGAATAAAATAAAAAAAATCTCTCACCTGTCCTGCGCCGCACCTCTGCTCCGGTGTCCGGCGCTCCTCAGTCTCCGGTGCTGCACTGTCAGCTGACTGCGTGCAGCGTCAGGTCAGAGTGCGCGCACTACGTCCTGACGCTGTACGCGGTCAGGACAGTGCAGCGCAAGCCCAGAGAAGAAGAGGAGCGCCGGTCACCGGAGCGGAGCCGCGGCGCAGGACAGGTGAGAGATTTTTTTTAAATTTTGTCTGCATGCCTCCATGTTCTCTGATACTAGGCTGCGCAGTAGCGCAGCCTAGTATCAGTAGGTGCCGATCGGGTCCAGGCGCAAATGGCGACAAGACTAAAAAGTCTTGTCGCCATTTGTCAAATCTAAGTCGCATTTGCGACCATTTTGGTCGCCATCTGGAGCCCTGCAAGATGATTGTCATCAAAACAAGATAAAATGATGTTTTTTTATGTCATCATCTAGTGCCTTGGACTCTTCTATTCTCAGTACTTCTGTACTTTTTTAGATACACCCTTGGTGGTGTAGTCAATTGGAATTTTATTTATTAAAAAGCTCTAGAAAAATGTTACAAAAAGTTAGGTTACTTTCACACATGCTGTAACATACGGGAACAGTCTGCCGGAGTTCACCATATCCAGCATAGCTGGATAGGACCATTCACGACTGGGACCCATTCACTATAATGGGATCTAGCAGGGATTAGGCTGGTTTCTGGCATGAGCACCGCGTTTTGATTGGACAAAAACAGGTGTGTGCACTGTTTTTTGTCCAGCCAAAACCTGGCTCTCATGTGGTAAAACGGATGGATCCCCACCAGTCAATGGGGCCTGGTGATGAACGTCATTTTCCGACTAGGTCAGATCCGGTGAACTCTGGTAGGCTGTTCCTCTGCCAGACTGCCTGCCAAATAGCTTTTCTACAGGTATGAAACTAGTCTTAGTAGAGCAGAAAGATAATTTGGTCTGTAAATCTATAAATCTCACCTAACCGAGCATTAATGGACTGGCTTACCTATACTAGCAGAACTGTAAAAATTATTTGCTGGTGAGGGTGGATGACCAAAGAGGTTCCCATGATTACTTTCAGCATCTGGACTTGATGTAACACTAGTTGATACCACATTCACCCCTAGCACAGCATGTTTACCCACTGGACACAATACTGCTGTTAGTAGGCCTAGTCTGCTTAGGTCTAAGTTTCATAATCTGAACAAATCATCAGGAAAATTTCTAGGTTGTGCTCTAACACTTTTCATATTGCTTGGTGACTGACACCATATGCACCAGGAAATCTTCCAGCGCATCCTTTATGGATACCATGAGGTGTATGTATTCTGTTGGATGCCACAGCATAGAATAACGCAGTCTGCTGTGCTATTGCATGCAACTAAAAATGGAAACCTGACCATATTTAACTGAATTATGGCCAGACTCTTTTAGCAGCTTATAGGTCCATTTAATAAAACATTAGAACTGTCTCGTAGCATATGTGTGGCTGACACTATAGGTTGCAGCTGATGCCACAAGTAGAGCATGAATTGCTGGTATTATAGGTGGTACCTGGCACTATGGGGGCTCTGTGATAGACACTGCGGTATCTGATTTTTACATTTATATCTGTAGCTCAGTGAAGTGCGGTACAGGAGGGAGGTGTTATTAGTGACTGACCTATATACACTTATACAGCTGTTAATCACTCATAATACTGATGTACTGATAGCTCTTCACAGAAGGTGAAAAAAACAAAGTTAAAAATGTATAAAATATTGTACCCCCTATTATTTTAGAGGACAGCACTAGGGTGACACCAGAGGCTTTGAACTATTAACATCACTAGTAAGTTTATAATAGTTTGAGCCATAACCCATGGTTGAAGGGAACGTAACTACTTCATAACTGGTACTGATAAGGAAGCGTAGACTATTCCCATAGAGGTAACTCTATGAAATTAATTTCTTAAAACCAAAAGCTTTAGACTAATTCACTTCTAATTCAATTCCAATACCCAACTCCTTCGAGATGACTCTCACAACCCCCAAAAACTGAAGCTGAGATATGGGGACTTGCTTGATAGAGCCCTCACACTGTAGTAGAAATGGTGGTTACTTCCAGCCCAAGGACCTTAACAAACATTAGATCTCATCTTCCTGGACTCATGACATTCCCATTCACACATTTACTCATGTAGCTACAACTTTTTTGTTGTAGGTAGCATTAACCTCATTTCTAACACTGGTCCAACACATGAATGAAGCCCTGTGCCTTTCAGAAACCCACTAGAAGTGGTGGTCCTTGCAGATTAGTCCATCTTTTGTTGTTGAGTTTGCTGTATTGACTTGCTATTAACATTTTTACTAGCGAATGGTGGTACTTTAGGATGAAGTGTATGGGAAGAGGTGGTGAGAGTGGTGATGACATAAACACAATCTCGTCTTTGTTTAAATAGGAGAATCGTCTGACAAAGTGGCCATTCTTTTACTGCTCGGAGGCCAATTCATTAGTGAGTTATTGTCAAGCTTTTTTTATTGAACTATTCTATCTAAGAACAACACTCCAAATACAGCTATTTTCTGATGAACATAGGAACAAAGCCCCTATAGTGTATATGGTCATGATACACAGAGATATAGTCCATCCATTACACATATTTTAGACAGTTTTCCACACTTTCTTCCAACCTAAGCTAAATTATTGCTGAATAATTTAAAGTGGATGTCCTGGACAAGAAAAATAGTCCATTTTTTTTTTCTTCAAGGAATAGTGTCCCTCGTGTCCATGGGCTGTGTCAGGTAATGCAGCTCATCTCAACTCAAAATGGGATTAATCCGCAATACTAGACATGTCCCATCTGCAAGAGTGGCACTGTTGCTGGGAAAACCCCTTTTTTCTATTATAGATAGCCCCTTTAACCATCTCTGCTTATCTCCAATTCAAATATACAGTGCCTTGCGAAAGTATTCGACCCCCTGGAACTTTTCAACCTTTTGCCACATTTCAGGCTTCAAACAAAAAGATATAACATTTTAAATTTTTGGTGAAGAATCAACAACAAGTGGGTCACAATTGTGAAGTGGAACGAAATTTATTTATTTCATTTAAACTTTTTTGTAATAATAAAACTGAAAAGTGGGGCTTGCAAAATTATTCGTCCCCCTTGCATTAATACTTTGTTGCGCCACCTTTTGCTGCGATTACAGCTGCAAGTCTCTTGGGATATGTCTCTATCAGTTTTGCACATCTAGAGACTGAAATTCTTGCCCATTCTTCCTTGCAAAACAGCTCGAGCTCTTTGAGGTTGGATGGAGAGCGTTTGTGAACAACAGTTTTCAGCTCTTTCCACATATTCTCAATTGGATTCAGGTCTGGACTTGGACTTGGCCATTCTAAGACCTGGATACATTTATTTTTGAACCATTCCATTGTAGATTTTGCTTTATGTTTGGGATCATTGTCTTTTTGGAAGATAAATCTCCGTCCTAGTCTCAGGTCTTTTGAAGACTCCAACAGGTTTTCATCCAGAATGGTCCTGTATTTGGCTCCATCCATCTTCCCATAAATTTTAACCATCTTCCCTGTCCCTGCTGATGAAAAGCAGGCCCAAACCATGATGCTGCCACCACCATGTTTGACAGTGGGGATGGTGTGTTCAGGGTGATGAGCTGTGTTGCTTTTACGCCAAACATATCGTTTTGCATTGTTTCCCAAAAGTTTGATTTTGGTTTCATCTGACCAGAGCACCTTCTTCCACATGTTTGGTGTGTCTCCCAGGTGGCTTGTGGCAAACTGTAAACGAGACTTTTTATGGATATCTTTGAGAAATGGCTTTCTTCTTGCCACTCTTCCATAAAGGCCAGATTTGTGAAGTGTTCGACTGATTGTTGTCCTATGGACAGACTCTCCCACGTCAGCTGATCTCTGCAGTTCATCTAGAGTGATCATGGGCCTCTTGGCTGCATCTCTGATCAGTCTTCTCCTTGTTTGAGATGAAAGTTTAGAGGGACGGCCGGGTCTTGGTAGATTTGCAGTGGTCTGATACTCCTTCTATTTCAATATGATCGCTTGCACAGTGCTCCTTGGGATATTTAAAGTTTAGGAAATCTTTTGGTATCCAAATCCGGCTTTAATCTTCTCCACAACAGATCACGGACCTGCCTGGTGTGTTCCTTGGTCTTCATGATGCAGAACCCTGAGATTATCACAGAGCAGGTGCATTTATACGGAGACTTGATTACACACAGGTGGATTCTATTTATCTTCATCAGTCATTTAGGACAACATTGGATCATTCAGAGATCCTCAATAAACTTCTGGAGTGAGTTTTCTGAACTGAAAGTAAATGGGCCGAATAATTTTGCACGCCCCACATTTCAGTTTTATTATTACAAAAAAAGTTTAAATGATCCAATAAATTTCGTTCCACTTCACAATTGTGACCCACTTGTTGTTGATTCTTCACCAAAAATTAAAAATGTTATATCTTTTTGTTTGAAGCCTGAAATGTGGCAAAATGTTGAAAAGTTCCAGGGGGCCGAATACTTTCGCAAGGCACTGTAATACTTAAAGGCATCAAAAGATTTCACCTGCCTTATTTTGTCTTCTCCAACAGACATCAGTGCAGAAACAATAAACTACATGTGACTTAATTAGGTGTAGTAGGGAGCTAAGCTTTTATTTCATGACGCTGTGGAGGGTGTGCTTTTTCCAGGGAACGTGACTGAAGAACTCAGCTCCCAGCTGCAGATTTACCAATTCCTAGGCTTCTCAGTCTACCTGATGCATACTGTGCATTTGGTAGCCCAAGTCACTTCCTGATTATTAGGCCTTGCCCTCGGACTGGCCAGCACTGCTCATGTGAGCAGTGCTGGCAAATCCAAGGGCAGCAGGAAGTGTTTTGGAATACCACGTGCACTGTATGCATCAGATAGTCTGACAAGTTTTGCAGCTATCTTGGGTTGCAGAAGATGAAAATGGGGTCTCCTTAAGTATTCTGTGCAGACCCAAGTTAAGCCGCATTCAGACGGCTGTAGTATTGCGGATCGCAATTTGCGGAACACACGGCCAGACGCCCCGTTCAAAATGCCTAGGAAATGTTGTACAATTTCTTGCGCAGCCGCGGCACGGAGCCACGGCTCGGCAAGATAGCGAGCCGGCCATAGAAGTGAACGGGCCCGCACCTATTCCGCAATTTTGGCCCTAAATGTGATTTTTTTATTTTTCTGGAAATAGAGGGTTACTTTTTCCTCTAATACCTAATGAAACTTCACTAAACATGTTGATGTTACCTAAAATATTCTCATTTGCCCAGTTGTTGGCTTATAGCCACTGAGTATGCAGACTCTGATCAGGCATATGGATACTTTAAGATGAAGAATACTTCATACTCCAGAAAATTCAAGAGCCTATTCATAATGGGATGGTTGTGGTCATTGTGATTTCTTCAGTGGCTTTCACAGTCCATAGTAGCACGGATGCTGTCTGCATAGTAAGGCTTGGTGGTAATCACCAAGCTTGGATTGACTAATCAATGTATCAGAACATCCTCTGGTGGGCTCAGGCTATGAAAGAATAAAGGTCCAGCAGAAGACAACCCTAATAACTTGCCACAATTGTCTTTTTATTTGGGTTGAATCACAAATAACCTGTCCACCCAAAGCAATGCTGATTTGCTGCTGATAATAATTCAGTAACAATACCTACTTGGCAACAGTGAGGAAATGGAGATGGCTACAGGTTCCAAGCACTGCAAAGACTGAACGATTTATGGTCTGGTCCATGCCCCAATAACAATATTATATAAATCATACAGTGTACCTGTAGCCAGGGTACTCATGAGTGCATGACTGTCTAAAATTCACAGTCAGAAAGTGGGTCTGGTACAGATAATGCATATCCCTCCCCTCAGCTCCTGCAACAACAAAGTTGTAAAAGTTTGAAGCTTTCTCTAGTTGAGCAATAATGAATGAAGTGTTACTCACAGCCGCAGTCAATGTTACTGGTTATTATTCCAAAATGTGTCTTGGCTGCAAACCAACATAACAGTGCCAGCCTGGCTGCATGCATGAGCAGAGTCTAGCCCAATTATTATGCTTATAGGGGAGGCTTCTACTAATGGATGGAACACAAAACAACCTTGTAAAACATCTTAATGAGTTTTAATTGTAACACACACATATTGTCTTTCTTTTCTATCTGGTGTATCTGTTATCTATGACATTTCTACCTAATAAATAATTTGACATAGTTATTATATATATGCAAGTAATTGTACATATATGTAATGTATTTTTAGTAAACAGGGTTGCAGGCAGCAGGTTACAGAGCAGAAGCAGTTGAGCAGATTGATGAATCGTTTGGTGGGAAAATATTCAATAAACCCGTTATTTATATATTTATATCTCTGCTCTTTCTGAGCTCTAGGCGACTCACATGGCTATTAACAGTGATAGTATTCTCTGTGTAAGGGTACGGCCACACATTCACACATTCAGGTTTCATGATCCAGTTTTGGAAGCCAAAACCTGGGGTGAATTAAAAAAAGAGAAGTCATATCTGTCCTTTATACTTTCTCTCCTTTTATGATCCACTCTTGATTTTGGCTTCCAAAACTGCACTTAGTAACCTGACCAATGATGACTAATGACACAATTAAATTTGGCGATTTAAAGGGGCTGTGTACTTTAGGCAGGCCTACAAAGGAAGCCTGCTTACCTGCTTCCAGGTGCTTGCTCCCCCCTCCTTCTCTCGCAGTCTTGGCTGCTGCAGCCAATCGCTGGCCAAAGTGGTAACCTGCTCCCACTGAAGTCAGATGATGGAACTGTGTAGTTCCAGCGCTGTAAGTTGAGCTACACCTGAATAGCTAATTGACAGAGGTGTTTGGTGTTGGACCCACGCCATTCAGCATAGTAAAAGCTGGACAATACAGTTAACCTTTTGATAGCTGACTTGGGATCTGTCTACAATCCACTATGTTTTGGTGCAGCCCAACTATACTAGTTTTATTCTCAGGGTAACAGAGGACTGGAGATGTATGGTGATGGAACCATTGGCTGGCCACTTATTCTTCTACCCTCCGAAGAAAAAACTTGCATATTTGACCAAGCGTTATCTTATCTTTAGCGCTATATAATTTTGTTGACACATGGAGGAGATTTTTTATTACTGTTGAATATTTCAACAATCATCATGAATCCTAGTATCCAGTAGATAAAAACCTGCCAGAAATAAAACCATAACTTCACGGGATGGAACAAGTTAGAGCCCCATAAGGACATAAGTCAGCTCTCATTATAAAATAGTTAAATACTCGCAACCTGTGGAACATACGGTTGACCTCCTCACATTCCTCTATGAACATATGCCTGGGAGTACCAGAAACTCCAGAGACGTATGACCTAGTCAACCCATCACAGTTGGACACAGCTCAGTGCCCTCATTGTTTAGTCCAGTCTTATTGGTTACTGGTATTCATGAGCACAATTTAGTCAAAGGGCTCTTTACTTAAACTGTCATTGTGTAGACTATAGAAGACTGGAGATGGGTTAGGGCCAGAGAGGGAGGGCGGAGAAGTCCACCAGCCATGAATACTGAGGAGCTCAGCTTTGCCAGGTCCTCGTTCTGCCCCTTTCCATTCACTCATTATTTCAGCCTAGTGAACTTGAAGTAAGGAGACCCATGGAGCGCTGTCACTAGGGGCCCAAGTTTTCATCCTTGCCTGAATGCAAATTAATAAAAGATCAACATGTGTATGTGGATGGAGGGGGATACAACCCCGCTCTCTGTGTCCTCATACCACAGACTTTGTAAAATGGAAAACAAACACAAACCAGTCAGTAACCCTTTGTGTAATTTTTCTGGCGTGCAGGCAGCTGTTGGGTATGGTGCGGCATTGCATTCGCATGAAAGTTAAGATGGGCAAGGATCCCTAGAGCAGACGAGGCCAAGAGACAAATGCAGCAGGTGGTATCATTGTTCATCTCCTGACAATTATCATTTTTCATTGTCAAGTTTTCAGTGTTTTTGTTCTTCTCTTTTCTCTTCTTTTTACCACTTGCAGTCACAAGAATCACTAATGGAGGAAAAAAGACCATTACATTCAACTCTAAGAGGCTGTTTATAGTCATTACTCCCCAGATGCTACTGAGAACCATATTGCCCACTGGTCATTACACCCAATCAGCTCAAGTTGGGCTTTTTACTGTGACTAGTCCCAATTTTAACAAGTATCCGCTATTGTAAATGATACCAAATAAGTGCCTTACCTAATGGTGAAGATATTTTATGTATTTGGGCAATGTCCAGTTTGTAGACTTAAAGAGGAAATATCAACTTTGCATTTAATAGTTTCCTAACCTGAGCAACTTTCCATTGTAGTTTCTAAAACAGAAAAGAAGGACCCTTACAACGAAACATGACAAATCCCAACCAAAGATCATATTTATGTCATCAAAGTGTAAAGACATGGAGAAGCTGGGGTAGATGCAGAATCAAACGTTACATAGTTTTAACTCCAATCAGCCATGGCCCCTCTGCGAAGTAATAGTTGAACATGGGAATACAGTTCTCCCATCTCAGGCTTTCAGAGAGGCGCTTAACTTTTACAATGTTCACACCACAGAGCAGGACCAGACTAGTTGGTTTGGGCTGTCTGAGAATCGCTTAAATTTTACAATGTTCGCACCACAGGGACGGGACCGGACTGGTGGGTTTGGGCTGAGACAAATAACACTCTCTCAGGCAGTCTATTTCTTCTTACCCTGCTTTCACATGGTTCTTCCCTCAGCTGTCCTGGGCCCAGCTCACCAGCCTTATTGGGACAGTTAACCACACTCTGCCAACACCCTGAAATGTACTGGTCTGACGGTAAACCCCCCCATCCTATATAACTATTGAAAACCTGTCTCAGAATCCTTTATGAGATTAGGGAGATCTCAATTATACAACTTATCAATGCCTAGTTTAATCAGAAATGAATTCCATTACCTTAGGCTGTGAATAAGCAAATTTAGGGGTAAGTCAAACATAAGTAACAGTCTAAAAATATACAGAATTACAAAAGTAAGACACTGGAAGACAAGACACAATAAAACTGGAGACTCAAACCCAAGAAACATTTACCGTATTTTTCGCCTTATAAGACGCACCGGCCCATAAGACGCACTTAGGTTTTAGAGGAGGACAATAAGAAAAAAATATTTTTCATTAGACCGCAGCTCACAGGCCGAATCAGACCCCCAATGTTAATAAAACGCTCAATCAGACCTCAGATCAGACCCCAATGTAAATAAGACCCACAATCAGACCTCTGCTCAGACCCCAATGTGAATGACCCCAATCAGACCTCAGATAAAAGCCCCAATATAAATAAAACCCTCAGACCTCAGATGAGACCCCCATACCTCATATCAGCCCCCAGCCTCAGATCACATAAAATAAAAAATCCACTTACCTCTCCTACTCCGGACACTGCCACTCCTCACCTCCAGCGCTTTCTCTTCTTTCTCCTGCCGCCGGCTGTGCTGTGACCCGATGCACGCAGCGCAAGGTCACAGATCATCCTCACGCTGTGAGCAGCCACAGCAGAACCGACGGCAGAGGACCAGGAATCGGTGAGTACAGAGCCTGGGGAGCACTGCGTTAGTATTCGTCCAATAAGACGCATTAGCATTCCCCCACTTTGGGGGAAGGGGGGGTGCGTCTTTTGGGGCGAAAAAAATAATTTATTTAAAATATATTTATACAAGGTCAGCTATAGATTTTTATGCATCCTTGGGTTGTTAAAAGAGTATTCTACCTAGAAGCATTCATCACAAATCCACTGAATATGTGATAAATGCCGGCTGTCCAGTGGATAGGTAATAAATGTTTCAGGCTTGAATACACCTTGATGCGTTACTGATAACATCTTAGGTGGTCTAGGGTAGAGATGGGATTAATGTCAACATTTTAGGTTTTAGGTTGTTGTGGACCACCAACACATGGAATGAAGGATAACTTGATATAATCCACTAGGTAACATCTTTGTAGAACTTTCTGTTCTCTGTATGCAGAACTGAGGGCTTTGTTCATTGTGAACATGAACTTTAAGCATGAACTGGACTTATCTCTTTAAGAGGTTTTTAAAACTTTTTAGAAACTTGGCCTGAAGCCTCCCTCCTGAAGCTCACTGGGCATTCAGTAGTAACGTGCTGTTCTTTGTTCATTGCCATTCATGCACATGTGACCGCTGAGGCCAGTGACTGGATGCAGTTGTCACATGAACAATGAATGGCATATGACTGCAGTTTCTCCCGGTGAGGATAGGACGGCCAGGGACCAGAGCAGTAGCGTTGGACCAGTGGGACATTGAAAAAGTGAATAAGTATTTTTTATATTTTTTTATGATTTTACACAGCCTCTTGGCAAGTTTCTGAAAATCTCAGAAAATCCCTTTCATATGAACAATGCACTGAAGAGGACTGTTTTTGCTTCCATGTATGACTTGAGTTTGAACAAAGGATTGCAATATTATTTCTCAAAAATTGCTTGTGAAAAGGAGCTCTGGATGTGGACTACAGAGAATCCTGAAAAACTGTTCATTTTAGGACCTTCAGGAGTATATTTACATCCTTTCTTATACCTGAGATCTCTTCCTTGTAAACTAATTTATGACCCTCGAAAATCAGTTTCAAAGTAAGCATACAGCCATAGAGCCAGGTATAGTGGGTGTCCCAAACATAACCATTGCATTTTTCTGAAAATCTGGCCCTCCAATCCTGAGAAAGACTTCATTTTTATGCAAATAAAGTTTTTGGTGCACTGTGGGTGGGGCTGCTTTGTTTGGTGCACCATTGATTCACCAGTAATTTTCCATCCCTGAGATTTTAGGGCTGGCAGTGATGATACAGGGGAAGTAGGGTGCATCTGAGCATTTCTCATATTTTACAAGAAAGGTTCAGTTATGTTTCTGGTACCTACCCTACATGGTGGTATACTTACTTTGAAAGTGATGTTAAGGGCTCTTGCACACAACCGTATGCCCTCCAAGACATACGCTCCGTAAGCGGGCCAAATGTTCCGGAGCCGCATTGATCGTGCACACGGGAGCGCACAGCATCATAGATCACAATGCTGCTGTGTACATCGGACTGCCCGCGGTGCTATTGTCCTGTACTCATAAGATCATATGAGTGCAGGACAATAGTCCCGTGGGCGGCCCGATCATTGTAATCAATGATGCTGTGCGCTCCCGTGTGCACAATCAATGCCGCTCCGGAACATATGGCCCGCTCACGGACCGTATGTCTCGGAGGACATACGGTCGTGTGCAAGGGCCCTAAAGGTGACAGACTCCCTTTAAGACATGTGGGAGCGGTGTTGTCACATTCTATTTATGCTTGGGTGGCCACCATATAGGAAAGGTAGACTGCTTCTTAACCCTTTCATGGCTTTAGGACAAAGCATTTTTTTTTTTTGTTTTTCCGTCATCACATTCTAAGAGCTTTCATTTTTCCATTGACATAAATGTATGATATTTTTGTGGGATAAGTTGTATTTTTTTAATGGCACCATGTTGGAAAACATATAACAATGATTAATCGTTGTGTTATATATTTTGCATTTTTTTTAGTTACACATTTTGCAGAATTCACTGTCATAAATACCATACCATAAATACCACCATAAAAAACGTGACCTTTATTTTGTGGCTCACTACAATTAAGTGAATACCAAATTTATATTGTTTTTTATGCTTGCACAAGAAAACCAGTAATGTGGTTTTGTGTCAACATATTCTGAGAGCCATCACATTTGAATTTTGTGCATCAATGAAGCTGTATGATGGCTTGTTTTGTTTTTTTGCTGTTGGACAAGCTGTAGTTTTCTTTGGCACTATTTTGAGGGGCATACATTTTTGTATCACTTTTTATTCCATTTGAGGGAGGCAGGATGAAAAAACACTGCAATGGTGGAAAGATTTTTTTTAAAGTGTTCACCATGCAGTATTAGTGATACCACTTTTTTCACATTTTTCATATTTTTGTAGATTACAAGAAGATCCATTCATATATAGGGACTGAAAAACAATGTTGACAGCACACAGATATCATCTGTGTGATGTCCGCATCTCTATGTGCATTCTGCACAAAAAAAAAGAAAATGTCCTACTCTTGCCCATTTTGTGGAGGAGAATAGGCATTTTAACAATGGGACGGTGTGCATGAGGCCATAGTAGCCTTTATCCACCTCTCTGTCTATCGTAAAACTTTTCATGTCTGTGGTGGAACACTTTAAAAGGAACCTGTCAAGGGATTCAAGCTGGCCAAACCACATGAAGCATTAACATGAGACAGGCTTTCTTGTTAAAGGGATTGTCCGAGTTATGAAAAAAATTATATAGTACTGTGAATCTGATGGGCAGCAATATATAACTAAGTTAAACAAAGTTAAACTTTGGCTAAATTTTAGGCAAAAAAATATATATATATCCTCATTTGCCTAGTTCTCTTAGGGCCTTTGTTTACCTGCAGTAATAACAATCTCTGCCCCTCGTCCACCCCCCCCCGCCCCCGCTCTGCAAAGGGAGTGAATACAAGTGCTGCCCTGAGTGATATGTCTGCTGGAATACTCAGCAGCATGTTGTATGTGTAGGACTACAAGTCCCAGCTGTACAATGACACTGCAGATACACACAGGAACTCCCCCCTACCTGTTCTTGTGCAATACACTACAGAACTCCTCCAATGTCAGCTCTGTGCAGGATGAGGAAGGCAGATCCTGTGTGTCTTCACTGCCTGAAGCTACTGTTGTAAAGTCTTGAGCCCTGTGTATGTTCTGGCTGAAGGGGTTAATGTTTTATCTGAAAGAATCCAGGGAGAGAGCAGAGAGCAAGAGCCGCAGAAAAGAGGGCGTGGTCTGCACAGTGATGTGTACAGACTCTTATCTGCTTGTGCACGAATACAAGATTAGCAGGGAGGAAAGCTGACATCACAGGTTGTGTGACCCTAGGTGAAATCTAAGAAACCAGCAAGTTTAGAAGCAGAAAGCTCGTGTATTTGATTAGATAGAAACATAGAAACATACAAAGGACAAAATAATAACTCGGACAACCTCTTTAATCTGAAAAGCTGCAATGTTTCATAGTAAACATAGTTTACAAAAATTAGCCAAACACAAATAGAAAGTTGTCAATCTAGTTAATTCTGGGTGGGGAGAGGTCAGCAAGGACTGCCCCTGTGACTCTTCTCCCAATTCCCAGCTCATTTTAAAAACTATGGTTTCACAAAAGAAATGCACAAGTTTAGATTAAAACATAGTTGTGGGTAATCAGAGAGCCTGTCGAGATTTCATGCTCCCTGTGGTTCAGGCATCATGTATCTACTGAGAGGTATCCGTCAATAGCTTTCTATTAATATTTTGTTGTGTTCCAATTCTATATACTGTTCAGCATTGATAGCGCCTTTCCAGATGTGTAAGCTGCCTATGTCATAGGCACTAATGCAACCCCACACCATCAGACATGCAGGCTTTTGAACTGTGCGCTGATAACAAGCTGGATGGTCCCTCTCCTCTTGAGTCAGCAGAACATGGCATCCGTGGTTTACAAAAAGAATTCCAAATTTTGATTCACCTGACCTCAGAAAAGGTTTTCCATTTTACATCAGTCCATTTTAAATGAGCTTTGGCCCAGAGAAAACTGCGGCATTTCAGGATTGTGTTGACATATGGCTTCTTCTGGAATGCATGATGCAGCTTTAACTTACATTTGTGGATTGAACAGTGAACGGTGTTCACAGACAATGATTTAGTTCCTGAGCCCATCCAGTGATTTCCAGTACAGAATCTTGCCAGTTTTTAATGCATTGCCACCTGAGAGCCCGTACATCACAAGCATCCAACACTGACCGTCCCTTATGCACATGGATTTCTCCAGATTCTCTGTATGATATTAGATACTGTAGATGGTGGGATATTCAAAGTCTTTGCAATTTTACAATGTTCACGATTTTTAGACATAGGAGGTAATTTACGAACAGAAATACGCCATTATTATGGCGTCTATCTGTCGCAGATTCTATTGCACACCATGTTGCGGCAGAATCTGCGACTTCTTCTCCACTCGCGCCAGTTCTAAATGTGGGGGCATGGTGTAGGCAGTGAAGGGAACGGGCTGGAAGGCCCATCTCATTCATGATTTTCTACACCTGGTTTAGGCACAGAAAACGATCTAAATGTAAAACAGCTTGGAAGCTGTCTTACATTTGGAATTGGCGGTGGATAAGCTGTTAAGTTATGTAGAGGCTTGCGTCTCTTCATAACTTTGGCGGATCCACTGCCAGCGCAGGGGTTTATTAAAGGGTTTCTGTCAGCAGTTTTTGGGGTATGAATCAGGCTGACATTAGAGGTGTGCTAATGTCACCTGATTCTAAATATATATATCTTTTATTTATTAGTGCTCCTGTCTTTATGTAATTTTAACTTTTATTTTATGCTAATAAGCCTCTAATAGCAGGGGGGCATTACCCCTGCTCCTAGAGGCTCCGTTTGCCCACCTTTAGAAACGCCCCCTTGATCTTGATTGACAAGACCAGGCAGCCTTCTTCTCCTCCTGCCGGCCCTGTCCTCGGTCTGCATCGCGCAGTGAGGAAGCCGGGAGCCTGCTAGCATCCTTCACTCACTGTGCCTGCACCGAATAATGAACGGCGCAGGTGCACGATGTAGACCAAGGACAGAACCTTTAAGACATCCACAGGCAAGTATTGGAGGTATTGTGCACATTTATGGCAGACAGAGACTTTGCTTATGTGAGAAGGAATATTGCACACCCTTCCACACTCTGACATGGTTTGGCCAGCTGTATCTTAAATCTGTACCCCTCAGAACCTCATTGCATGCCCAAGGTTCTACAGAGAGACTTTAGAGAGACAGAGAAAAGGAGCACTACAAACCAAACAAACCTCCTCATTGCTGCTATCCATATGTTGCTATTTGGGGAAGAATTGCTCTCATATGCTTGGAATTGTGTCTTGTTACTGTCTTCTACTCTTATTCTGCAGTTAATAAAGAGAGACCTATTTATTAGTACCAACTGGCCTGGTTACTGACTCCTCTATTACCCGCCAGCCACTTTATCCACACTTCTAGTTTCCACCCTACCAAAACACTTAACACCAATGGTAGACCAAACACCACCAGAAAAGAGCCCCAAGACTAGAGTATGCCTTGAGGAAAGAAAGTGTGTGCCCTCCAGTCATGGCACAGCCCCGGGGACAGCCAAGGGGGTTTAAATGTCACTGTGACTACTACTAAAATTCCTCAGGACCAAAACTGACACTCTCATTCTCTCCTACCCTCTCCAAGGCTTGTTGCAATTAGACACAGCCCTGGCGCCCATATGTTCTCTGAAGGAGTGTGGAATCTTCTTGGAAAGCGATAGGGTATGAAATTGGGGCAAGTCCAAGCCCCCCAAAAATTTAATGCACCGCAATCACTGACCTCCCAGATGCCAACCAGTAAAAGTCCAAAAATATGCTATAGTTCCTGTTGGCCAGAAGTACTGTTGGCCTGATATAAGGAGGAAACACAAGAAAACTGTAAGGTTTGGAGATAAGGGTTACCTCACCTTACATACCTATAAGTCCACAATTGTTAATAGCAGTTCTCTACAAACAGTTACAGAGGAGGCAGGAGAATGCTGAGCCCAGTGTCTGTTTTCTAATTATTACAGTTACCAGCTGTGATATGCTACATCTGAGCCTATGCAAAAAAAATGCAAAGCTCTTAATTGGTGCCCACCAGTAATCCCCTGCAGCAAACTCTATAGAACAATATATGCACATGACCTTGCATGGAGACACATGAAGCATGCCATTGCATACTGCTTCCATGAGGTACATATGGTATTCTTCTAGGGGAGAATGCTTCCACAGTGTAAATAATGCAAAAAAACATATTCTTGAGGTTTCTCACACACAAAATCAAGGTTCTGTGTATCCATAATACAGACAGTTTCTATGGCCTTAACCCTTTCAAACCCGGGCCTGTTTTCACCTTCCTGCCCAGGCCATTTCTTGCTAATCTGACATGTGTCACTTTATATGGTAATAACTTTGGGACGCTTTTACTTATCCAGGCCATTCTGAGATTGTTTTCTTGTCACATATTGTGCTTCACGACAGTAGTAAATTTGTGGAAAAATATTTCATTTTTATTCATAAAAAAATACCAAATTTAGCAAAAATTTTGAAAAATTTTGAAAAATTTCCAAATTTCAATTTCTCTACTTTCAAAATACATAGTAATACCTCCAAAAATAGTTATTATTTTACATTCCCAATATGTCTACTTTATGTTGGCATCATTTTATAAATGTCATTTTACTTTTTTAGGACGTGAGAAAGCTTAGAAGTTTAGAAGCCATTTTTCAAATTTTCAACAAAATTTACATAACCATTTTTTAATTCAGATATAAAGTGATTTATATTGTATTGTAATGCATTGGCTGTAAGTGTATTACTGATAGTAATACACTTCCAGCTCACTGCCTGTGAGATCCAGGGGGCTGGATCTCACAGGCTTCCGTAGATGGCAGCCGGATGCCTAAGGAAGGCTGCCATCCCTGCACATGCCGCACACCTCATGTGCCGCGGTCAGTGCTGACCACGGCACATGAAGGGTTAATGCGCCAGCATCGGTGTTTTCACCGATGCCGGCGCATTCAGCAGGGGTCCGGCAAGTGGGCACACTATTACGGCGCTGGGCGTGAAGGGGTTAAAGGGATTTTCCAGGATTACTATGGTTTTTAACATGTATGCTTATGTTTTGTAGTTGCTTACCATATATATATATATATATATATATATATATATATACATCTGCAGCAAGCCCCTAAGATGCAGACGATGGGAGTGGTAGTGGCCCCGATGAGATGTTGTGTCACGGTGTATTCCCTCAGGCCGTTGCTCCCTGGAGATCGGTGCAGTGGAAGATTAGTCTGAATAATCAGGCCAGAAGTGAGCATATAAGTCTTTTTTACTTAGTACAAAAATTGACTTGCAGTACATCCGGTAGCATCAAATACAAAATGCACTTTCTGGGAACAGTTGAGGAGGTATGGTGGCAGGTTGGATAACTGTCTATCGGCACTTGTGGGTATAAGTGCTCACTGTAAAGTTCAGACTTGAGCTTAAGCTGGCCTAGTGGTGCTATAGGTGATAGTTAGATGGGAATACACCTTTAAAGTTTGCTCAATATCTGGCTGGTTCATAGCATTTACCTCTTTTAAGGGCAAAGAACGTCCTTTCCTATTATCCCACAAAAAGCAATACATGCCTATATTTTTTTTTCTCTTTTAGGGAAAAGTGGCTCACTGGAGTTTTGGTGTTCATTGTGATCATGGTGAACTCTGTGTGAATGATGTCTAAGTGCAATTCTTAAGTTTCCCGCTACCCACAGTTGAAATGACAAGTCTTTTTGAAGTTTCCAAAAACAACACAGTGACCCTCACTAAATCGATCTCTACCCTAAACATTTGAATGTCAAAAAACAAAGACAAAAACTATTTTTGCAATGCCAAGAGTTATGTCCATACTGATTCCACCCAACAAGACACCTACAGGTTTCCCATGCCATCCCGAAAGTGTTTCCTTGTTTTGCAAAGCAGGAAGCATGTGAACTTTTACTTGTGAACTAATTGTTATTTCCCTGAGGATGGCAGGCAGCTGTATGTTGGTACTGACCTATTCACCCTTGCCGGTGTGGCACATTATGGGTCTACTCCAGAAACAGCAGGTGGCAATATTGTTCAACCCTCATTACAACCCTCTTTACAACAGGGCTTGCTGTTTACAGCCAGTGGGGCGTGTGATGTGCGAGAGCCGTGTGTCTGAGGGTGGGTGTGAGGGGAGCGGGTCTGAGGGGAGGTTGGTTAATGTGTCATTCTTTCACTGAAAGACACCCGGCTTTTCTGGTCACTGGAGAAATGTACTAAGACTTTAATTCAGCCTATTAAGACAACATTCTTATGAGAGACGAGTAAGGACTGGGGAACATGAGTAGTTCAGATAAACCCTCAAGTCTTGTAGGATTTGGCTTTATGGATGATTGTTGAGTTGTAATCCCATCCATAGAGCTTAGGTCCATTGTGTTCTCTTGTAACAAATGCAACAATATAAAACATGAGGAGAGAACACAACCCTCAGAAGAAGAGAAAGTTAGTGGCTGAAGTTTGTGATCTCCTCATCCACAGAATTGGTCAGGATCTTAGCTCACTGACCACAACAGATGTTAGAATTTGACATGTCTTTATGACATAGCAGACTCAACTAAATGTTGAATTCCTCTTTAAAGGTTATGTCTGCCTTTGAAAACCATTTTACAGTTTATTACTATAGCCCGGATGTGCATCCAGAACTGACAGATATACTACTAGCAAATTGATTTGGTTTGGAATTCATCCTGAACTTCCCAAAAAGTTTGTATTCAAACATTTTATGATGCGTTTCAGGCAAATATGAGAGTGAGAGAGAACCTAATATGGATAGGCTTAGGAAAAAGCTAATTTGAATATATTTTCCATAAACTCAGAGGGCATTGCCTGGCCTACAATACACTCCACACAAATTGTGCAATTAGGCACTCTCCGTAATGAGAAGGAGTACCCCTCAGACAATGCTAAAATTTTCCACAAACTGGGTTCTTCTTTTCTATGTCCTTCTCCTCTCTCTGTCTGTCTCTCACTCTCTCATATCCTCTCGTATTCTAGAGTCTTTCAAGGAAGAAATATAAGTCATAGGAGACCAGATACTGTTATATAACAACTTTCAGGGCAACTGGAGACTATCCTTAGGTCATCAATATCTGATGAGTGCAGGTCTGACACCTGGCACAACCACTGATCAGTTGGTTGAAGAGGCTGCGGAGCTCTGGTGAGCGATGTGACCGAAGTGCAGCATAACAAGCACAGGGACTGGGACTGAGCAGTAACTAGGCCATGTGACTAATGAATGTGATGTCACTGGCCTAGGAAGAGGCCGCAGTGGTCAACAGAACCCTGAGGCCTCTTCAAACAGCTGATTGTTGGGGATGCTGGGAGTCAGACCCCCACCAATCAGATGTTGATTGATGATCAGATATTGAATTTTCTACTGCTGGAAAAACCCCTTTGGGTCAGCAAGATATGTGTTGAAGTGGCGACTGATTTTACATTCAGGATCATAATACGTCTATATGAAATCTGTCTGAAGGTGGACAACCCCTCTAAAGGGACACTTCCTTCAGAGAGAGGTATTTCAAACTCGGTATTCAGTATAAAGATTTGCCAACATTTATTGTTGTGGCTGCATCCGAATTCTGACATAATTTGAGGTGCATTTTTTGTGGATTATGGCACATTTCATTTTAGACATTTTTATGAAGAAACTAAGCCCAAAAAAAGCCATTGTGCCTCGATCTTCAAGGGGAGTGGCTTTGGAGGAAGGGGTTAGGCTTCATGGGAAGGGGGCATGGCTTAAGATGTGTCACTTTGCACCAACATTTTGGCACAAAGTTCTGTGGCAATTGAAACCAACTAGTAGGTGGTATTAAATTAAACTTGATAACTAGCACATCTGACATTAGACTCTGTCTAGTCTAATGTTATATCACCTATTACTTGGCTTGACAGAATTGTGTGTCACGCCCCTTTTCCATAAAACCACACCACCATGGCTAACCAAGCACGGTGGATTATTCCTTTTGTCTTACTTCATAAATAGATCTAAAATGATATGTATCAAATTGTGCCAAAATTCACCAAATTTTGCCACAAATTATGCCACAATTCAGGTGCAGTCATACTATTAAATTTGGCCCACTGTCTACATTTACACAGGATTAGTAAATCTGCGTAAGCAGAAGCAGAAGTTGCAGAGGACATACAGAGGGAGATGTATCAAGACTGGCTTGTGCTGCCGAGGTCTATGGTATTCCCAGTGATAACCCACGGGGTTTGCAACTTTTTTTACCAGAAGTCTGGCGTAGGAGGAATGAAAGATTCTCCCCATGGTTTTGTGGGAAAAGATTAATTTATGCCAGTTCTGCGGCAGCTCAGAGTTGCCATAGATTTCAGTTTCAGCTATATATTCGATAACTTTTCCATAAAGAATCTCTTCCGATCCTGAATATGCGTATGTGCTTGAGGCCTAAGGCTAAGTGGCACTTCCAGGGCATAACTGAGGAACAAAGTAATGCATGCCAGTGTTCATGTGCCCTAACCAGTGTTTCCAGCTTTGATTTCTTGCTGAGTAAACTTTTAGAAGTAGTTGATATAATTGTCCTGATGTCATACTGAATATTAAACAGAGGCCTGGAATTTCATGGTTACTGCATCCCTGTCCATTGCACACGCCTGCTCCCCAGACACGCTTACACCCTCCAGCCATCAATAGTCTTCACACTCCAGCTGCTGCATTAACCGCTGCCCCTCATGCTGCCTCATTGTACGGGGGGGACGGCCTGACAGACCCCTCCACACACAGGCAGGACCTGGAAGAATTAGAAACAAAAGTCTGCTTAAAGTAGCACATGAGACCGGCAGCCTCATTATACCCTGCTCTGCTGTACCACACCAGCCTGCGTGGCAAGTTCAATGGCCTGAAATAATGACTGAAGAAGTGGGAGGCAAACTATCAGAAGGCATGACTGGCTTCTTTTTACTCACTAGGACAACGAAGATGAGATGAGAACTGCGCAGCAAAGTTGTGACAATGAATTATCTGAATACTGGATATTTTTATACAGAAGATCTGGTTGTAAAATGCACAATATAGTAAAATAGAAACAAAGAAAAAGCAATTATTAAACTATTATAACATAACAACCCATTATGGATGGAAGCATCATGGAGACCATTGCTAGGTTTATTAGCCTTTTAGATACACAGTCGAATCACATTATTATGACCACGTCCTACTTTCAATGTCAGAAGTGTGTAGTTCATGAAGGAAGTCACGTATGGTGAGCTGGCTTGGTGGGTATATAAAGTGCTATCTGCTCACATACCCTTTGTTGCTGTCAGAGTTGCAGAAAGGGATGATTGTTGGCTTTCAGGCCAAGGGTGGCAGGATTTCTGAAACTGCAGTTTGTGAACTGTACGTATGCTGCTGTGGTGAAATGTATTGTGAGCGGGCAAATGCCACCATTGTGAATATGTAGCTATGACGGCTACAAAAGTGCGCGACGGCGGATTCACCACCAAAATAAACCAGAAGGCTACCAGACATGTCAAAAAACATAGTTTAGTGAACCCTACTGTGTATGGGGCTCCAAAACAAATGGATAGACACTGCACATCGGCTAACAAAGTTGTTTCAGCAAAAAAGCTTCTATTTTGGTGAAAGTCGGAATTGGACATCTGCTGATATTGGCAAATAAAAGACATGCAAGAAAAAATAATGATAATCAACCCACTTCAAAGTAGATGGCGGGACAAAGAGACGTGTGTATCTCTATAATGGTAACAATAACCCCCCACACCACCTGCAGTAAAACGGCTCAAATAACCATAACAGTACAAGCTCCCAAAAGAGCAAATCAGAAACAGTGTCTATAAAATGACAATCTTTATTATATCTTCTCATATATAAAAGTTAAAAAATCAATGTTATACAGGGAGGGTAACAGTGCAGGAGAAAAACGCCATCCCTGGCCCTTTGCTTGGTTTTCATCTCATTTGGTGAGTGTTTGGCACACAATATTCTGGAGTTATTTTAGATCATATGAGCAGGGACAGCAGTCATTTATTATGATGTTTTTTCCCCTGGGGACTTTGTTCATCAATGCTATACCTGTGGTATTCAGCTATGTGTGACTATATATATACATACTTTGTGTTCAGCCACTGCGGTATTCCGCTATTGGCATGGTTACTTATCACACATACCTGACCGCATATTGGTTGTCACTGTGACACTATACCCTTTATTATATGAATGTATGGGACCTTGGTGGTATTTCTATATCACTATTATATGCGACTGCTGTTCATTTCTGTACTGTTATATTAGTGTATTTATATGTATGGGCCAGGGATGGGGTTTTTCTCCTGCACTGTTACCCTCCCTGTACAACATTGATTTTTTAACTTTTATATATGAGAAGATATAATAAAGATTGTCATATTTTTGTAGTACATGAGTGGCTCCATTTGTCTTTTTATAGACACTGTTTCTGATATTGGCAAATGTTTGCCTTCTCTGATGAGTCTTGTTTTTCATTTTATTATATGGACAATGGCGTGTCAGGTTAGAAACATCAGAGAACAAACACCCTGCAACCACTGCTGGAAGAACACAAGCTGGTGGCGGTAGAGTGATGATCTGGAATGTTTTTGTGATGTTCTCTGGTCCCACTCATCCATGTGGAAGGCTTCAGTTTTGGTGGCAGTGTCGCATATGGACCTCCACTGATATTGGCAAACGGCTGCCTTTTCCGATGAGTCTTGTTTTCCGTTTTATCAAACAGATGGACAATGGAGTGTCAGGTGAGAAACATCAGAGAACAAACGCCTTGCAACCACTGCTGGAAGAACACAAACTAGTGGTGGCAGAGTTATGGTCTGGGGAATGTTTTTGTGATGTTCTCTGATCCCACTCATCCATGTGGAAGGCATTCTCAACCGATTTGGATGTGACTCCATCCTTGCAGATCACATACACACATGTATGCTGATTATGTTTCCTTGAGCAGATGTGATCTTCCAGCAAGACAATATGACATCTCAGACAGCTAGAAATGTCTGACGTAGAAGAGCATGACCAAGACTTCCAAGTACTACCCTGGCCCCCTATGTCCCAGACTTGAACCCAATTGAGCATCTGTGAGACCACGTCGATTGCGGTGTTTGCTTCATGGATCCTCCCCCAAGCACCCTCCAGCAGCTTCTGGATGCATTGCAGTCAACATGGCTCCAGATGTGGGCAGTACGGTGGCTCAATGGTTAGCACTGGGTCCTTGGTTCAAAGTGTGGCCTGAGCGACTGCTGCTGAAGGACAGAAGGTTGCAACCAAAATCAGCCATCATGGTGAGCTGTCTTTGGTCACCCAGTCAACTAGCCTACATGCAAGCATTCAATGAATTTCAAAGTCAAGGTTACAATCTCAAATTGAGCAGTGCAGTTTATGCAGGTTTTACACACTGATTTTTGTATGGTTTTCGCTGTGTTCCCACATGAAATTGTAACCAAAATTCGCACTTGTTCCTTGCGAATTTTGTCACCTATTTTCACACGGATTTGACATAGATTTCATCCTTTGCAATGCATATCTGCACTGAAAAGGCAGAAAAAATGCAAAAAACGAACAACTGACGCTGTGGTTTTCAAAATCTGCACTGCTGGTAAATTTCTGTACTGTGTGCATAAGTTTTTAAAAACTCTCTTTAGCTGGTACTACTGGCATAGCTATAGGGGTCGCAGTGGTCGCAGTTGCACCAGGGCCCCTTAGCCGGGGGGGGGGGGGGGGCTGTATATTTCCCTTTATAAAGGGAATACTAGTGAGCGCTTTCATAATGGGCATCTAATATGGGGATCTGGAGGTCTAATGGGGGTTTGGAGGTCTGGTCTGAGGTCTAATAGGGGTCTGGAGGTCTGGTCTGAAGTCTGATAGGGGGTCTGGAGGTCTAATGGGGGACTGGAGGTCTAATGGGGGTCTGATAAGTCTAATGGGGATCTGGTCTGAGGTCTGATATGGGGAGATCTGGAGGTCTAATGGGGGTCTAATCTGAGATCTGATATTGGGGGGGGGTCTGACATGGAGGTCTAATGGGGTTCTTATCTGAGGTCTGATATTGGAGGGTCTGACATAGAGATCTAATGGGGGTCTAATCTGAGGTCTGATACATGGGGGGTCTGGGAGATCTAATGATTAGGTCTGGTCTGAGGTGGGGGTTTCTGACATGGAGATCTAATGGGGGTCTGAACTGAGGTTTGCTATGGGGTCTGACATAGATGTCTAAGGAAGGACTGGTCTGAGATGGGGGCTCTCATCTGAGGTTTGATATGAGGGTCTGATTTGAAAGGTAAGGGGGTATTTTTGTACAGGCGCTGAATATAAAGGGGGTGTTTTTTGTGTGGTACCAGTATTTTCAGGGGGAATGTTTCTGTAAGATCGTATTGGGGGGCACAGTGGACATTCTTGCACCATGGCCCATGAGATTTAGCTGCGCCCCTGGCTGGTACTATATTACCGCAGATTTTCTGCACAAAAATCTGCTTGAAAAATCATGCAAATATAAACGTTCATTTGCAGCAGCACTTACGGTTCTTATAAGTCCATATTGTGGTGGTGCCGCCAGTGTCAGGTACCAGCCTGTAGTACCCCAATTCCTTGGAACATCAAAAATAAGACTGCAGCACTCTCAGGTCTTCAGATAATCCTTGTTTTTATTCCACCTTCCTTAGTGCGACGTTTCGACCACCTTCGGTCTTTTTCAAGCATAAAGTGTGAGTCCCCACACCAACATATAAATACCCTCCCCCTTTGTGTCACATGGTTACATGATTGGTTCCCCAATAACACTAGGGATATGACATCATAATACAGTGTAATGCAGTGCAGTAAACCAAAATTATCAACAGTATATATCTGCACATTTGAAAAATCATGTACATATGGTGTTTGCACATGGCAGTGTAGTTTTTGTGGATTTTCTAGAAGGATTTTCATGTGGTTTTCCCTGCATTTTCACACCGAAATTTGCATGTGTTATTTGTGGACTTTGTTGTGGATTTGCCCCAGATCACAGTGCAAAGGGTGGAATCTGCACAAACATGCTGCAGATTACAAAATCTGCACCGCAGGTGAATTTCTACACAGAAATTTTCAGCACCATGTATATGAGACTCTAAAAATAACATCTACTTAGCCGGTACTGTATTACACTGGGAAATTTGCACATAATGGACCATGTGCATATACTCTGAAACTGTATAAAGTTGCCAGTGACCTCTACATAAAAAGTGACCATGTGGTGCTCGCAAGGCTCGTGACTGTGGAGCTGTAACCTAAATAATAAATATTTTTATGCCATACACATTACATTAATGTTGGTTGTGAGCCAAAACCATATACGGGTCAAAAATACAGGAATAGTGCAAAACTTTCAATTATACCTTATCTCTGTATAGGTTCCACTCCTGGTTTTGACTCACCATCACTGACCAAACATCGACCACAACACTGACATGTGAAAGAGGCCTGATTAAAGACGTTTTCTGAGACTATTATACTGATGACTTTTCCTCTGGATAGGCCATCAGTATCTGACGGGTGCGGGTCTGACAACCAGGACCTCCCCCCAATCAGCTCAAAGTAGCTTTAAGTGAATGGGGCTAAGCTGCCATATGAAGCACAGCTGCTATACAATGTACGGAGCTGTGTTTGGTGAGCAGAGAGAAGGCTGTGGTGCTACTGCAAGTGCCAGTGCCTTCTCAAACTGCTGATTGGCTGGGGTCCCAGATGTCGGATCCTCCACCTACCAGATAATGATGAACTATCCAGGGGATAGCTCATCAGTAGAAAAGCCATCGGAAACCCCTTTAATGCACCGTGAGGCATATCTCTAAGAGGGTTTGGAGAAATAACTGGAAATGCTCTTTAAGAGACCAGTAATCCATTTATTGTTGGATGTGAGACTTCACATGTAATAAATAAATATATGTTCCTTTTTATCTGTTATCCTTTGAAAAGGAGGGCTAATGTTTAACCTATGGCAGGTACCAATATGTTTGTCCTACTACATTATGGAGTCTTGAATGTTGGCATAAATTATACTTATTTTCAGCCATCTTGGTTCTTGATCTTGATTGTGATAATAGTGAAACTCCTTGTAAGAGACCTGGAGAGATCAGCATTAGTCTGCGTTATAATGATCATCTTAGAAAGACTCTTTCGTAAATAGGCATCATCTATGACTTCCTCATAAGAAGCCACGTTGAAGGCTATGTCTCGGATGGGGGTTCGGGAGGTAGAAATCATTAATTGGGGTTATGGAATACAGTGCTAGTGGGTGGCTCACTGGCTGTCTTCCAGGCATTCAGAAGAGTCCCACAAAGACATAGACATGATGACCAACCCAAATGCCGGTGACTGCCACCAACCACATCGTCTTCAAATGTCCTTGTGTTATAGAAATGTTACCCAATGAAGTCCAGTACTTAGCTTTCAATTTTATGGTGGTTGGAAGCTGAAAGTTTTCTTTCTATTCAAATATGTTGGCAACAGTCCTGTAGAAATACATGACAAGACAATTAAAATTAAAAGAGCCATGGTTGGTGGTTTTTAAAAGCATACCTACCTGGACATTTTTATGAATGAAAGCAACTCTATAAATGATTTCTTCCCTACACAAAGACTGGTTGAAATCTCAGCTTTCTCTTGCCAAAACAAGAGGGCGGTCTTTATGCTGCTCTTCTTTAGATCCATAGAAATGGGTACAGCCACACACAAATCCGACCCCTAGTGGTTTATTTGCATAAAAAATACCACAATACCACATTGTTGGTCTACAACAGAGTAGGTTATTGAGGATGGCTGATCAAGCTGGGTGTCATACAGGTCAGGCTGATAAATATAACAGTATAAAGCAATCATATATGACCAATCTTCCCACTCCTGGTAAAACTAATACACCATATATTATGATTTGTTCAGGGCCAGAAGGGGCAGCACATGGCACGGGTACTCAAAAGAGAGAGTCCTTGTGTCATGCTCTGCCCCCATAGGCTCTGGACTGGGCATAACATGGGTTGTTTGGCCTGGAGTGATACCTGCATACACCAGCCTGGAGTAAACACATCCTTGTTAGATGGAACCAATATTAGAATATAAAAAGTATAGAGGGTCACTTACTGATACAAAGCTCCTGAGAGTTCATCTATGTAGCTCCCTGGAAAATAATACAATCATACGTGTTACAAATTATAACACATGGATGATGTAATTACATATAGTGGATACAGTGCCTATAGTAACCTGTTAGTCCATACTGTACTTCAGATGCCTCTGATTTTATATGTAATTAGAATTAAAGAGAGTGTGTAATCCATTTTTTAAAGATTAAATAATTTTATCAATTTTTTAATCAATTTTTTAGATATTTAGTTTTTTTGTTTAGTTTTTTTAAGAAAAATTAAATAATTGTATTTCCCACTATTAGTGAATTTAAAGGGGTTATCCAAAATATATCTATTGATGACCTATCCTCAGGATAGGGCATCAATATCAGATCGGTCGAGGTCCGATACCCGGCACCCCCGCCGATCAGCTGTTTGAAGAGGAGGCACGCACTGAGCCAGCGCTGCCTCCTCTTCATTGTTTACCTGCTCGCCGTAACATCTGCAGCGGTGAGCAGGTGTTATTACACCCAAGCCGTCCCATTCATTTCAATTGCTCCTATACAAGTGTATGGGAATGAGCCGTCCCATTGAAATGAATAGGACGGTTAGATGTAATTACACCCGCTCACCAATGCGGATGTTAAGGTGAGCAAGTAAACAATGAAGTGGAGGCAGCGCTGGCACTGTGCGCCGCCTCTTCAAACAGCTGATCGACGGGGGTGCCAGGTGTCGCCCCCCCGACGATCTAATATTAATGACCTATCCTGAGGATAGGTCATCAATAAATATAACTTGGACAACCCCTTTAAGTTACCTGTAATCTAGTTGCTGCAAAACTGGCCAAGCCCCTCTCCTTTCTGGTGGTCTCACACCTCCCCTCCCCTTGTGACTATTCAAAAGGGGCGAAAGGTACAGTAGGTCTTTTCAATTCCACTGTGTAGACCATTTTGTTGGTGTTTGCACAGCAGTAAAGTACAGTCAGGACAGGACAGCACTGTTCAGGACAGTAAGAGCTGTATGACACAGACAGGACATAGAAGACAATGGACGGATTTCCATCCTATCTTGTATCTTTGACCTGTGCTACTTCTGAATTGTGAATACTCTTTGACCAGACACCAGAGGTCGCACTATATTTTTTGCAGGAAAGTAAAAATTCTCTTTTTAGTATTTTTGAGAAGTATTTTCAGCTAAGGAAGAGTATGAAAGTATGGTGCACCGCCTATACCAGTACATTATAGCTCATCACTGTATCAGTGACAAGCTGTCCAATAGGCTTTGTGCTTACCACATCACAGATGCGGACCTATTCACTTGAATGGGTCTGCAATCTGGAAGGTGCGGAACGGAGGCACGGAACCCCACTGAATCACTACGGAGTGCTTCCATGGGATTTCTCTCCGTGCCTGTGGACAGATCATGGACCCATTCAAGTGGAATGGGTCTGGATCCGTCTGCGGAATCCGTACATATGTTGCCCGTGTATTGGGGATTGCAAATTGTCCACAATGCACGGAACGGTCGAGCAACGGCCGTGTGCTTTGTGCCTAAGTCAGTGCAGAGATGCCTGTAATAAATAGCGACTATGAGACCCACAGTATATAACGTATCCATAATTCAGTAATAAGGACATGGGCACATGGTAAGCTTCCACTGATGTGTATTTATTGCTTTTTCCATAGCCGTTAGCGCCATCTACAGGCACATTGCCCACACACATCAGTTTATGACCTGCCTAGGAGATTAAAACTCATTTATTAACTGACATGAGGATTTTCTTCATGACAAGAAGGTTAAGCAGACAATTGCATTAATGGATTTCATTTTCATATTTTCACAAGATTTGACTCTCGTAATTAGACAGGCCTCATTAAAATAACTTTTGTTCAGCAGCAAAGTGGTCATTTCTGCCAATTTATAGGCAATGTCTGCGTAGGATTAATTTTTATGTCAAGAGGATTGATATTAGCCGTTTACGGAGAGTGCAAGGTTTCAAAGGCTGACGATAAAACATTATTTTCATTTTAGATGACTGATCTGTCCTGCAGATGTTCATACTAGAAATGCAGTCATACTGAGTTTAAAAACGGTTAATATCCCTGGCTCTAGAGGTCTAGGGTAATGATCTGGTCATGTATAACTGGTGACACATAGATGCCAACTGTCCTGAATTTGCATCTACTGTCCCTAATTTTCGGAGACAGATCTGGCAAATTTGGGTTGTTTCAGCCAAAAATAAGTGGATGGGTATGGATGTTCTTAGGGCAGTTCATCAAATATAAATAAAAAAATAGAGAAAGGTAAAAGAGGGACACCAACTTACTGCACAATCTTGTATCCTATCTTTTTACGTGTTTTTGTCGTAATCCAGAAACTCTCCCATATACAGTGCAGTCACATACCCACAAGAAAGTGCTTGAAAAATGTTCCCCTCGTGTGCTCTATAGTGCAGCCACATGCCCCTCGTGTGCTCTATAGTGCAGCCACATGCCCCTCGTGTGCTCCATAATAGTGCAGCCATATGACCTGCACACTTGCCATCTACATTTGCCCCAATATACACCTCAAACCACACTACATTTTTTATTTGATATTCTCCTGCTTCCAAATCGCTGTAGGCAAGTGGGTAGCTGGAGCCATTTGATTGATAAAGATCTAGCAGGTATTTCACATCAAGAGATTTTCATGTTATTGAATGGAGGAAAAAGTAGCTTGGAACTCACTTTAAAATCCCAGCAAATAGCGATGTAAAAAACTCGCTAGCTACTAGTACTGATATGTCTGTAGCCATTTCACAATGATTTTATCTCTAGCAATTAAATCACTTTAGCTACACTCACTTGGGTGCAGCAATTTGGAAGAGATTTTCAATCCCTATGGACAGAGATTTCACAGCAATCTTTTTTGCAGTGCGACAAAAAGTGCAGGTGTAGCCCCAGCCTTAGCAGGAGGTAGAATCATCGAGTGATACCGCCTTCTGCTGGCAGCACTGAATCCCTCCTGAGCCTCCTCCCAATCACAAAGAATATTTTTCTTGATTTGGAGGACTCTTAGTGTTGAACGAACAAGTTCGGCATACAAGGTTTGGATTATCTAAGAATCCCATTATGGATTCTATAACGGAATTCTATGACGGCCATGCTGGCCATAGACTTCTATTATGATGGAATGCAATATGGAATGCCTCTTATAGGCCTCCCTGGTGCATGCCATCATAGAATTCTGTTATGGTCCGTGGTAGCGGAATCCATAACAGGATTCTTAGATAACTCGAACCTTGTACGCTAAACTTGAAAACACAAGTACGCTGAACACTAGTGACAGTTTCTTATTTTCCAATATGCTCTATAGCTCCCCGGCGCTTATACACTCCTTACATCTATTAGGCTGCGGTATCGCAGCAGGACCACACCAAACTGCTGCCAATGTAAATAATGTATATAAAACTAGTGAAGATACCGCGGTATCTTTACTAGATTTATATACAGTTTCTTATTTTCAATGAGCACAATGTATTGCCTTGTTTCTCCTCTGGGGGTGCTGCAGGGGAAATAAATATTTGCTGTTTGGGCGATCCACAGATTACACTTTGCAGCAGGACACCCTGTGATTAGCTTTATCCTCAGGAGATATTTCTAAAGGCCCTTCTTCCAAATAATTGCAAATGCGCATTAAGACTTAGGCTACACTGCTACTCTTTGTAGCGCGACTGATTTTAACTATTGAACTATAGTTGCAGTTCAAATGGATGTATTCAGTTTAATACAATCTCGTGGACTGTAGCTGTCACTCAATAGTTAAAATCATTTAGTCAAGCTACAAAAAGTTGCAGTGTAGGCCTGGGCTAAATCATTGTTTCTGGTCAGCAGATTGCCCTGTGTAGACAGAAATCTGCTGCCATCAATTACTCTTTATAGGGCTGATCGATTGCTCATTCCTATACAGAGGTGGTGATGTAAATGCTGCTCTCACCTCTGCCAGGTTCATTCCTGGTAATTGACTGTTCAGTCATCCTATGTAAAAGGGTCGTAATGAAAGGATCATACTTACCTGCTCCCACATCTCCATCTTCCTATCCCTCCCCCCCCTTCTTTTGGTTGGCTGAAGAGTAATAATTGACCCTGCCCATGCTGGAGAGGAAGAAAACAAACCCAGAACCGGAAGATGTGGGGAGCAGTTAAGTATGATCCTTTCAGTACAGTAGACAGGCTGCTGACAACTGTTAGAAATCATGTACTACTGGACCTGCCCTGTGGGACATTCCCAGATTTCAGTGGCTGTCCCGCGGTCCCGGTACTATCTGTAATGATGAAGCAGAGAGCTGTCCATTGGCTCATCATTCCTCCCCCTGTCTGTGCTCTACACTGCAGGTCTGGTCAGAGGGGGCGGGTCAGGGCCTGCAGCTCCTTGTATCATCCTGCTGCTGGGGAAGAGGTGAGTATGTAGAGTTTATTTTTTTATTTTTATTGCCTATGAAGGGGGCACAGCTGTGCATATTACTGTGAGGGGGCACATAAATGGGCATATTACTGCGAGGTGGGCACAACTGGGCATATTACTGTGAGGGGGCAAAACTGGGCATATTACTGTGAGGGGACACAACTGGGCATGTTACTGTGAGGGGGCACAGTTGGGCATATTACTGTGAGGGGCCAAATATCTGACCATTATTACTGTGAGGGGCACATATCTGGGCATAACTACTATGAGGGGACACATATCTGGTCATAACTACTGTGAAGGGGGCACAATGCTGGCATAAGTACTGTGTGGTGGCATAAAGGGGGAATAATTACTATGTGGGGGCATTTAGGGGACTGGGTGGAATTACGTGCTTAGTTATGAGGCAGAGTTAGAGGCGTGGCCTAGTGCAGTCAGGTCAGTCTTACCCTGTGGACAACTTACCAGGTTTGCAAGCTGTTTCACATATAACTGGGCACACGTAGCAAAACTGGCAATACTGCAAAATAAATTAATACATTTTTAATTCATTTGGGAAACTCTTCAGTTTAGTGCAAATCAGCTCTGCCATACTAACATTAACCACTAGGTGGTGCAATAGGCTTATCACGTGCTTTGTACGAGTCCATTAGCATGTATTGATTGTATTGGAGGTTATATGTATAGGTAATTGCTTCCATAAATATATTTCCAAATACATGGACTCACCTCGCAGTTTTTACAATGCTCGCTCTTATCGTTTTCTTCACAGGGGCATTTATCACAGTCTCCACAGTGCTGGGGGGGATAAAACAGGTTTCATTATATGCCATGGTATGGGTTTTATGAACACATGGAAATGTAGGCAGCTTCAGTGTAGTGATCATGCAGATTAGGTGACTGGCCTGCAACCCTCTGCAAAATGTTACTTACCTGGGGAGGTGAGTACTGGCCTGCAGAGATCCTTGCAGGTGATCTAATGTATACAACGAACATGATGTACCCTGTCCACTGTGTGAATTAATACTTCCCTATTGCACCCGATGCTCGGGTGCTCTGGCCAAACACTAGGTGGTTCTCGAGTGCTCGGCCAAGCACCCGAGTATAATGGAAGTCAATGGGAGAAGACCAGCCACCCCTTGCTCTGCAGAGGGGAGGGTGTCTGGTTCATAGGGAAACGTCAGAAAATGGTGGAAACACCACAGAAATGGTTAGGGAACAGCATGGGGAGGATGTCTGGATGCATCTTGGACTCCAAAGTCACTGATATTCACGATGATGTCCGACTATTACGCCACTTTTACGGAATGACAAAAATACCCCCCCAAACCAAATATAACATTGATTTTAGAGGAAATATTGTTAGGAAACATATATTTACTTGTATATAAAGTGCAAGTAGTAGTATGCCCTCACCCCTAATATTTTACACGGTCAGCAGCAGGCACTCGCCCCGAATGTTTTAGATGGTCAGATCAGCAGCAGACCCTCACCCCAAATGTTTTTGAGTGTCAGCAGCACTGAACGTCAACTTGTCAGGATGAGGACCAGAGTGAAGAAGTAACATAGTTTGTAAGGCCGAAAAAAGACATCTGTCCATCCAGTTCGGCCTGTTATCCTGCAAGTTGATCCAGAAGAAGGCAAAAAACCGCTGTGAGGTAGAAGCCAATATTCCTCATTTTAAGGGAAAAAATTCCTTCCCGAAGAGGAAGTAGTGGACGATCGAATCACTGGCCCAACATGGGAAGGAGGCAAGCTGAGCGAGGACAGCAGTATAGAGGGGGAGGGATGCGCAGCACCGCAACAGGCTGTAAGAGGCGGTGGGGTGGCAAAAGGGATAAGGTAGGCCACACCAACAAGTGTGGACGATAAAAGAATTGTAATTTGCAACCTGTGCCGTACCAAAATGAGCAGGGGCATGAACACTAGCTACCTGACCACCACCAGCATGATCTTCATGGCAGCAAAGCACCCTAATAGGTGGGCCAAACGCCTGGATTCACAATCGGTGTCTGTTGGTCACACCACTGCCTCCTCATCCCTGTGTTACGTGCTAGCCAAGACGCAGGCCCAGATGCCTCCCCCCCCTGCACCTGGACCCTCGCAAGCACCATCAGCGAGCACATCCACTTCTGTGTCCAGCGCAGCGTACAGATGTCCATACCCCAGGCCTTTGAACGAAAGCGCAAATACCCAGCCACCCACCCACAGGTCATAGCACTTAATGCACACCTTTACAAATTGCTGGCGGTGAAAATGTTGCTTGTAGACACTGAGGCTTTTCGCAGTCTGATGGCGGCGGCTGTCCCTCGTTACTCAGTACCTAGCTGACACAAAGGATTGCGGGCCCTACTTCCACCAGGATTTCCGCCACCACCTACATTAGCGGCTGCAACCCCTCCTTCTCCTCCACCACTTCCATCTAGGAATTCTCATCTTGCAGCACCAGTCAGACTTCAGTCAGTAGCTGGAAGCAGTTTAGCACAGCGGTGGGGAAGCGGCAACAGGCTGTGCTGAAACTTATTTGCTTAGGTGACAAACAACACACCGCCACAGTGCTGTGGCAGGGTATAAGGGACCAGGCTGAGCTGTGGCTCTCACCACTCAACCTACAACCAGGCGTGGTTGTGTCTAATAATGGCCGCAACTTGGTGGTGGCTTTGGAGCTCGGCAAGCTCACACACATACTGTCACGCTCAGGTGTGGGGGGAAAACCACACAGAGCGTAGGAGGGAAAGAAGATTAGACCTGGAAACTAAGGAAGGTAGATGGACACCTCCTAAAGGAAACCATTACTCTAATCTTGATTGACTACCAGTATGAACAGGTCTCAAATGTAGGCGAGTTCATACACAGGAACCTAAACCAAACTGACCCTATAGGACCCTAGAACTAATGACAGGAATGAGTCTACCTGTTCCTCCAACAGGAAGGACGAACAGGAGTCTCCCTCAGGCCAAACAACTGCTTCAACTTACTGGTTCAGCGGTTTCCCAAAAACTACACTTTTTTGCCTGAGCTGCTGGTCTGGCAACGCTGCAGCAGCGCTTACACTTGCCAGCTCACTGACTGCTGTGCAACCTGAGCACACGCTGGAACTCTACCTGCTCACAATAAAGGTGGACAGCGCTGCATGTGGAAAAGGTTCTGATAAGCGGCCTAGTGTCACAACTAGGAGGGAAACGTTTTGTAAAATGGTAAAGGAGTACCTAGCTGACAATGTCAACGTCCTCAGCGATCCCTCTGTGCCTTATAATTATTGGGTGTCTAAGCTGGACATGTGGCACGAACTGGCACTCTACGCCTTGGTGGTGCTGCCTGCCCTGCCCCCAGCGTTTTGTCAGAGTGGTTATTTAGTGCCGCTGGGGGCATAATAACTGCTAAGCGCATCCGTCTGTCAAATGAAAATGCTGACGCTAATCAAAATGAACAAGGCCTGGATTGCCCCTGACTTCTCTACTCCACCAGAGGAAAGCGGCTGAACATAAAGGAACTTTAAATGTGGCTTTTAGGGTGTATTGAATACACTGTAAGTCCATGAACCCCTTCCTCTTCTTGTCCTCTTCCTCCTCTTCCTCCATCATATCAAACTGCTTATTAGGCTGCCCTCGCCTTTAAATATTTAAGAGGTTCACCAGCAGGTCCTCACCCCTAATTTTTTAACTTAAAAAATTAACCTCACTCTGGTCCTCCTCCTGACATGTTGACCTAACAAGAACCTGTCTTGCGCCGCCCTCCAAATTGAGACATGAAGCTAGGAGTTTTGGATGACTTTGTTTCTTGTGCTCTGCCAGCAGACACTGTTTCACCGCGCCCACCGTGCACCATCAGCAGCACGCCCACTTCCCTGTCCCTTACTGCTTGCCTTGCGCATACTAATTGGTATGTATGCAAGTTTGTCAAAAGTACAGTTGCGCAGATTTTTTTTAGTGTATGAGCAGAAAAATTTCACCGAATGAGCAAACGTTATGCAGCAGACGCTGCGCAGGTAATGTCACATACCTGTGCTGCATGTGCAGTATAACCTTTCTGTATCCTAAATACTTGACATCCAGTGTATTTTTTTTCTGCCGTTATTCATATAATGTATAACGTTTGTGCAATCAGGCACAGATAGTGTAGGGATAGGATTTGGCTAGGCAGGGCTAGTTGTTCTGTTGAAAAGACCCCAAAGTATTTTTAAGGACTTTTGTTATATCTGGCTGCAATATTGTTATTCTTGATGGTCAAAATTTGCGCAAGTTTGCCTAATCTTAACACCAGCTGCGCAGCGTGTGCAGGACAATGTATGTTTCTCCTATGTACCTGACATTTATTGTGTTTCTTTCTACCGCTAATCACGGTGACATTAGTAATTTCGCCTTCAATAATTGCAGAAAAAAATACACCGGATTTCTGTTATTTGGGATACACAATTATTAGACAGCAGACGCTAAAAAGGTGGTGTTAAGGTCAGGCAACCTTGCGCAATTTTTAACCCACCACAAAAATAATATATTGCAGCTAGATATAGCAATGGACTTTTGTGTCTTTTGAACAGAACAACTAGCCCTGCCTAGCCAAATCCTATCCCTACACTATATGTCCCTCCTTGCACAAATGCTATACAGCAGACGCAAAAGAGGTACTGTGGCCTTAATTAACGGCAGAAAAATAGCAACGGATATATAGACTATAGAACGTTTCTAATGCACACGCTGTGCACGTGGTGTTAGCGTCAGGCACACTTGCGTTCTTTTTGCCCCAAATTAAAAAAAAAAACGCAGCCAGATATAACAATGGTTTTTGTGTCTTTTGAACAGAACTACTAGCCCTACCTAGCCAAATCCTATCCCTATAGTTTAATTGCCTCCTTGGGCAAATTAAACTGTAGACGCAAATGAGGAACTGCGGCCTAAATTAATGGTATTAAATGTAACAACAGATGTCAGCTATATAGACTTTTGAACGGTTCTAATACGCTGTGCACCTAGTGTTACTGACAGGGCACACTTAAGGTTTTTTTTTGCCACCCAAAAAAAACAACAAAAAAACAGACGTATTTCACAATGGACTTTGGTCTTTTTGGAACATAAACAATCTTTCTACCTACCCAAATCCTATCCCTATAGTTTAATTCCCTCCTTGGGCAAATTAAACTGCAGACGCAAATGAGGAACTGCGGTCTAAATTAACGGTATTAAATGTAACAACGATTGTCAGCTACATAGACTTTTGAACGGTTCTAATACGCTGTGCACCTAGTGTTACTGACAGGGCACACTTGGGTTTTTTTGGCTACAAAAAAAAATTAAAAAATGCAGAAGGATTTAACAATGGACTTTTGTGTCTTTTGAACAATGATACTAACCCTGCCTATAGAAATTCTATCCCTACACTAGTCCCTCCTTGCGCAAATGTTATACAGCAAGACGCAAAAGATGTACTGCTTAACAGCAGAAATTATAGCAAAGTATGTATACAGAGAGTATCCTATAGCATGCAGCAGCAGCACATGTGGGATTAATGGCAGGCCACCTAGTGCTATTTTCACCACCTTTAAACACCCCAAAAATAATAAAGTATTGCTTTGTGCCAGATACAATAGCCCTTAAAAGGGCTGTTGGGTCTTTTTTGAGCTATTTCTATCCCTGCCTAGTGTGCTTCTCTCCCTACAGTGTATGTCCCTCCTTGCTGCAGCAGCGCATGTGGCGTTAATGGCAGGCCACCTAGCACTATTTTCACCACCTTTAAAGTCCTCCAAAATAATAAAATGTAGGTTTGTGCCAGATATAATAGCCCTTAACCCTTAGACTCCCAGCGCCGCACATGTACGACGCAAAAAGCCGGGACACAGGTGAGCTGCGCCTACCCGATCAGCGGCGGGGGTCCGGCTGTGCCGAGGTGCCGGACCCCTGCTGAATGCGCCAGCATCGGTGAAAACACAGATGCCGGCGCATTAACCCTTCATGTGCCGCGGTCAGCGCTGACCGTGGCACATGTGGTGTGCGGGAGTTCAGGATGGCGAGCGGGGGGCCATCGGGGACCCGATGGCTCGGATAGCAGCCCGATGCCTTCCTTAGGCATCGTGGCTGCTATCCCTGCGTGCCTATGCGATCAAGCCCCCTGGATCGCACAGGAAGCAGGCTGTATGTGTATTACATTGAGTAATACACTTACAGCCAATGCATTACAATACAAAAGTATTGTACTGCATTGTAAAGGGGATCAGACCCCCAAAAGTTAAATAAAGTTAAAAAAAAAGTTAAAAAATAAAGTTTCCTAAAAAAAAATAATAAAAGTTTCAAGTAAAAAAACGCCATTTTCCAAAAAAAAGCTTAAAAAATTGTAAAAAAAAAAGATAAAAAAAGGAAAATAAACATATTAGGTATCGCCGCGTCTGTATCGTCTGGCTCTATAAAAATATCACGTCATCCACCCCGCCAGGTGAACGCAGTAAAAAAATAAAAATAAAAACGTGCCAAAACAGACATTTTTTGGTCACCTTCCCTTACAAAAAGTGTAATAGCAGGCGATCAAAAAGGCGTATTTATCCCAAAATGGTACCAATCAAACCGTCAACCGTCCCGCAAAAATGATACCCTACCTGAGACAATCGCCCGAAAAATAAAAAAAATATGGCTCTCTGAAAATGGCAACACAAAAAAAGATTTTATTCTGTTCAAAAATAAATCTAATGTGTAAAACTTTCCAAAAATAAAGAAGTTAGACATATTGGGTACCGCCGCATCCGTAACAACCTGCTCTATAACAATATTACATGAGATGGCCCCCCAGGCGAATGCTGCAAAAAATAAATAAAAAAACTATGCCAAAACAACCATTTTTTTCCCTCTTGCCTCACAAAAAGTGTAATAGCAGGCGATCAAAAAGGCGTATTTAACCCAAAATGGTACCAATCAAACAGTCATCTTGTCCCACAAAAATGATACCCTACCTGAGACAATCGCCCGAAAAATAAAAAAATATGGCTCTCTGAAAATGGCAACACACAAAAAAAGATTTTATTCTGTTCAAAAATAAATCTAATGTGTAAAACTTTCCAAAAATAAAAAAGTTAGACATATTGGGTACTGACGCGTCTGTAACAACCTGCTCTATAACAATATTACATGATATAGCCCCCCAGGTGAATGTTGTAAAAAAATTTTTTTTAAAAACCATGCCAAAACAGCTATTTTTTTTTCACCTTGACTCACAAAAAGTGTAATACCAAGCGATCAAAATGGTACCAATCAACCGTCATCTCGTCCAGCAAAAAATGAGCCCCACATAAGACAATAACTCAAAAAAATAAAAATCAATGGCTCCCGCAAATCAATCCATCAAAATCTGTGTTGTAAAATCCATATGGCGCTCCTTCTGTTTTGAGTCCTGCCATGTGCCCCCACATCAGTTTACCACCACATATGCGGTGTTGCCGTATTCAGGAGAAAATGAGTAACAAATTATGGGGTGCTTTTCTCCTGTTACCCCTTGTGAAAATGAAAAATTTGGGGCTAAAGCAACATTTTATTGGAAGAAATTAAACTTTTCATTTTCACAGCCAAGTGTTTCCAAATTCCGTAAAACGCTTAGGGGGTTAAAGTGGCCAGTACCCCCCTTAATATATTCGTTGAATGGTGTAGTTTCCAAAATGGGGTCACTCTTTGAGAGTTTCCACTGTAGGGGTATGTCAGGGTCTCTCAATTACATAATGGTGCCTAAAAACCATTCTAACAAAATCTGCCTCCAAAATCCATATGGCACTCCTTTCCTTCTGACCACTGCCACAAACCCATAGAGACGTTTACCACCACATATGGGGTATTTATGCAAACTGCAGAATCAGAGTAATGTATATTGAAGTTTAGTTTGCTGTTAACCCTTGCTGTGTTGCAAGAAAAAAATTATTAACGTGAATAATCTACCAAAAAATTTTAATTTTGAAATTTCACCTCCATTTTCCTTTAATTCTTGTGGAACACCTCAAGGGTTAATAAAGTTTGTAACAGTATCAGTTTTTTATAATTTGAGGGGTGTAGTTTCTAAAATGGGGTCATTTATGGGTGTTTTCCATTAGGTAAGCCTCCCAAAATCACTTTATAACTGAATTGGTGCTCAAAAAAATGGTTTTGGAAATTTTGATGAAAATTTGAAAAAAGGCTTCTAAACTTCTAAAGTTTCTCACGTCCAAAAAAAGTAAAATTACATTTATAAAATGATGCCAACATAAAGTATACATATAGGAAATGTAAAATAATAACTATTTTTGGAGGTATTACTATGTATTTTGAAAGCAGAGAAATTTTTCAAAATTTTTGCTAAATATGGTATTTTTTATAAATAAAAATGAAATATTTTGCCACAAATTTACTATTGTCGTGAAGCACAATATGTGACGAGAAAACAATCTTAGAATGGCCTGGATAAGTAAAAGCATTCCAAAGTTATTACCACATAAAATGACACATGTCAGATTTGCAAAAATCAACCTGGGATTTAAGGTGAAAAGTGGCTCGGTACTGAAAGGGTTAAAAGGGCTTTTGGGTCTTTGTTTAGCGACTTCTATTCCTGCCTAGCGTGCTTCTCTCCCTACACTGTCTGTCTCTGCATGCAGCAGCTCTCCCTGGCCGGGTCACATGTCACCGGGTGCTTTATAGCACCCGGTGACATGTGACACAGCCAGCCAATCAGTGTAATGCCAGTAGCTAAGATAGCTACTGGCATTACACTGAATGCTATCACTCCCCGCACGCTAATTGGCTAATTAGCGTGCGGGGAGGTGACTCGAGCATGGCACACTAATCCTCACATGTAAGTTACCAAGGTGCTCTGTGCACTATAGGTCCTTAAAATTCCCTTCTCCATTGCTGGAGCTTCAGGGAATGGGAAGCCTTTTGGGATCTGATAAAAAGAAGTTGTTAGTGCTTTCTTATGCCCGTTCTTGTTCTTATACAGGGGCCAGTGGCGTAGCTACCGGGGGGCAGGGGGGGCGACGGCTCCGGGCCCAGTGACTCAGGGGGGGCCCCAGCAAGGATGACCTTGCCTTCTATCAGGCTAATACAAGTGAGCGCTTCCATTATGGAAGCGCTCACTTGTATTTAGGGACCCCCATCAGACCTCAGATCAGCCCACCCAGCCACATAGGATTAAAATAAAAAACTTTACTTACCTGTTTTCTGCGCTGCGGCTGCCCTCCGGTCCGCGCTCTGCTCTCTTCCCTGGCGGCGCGCACTATGACCTGACGCTGCACGCAGCGTCAGGTCATAGTGTGCCCGGGCCAGGGAAGAGAGCGGAGCGCGGACCGGAGGGCAGCCGCAGCGCAGAACAGGTAAGTAAAGTTTTTTATTTTAATCCTATGTGGCTGGGTGGGCTGATCTGAGGTCTGATAGGGGCACAGTAGGCTGATATGAGGTCTGATGGGGGCACAGTCTGCTGATATGAGGTCTGATGGGGGCACAGTCTGCTGATCTGAGGTCTGATGGGGGCACAATACGCTGATCTGAGGTCTGATAGGGGCACAGTAGGCTGATATGAGGTCTGATGGGGGCACAGTCTGCTGATATGAGGTCTGATGGGGGCACAATATGCTGATCTGAGGTCTGATGGGGGCACAATATGCTGATCTGAGGTCTCATAGGGGCACAGTAGGCTGATATGAGGTCTGATGGGGGCACAGTCTGCTGATATGAGGTCTGATGGGGGCACAGTCTGCTGATCTGAGGTCTGATGGGGCACAATCTGCTGATCTGAGGTCTGATGGGGGCACAATACGCTGATCTGAGGTCTGATAGGGGCACAGTAGGCTGATATGAGGTCTGATGGGGGCACAGTCTGCTGATATGAGGTCTGATGGGGGCACAATATGCTGATCTGAGGTCTGATAGAGGCACAGTAGGCTGATATGAGGTCTGATGGGGGCACAGTCTGCTGATATGAGGTCTGATGGGGGCACAGTCTGCTGATATGAGGTCTGATGGGGGCACAGTCTGCTGATCTGAGGTCTGATGGGGGCACAATACGCTGATCTGAGGTCTGATAGGGGCACAGTAGGCTGATATGAGGTCTGATGGGGGCACAGTCTGCTGATATGAGGTCTGATGGGGGCACAATACGCTGATCTGAGGTCTGATGGGAGCACATTAAGCTGATCTGAGGTCTGATAGGGGCACAGTAGGCTGATATGAGGTCTGATGGGGGCACAGTCTGCTGATATGAGGTCTGATGGGGGCACAGTCTGCTGATCTGAGGTCTGATGGGGGCACAATACGCTGATCTGAGGTCTGATAGGGGCACAGTAGGCTGATATGAGGTCTGATGGGGGCACAGTCTGCTGATATGAGGTCTGATGGGGGCACAATATGCTGATCTGAGGTCTGATGGGGGCACAATATGCTGATCTGAGGTCTCATAGGGGCACAGTAGGCTGATATGAGGTCTGATGGGGGCACAGTCTGCTGATATGAGGTCTGATGGGGGCACAGTCTGCTGATCTGAGGTCTGATGGGGGCACAATCTGCTGATCTGAGGTCTGATGGGGGCACAATACGCTGATCTGAGGTCTGATAGGGGCACAGTAGGCTGATATGAGGTCTGATGGGGGCACAGTCTGCTGATATGAGGTCTGATGGGGGCACAATATGCTGATCTGAGGTCTGATAGAGGCACAGTAGGCTGATATGAGGTCTGATGGGGGCACAGTCTGCTGATATGAGGTCTGATGGGGGCACAGTCTGCTGATATGAGGTCTGATGGGGGCACAGTCTGCTGATCTGAGGTCTGATGGGGGCACAATACGCTGATCTGAGGTCTGATAGGGGCACAGTAGGCTGATATGAGGTCTGATGGGGGCACAGTCTGCTGATATGAGGTCTGATGGGGGCACAATACGCTGATCTGAGGTCTGATGGGAGCACATTAAGCTGATCTGAGGTCTGATAGGGGCACAGTAGGCTGATATGAGGTCTGATGGGGGCACAGTCTGCTGATATGAGGTCTGATGGGGGCACAGTCTGCTGATCTAAGGTCTGATGGGGGCACAATACGCTGATCTGAGGTCTGATAGGGGCACAGTAGGCTGATATGAGGTCTGATGGGGGCACAGTCTGCTGATATGAGGTCAGATGGGGGCACAATATGCTGATCTGAGGTCTGATGGGGGCACAATATGCTGATCTGAGGTCTGATAGGGGCACAGTAGGCTGATATGAGGTCTGATGGGGGCACAGTCTGCTGATATGAGGTCTGATGGGGGCACAGTCTGCTGATATGAGGTCTGATGGGGGCACAGTCTGCTGATCTGAGGTCTGATGGGGGCACAATACGCTGATCTGAGGTCTGATAGGGGCACAGTAGGCTGATATGAGGTCTGATGGGGGCACAGTCTGCTGATATGAGGTCTGATGGGGGCACAATACGCTGATCTGAGGTCTGATGGGAGCACATTAAGCTGATCTGAGGTCTGATAGGGGCACAGTAGGCTGATATGAGGTCTGATGGGGGCACAGTCTGCTGATATGAGGTCTGATGGGGGCACAATATGCTGATCTGAGGTCTGATAGAGGCACAGTAGGCTGATATGAGGTCTGATGGGGGCACAGTCTGCTGATATGAGGTCTGATGGGGGCACAGTCTGCTGATATGAGGTCTGATGGGGCACAGTCTGCTGATCTGAGGTCTGATGGGGGCACAATACGCTGATCTGAGGTCTGATAGGGGCACAGTAGGCTGATATGAGGTCTGATGGGGGCACAGTCTGCTGATATGAGGTCTGATGGGGGCACAATACGCTGATCTGAGGTCTGATGGGAGCACATTAAGCTGATCTGAGGTCTGATGGGGGCACAATACGCTGATGTGAGGTCTGATGGGGGGCACAATACGCTGATCTGAGGTCTGATGGGGGCACAATACGCTGATCTGAGGTCTGGTGGGGGGCACAATACGCTGATCTGAGGTCTGATGGGGGCACAGTAGGCTGATGTGAGGTCTGATGGGGGCACAGTAGGCTGATCTGAGGTCTGATGGGGGCACAGTACGCTGATCTGAGGTCTGATTGGGCACAATACGCTGATCTGAGGTCTGATGGGGCACAATACGCTGATCTGAGGTCTGATGGGGGCACAGTACGCTGATCTGAGGTCTGATGGGGGCACAGTACGCTGATCTGAGGTCTAATGGGGGCACAGTACGCTGATCTGAGGTCTGATGGGGCACAATACGCTGATCTGAGGTCTGATGGGGGCACAATATGCTGATCTGAGGTCTGATGTGGCACAATACGCTGATCTGAGGTCTGATGGGGGCACATTCTGTTGATCGGAGGTCTGATGGGGGCACAATACGCTGATCTGAGGTCTGATGGGGGCACAGTAGGCTGATGTGAGGACTAATGGGGGCACATTCTGCTGATCTGAGGTCTGATGGGGTACAATACTCTGATCTGAGGTCTGATGGGGCACAATACGCTGATGTGAGGTCTGATGGGGGCACAGTAGGCTGATGTGAGGTCTGATGGGGCACAATACGCTGATCTGAGGTCTGATGGGGGCACAGTAGGCTGATGTGAGGTCTGATGGGGGCATATTCTGCTGATCTGAGGTCTGATGGGGCACAATACACTGATCTGAGGTCTGATGGGGGGCACATTCTGATGATCTGAGGTCTGATGGGGGCAGGGGACTGTTAGTTTAGTGATGTAAAAACTGTGGACAGGTTTCCTTTAACATAGGAGTCCTCTTGTTTTTTACTCCTATTACTCCTATATTTCACTGCATTATGTGGTAGAGTATTTAGAGTAGGGTATGTAGAAAGTCTATTGTACTGTACTTAGCAGCATAGATGATCTAGCAGTTTATATAGTCATCTTTCTAATACAATATTATAACCACAACTAGTAGTATGTGCCTGTGAAGTTGGAAACGTGCGTTTGGGAAGCCAATAAGTGGGGGGCCCACTCAAGTATGTTTCGCCCCCCCTGTGCTGAACCTCTAGCTACGCCTCTGACAGGGGCATAGCTATTGGGGGTGCATAGTAGGCAATTGCTACATCGGTAGAAGTCCACCAATGATGTCATCAGGGTCTGGAGCTTCAGGGAGGGGGCAGCCTTTCAGGGTCTGATAAAAAGAAGCTGTTAGTGCTTTTTTTTATTCTTATTTTTTTATTCTTATTCTTGCTTACAGTGGCATAGCTGGGGAGGGAGGGGTGTTGGGGGGAAGTGTGCATAGATGATAGCCGCCCATATGTTCTGTTCTACCCTCCTACTGTTGAAGGAGAAATAAAAAAAAAATATATATAACATATATATATATATATATATATTACAATGCCACCTGTCAGATATTACATTCTTAAAGGGAACCTGTCATCTCCGAAACACCCCCTGAACTAGAGTAAGTGTTGTATAGTGTAAGTGATGCTGAATCTGAATATGAAAGTTTTATCTTCATACTCACTTCCATTCCAACGCTCTGCTCCCACAAACCTGCAGTAAAATGCACTCACTGGACTCTTCTTTGAGTCCTCTCCATTATGTGAGTGAGCACCGGAGTCCAGTGAGTGCATTTTACTGCAGGTTTGTGGGAACACAACATCAGAATGGAAGTGAGTATGAAGATAAAAATTACATAACCGGACTCAACTTCACTTACACTATACACCGCTTACTCTAGTTCACGGGGTGTTTTGGAGATGACAGGTTCTCTTTAAGTTCTACACATATGTACACATTCCAAAAGTGCCATGACATTGGTATTCTACAACACTGTTTTGTGCACAGCTACAAGATTTCACCGTGGAATAAACCTCATCTGGGTTCTTCATACCTAATCAGTGGAATTGAACATAAGTAATCAGAAGTGAGTAACACTGTTCAATACAGACAAGTACAGCCATACTGTCTCATGAACCTCATATTTGCTGCCTAGTTATTGTGTCAGAACAGGCCCTGGGCTCGGGGGGGTGAAATGCTCTACCAACACATGAGAAGACCTCAATATCAAAAATGACACTTAGTACATGGGGGGCACGTTACTGAGCGTCAAGTTATGCCTCCATTTGTTCAGGCACTAGTGATCATTGTCTTTCAAAAACTCATCAATCAGTCATGGACAGGTTTTCAAACATTAGATAAGTTACCTTGCAGAATGCGCAGTAGCGGCACAGTGACCCGTCTTTGTACTCTTCATCATCGTCATCATCATCATTGTCATCATCATCGTCATCATCATCGTCATCATCTTAAATGGAAAAGATACAAAATTAAAGGAGTTGTCTCATCTCGCCATTATTTCACAACTGTGTGCATAAAGAGGACCTTTCACCACTCCTGACATGCCTGTTTTAATAGCTTCATGCATTCCCCATGTAATAACAATTCTGGAGCATCTATTCTTATGTCTGTATGTTGTGCCATTCCTTTATTATTTGCACTAGAAGTTATGAATGAATTGCTATTTGTCTTCAGTAAAGGAACAGAGGGGAGGTAACCAGTTGGGGGTGTCTATCTGCACAGTCTGAACATGGCAGCTCTGATTGGCTAGAGTCAGTCTGTGCAGGTACACACCCCCAACTGGTCACCTCCCCTCTGTTCCTTTACTGAAGACAAATAGCAATTCATTCATAACTTCTAGTGCAAATAATAAAGGAATGGCACAACATCGAGACATAAGAATAGATGCGCCAGAATTGTTATTACATGGGGAATGCATGAAGCTATTAAAACATGTCAGGAGTGGTGAAAGGTCCTCTTTAAGATAAATGTCTCCTATATATGGATATTACAGTAAGAAAAAGAGGTTAAAGAACCCCTTTAATAAATGCACAAATCAAAATGAGATAAACATATATTGATTTTAACATTTGATTTTGATATGTATGTTTGATCTGATCTTTTGTATTTGAAGCCAATTATAGAGCCTCCACCGTCTACCCCCCCCCCCCAAAAAAAAAAAAAAAAAAAAAAAAAACCCTGAAAGAAAACCACCCATTTAGACCAGTATTTGCAGCATTAAAGGCATTAAAGGAGTTTTAAGGCTTTGTCTTCAGGATAGGCCATCAAAATCCAATCCAACATCTCGCAACTCCCACCGATCAGCTGTTACACAGTAGCTCCGATGCTGGAAGCTGGCACTATTGTGTAGTGGACGAAGTTTCATGGCTACTTCAGAGCTCTATCCACTACACCAGGGGTCAGCAACCTTCAGCACACCAGATGCTGTGAAACTACAACTCCCAGCATGAAAACTTACATAGCTGCTCTTGTAACTCCCACAGAAGTGAAATGAGGATCCTGGGAGTGCCAAAGGACCGTTGCTGATGCCTGCACTACACATTAGAAAGAGCTGTGTAGTTCCGGTGCTGGAGCCACCTAAATAGAAGCTCTTTAGCTGGGGTACTGAGTGTCAGATGTTGATGGCCCAGCCTTTATGGAAGCTAGTTTGGACTTGTTGCTGTCATGAAAGCTCAGTGACACATTGTATTGTGTCCCCAAATATAGCCCCTCAGAGAGGTTTAGAGTAGTTTTTAGTATTTAATTAAATTGCAGAAAAATGCTGAAATCCTGCTGTAACTTCAGAAGAATCACATCTAAAACCACAACAAAACCTCAGCACCCTAATAAAACCCTTATTCAGATGAGAAATATGATAAAGGGTACAGTATAATGCCAAAGCTGTACAAGGGCCCTGTAGACAGAGAGTTATCCACCTTACCTATCATCTTCATCTTGATTTCATGTAAAGGACAGTTACATGAGTTGCACAGGATTGGACAAACCCTTTCTTAAGGATTGTCATGACTCATAATCACTGGTGAATTAAAATCCACTAAAGAAATTGGCACATCATTGGAGGGCTTGGTTTAACCCTTTGAGCCTCAGAGGGGTTTGTTTTTGTTTTCGTTTTTCACTTCCTGTCTTTCTAGGGCCATAACTTTTTTATTTTTCGTACACATAGCTGTACGAGGGCTTGTTTTTTGCGGGACAAGGTGTACTTACTAATTCTACCATTTAATACTGCATACGATGTAGTGGGGAAAAAAATCCAAATGGGGTGAAAATGGAAAAAAAATGCAATTCTGCAACAGTTTTATGGGTCTTGTTTTTACGACATTACCTATACAGTAAAACTGACCTGTTACTTTCATTCTCCCAGTCAGTAAAGTCAGTCAGTAAAACTATGGTTATACCACATGTATAGGTTTCTTTTTACTGAGAAAAAAATAAAAACCTTAAAAAATTATTTTTTTTCGGACCCCTATAACTTTTTTGTAATTATGTCTACACAGCTGTGTGAGGGCTCATTTTTTTGTGCGGCAATCTGTACTTTTCATTGATATCATTTTGGGGTGTGTATGATTTTATGGTCACTTTTTATTTAACATATGTGGGAGTTGAAGGGACAAAAACAGCAAATCTGCCATTTTGACTTTTTATTCAGTTTCACCATTTGCTGTATGAGATAAGTATTTTTATATATTAATAATATTGGCATTTTTGCACGTAGAAATGGCTATGATGTTTAGTTTTTATTTATGTATTTTTATTTTGAATTATCATATTTAAAAAAAGTGTAATTTTTTTTAAAAAGTTTTACACGTCTTTATAGTACTCATAGGGAACTATAATAAGCAATCATTAGATTGTTTCTCTCATAGACTCCAATGCATTAGTCTATGAGGATTACATTGTGTTCCTATGGAGCCTTGTCACAGGCAGATTTTCCATCGGAGCTAATGTGCAGCAGCCTCATGTCAGGTTAGATGGGGACCATTGGTGGACAAACATTTTCAGGTCTCTCCAGAGACGTTCAGTTGGGTTCAAGTCAGGGCTTTGGTTGGACCACTCAAGGAGATTCACAGAGTTGTCCCTAAAGGCCCCTTTAAGGTTAGATGGGGACCATTGGTGGACAAACTTCTCTACAGATTCTTTACAGATCCCCTCTAGCTCTGTCAGGTTAGATGGGGACCATTGGTGGACAAACATTTTCAGGTCTCTCCAGAGACGTTCAGTTGGGTTCAAGTCAGGGCTTTGGTTGGACCACTCAAGGAGATTCACAGAGTTGTCCCTAAAGGCCCCTTTAAAACTGCCCGATGTTCGGCCAGATTATCACTAATGAGCGTTTGGTTTGAATGTGTGGTTTTTCATGGATGTCTTTATTCTGTTATGGAGTTCCATGCTTTACTCCTGAGACCTTCTTACGATCAGTGTCTATTTGATAGATCATTTATAGTGGGATGAATTTAATATAGAAGGCTGACAATGTTTCTGCAGGTTTGTGGGGATGCGTATTTGTTTCTTTGACTTTTGTATTTTGAAAATTCGAATAGCAAGAGTCTGATAAAAAAAATAGCAAAAATGTATAGAGTATAGAGTACACATCATTCGGCTCCCCCAATACTTGCACGCTTCTGGGTTTTTTGACCACGGCATCTGAGGGGTTTAATGTATCCAATCAACGTTATAATCGATTGTATACGTTAGTCCCAGGTGTCTGCTGTTTAAAACAGCAGGCACTTGGCAGCATGTGAGTGTGTGCCATCTTTAAAGTCCCACCCAGCACCATACATGTAGGAAAGGGGTTAAAGAAGATCTGTGTAGAACACTTCACCTAGTATGGATCTTTCTAGCACATGGACTATGCTGTCTACAATGCATTCAGAAAGTCTTCAGACACTTTCACTTTTTTACCTTTTGTTATGTTGCGGTCTTCAGCTAAAATAAAATCATGTTTTCACCCATCAATCTGCACTCAAAACCCCATAATAAGAAAGTGAAAACAGAAATATTTCCTAATTTATTGAAAAATCAAAAACTAATGCCCCTTTCACACGAGCGGGAGACTCGTATGTCTCCCGCAACACATCTACAGGGCTGGACTCGGCACGGACAGGGATCGCAGAGCATTATATGCGATCCCTGTCAGTGCCGAGTCCAGCCCTGTAGATGCGTTGCGGGAGACATGCGAGTCTCCCGCTCATGTGAAAGGGGCATAAAACTTTGCATTGACATAAGTATTCAGACCCTTTACTTAGTACTTAATTGAAGCACCTTTGGCAGGGATTACAGCCTCCAGTCTTCTTGGGTATGATGCCACACGGTTTGCACTCCTGGATTTGAGAATTTTTTACCATTCTTCTCTACAGATCCTCTCTAGCTCTGTCAGGTTAGATGGGGACCATTGGTGGACAAACATTTTCAGGTCTCTCCAGAGACGTTCAGTTGGGTTCAAGTCAGGGCTTTGGTTGGACCACTCAAGGAGATTCACAGAGTTGTCCCTAAAGGCCCCTTTAAAACTGCCCGATGTTCGGCCAGATTATCACTAATGAGCGTTTGGTTTGAATGTGTGCTTTTTCATGGATGTCTTTATTCTGTTATGGAGTTCCATGCTTTACTCCTGAGACCTTCTTACGATCAGTGTCTATTTGATAGATCATTTATAGTGGGATGAATTTAATATAGAAGGCTGACAATGTTTCTGCAGGTTTGTGGGGATGCGTATTTGTTTCTTTGACTTTTGTATTTTGAAAATTCGAATAGCAAGAGTCTGATAAAAAAAATAGCAAAAATGTCTAAAATTCTGTTTTCACTTTCTCATTAAAGAGAACCTGTCAGGTTGACCATGGTGTCTGAGCTGAAGACAGCATGTTATAGAGCAGGAGGAGCTAAATACATTGATATGTAGTTTAATGGGAAAATATTCAGTAAATCATATAATTTATTTATTTACGGCATATATGTGCTTGCTCTGGGGTTTGTAGTCAAGTAGGCGGTCCTATTAGTGATTGATAGCTGTCACTCACTGATAGGGCCACCTCCTTGACTTCAAAGCCAAGAGGAAGCACAGATACAAATGAGTGAAATACAAGTTATATTGAATCTTTACCCCTAAAACTCTACATCAATCTCAGCTCCTCCTGCTCTATAATGTTGCCTGTGGATTATTTTGTGCTTTCATGGTGACCAGTTCCCTTTAAGGAGGATTGAGTGCAGATTGATTGGAGAAACCTTGATTTTTTTAATTTTAGCACAAGACATAACAAAATGTAAAAAAGTGAAAGGGTCTGAAGACTTTCCGAATTCATTATGTGTTAACAAAGACTTCAGAAGAGAAGGATTTGGGGGTAGTCATCTCTGACAGCCTCAAAATGAGTAACCAATGCAACCAGGCGGTAGGGAAAGCAAATCGTATGCTTGGCTGCATAGCTAGAGGTATAACAAGCAGAAAGAGGGAGATTGTGATCCCTCTGTATAGAGCTCTAGTGAGACCACATCTGGAATACTGTGTTCAATTCTGGAGACCTCACCTGCAAAAGGATATTGCTAAAATAGAACGGGTCCAAAGAAGAGCTACAAAAATGGTGGAAGGTCTAAAGTATAGAACCTATCAAGAAAGACTCAGAGTTCTTAATATGTATATTATGGAGGAAAGAAGAGAAAGGGGGGACATGACTGAAACCTTTAAATATGTTAAAGGACTGAATAAAGTTCAGGAGGGAAGGGTTATAATAAGAAACAGAACACAAGAACAAGGGAGCACAATCTGAGGTTAGTTGGGGGACAAATCAAGAACAACATTAGAAAATATTATTTCACTCAAAGAGTAGTAGAAGCTTGGAACAAACTTCCAGCAGAGGTGGTTGATACATCCACAGTAACTGAATTTAAACATGCCTGGGATAAACATGTATCTATCCTAAGATAACAATAAAGGAATAATAAAAGGGCAGACTAGATGGACCAGGTGGTCTTTTTCTGCCGTCAATCTTCTATATTGCTATGTTTCTATTATGTCCACCTGTGAAAGCTAGCTTAGACTTATAATGAGAAGCTCAAGTTCATTGACAAAGACTACCATTCTTGAAGAGTTAAGGGAAATCATAAATATGCCATTAGCCATTGAGAAGTCTGAAGACCCCAAAGAGAAAACAAGATAGTATGGTCACCAATGTGCATACCATAGGTCCATACCAATATGACAGCGCTTATAATGAGAGGCCTGGCAGGGTATGTAGGTCCTAAATGCCTAGCTTCATCTTTGCCTATTGCCCTCTTAAAGGGATTGTCCATTAAGAGCCCATTTATGTTGCCTATTTTGGAATAAGGACATCAAAAAAATGTTTCCTCTCTATCTGCCAGACTGGCAGATTTGTCTGGCAGACTTAGCATACACGTCATAACCATGGTCATGTGTTCAGGGACACAATGCAAAGATACATTTTCTCTGTTGTGTTGGGTGACCAACTTTGTGATAACAGCTGATTGCTTGGGTTCCTGCAGATGACCTCTGTCAGTCATTTCACAATCAGGGTAGCTGACACAACAAGGGGACAAGTTATTCGGTGCATACTTTTCATATTTAAATCACCGTAATTTGGTTTTCCTAAAGACACAGATCAAACACATTTCTTTACTATATTCTCAGTTGTCTCTAACTACAGGCAATGAGAACAGCCTATTAACCAGTGGTGTCCAGCAGTCATGCTATTTGCTGTTTGTCAAGGACCCTAAGGATATATTTAGACTTGGCAGGTTTGTTGCTGAATTTTTGGCAACTGTCCCATTGATCTGAATGGTGTTTACCACCTAAACAACCCTATTCAGATTAATGGAACTTATTTTCAGGTGATGACATTTCTGGAACAAATCAGCTGAATCACCTTTAATCTTTTGTCATGGAGACATGGCAGAAAATGTCATTGGTGTGAGCCTCTGGCCTGTGATCACCTCCCCACCCACTGATCTCTAGAACAAGAGGGCTGCATGCAGACCCACAGTACCGAATAGGAGATTTCCAAAGATCCAAAGATCTCCATGTCAGAGGCAGGATACTATGGTATGGTGTCATGGTCTCTCTGTTTTATGTTCTTAAATACGACAAATGGAAAATTCAGTGGACGCCATGTAATGCTTCATGTCTCAGGGAAAATATCATATTTAGGGCTCATGCACACGACCGTGCGGATACGCAAAACATGGATGCCGCCTATGTGCCTTCCACACTTTGTGGAATGGAGCAGATATCCTATTATAGAAATGCCTATTCTTGTCTTCAAAACAGAAAAGGACAGGTTCTATTTTTCTTGCGGGGCCATGGAACGGAGCAACCGGAGTGCTGTCCGCAATTTTTCAGCCCTATTGAAGTGAATGGGTCCGCATCCAAGATGCATGGGTCCGCATCCAAGCTCAGATGTGGACTAAAACAAAGGTCATGAGCTTAAGGCCTTAAGATGCAGTTCTCCAGCAATGGCAGCTGATTGCCAGGGGCTTAGTGGTGGCCTCCAATAATCAACTTATTGCTGGGGCTCCTGCTGCCCTCCATAAAGGTGACACTGAGCATGCTGAATTCATTAGACATTCAGGGTAACTACTGTCTTCTATGATCCTTGATATTAGCCCAAATGAGCGTATGTCCGTTTTATTTTGTCTTTTAGGCTTCTTTCACACAACAGTATATTTTGTGGGCTCCGATCTGGATTTTTTGCTCATAAAATGTGGACCCATTCATTTCTATGGGTCCGCCAAAAATACTGACAGCACACTGTGTGCTGTCCACATGCGTATGTCCGTTCAGTAGCCCGTAAAAAAAATAGAACATGTCCTACGGACATACGGGACATACGGACGTCATCCTTTTTTTTTTGTGGATCTGCAATTTGCGGACCGCAAAACACAACAGTCGTGTGAAAGAAACCTTATACTGTGTATAACCTTATACTTCTTGGTTTTCAACAATTGACCATTTCCCTTAGAAAAAGGAGCATTCTTTTCCACAAATGTTAGATGCAAGACCTGTAATTTCTGAATTTATGATATGAGTACCTCATGATTAGAGATAAGCGAATTTCATATTTTGAAAATCGTTCACGCTTCGTTTGGTGGTAAAAGGTGAATTGCGTTATGGATTCCATTACCATGGACAATAACGCAATTCTATAACAGAATGCATAACAGAATGCCTTTAGAGGCATTCCGTTATTCATTCCGTCATAACAGAAGTCTATGGGCTGCATAACAGATCTGTCCCATTTCCGTTATGCATTCCGTCACAGAATTGTGTTATTGTCCGTGGTAACGGAATCCATAACGCAATTCACCTTTTACCACCAAATGAAGCGTGAACGAATTTCAAAATATGAAATTCGCTCATCTCTACTCATGATGATAATGATGTAGTAAATGTAAGTTGATTACAAACTACAAGTTGATTACAACTTTTCTTAGGCTCCATTCACATGGCAGAATGTGAGCACGGACACCATGCCAAAATTCTGCCGGTGGGCGAGTGGTGTGTGCCTCCCATTCAGTTCACGGGCTGATGGTATAAAGCTTTGCCTGCGCCAAAATGGAAGTATCATTCAATGGCGCTAAGCCAAGAGCGGGTCAACGGCATGCAATGTGAACAACCTCAGCAGAAACCGTGATGGTCTCAGTCATGGAGTACGAAGCAGATTTTGACGCTTACTGTATACTCAGACATTTGTATTTGTGACTTCCATAGAACCCGGTAGTACATCCATGTGACACCTCCATGCATGCTGGGAGTGATAGTTTCACAGCTGCTGGTGACAAAGGTTTCTGACTTCTGGTCTATGGAGACCACTAGATGGCAGATTATGGGGGGAATTTATCATTAAGAAAATATTTGAAGTCAGTTTTGCTTCAGTCTGTGTTGGAGTACTTTCTGCCACATTTATCAAACGTCACAGGTTGTTTGATAAATGTGGCTTGTCCTTAAACCTAACACTTCTGTCTAGAGAAGCTACTCCACTTTTCCTACTCCACCCTCCTCCTGGAGTGAGATTGCGACTATTTTGCGACTTTTTTAAAAAAGTCGCAATGATAAATCTGGAGTGAAACTCATTAACATGGCTAACCACACCCACTTTTCCACCCATATTACAAACTGGAGTGAGTGGTGTACACATGCAAAAAGTCGCAAAAAAAATGCGCAAAAAAGTCGCAAAAGCCCTATTGTGCGACTTTTTGAAGACAGAATTCTGGAGTGAAGGTGTGATAAATCAGGGCCATCATTCCGCTATAAACAAACCCATCGTAATATCTGAACTGATGACTGTGTTCTGTTGGTCATGCAAACATAACTTTGCATATTCCTGTAGTTTATTGTCTTCATTGTTTGTGACTATGATTAATAAGTAAACCTTGTTATTAAAGGGGTTGTATGGCTTCTGAACTTGCAGATGTGTTTATCCACTCCAGGTGTTTATCCACTTTTAAAGGGTTTCTGTTACCAATTTTTACCCCATACAACAGGATGACATTTGCAATGTGCAAATGTCACCTGATGCCAAATATGTTAGGGATTTTATTCCCCATTTTTGTTAAAATTGAACTTTTATAATATGTAAATTAGCCTCCTAGGAGCGGGGGGGGGGGGGGGGCGGTAACCCTGCTCCTACAGGCGCCGTTTCCCCACCTTCAATAAATCCTCTGTGATGATTGACAGGGCCAGGCAGCTCGCTCTGTCTGCTGCCGGCCTTGTCCGTGCTCAAAATCCCGTGAGGAAGCCGGGAGCCTGCTTCACTCACTGCACCTGCACCGAATGAAGGACGCACGGCGCAAGCGTGGGATTTTGAGCACGGTCAGGGCCGGCAACAGATAGAGCGAGCTGCCTGGCCCTGTCAATCATCACAGAGGATGTGTTATTGAAGGTGGGGAAACGGCGCCTCTAGGAGCAGGGTTAACGCCCCGTCATCCAGTTGTATAGGGTAAAAATTGGTGACAGAAACCCTTTAAGTGATGGCCTATCCTCAGTATAGGCCATCACTAGCTAAATGGTGAGGGTCCAACACACTGCATCCCCACAAGTCAGTGGTTTGGGTTTAGGTCTGTAGGCAGAAGTCGATGCTGGAACTACACAGTACCAATGGAGCTGGTTTGGGAGTACTGTAGTAATAAGCTCCCTCTACCACAAGGTTGACAGTGCTGTGGCACTGTGTGGATGAAGTAAATGGGTCCACATCCAACCCTCAAAAAATGCGGATCGGATGCCAACAAAAAACATGACCATGTGCATGAGCCCTAAGGGTGCTTCCACATTGGAATTTATTATTTGCAATGTATTTTGTGTGAATTTTAAGTTTGCCATTGGTTTGTGCAGGTATGTCTAATTTATGAAGTGGTACACAGTAATAATGAATTTGGCACACGTGTGATATAGTTTAGCCACTGTCGGTGGTTGCTTGGTGCGTAGAAGTGATTTTTTGCAACTTTTTAAAACGTCACACATCATAAATGAGACATAAAATATATAAACTTTTCACTCCACTTTTGAAAGCGGAGAAACTCATCAGATGTTGGAAAATTTCACCAAAAACTTCAAAAATGCACACAATGTTGCTCACTTGTGACATTTTTACACCACAAAACTGGTGCAGCAGATTTCATAAATGTCCCCCTAAAGCTGCACTTCTGGTTGCAGAACCATTGTAGTCTGAGGCTCTATTCAAATAGCGGTAAATAACGGATGTAAAAAATAGGGCATGTGCCCCATACAATTGAAAGGAATCAGTTTTAATGTCCGTTTTTCAGACATAAAGGCATAAAAAAGGTAGTTTTAATGGCAGTTTTTTTTATGTGAATGTAGCCTTTTTTTGGTCATTTTTAGTGGGGTGAATTTTTTTATCACATGATGTGTTACTTGTGTTATTTTTTCAGAATTTTTTTCCTATTAAAAACCCAATGGGAAAAACTTGTAAAATGCTACACCCAGACCATGCTGTGATAGAAATGAATGCGGACGCGGCATGACTTTCATGTTTGCTGCAACCGTGACCCCAGAATCACAAAAAAATCAACCCTGCTGTATTTTTGGTGATTCTAAGATCGGAGCAAACATGCGAGTCATGTTGCAACTCCATTCATTTCTATGGCTGCAGGTATACACAGAGATCCTTGGTCACGTGACACTTCTCGCGCCCAAGATCGTTGTTTAGCCGCAGCCTAAATGCCAGGACATTTATAGGGATTGGGGCATTGTGGGGAATTTCATAATTTTCTATTATTTAACATGGAACATCTGGCCACAGAGGGTTTTCTTTCAAAAAAATAATAAAAGCTGATTAAAAACAAAAACAGTGCAACATCTGTCAACAGGTTGTGTGTGGTATTGAAGCTGAACACAATTATTTGGATGGTGCTGAGCTGCATTTGAATAACAGCAGACACAATCTATGGCTTCTGTGCAACTGCTTTGATTTCTACCGTATATTAGACAATTTATAGCATTTCCATAATATAAAGTTATGAGTGATTCAACTGTTTCACTGTATACTGTATATGAGCTGGTGCACCGACTGCGGCAAGTGCTCAACCACAAAGTCTCTGCTCTCTTCTAATCATACATGTAAATGAATATAAAGTGTGATAGGGTCACCAAGATCCGGACACGAAATGCACGGCTACCAAATAAGTCCCTACCCTCAGGATGAAATGAATACTGTATCAAATGTATACAGATTGAGCTCCAGACTAGCATATACCTTTATTATGGCACAACCATGAGTGGAGTATTAATAATTAGAGATGAGCGAGTAGTGTTCGATCGAGCTGGTATTCGATCGAATACTACGATATTCGGCGTACTCGATTTTGTTCGAGTATAACGGCGATGGCGCACTTAGAATTCGTTTCCCCTCCCACCTTCCCTGGCGCTCTTTTTCCACCAATCACCATGCAGGGGGGGGTATGACAGGCACGCTGAGCACGCTGGCAGCGCGAAAACAGCGTCTACATGCATTGGCTGGAAAAACCATGTGACCTCGAATATTAAAAACTCAGCTCTTCCTGCTCGTACGCATATGCTGCGTGAACTTAGTCAGGGACAGAGGCTGGAGAAGGGAGAGACAGATTTTAGTTGTTGGACAGGCAGGAGCGTGATTAAAAGCCCTTATCAGGGCTACTACAGTGGACTTCAGTGATAGCTTACTACAATATAGACTTTACAGAGAACGGCTGCTGTATTCAGGGATAGCTGCTGGAGTAGGGACAGAGAGAGGCATTAGTGGTGTATTAGGTGCTCTGCTACATACCAAACTATATTGGCACTACTGCTGTGTACCTTGAAAAATACAATATATAGGCCTTATAACTGGCAACTGTACTGTGCGTTCTTGCAAAGTAATTTCTCATAACTGGTGTTCATACACACCGTCTGATCACTTAATACACTGCTGTGTACCTTGAAAAATACAATATATAGGCCTTAACTGGCAACTGTACTGTGCGTTCTCTTGCAAAGTAATTTCTCATAACTGGTGTTCATACACACCGTCTGATCACTTAATACACGGCTGTGTACCTTGAAAAATACAATATATAGGCCTTATAACTGGCAACTGTACTGTGCGTTCTCTTGCAAAGTAATTTCTCATAACTGGTGTTCATACACACCGTCTGATCACTTAATACACTGCTGTGTACCTTGAAAAATACAATATATAGGCCTTAACTGGCAACTGTACTGTGCGTTCTCTTGCAAAGTAATTTCTCATAACTGGTGTTCATACACACCGTCTGATCACTTAATACACGGCTGTGTACCTTGAAAATACAATATATAGGCCTTATAACTGGCAACTGTACTGTGCGTTCTCTTGCAAAGTAATTTCTCATAACTGGTGTTCATACACACCGTCTGATCACTTAATACACTGCTGTGTACCTTGAAAAATACAATATATAGGCCTTAACTGGCAACTGTACTGTGCATTCTCTTGCAAAGTAATTTCTCATAACTGGTGTTCATACACACCGTCTGATCACTTAATACACGGCTGTGTACCTTGAAAAATACAATATATAGGCCTTATAACTGGCAACTGTACTGTGCGTTCTCTTGCAAAGTAATTTCTCATAACTGGTGTTCATACACACCGTCTGATCACTTAATACACTGCTGTGTACCTTGAAAAATACAATATATAGGCCTTATAACTGGCAACTGTACTGTGCGTTCTCTTGCAAAGTAATTTCTCATAACTGGTGTTCATACACACCGTCTGATCACTTAATACACTGCTGTGTACCTTGAAAAATACAATATATAGGCCTTAACTGGCAACTGTACTGTGCGTTCTCTTGCAAAAGTAATTTCTCATAACTGGTGTTCATACACACCGTCTGATCACTTAATACACTGGCTGTGTACCTTGAAAATACAATATATAGGCCTTATAACTGGCAACTGTACTGTGCGTTCTCTTGCAAAGTAATTTCTCATAACTGGTGTTCATACACACCGTCTGATCACTTAATACACTGCTGTGTACCTTGAAAAATACAATATATAGGCCTTATAACTGGCAACTGTACTGTGCGTTCTCTTGCAAAGTAATTTCTCATAACTGGTGTTCATACACACCGTCTGATCACTTAATACACTGCTGTGTACCTTGAAAATACAATATATAGGCCTTAACTTGGCAACTGTACTGTGCGTTCTCTTGCAAAGTAATTCTCATAACTGGTGTTCATACACACCGTCTGATCACTTAATACACGGCTTGGTACCTTGAAAAATACAATATATAGGCCTTATAACTGGCAACTGTACTGTGCGTTCTCTTGCAAAGTAATTTCTCATAACTGGTGTTCATACACACCGTCTGATCACTTAATAAAGGCCTGTGTACCTTGAAAAATACAATATATAGGCCTTATAACTGGCAAACTGTACTGTGCGTTCTCTTGCAAAGTAATTTCTCATAACTGGTGTTCATACACACCGTCTGATCACTTAATAAAGCCTGTGTACCTTGAAAAATACAAATATATAGGCCTATAACTGGCAACTGTACTGTGCGTTCTCTTGCAAAGTAATTTCTCATAACTGGTGTTCATACAACACCGTCTGATCACTTAATACAACTGCTGTGTACCTTGAAAAATACAATATATAGGCCTTAAACTGGCAACTGTACTGTGCGTTCTCTTGCAAAGTAATTTCTCATACTGGTGTTCATACACACCGTCTGATCACTTAATACACTGCTGTGTACCTTGAAAAATACAATATATAGGCCTTAACTGGCAACTGTACTGTGCGTTCTCTTGCAAAGTAATTTCTCATAACTGGTGTTCATACACACCGTCTGATCACTTAATACACTGCCCTGTGTACCTTGAAAATACAATATATTAGGCCTTAACTGGCAACTGTACTGTGCGTTCTCTTGCAAAGTAATTTCTCATAACTGGTGTTCATACACACCGTCTGATCACTAATACACGGCTGTGTACCTTGAAAAAATACAATATATAGGCCTTATAAACTGGCAACTGTACTGTGCGTTCTCTTGCAAAGTAATTTCTCATAACTATTGTTCATACACACCGTCTGATCACTTAGTACACTGCTGTGTACCTTGAAAAATACAATATATAGGCCTTAACTGGCAACTGTACTGTGCGTTCTCTTGCAAACTAATTTCACGGCTGTGAAGGCAAAATATTGTAACCAAAAAAAAATAAAATGCGGAGGGGGCTAGCGGAATAGGACGTGGACGGAGGACGGGGGCGCGGAAATGCTGTTGGGGGCCTTGTTGAAGCCAGTGGGGATACAATGTGTGCTGGTGAGGATCAGCCAGGATCCCGCTCATCCAGAATCCCTGCCTTTATGGGACAGTTAAGCAGGGGGCGGGTTACACCGCTGTTGAGGCCTGAGCAGGTTGAACAGGTGGTGCAATATATAGCCGATAGCCGCTTCCACACAGTTGTCCACCAGCCAGTCATCCACACAGTCTCACTCTGACCCTCCTTCCTCCACACCTGGCCACAGAGTCATCCACCATTGACCCCCTCCCAGGAGCTCTTTTCGGGTTCCTTTTTCAGATGTGGCCGGAAGAATCCCAGGAGCTAGCAGAGGAATTTGTTTGTAGTGATGCCCAAACACTGGAGTTTTCGCCATCTCCTGCTGATGTGGACCCTGAGCCAGCATCTGTTATCATGAGCGATGATGATGATGAGACGCAGTTGCCATCAAGGGAGGCTGTTTGGAATGTCCAGTGGGCAGGAGGAGGAGCAGAGTGAGGAAGTGGAAGAGGGAGCTGGTGGATGACGAAATGACCGACCCCACTTGGCCAGGGGTGATGTCCAGCGAGGGAAAGCAGTGGAGAGGTGGTGGTCTGCGCAGCACCGAAAAGGCAAGCAAGAGGCAGAAGGGATGTCCACAGGCAGAGGGATGTCCACAGGCAGAGGGATGTCCACAGCAGAGGGATGTCCACAGGCAGAGGCATGTCCACAGGCAGAGGGATGTCCACAGGCAGAGGGATGGCCACAGGCAGAGGACAGTTCAGACAGAGAAGTGAGGCCACAGCCAGCAGGGCCGAAGCTGTTCCCGGCAGCGGCCAGTCGTGCGAAGCTCCCCCATCGAGCCTCGTACTTCTGTGGTGTGGAGATATTTTAATGTTTGTGCGGATGACAAACTGAGCGCGGTTGCACACTCTGCCACTCAAACTGAGTAGGGGCTCTGAGAAGAGCAATCTGACCACCTCAGGCATGCGGCGTCACTTGGAATTCAAGCACTGGGCTGAGTGGGAGAGAGCAAACGCAAATACAAACTCGCCCGGTCTTGCTGCCACTGCCTCTTCCCCTTTGTTGTTGTGCTGCCACTGCGGTCCAGACCTCCAGCCAGGACACCTCCACATCTGCCTCTGCCTCTGCCTCTGCTACTTTGGGGCCTTCTCCTTCAGCCTCCCCTTCCCCCCCCCTTCCCCCCGCCTCCTTCGCCTGCACCTTCACACTCCTCGTCCCAACAACTGTCCATCTCGCAGGCGTTCGACCGCAGGCGGAAAGTACGCCTCGAGTCACCCCAAGCCAAGCCTTAAACTGCCACATCTCCAAACTGCTGGCCCTGGAGATGTTGCCGTTTAGGCTTGTGGAGACGCAGGCCTTCCGCGACCTGATGGCGGCTGCCGCACCTCGCTATTCCGTCCCCAGCCGCCACTACTTTCCCGGAGTGCCGTCCCCGGCCCTGCACCAGCACGTGTCGCGTAACATCAGGCGGGCCCTGAGGTACGCAGTCAGCGCAAAGGTCCACTTGACCACCGACTCATGGACAAGCGCTTGCGGCCAGAGACGATACATTTCTTTGACGGCACACTGGGTGAATGTAGTGGAGGCGGGGACGGGGTCGCAACAGAGACGGCCCTACCTACCACCCCGCCCAAGATTGCCAGGCATGGGTTCTGATAAACCCCCCCCTCCTCCTCCTCCTCCTCCCTCCTCCTCCTCCTGTGCCTAACATCGCCCTCAGCCGCTAGCTGGAAGCGTTGCAGCACTGGCGCGGGGAGACGTCAGCAGGCGGTGCTTAAGCTCATCAGCTTGGGCGACAGGAAGCACAGCGCCCCAGAGGTGAGGGACGCCATACTGCAGCAGACGGAGATGTGGCTGTCGCCGCTGCAGCTAGGACCAGGCATGGTCGTGTGCGTAACGGCCGTAACCTGGTGGCGCTCTGGAGCTTGCCGAACTCAATCACGTACCATGCCTGGCCCACGTTTTTAATCTGGTAGTCCAAAAATTTCTAAAGACTTACCCCAACCTGGCAGAGCTTACTGGTGAAAGTGCGGCGCTTGTGCGCTCACTTTCGGAAGTCAACTGTAGCTGCTGCTAGCTTAAAAAAACTCCAGCAACGCCTCCATTTGCCTGAACATCGGCTGTTGTGCGACCTGCCGACTCGCTGGAATTCCACCTATTCCATGTTGGCCAGGGTGTGTGAGCAGCAGAGAGCATTGATGGAGTACCAGATTATGAATCCACGCGTGCCTCCAACTCAGCTCCCTCAGTTTGCCAACCACGAGTGGCCATGGATGGCAGACATATGCGATGTACTGCGTATCTTTGAGGAGTCCACCAAGAAGGTCAGCAGCGAGGACGCTATAGTGAGCGTAACCATCCCGCTCCTATGCGTCCTTAAAGAATCGCTCATCGCAATAAGGGAGAACGCATTGCACGCAGAGGAGACGGGGGTAGGAGGAGACGCAACGGAGCTACACAGTCAGACCACACTTTTGTCTGCTTCACGGTGGCAGTTGCAGGAGGAGGAGGATGAGGAGGAGGAGGGACGACGTGGAGGTGGCTGTGGAAGAGGAGGAGGATGCTGGCGGCGAGGGTAGCAGTCAGGCTGTGTGCGTCCCATTGGTTCAGCGCGGATGGGGCGGAGAGGAGGCGGAAGAGGAAGAGGAGGAAATGGCAAGTGATCCTTCTGGTGGGGGCAGTGACGTCATGCCTATTCAGAGTCTGGCACACATGGCTGACTTCATGCTGGGCTGCTTTTCCCGGGACACACGTGTTGTCCGGATAGTGGAGAACAAACTGTACTGGGTCTTCGCAACTCCTGGACCCCCGGTATAAAGATAACGTCTCCTCTTTTATTCCGGTAGAGGAGAGGACGAATCGATTGCTGGAATACCAGAGGGAACTCGTGCAGAACATGATGGAGATTTTCCCACCCACCATCGCTGGCGGCAGAGAGGAGAGGGTCTCCCAGAGTCCCACAACATCGATCAGGCCCACAGCCACCAGGGGAACACTCTCCAAGGTGTGGGA